>JASKON010000017.1:55082500-55682500 GCA_036010255.1 Myotis pilosus
AGACGGTGGGAGCTGGGCGCTGGCTGATGCTGCAACGCTATAACGAACTGAGACTTTTAGGGACTTTAAAATGGGGTGAATGGCCCAGCCTGAGTGGTTCAGTGGTTAAGCATCGACACATGAACCAGGAGGTCACGGTTCAATTCCCCGTTAGGGCACACGCCCGGATTTGGGGCTTGATCCCCAATGGGGGGGCGAGAGCAGGAGGCAGCTGGTCGATGCCTCTCTCATCATTGATGTTTCTCTCTCTCCCCCTCTCCCTCTCTAAAAATCAATAAGACACATTTAAAACGGGGCAAATGGCCCTGGCCGGTGTGGCTCTGTAGTTAGAGTGACAGCCCATGCACGAAAAGGTTGCAGGCTCGATTCAGGGTCAAGGGCATGTACCTGGGTTGCAGGTTTGATTCCCGGCCCTGGTCGGGGTACAGTCTGAGTGAGGGAGGCAACCATTCGATGTGTCTCTCTCACATTGATGTCTCTCTTCCCCCTCCATCCCTCCCTTCCATTCTCTCTAAAAAGCAATGGAAAAAACATCCTCAGGCAAGGATTAAAAAGAAAAAATATTTTAAATGGGGTGAATGTATTTTCCATGCAACGGACATGAATCTTTGGGGTTCAGAGGGCGGACTGTGAAGGACAGAGGAAGAACCCCTCAAGACGCTGACGTCCAATCCCAGACCCTGTGACTGTAACGTCACGTGACAAAAGGAGCAGCCGGGAGGGAAGGCGTGAAGCGGGAGGTGCTTCCCGGGCCCGGGCAGGCCGGGCCGTGTCACCCGCCACAGGGGGGCTGCACCCAGGACGGACACTCAGCGGGGACAGTGGGAACCGCAGAGGAAGGGGGAGAGCGAGCAGCCGGCTGCGTCCCGCACTCACGTCCAGCTGCCTGCGCGCCTCCTCCTGCTCCTGCCTCTCGCGGGCCGCCCTCTGCGCCCGCGCGGCCTCCGCCCGCCGCCTGTCCTCCTGCTCCTGCTCCTGGGCCAGGCTTTCGAAGTTGGCTCTGATGCTGCTGGTCTTGCTGTTGGCTGCTGGGGGGGGGGGGGGGGGGGGGCAGGTTTCCCTGACGCCAGACGCCATCGCCCAGGATGGACCACGGCCGGTGCAGGTGACCAGTCCACGGGAACCAGCAGCCCTGAGCCGACCCACAGGGAGGCCCCAGCTGCTGGCTCCCCCCGCCCTGAGGCCCAGCCTGCACCGCGCCCACTGCAGTCCATCCCGGGACACCAGGAGCCTGGGGTTTGTCACGTCTTATATTCCAAACGTCACTGTGTTCTAACCGCACACTCGGGAGGGATGCCTTGGGGGGCGGGGGAGCTGGGGCGTCTGGAGGAGACACGTGTGCGACTCTGAGCTGCACGCTGGGCTCACTGAAGGCACGTTTGGGACAGACATTTCCCCCAAACGAACAAACAGCCTCTCAAGTCAAGGACAACAGCCGCGGTACTGTCAACAGGAAAACCCGGGTTCCCGGTAAAACCGGAACGCCGGAAACGGGCATCCACTCTGGGAGCTGCCATCACCTGACCCAGCAATCGGATCGCCGAGCACAGTCTGTCGTGGGACGGAGCTTGGCACTTGGCAGGTCGGCGTAACTCAGAGCCGGTGCTGTCAACGCGAGCACGTGCCCCACCCTGCACAGGGGACGCCTCGGGCACCACGAGGGCCGGCCAGGGGCACCGAGGCCCCCCACAGGCCATACGGGATCGGGGAGCACCTCCTCTCCCCAGGGCGCATCTGGGAGCCCAGAGCCTCCTCCTGAAGCGCAGGCTGCACGCAGGCGCGGCTGCAGGACGTCAGCTGCCTCCGCCCGAGGTCTGCAGAGCCGCCCAGCATGCCACCTCGTGCATCGCTTGTTTGTGGTTATTTTTGCATCAAGAGCATCACTAAGATGTAAAGGCTTTGCCTGGATGGTGTGCTCAGCGGTTGACCCAGGAGCCAGGAGCCAGGAGGTCAGGGTTTAATTCCTGGTCAGGGCATAGCCTGGGTTGTGGGCTAGGTCCCCAGTAGGGGGCGTGCAGGAGACAGCCCATAGTTTCTCATCATTGATGTTTCTATCTCTCCCTCTCCTTTTCCTCTAAAAAAAGAATTTTTTTCAAAAAACCCACGTAATTACTATGTGATAGTTGTATCATTATTAAGCGAGATAACAAAACTACGTTTTCGCCCAGCAGAGCCCGAGACACGCACAGACACTCTGGGACCTGGAAGACCCGTTGCCTGAGAACCGCGGGCCTGGCGTCCACAGCGAAGCCCGGGGGCGCTCTGCCTCCTGGTGTAATTGACCACTTCCTGTCACAGTCCCTTCTCCCCAACTAAACTGTGCACTTTGGGGCGCAGCCCCGGCACTGAACTGCTCCACGGACCCCGGGCGGCAGGAGGCCTTCACGCAGCCGTCACTCGGAGGACAGACCCTGCGAGCCTGGTCCAGGACCCTCGCGGGAGGAGAGGTCGCGGCTCATGGCGGGTGCATGAGCCACAGCTCGCGGGCTCAGCTGGCCAGCGGGGCTGCAGGGCCGGGGGCCCCGCCTGAACCTGGTCCCGGCTGGGAGGAGGCCCCTGCGGACCACAGCTGACCCAGCTCCACCTGGGACAACCCCCGCCGAGTCCCACTGCCCAGAGCTGCGTGCTGTGTCCGAAAGGTGCCCGGCCAGCGGAACCGGCCTCCAGAGGGAGTCAACCTCCCGGAAGCTCCCAGCAGTCGCACCCCCAGCCTCTGCCCTCCGTCCTCCTGGGAGGCCAGGCCTGGCTCACCTGCTTCCACAGGGACCGTCTTCTGGTACGTGGAGGGCACCTTGGCCACGTCCTCGAAGGTGGAGGCATTCTACAAGACGGGACGGAGGTCAGAGGGCAGGACCCGCACCCCACCCCCTCAGCTAGGGACCTCCTGCTCCCACGGTCGTCCTGGGCCCAACGGCCCCAGAGGCTCTGCAGGGACCCGTCCCTGTGACCTGCCACCCAGCAGGTGCCCAGGCCCCCGACCGGAACGTCTGCCCTGCTGGGAACACAGCTGGGAAGGAGCACCACCCAGGGCTCACCTTGTCCATGCGGTCCTTCTGCACCCCGTACTTGCCGCCGAAGCCCTTGGAGTAGTCTGAAACGGCACAGCGCAGACTCAGGGCGCGGGCAGGGCGGCCGACGGCAGACCCAGCAACCGCCCCAAATGCACCCAGAGCGGGAGGAGCAGGAGCACCCACAGGCGCCTTCCGCTCCCTGCACTGACCGGCTTGCCCGAGCGGAGCCCACGGGCACGCCCCCCCACCCAAGGCGCTGCTCGGCTGTGCTCTCGGGGAGCCCTCCCTGCACCGGCCATGCTGGCTCTGGGTCAGAGGGCGCCTCCCGCAAACACCTCCCACTCGGGGCACCACGCGGGCGCGGGTCGGGCCGAACCAGATTGCGGCTCCGCCTGAGCACAGGCGGCTCCCCAGTGCCTCACAGCCCCGGTCACCAGCGAGGCCTGCGGGAGGCTACGGGAGCCCGGACACCCTGACAGGAGTGGGGTGCCGCTTCACCACACCAACTCCAAAGGCGGGAGTGATGGGGCAGAAGAGCACACGTCACGGCCCCTCAGCATAGGCGACCTGCATAGACACGCCAGACGGGGCGGGGCCTCGCCGGTTAGGAGGAGCCGGAGTCGGCAGAGCAGGGACCCAGCCTCTGGGACCAGCCTGACACCAAACGTCCACAGGGCCGGCGGGAAACGAGGAAGCAGTCGGGTCTGCAGGCCCCGGAGGAAGAGGCGCCGGCCTCGGGGCCCCCGGGTTCTCCGTCAGAGGTGGCCCCAACCTGACCGTGGCAGGAGTTTCGTGAACAGCAGGGGAGCCGCTCCCGCTCCCGGGGCTTTCTAGCCGCCCGCCCCCGTCATGCTTCGGAGCAGAAGGCACGACTCTGTGCGTGGAGAGGCGGCTTGAGGCGGGACATGGGGGCCGTGCTGCCTCCAGGACGGGCTGTTCCAGCAGAGGTGGGACAGGAGGTGTGGCGCTGCACCAACTGCGGCGGCACCGCGAGGGCAGAACCCAGCGCAGGATACGCCTCGGGCGATGACGGAGCCGAGTGGGGAGTTGGGGGCCAGGGCCATCGCTACAGCGGCCAGAGTTTCCTCAAAACTGGGAGGCAAAAGGGAACCCCAAGAGGGAAGAGGAGGCCACGGCTACAGGAGTGCGGTGCGTGCACGGCGCGGAGGCGTACCTTTCTGGGAGTCGTGCAGCTCGGGCTTCTCCTGGTGGTCCCAGCCGAGCGCGCACTTGTCCTGCCGGTCCGTCTGCACCCCGAACTTCCCCCCAAAGCCTCGCGCGTAGTCTGCATGACGACAGAGCACGGCCACATGAGCCAACAGCAGGAGGGCCAGGGAGGGCGCCCGTTCCAGCACAGTGAACGTGAACCACCGCCCGACCGCCCACCCGCTCCTCCAGGTCTCTGGCCACCTGGGAGTCCCTACAGGCGGCCTCCTGGGGACCCCAGGAAGCAACCCAACCTGCAGCGGGACCGGAGCCCGGCCCCCGGGGTGCCGGCGGGGCAGCCTGTCTGAGGCTGCCAGGCCCACAGGAGGGGCGTCTCTCCGGCCGCGGCTGGGCCGAGGCTCCTTGCCGTTCGCGCTGCCGCCGGGACAGGGAGGGGCAGGCACCTCTCTGGGACTCGTGCTTCTCCGTTTTGCCTTCATACTCGAAGCCGACGGCGCTCTTGTCCACCTTGTCCTTGTCGATGCCGTACTTGCCGCCGAAGCCTTTGGAGTAATCTGAGAACGAGGCAGTGAGCGCGTCTCAGCCTCTGGCCCTGACCCCAGACGACGTGAGACGCCCAGGCTCCACCGAGCACCAGGAACGGCAGCGGCAGCAGCGGGCACGTTGGCACCTGCAGCACCCCCGCCCCCGGGGCAGGAAGCGGTCGCTCACGGCACAGCCCGAGCGGCAGCCACAGCGCCTGTGCCGCACCGCAGAGGGGACAGGACACCCTGAGCACTCGCTCAGCCTCAGCTCTGCGCCAGGCCGAGTCCTGGGAGCAGTTTCTGCTCCACAGGAGCCCATGGCACCGGGCACACGATGGGGCCGAGCGCCCGGAACAAAGCCCTCCGGGAGGCGGTGGGCTGCACACCCCAGGTGCCCCCACGTTGGCCTGTGCTCCCCCGGCCGCATCTACTGCCCCGGCTGCAAGGAGAAAGTGAGCAGCGCTGGCCGGGGCCGAACAGCAGGTCCGATTCGCAGCGCCCACAGGCCAAGGCGCACGGGCTCCCGGAGAGGCGGGAGGACACGGGCAGGGCAGGGGCTGCGTGGCAGGCGGGAGAAGCGAAAGTGACCGGAGCAGGTAGAGGGCCCACAGCCGTGTCCCCAGAGAAATTGCCTGGCGCTGCCCGTGCTGGTTTTGCTTCTTTTTAAAAAAATATTTTTTTAAAAGATCTGAATGCTCCGTTTTTAAATGTTGGCAATTATTTTTCAAATGTAAACATGCAAAAAAGGGAAGGAAATACATTTTTAATGTGAACGTGCAGGCCAACAAAACAAGTGCCGCACAAGACCCAGCCAGCAGGTGCCCTGCAGGGGGAGGGTCAGCCCCGACAGAGGCCCCGGTGACAGTTCCCAGCTGACCACCGGCGGGGCCTCCAGGGAAGGGAAGCCAGCAAGGTCCTGGGACAACCCGGCACAGCGATGGACAGTTTAAAGTCAAGGTGTTCTTCTGAGTGACGGCGTGCGTGTCAGATCCAGGGGTGACAACATTCACTCCCTTCCATTCTCAACATCAAAAAATTGGAGCCCGGCCCGCATAGCTCAGGGGTTGAGCATCGACTTATGAACCAGGAGGTCACGATTCAATTCCGGTCAAGGGCACAGGCCTGGGTTGCGAGCTCAATCCCCAGTGGGGGGCGTGCAGGAGGCAGCCTATCATTCGTCTCTCATCACTGATGTTTCTATCTCCCTCTCCCTTCCTCTCTGAAAGCAATAAAAATATATTTAAAAACGTGTGTATATGTATAGTTAAGTATATAAATATGTACTTCTTAATTGGAAATAACCTGAATTCTACACTCAAAGAGGACACGTTAAACAGTGACGGGCTGTCACACGTGGACTAAGCCGCTGTGAAACGCAGTGAACCCGCTGCGCTGGCCAGCACCCTGCCAAGGCCTCGAGGGCAGCTCCCAGGGGCGGGGGACGGAGGACGCCCCCGGGCGGCGCGCACACACCTCTCTGGGACTCGTGCTTCTCCGTCCTGCCCTGGTAGTCAAAGCCCACTGCGCTCTTGTCCACGCGGTCGGCCTGCACGCCGTACTTGCCGCCAAAGCCACTCGAGTAGTCTGGGGAGACAGGAGCCCGATGACAGGACACTGTCGCTGGGGTTAAGCTACGTCAGGGTACGAGTTACCAAGAGGCCGAGCACACATTCTAAATGCACAGGAGGCCACCCAGTGCTCCCCGAGTGACACCGGACACCAGGCCGCCGGCCCCTCCACGGTCAGCGAAGACGCCGCAGGCCCCGTGCAAACATCGGCGTGTACAGCAAGCTGCAGAGGCCCTTCCAGAAGCAGCCCGCCCACCCCACACGGCCATGCCCGGCCTGACTGCCGCGTCCACACCCCGAGCGCACGTCCCTGGTCACCCGCTGACACACACGAGGCAGGAGGAGCCTGCAAGTGCTGTGAGGAAGCGACACGCTTGGGCTCTTAGAAATGGCTCTTGCCCTGGCCGGTGCTGCTCAGGGTTCGCGTGTCGGCCCGCACACCAAAGGGTCTTGGGCTTGATTCCTGGTCAAGAGCACGCACCTGCTTGCAGATTTGATCCCCGGCCCGTGTGGGGCATGTGCAGAGGGGGCCAATCAATGTCTCGCTCTCCCCGCTCCCTCCCTTTCACTCTCTCTAAAAACCAGTGGAAAAAATAGCCTCAGGTGAGGATTAAACAAAATGAAAATTAAAAAATAATAAAAATAAACGAAGGCTCTGAGAGGAGCCGGACTCAGGACTCGAGCCCACACCGTCAGAGGCCGAGCGGCGCAGTGACGTCAGGATGGGCCCTCAGGCAGCACTGCCCAGAGACAGGCAGGCGTCGTGGGGCCCTGCGCTCGGACGAAGGGCTTCGTGGGGGCCACACAGCACCGGCATGTGGCGGGGACCTCGCCGTCCCAGCATCCCAGCTGACCCTCCCTCCCACCCTCCCTCCCCCCCGCAGGAAGAGACCGCCTGCCCCACCCAGGGCTGCCCTGCCGCCTGCCTCCCCATCCTACCTTTCTGGGAGGCGTGCTTCTCCGTTTTCCCCTGGTACTCAAAGCCGACAGCCGACTGCGGGCGAGGAAAAGGAAAAGGCGTTTTTAAATGTCTCCAGTTACTCTGACTCCACAACGCCTCAGAGAGGCTGAAAGACAAACCACACTTCTTGGACGTGGATTCCCGGAGCCAGTGCAGGCCTAATGCCCACAGCGCTGGTGTTGGGCCTGCCTCCCACACAGGGCTCCCCCCAGCCCTGCGCGCTGCCAGGGCCAAGCTGCGGGCCACGGGGGCCACTGTGCTCACGGCTCCACACCCTCCCCGCCCCTCGGGAGATGCCTCGCCGCACAGACCCACTTCTCAGGTGAGCTCTGCCCAGAGCAGCGCGAACACTGACTACGGGCACAGGGCGCCCTGTGCACAGCCCAGGAGACAGGCACTAGCTCCCTGTCTCACAGACCACACCTAATCGCCACACCTAATCGGGGCGGGCGGACCAACATCCTGCTCCAGACCCAGGCTCTCGAGGGCTGGGACGTGAAACGGGCTGATGAAGCCACCAGACGGCGGCCGGGGCCCAGAGCCGCAGCCCCGCATTCCATGCCGAGCACAGCGCCATCCGCAGGGAGGGTGGGCAGAAATGGCCCCGCTGGCACATTCCTGGGCAGATCTAAGGGGCCCCGGCGCCCCGGTCCATCGGATAGAGGGTGGGGAGTGACGGGGGGAGAGGGAGTGGGGGGCAGACGCAACGCAGGGTTTCTGCAGTGTGCACCGGGGCCCGCACTGACCCAGCCTCTGACCCCAGCTGTCACCTCAGAGCTGGGGATGCAGGTCAGGCTCGGGAGCTCCGTGTCGCCTCACAGGCCCAGAGGACACCGCGACGGGCAGCGCGGCCGACCTGGAGGGAGCTGTCCTGGCTCCCGACCCACCACTCACCTGGTCCACTCTGTCCACCTGGACTCCAAACTTGCCTCCGAAGCCGCGGACAGAGTCGACCTGCGAGCAGTGCTTGGACAGCTTCGACTGGTACTCGTGGCCGACGGCCGACTGGAAGGAGCAAGAGCAGCCTTAGGCCACCTCCATGCCACACCCCCGCGCCCGTTCTAAGTGGGGAGCCCATTGGTGGTGTGGGGTTCCTCACTGAGACGCCCTGACGGGGAGGCCAGGGGGGCTCTGGCAGGACTGGGCGTGAAGACAGGGCGCTGAGGCCAGGCCCCGCCCAGGAACCAGCAGCCTGCAGCGCCCAAGGTCTCCAGGAAGACAGTGGGCAACACAGCCACTTTGCTCACGGGGGGCATTTTCACGCCATGTGACCCCAGAATCAGAACGAAAACACTCACTTCGTGACACACAGAAACAGGCACGCGCTTCACTCAGTCCGTACCCAGCCAGCGACGACTGAACGTGCGCCACCCACAGGCACAGCAGGCCGGTCACAGCGCGGCCATCCCCACTGGCACAGAAGCCAGCTCGGCCACCTGCTCACCGTCACCCTGTCTGCCAAGCAGTGAACCCCGGCCTTCCACACGCCTCCCCCCCCGTGGGGGACCCCCATACCCGGCCTCTGGAAGGAAAGCTCCTGCTGAATCCACACCTGCCCTTACGTGGGGTCCGCAGCTGCTTCAGACCCAGGGCCCATAAGCGGGAAGCATCACTCCCCAACCCAGCGGCCCCAGCCCCGCCCCGCCTAACCCCCTGCCGGCTCCCCGGTCAGAGCACAGCAGTCATGGACCCCCTCAGGGACGGCGAGGACACGTGACGTGGCTGACAGGGGACCCGGTGCAGGTCACCGCAGGAAGTGCCACGGCTGCCGGGGACAGAGGACCTGCCCAAGGCCCACCAGACACCCTCCGCCTGTGGCTTACACAGAGCTGAGCGCAGGCCCAGCGAGCACGGGCAGCCCCACCGCTGACGCCCCACTGCTGACGCCCACAGTACCTGGAGCGACCCCTCCCGCATCCGGGGCAGCAGGTCTCCCTGAACCATCAGCGCCACCACTGTCATCGCTTCCCAGGTGGCTCTGACGCCCGCAGCCAACGGCCGTGCCCGGGACCCACGGCTCTGCGGGGGCAGGGACTGTCCACGCAGAACACCCACAGCGGCCCCGGGAGGACCCTCACCGCACCGAAGTGTAGAAAACGGTCTGGAAGCGCGGCCAGGCGACAGCCAGCGAGCCCCGCTTTCTCACGGACAGACTCCCCAATCTCCTGACCCGAGGCTGTCAGCCTGGGCAGGGCTGCGGGGCCCCGGGTCCAGGACGGGGCTGAGGCGTGGTCCGGCATGTGCACACGGCGCCTCGGACCCGAGGAAGCGTGTACACGCGGACTGCGGTGTGGACAGCGCCCGGCCGCTCGCGCCTCATCCACGCTCCTCACACTCGTGCGCCCCCAGCTGGGCTTGCTCTATTTGATTCTGGGGGGATTTATGTGTAAACACACGGGGCTGCCTGCTCGCGCCACTGAAAGCCACAGACTGTTCTAGAATCCATGATGACGCTGCTTCCCTTTCCCGGCCTGGGCCCCGGGCCTCCGAGTGACAGGCACACCGCCCACTGTCCCCGTCTCCTTCCTGCAGCCGGCTAATTCTGGACGTGGTTTGGGGCCCACAGCCCCGTATCTGCTCTGCGGTGACAGCATGCACTGTGACACAGCTGGGACACTGAACCCGAGCCGGGCATGAGGACAGGCGTGGAATTACAGAGAACCCGACACCCGCCGAGTCTCCTCACAGGGACCGAGGCGATCTCTGGTCAGTGCGGCTCACACTGCCCAGGCCGGGCTGCCTCCACCGGGACCAGCAAACCAGAAAGAGCTGCCCGACTGGGGAGGCCCCCCCCCCGACAGCCCACTGTCCTCTCAGGGGGACGCGACCCTCCTGAGCTGCCCCACGCCCAGCACTGTCCTCGCTAAAGCGCTACCGGCCCTGCGGGCACCAGAAACTAGCACTGGCCTGCCCACGGCTCTCACAGGGAGTGCGCCCCCCCCAACCCGTGGGCAGTGACCTCTCGCCCAGGGCCAGGCGCTCTCGGAAGGCCACCGAGTACATGCAGGGCATCAGCACGCCGCCAGCTGCACTGTCGCCAGGACGTGACCGAGGCCCCGGGGCTGTGTTTGTCTCTGTCCCCGCCCCCGTGCGGCACAAGGCAGGCTGCACGCGGAACTACGGGCAGCGTGACGCCCACTCCTGGGGCCCCACTCAGCCTGTCCCAGAGCTGGGCCGCCCTGCCCTCAGGCCTCGCCTGCCCCTCGGGGCCTGAGAGGACATCCCCGCAGCGAGCAGGGTGTGAGCAAGGGCGGTAAGGCAACTGGCGCCACTGCTTTCGGCACATCGCACCCTCAGCCATGGCCTCCGAGCGTGTTCTCACGAACGGGTGTGCGGGACGGCTGCCACCGGTGCGCGGTCAGGGCAGGCCAGGACCGCCCGAGGCCGCCGGCGCTCACCTTGTCCATCCTGTCCTGCTCCACGCCGAACTTGCCCCCGTAGCCGTGCGAGGCCCTGGGGCCCGTCGCCAGCTCCTTCTCCTTGAGGCTGCGGTGCTCCTGGTACACGTTCTCCCTCAGCTTGTGGATGCTGCAGGCAGGGGGGGCAAAGGGGGGGTGTCAGATCTGTGTGCACCCTTCCTCGTCAGACACACAGGACAGGCAGCGGCCGGGGCTCCCCACCCACCCTCCCTATGGTCCAGTTCCTAGTCCCGTGCAAGGCCGCCCGGGGGAACAGATCAGGACCACACGGCGCATCCCCACACGTGAACGTGGCTGCCCTGAAACGTGCCCGTTCCTTGTCCCACGAACAGAGCCCTCGCCTTGACTGGGGACCAGCCAGGAGACCGGCTGTAAGCGTCACCAGGCAGAGGAGGAAGCGGTCAGACGTGCCCCCCACGTGACCTGGGGCCCTGCTGGGAGCCCAGGGCACGGCTGACAGCCTCCCTTGACCCCAGCTCTTCCCACATTCGCAGGCGCAGCGCAGGGCTGCAGAGGTGACGGTGTAAAAGCCACTGGTTATGGGGACGCCAGGGACGGAGCCCCTGCAGCTGTCCCACCAGGAAGCCCGAGAGGCGAAGCCACCTCACCCAGGGCCCCTGCCCGGGGGCACCACGCCCACACCTCCCCAACCGGACAACAGTCCAAGGGGGACTAGGACACAGCCATGTTCCCAAAACCCTGCAGGCCCCGCACCGAGGGCTGTCCCCCTCCCGTGTCCTCTCTGTTCCAGCCAACCCAACACGCCTCCATGCCGCAGGGACAGACCGAGACAAGGACGGGCGACTTAACCAATCAGGGCTCAACCTAACCCACAGCCCATGACCCAACACCATGGACCAGCACCCGAGTCAGCACCCGGCCCAGTGCCTCCCGCCTGCCCGACCCTGGACATGGCGAAGGGGCTTCCGGGCCAGGGTGGCTTGCGTCCAGGAGGGGACCGTGTCTGACAGCCACACTGGACACTCCTCCCGTGGGTGATGCGCTGTGAGGGCACCGCCAAGCAAGGCCAGCTACCCCTCCAATGACCCTAGCAAGTCGCCTGGCCAGACAGTGCCCATGCCTGGGGAAGGGAGGGTCCCCCTGAACCAGCGCAGCCGCAGTGAAGTCGGGGCGCGCTTGAAGTTCCTTCCACCAGCACCTCCTGATGAGAACCATGCGCAGAGCGGCGGTCGGGGGCCGCCAGGAGCAGGGGCACCTGGGCTCCCCTCACTGAGCGGCTCACAGGACACAGGCTCGGACTCCGCCCTCGGCACCCGACGCCCAGGACAAAGGAATGAAACCGTTAGAGTCACAGAGAAGGTGCTTCAGGTCTCGGGGGCCCAAGGCCTCTCCCGGTGAGAAACCTGCGCTCGGCCGAGCCAGGTGAGCGGCGTCTCGACAGAAGCCACACGACACGTGGGCTCCAGGGATGTGTGTGTACAAATGTATGTGCCCATGTGCACGTATGCACAGATGCACACATCACGTCTCTCATTCGTCTACGAGATAAAACAAAACCAGTTCTAACGTCTGAGAGCTCCCACGGTCAATCAGCGAGGTGACTACACTTCACCTGCAGGGCCCGCGTCACCCACCGTCCCGCGGGGCCCGCGCCACCCCACCGTCCCGCGGGGCCCGCGTCACCCACCGTCCCGCGGGGCCCGCGTCACCCACCGTCCCGTGGGGCCCGCACGCCACCCCACCGTCCCGCGGGGCCCGCACGCCACCCCACCGTCCCGCGGGGCCCACGTCACCCACCGTCCTGCAGGCCCCGCTTCATGCCAACACTAAGAAAGCATCTTACTTGATGTGCTCCTGGTGCCCGGACCCCTGCACGGTCTTGGCGCCCCATCTCTGCTCCTTCTCACTGACGTCGTTCTGAAAGAAGAGGTAAGGGACGCGTGAATCCAGGGCCTGGGCTGAGACACACAGAGCAGGAAGCACCCGGACTACAGCCTCAGGAGTCCCGCTCAGGACAAGGAAGCGGGGACTCACCTCGAAATCGGGGTCCGTCTCCCAGTCGTCGGCACCGCCGTCGTCCTGGCTGATGGACACGGCATGGCCGGCCGAAGCCTTCCACATCTGCGGGGCAGAGCGGGTCAGGGCCGGAGCGGCAGAGGCCACAGTGCGCTCGGCCCCGCACCGCCACGGCCCTAACACACCCGGAGGGCTGGGAGCGCTGGGACCAGAGGGCCCTCGTCATCCCTGCGCCTGAACCACTGGGTGGCACGAAATGACACAAAGGGCGCGACCACGGCCATCACGGCGGTCCAGCGGCATCAGAAACACCCAGAAATGGTCTGGCTTCAGACCAAGTGAGAAACCTTCTGGAAAATAAAAGCCACGTGTGCACTTCCTTCATCAGAACCCACATCTGGCCCGGCCAGCGTGACTTTGGTGGTTGAGCCAGGAGGTCACAGCTCGATCCCGTGTTGGGTGTGCAGGAGGCAGCCGATCCGTGATCCTCTCTCATCATGAACGTTTCCATCTCTCTCTCCCTCTCTGAAATCAATAAAAACATACTTGAAAAATGTAAAAATTAGAAAATGAAGCAGCAGCAGCGAGGTGCATGGTTTTCCCGCTATATCTGCGGCTCCAACCACGGAGGCCGAGGTCAGACCCCAGGGCCATTCTCTGCCGAGAAGCAGGAGGCCACTGCCGCGAGGCCAAGGTGAGAGCACAGCTCTGCCTCACGCTGTTCAGACCCACCAGGCACAGGCACAGGCACAGGCACAGGTGCAGAGCCCGGCCTTCCCGTCTCTCCGGCCTTCCCCGGCCGTCCCCGGCTCTCCCTGCACGTGAGCGGGGCTGGAGGCCATGCCTCAGGGCTCCACGCCTTCCAGGGGGTAGGGAAGAGGCAGCTCAGCCTTGTCCTCCTCCCCCGTTTCAAACCAAGGGCCTCCCTGGGAACTTAACTTTCTTTGTTAAACAAGGGAAAATTGGAAAACACTGTCCGACCTCTGCGAACCCAGCGGGAGGACATGTCCCGGGACGGGGTGCCCTGGCCCGCCGGGGGGCCGGGCAGGAACTGCGCACAAGCACACACCTTTCTTTCCGGTGGAAGATGGACGCTGCTCAGAGAACTCTGTGGGAACAGCAGGGATCCGGTGAGCAGGTCCCGGGCATCCGGCGCCAAGTCCGCCTGTGAAGAGGTTACGGAGAAGGGTGTCTCTCTGTCCGCAGGCGCTCCCGGCCAGCGCCTCTGACACCCCCAACGGCGAGGTTTCACACCGAACCTCAAAGCAGGACGAGGCCTGCACTTCCTCGCCCCCGAGCTCCCTGCGAAGCTGTGGCTGTGAGCGCTTTGCGCAAACCCACAGGACCGCCTCCCCGCCCAGCACCCGGCGCCTGCCGTCACCCAGGGGTCTTCCAGGTTCCGTTCACCCACACCTACGACACCGACACCGTTAAAGACAGCGCACCTCATCGCTGCGGCTTAGGGGACCCGAAGGGATCGTGGCCGGGAGACGCAACAATGGGGCGACTCGGGGCACAGAGAGCTGGCTGCATCCCCAAGGCCGGATCTGGTTACTGCGCAGACTCAAGGCTCCGACTCCCCAGGCCCCGAGGGCACCGCACCGCTGGGCAGCACAGAGCAGATGCACAGAATCCCCGGCCCAGGAACAAGCCGGTCTCAGGCAGCTGGTGGCGACCTGGCCCTGCAGGGAGGGCCCCGCTGGCCTCCCCGCGCTCGGTTTCCTGCCGGGGTCCTGACCCTGCCGTTCACTCCTCCTCCTCCCCAGCCCCCTCTAGACACCCGGACTTGTGTGGGCTCCTCTGTACGTCCCTGGCACTGCAGTGACCACTGCCATCAGCCAGCATCTACAAATTACCCAGGAGCCACCGGTGACAGGCTCAGTTCTACCACAATTCATTACCTTCTCAACATTTTAAATGTAAAAATAAAAGCACAAAAATAGCTGCTAGAAAAATGGAACCCTGGGTGCTCTTTGGATCCAAAGATAACGCCCCCGACCCCTATCTCACACCACAAACAAAAACTCACTCACACGTGTAGCTAAATGTCTGAGCCAAGACTATGAAAACAATGGCACAGATCTCCATAACCCTGACTTTGGCAACAGGTCCTAGAGCAGTGGTTCTCAACCTTCCTAACGCCGCGACCCTTTAACACAGTTCCTCATGTTGTGGCGACCCCCAACCATAAAATTATTTTCATTGCTACTTCATAACTGTAATTTTGCTACTGTTTTGAATCGTCATGTAAATACCTGATGTGCGAGATGTATTTTCATTGTTACGCATTGAACATAATTAAAGCATCGTGATTAATCACAAAAACATGTCATTATATATGTGTTTTCCGATGGGCTTAGGCGACCCCTGTGAAAGGGTCGTTTGACCCCCAAAGGGGTCGCGACCCACAGGTTGAGAACCGCTGCTCTAGAGGACGCAGGAGAGGGAAGAGGAAAAGTAAGCTGGACACAATGTCAGCCTGAGAGCTTCCAGGGAAGCGCCGAAGGACTCTGCAGTGGGAAGACCGGTGCCCAGGCCACACAGAACTCCACACCTCAGTGACCGAACGGACAGTCAGCCACATTCTAACGCCTAAACAGGCACCTCCCCAGAGACCCTGAAATGGATAACAAGCCCCTGAAACGACACTCAGTGTCATTAACCACCGAGGAAATGCAAATCACAAGCAGACCCCTGCACACCTGAAACCGGGGGCAGGGGAGCCGGTGCTGTGCTCAGGGGCTGAGCAACGACCCATGAACCCGGAGGTCACAGTTCCCGGTCACGGCACAGCCCGGGTGGCCGGCTTGACCCCCAGTGGGGGGCATTCAGGAAGCAGCCGGCTGATGGTTCTCTCCCCCCTCCCTCTCCCTTATCTTAAAAAATAAAAAGAAAGCAGGCAGGTCTGGGGAGGTGTGCATACCCCAGAAGCCCCGTGTTGCTGCTGGGAACGTAAAATAAAAACAGGCTGGCAGCTGCTCAAAAGCTCAACGTGGAGTTACTACCCGACCCCGACCCCGGGTGGCCGCCCAGGAGGAATCAAACTGCCGTCCACGCAGCTGCCGTCCACGCAGCGCCCAGGAATGCTCGCGGCCGCAGGACTCCAAGGCCACAGAGCAAGCAACCCTAAGGGCAGGGCAGGGAGGACGCAGCGCTGCTCCGCGCACACAGCGCAGGAAACTTGGCAAAAAAAGCAGGGGAGTGCTGACACGCTCCAACATGGATGGCCCGAAAACACGCATGTGAGCGAAGCCAGACGCTGGCGGCCGTGTTGCACAGCCCACTGCTGCGAAACGTCCAGAACTGGGGAGTCTGCAGAGACACAGTGCATTCGCCTCCTGTTGGGGAAGCGGGGGTGCGGGTGGCCGGGTTTCTCTCTGAGGTGATGAAAGATTGTGGAGACGCTGGGACAACTCTGATGAGAGGAAACACGAGTGGACAGGACCCTGTCCGTGGGGGAAGTGTGTGGTGAAATCAGGTCTCCCCAAAGTTGCTACCAAAGAACAGTTCAAGAAGAATAAATACCTCGCCCGCATTCACGCACCACCCGAATGGTAGACCAGCCCGGTCCGCGGCACAGGGACAAGGTGAGAGGGTGCGAGTGTGAGGGAGGCAGCCTGCAGCCCCACGGGCAGTCCCCCACAGCCATCGCCATCACCATCACCACAGGGCCATCCCCCTGCACTCAGAGGACACCCTCCCCCGCTGCCTCGGGCACATTCACTCCGTTTCCTCAAATACCAGCGGGACCTGACCACAGAGAGACCTGACCACAGAGAACCTGACCACAGAGAACCTGACCACAGAGAAGACAGCCCACGGGGCCTGCAGGCCCAGGACGCTGGGAACTGCCACTCACTCGGCCTCTTTCTGAGCAGCTACGCAGGGCGGGGACCCCAGGCCCGGTGAGAGCGGTGTCCCCACAGCAGAGGCCAAGGCCGCGGTCTGGGGTCTGGTCTGATCCGGATCGGGCAGCGGGAAGCAACAATGAACGAAGGCATCGATCCGTGGGGCCACAAGCTGACGTTTCTCCCCCCACTCCCCAAAACCAATAAATGTTTTAAAAAGCGTCTGACAGATGCCTCCCTAAGTCACCGAAGTCTCCCGGCCGGTCCGCCCGCTGCAGGGGGCGGGGGATGGAGACTAAGGACCCAAACGCCCCTGGGCCTGGGCCTGGGCCTGGCCCCGCTCCGCTCCGGGAGCCGCCTTCGGGCTCTGCCTGCGCCGGGCATCGGGAGAGTTTCCCAGGCGGGACGGGCGGCTCCAGCGCCGGTGACTCACCGCGGTCCGCCCGGGAATGCGGGAGGTGGGAGGGGCCCCGGGACCACAGCCCTTCCAGGCCCGGCGGCTGGGGCTGGGAGCTGGGGCCGGAGCGGGGGGAGGGGGAGGACGGGCGGTCCGGACCGGACGAGTAGCCCGGGGCCGTCGAAGCTGCGCCCGGACGCACGGGGCCGGGGGGTGGGGGGGCGGCTGCGAGCGGGAGTGGAACCCCCCCCCCGGAGGCCGACACGTCCACGGGCGCCGGGAGGAGGCGCCGTCCCCAGGCTGCACCTGAGACCCCGGCCGCACGGAGCTCCCGCGGGGAGATGCAGGCGATCGGGGCGGAAAACACAGAGAAAACCCGAGAAAACCCGAAAGCGCCTCCCGGCGGGGCCCCCGCGCAGGGGCGCCCATGCAGAGCCGCTCCGCCGGCGGCCTGTGCGCTGACCTGGGTGCGCACGTCCCGCAGGTGCGCCCCCCTCCCGGCCCCCCGACCCTCGGCCGCCCACCCCGCCCCTGAGCCCCCGGGTCCTGGCCCCGGTCCCGAGCCCCCCTTTCCGCAGGGCCCTTCCCCACCTTCACCTTCTCGGACCTCCGGCCCCTTCCCCCTCCGCCCCCGGCGCCCTCCCCTCGGGCCCTGCCCTCCCGCTTCCTCCCGCAGCCCCGCCCCCGCCCTCCCGGGCCCGGCCCCCGCCCCTCCCCTCCCCACCGGCCCCAGCCCCCAGCCCCCAGTCCCCTCCCGCCCCTCCCCTCCCCTCCCCCGCCCGCCGCCCGCCCCGGGTCGGGAAGCCTCGCCCGCCCGCCCCGCCCGAAACCGCGAGCGGAAGAGCGGCGAGACCTCGGCGGCCGCAGCTTCCTTCCCGTTTCGGGGCCGGCGGCGCCCCGGGCGCAGGAGGGACGGGCCGCCGGCAGAGGCCGCGCTCGCTCACCGCCCCGCGAGGGCTCGTCCCGGCCGCAGCTCCCGCTCCGACGCCCGTCTCTCCCGGCGCTCCCGGCGCCGCTCCACTTCCGGTTCCGCGGCGGGGGCGGGGCCGCATCCGGGTCCCGGGAAGGCCCGCCCCGCCCACTCGGGGCGCCGCCGCGGAAGCTGGAGAGACGCCCCCTCCCCGCCCCCCAGGGCGCCTGCGCGGAGGGGGCTGCCGAGCGCCGCTGCCGGCAGTCGAGGCCTTGGTCCGGGGTCCGAGCCCTGCGCCCCGGGAGAGGGGCCAGGACCGGGCGCGGGGTCAGTGCGGGCCTGGAGCCCCGAGGACTCGCTCACAGTGACTGACCGCCAGCCACTGAGCGGACGGGCGTCCTCCTCCCCGACCCATCCCACCCACCCATCCCCCATCCCCCACCCAACCCTCCCCCACCCACCATCCTCCACCCCCCTCCCCCACCCCATCCCTCCCCCACGCACCATACCCCACCCCATCCCCCATCCCCTACCCATCCCTCCCCACCCATCCACCTGCCTGTCCATCCTCAACCATCCCCACCCACCACCCCCACCCATCCATCCCCCCCCATCTGCACATTACCCACGTCTATCCTCCTTTCATCCACTAACCTTTCCAGCCATCCACCCATCATCCACACATCCACCCTCCATTCACCCACCAATCCTTCCATCCATCAATCATCCATCCATCCAGAGAAGGCCAGGTACGATCAGGGACAGGAGGTCAGTAGGACAAAAGTGGACCTTGCCCTCCGGGCCCTGGCAGCCCGCAGGGAGATCCAGGCGGAGGAAACCAGATAAACGCTGTGAAGATGTCAAAGACCTCATGGGGTTACACTGGGGAGGAGCTGGGACCTGAACTCTTCCCAGAGAGTGGACAAGGTCCCTTTAGGCCAATAAATTAACATTTGCGTGGGGATGCGAAGGCCACCGGGCGGAGACTAGTCAAGAGGGAAGAGCTTTCGCGGAGGCGCTGGAGGAAGGGCCCTGTGGCCACTGAGGCTGGGAGGTCATGTCGAGGTCGACCGAGCACAGCAAGGATCTTTTCAAGAAATGGGAAGTCCTAGGAGGGAAGGGGGGGACGGGACGGGAGATAGCTGTAATACTGTCAACAATAAAAATATATTTAAAAAGTTATAAAAATATATACACCCATAAAACATGGGACGTTAGTGTGCATTGCAGTGGGCGCCCCCTAGCGGCCGTGTGGGGAATGGCTGGGAAGAGGACCCGGAGGAGCCTAGCGCAGCCAGTGGGGCAAACTGGTGGTAGAGGTCAGATGGAGAGAAGCTAGTGGCCACGAGGCATTCGCACAGTTACATGGGCACACCTCAGAATGGACTAGGGGCCGGGCTGGTGTGGCTCAGTGGATGGAGCATCGGCCTGCAGACAGAGGGGTCCCGGATTCGATTCCAGTCGAGGGCACATGCCTGGGTTGCAGGCTTGATCCTCAGTGGGGGAAGTGCAGGAGGCAGCTGATCAATGCTCTCATCATTGATGTTTCTCTCTCCCACTCTGAAATCAATAAAAATATATTTTAAAAAAAAGAAAAGAATAGACGTAGGGGCCCGGCGGGAGAGGCTCAGTGGTTGAGCGTCCACCTATGATTCGATTCCCGGTCAGGGCACATGCCAGGTTTCAGGCTCTGTCAATCGCCAGTGCGGGGCGTGCAGGAGGCAGCCAGTCAATGATTCTCTCACCATTGATGTGTCTGTCTCTCTCCCTCTCCCTTCCTCTCTGAAATCAATAAAAGAAAAAATTATTTAAAAACTAGCTTTTTAGAAAATAAAATCAAGAAGGTAGACGAGCCCAGCTGGCGCGGGTCAGTAATTGACCGTCGACCTATGAACCAGGAGGTCATGGTTCAATTCCCGGCCAGGGCACATGGCCGGGGCTGTGGGCTGGACCTGTGTCCAGGACTCAAGTCAGAATAGGGCACACAGGCCCAGTGTTCCCGGGACACCCTAATGTACCCAGGGCCCAGACAGGCTTGCTGGGTGCCTGTCCCCATGACGATCGAGGAATGATGGTCAGTGACACTTCTGACTGCTTGGCCGGTGCCGAGGATTGTTCTGAGCGCCTTGCACAGACCGTCTCATTCCGTTCACAGCAACCCCATGGCGTACAAGCATTTGCTGCCCATTAGAGGTGCAGGTAGCAGGCAGGTGAGGGGTGGCGGTCACAGCGTCTACCACCCACAAGTGGTTCCGGTATCTCAGGCCCTCCCATCGGTCCCCAGGAGAAAGGGCAGCCGGATGGGAACGCACATGTGGGAACTGGCCATTCACACAGGGAAGCCCAACGCTCGACAGTACGTGAAGGGCAATCGAACTCGCCCAACAACACAGGCCAAACGACAAGGAGACCCACTTTCCACCATCAGACCGTCAACGTGAGGAAGGGAGGGGCACCAGGTGAGGGTGAGGCGAGGGGGCGGAGCCTCTGGGGCCCAGGGAGGCCCAGCTGTCTCCCGGGAGCCCCAACGTGCCACACCGACCCACAGGGAGTGCTGGCTGCGCAGTTGTTTGTGTAGCTCAAGTCGGCAGCCAATTATTCGTGTGCGGAGGAGCGGGTAATAAGATCCAGTGGGTATACACTGTGGATGCTGTGCAACAGGGAGACAGGGTCGGTGTTCGCAGAACAGCCTGGGCACATTTTACAATCCACACAGGGTATGTTAAGCAGCGGCTCTCTAGGTACTGGACATCAGGCCCGGCCGGCCAACGTGGCTCAGTGGTTGAGCTTCGACCTATGAACCAGGAGGTCACGGCTCGATTCCCGGTCAGGGCGCATGCCCGGGTTGCAGGTTTGATCCCTGTGGGGGCCGTGCAGTAGGCAGCTGATCGATGATTCTCTCTCATCGTTAATGTTTCTCTCTCTCTCTCCCCCTCTCCCTTCGACTCTGAAATCAATAAAAATATATTTAAAAAAAAAAGCTTGTACAGCAGGCGACAGAGCCTCAGAATATGTGGGGCAGGAGCTGAAGGGACCACAACTGTGGCGGGAGACCCCCACTCCCCTCTCCACATCCACAGAACGAACAGAGCTCCGGGGAGGAAAACGCTTGGACGAAACCAGGAACAGCTTGATGGGACTGGCGTTTACAGGGAGCTCCATCCAAACACGAGCGCAGGCTGCCCGAGTGCCCACGGAACAGCCACCACATGGGCCGGATTCTGGGCCAGAAAACAGTCTCCGACGTGCAAATGGCACATATTATGTTCTCCGACCAAAATGAAGTTACATTAGAAATTAATAATAATTAAAAAGAGGAAAAAATTAATAATAAAAAAGATATCTGGAACCCACCCCAAGTATTTGGAAACTAAATAACCCATGTACCACAGGGGAAGCTAAGCAGTATTTTAAACTGAATGGAGAGCCCCAGCCGGTTTGGCTCATTGACCTGCAGACTGAAGGGTCCTGGGTTCGATTCCGATCAAGAGCACATACCTCGGTTGCAGGCTCCATCCCTGGCCCTGGTCGGGGCGCATATGGGAGGCAACCAATCGATGTGTCTCTGTCACATGGATGTTTCCCTCTCTCTCCCCTCCCTTCCACTCTCTCTAAACATCAATGGGAAAATATCCTCAGGTGAGGGTTAAACTGAATAGAGACAAAAACTGGACATGCTCTGTTCTGTTCCATGGGACGCAGGACGCAGCTCAAGCAGCGGGTAGGGAGGTGCCAGCCCCGCCACAGGGAGGGAAGGTCTGTCACTGACGTCAGCACTCACCTCCAGACCCCAGAGAGCCCCCGCTTCCCTGCCTACAGGTCCCTCTCGACCATCTGCTGCCCAGCAAACGATTCACCCGTCAGCAAGCCGCCCCAGGGCGCTCCTCGCTGGGGGGTGGTAGCTGCTTCCTGCGTCCGGGCTCACAGCCAGTCTCCGACCAGGCCCCTGTCATGGCCCTTTTCACCTGCACCTCTGAGTCCCCCGAGATGAGCCAGGCAGCCACGCCCCTGGGCCTCTCTCTCTCAGAGGGTCTGAGGCAGTGGTTCTCAACCTGTGGGTCGAGACCCCTGAAAATACATCCTGCATATCAGATATTTACATGACAATTCATAACAGTAGCAACATGACAGTGATGAAGTAGCAATGAAAATAATTTTATGGTTGGGGGTCCCCACAACATGAGGAGCTGTATGAAAGGGTCGCGGCGTGAGGAAGGTTGAGGGCCACTGAGGGATGCCTCGGAGCCATGTACATGCCAACTACAGCAAACGCACTTGTTAGGGTCCACGTGGGAAGTTTTGTTAGGGCACAGCCACACCTATTTGTGCATATTGTGCCACCCTCAGCACGGCCAGGGGTGAGTCTGAGCGGGGGAAGTGAAGGATGAAGAAGACAGACAAGAGAATACAGTTGGGACCAGGTGGGATACTGTCCTATCTGATGGAGAGACAGTGCCACGGCCCGCAAGCCGAGTCTTTATCTTATAGCAGATTCCACGAGGCAAAGTGAGGGTGTGGCCAAGATGTTTACAACGTTCTTGTGGGTTTCAAATCCACTCAATTACATGCCCCTGAACTCTATCAAGCTTTGTTTTGGCAGCACTTGCTGCACCTCCCGCAGCCCACATCTCTCAGCCACCTGGGGCCACAGGTTCGGACCATCAGGTCAAGCTCACAACCACAGCCTTTGGCTGTAATTGTGCTGGGAGGGCTTTGCCCTGCAAGCTGGGACCTGCACGTGGCTTGGCCACGAGAGGACTGTGCCCTCTCATTAGTCCGAGGCTTGAACCTGTCCAAACGCTGTGGCCGCTCTCCATGGCGCATATTGCCTAGGGCGCTGTCACACTAGGAGTTGAGACTTGGAGTTTCAACAGAGACCATCAGCCATTCTCTCTCTGGCTGCTACAGACAGAGCAGCTGACCTCTGGACTAGGATCTCGAATGCCCTTTATCACCTTGCACAGCTGGTTAAGAACTTCGGAGTTGCCTCTTTCACCAAGGACCATCTTTTCCAAGCCAATTAGCCATTCCTGGGGGGCGGGAGAGGCAGAAGAGTAGGCTGCACGGACTGCATAGGAGCCCCCGACTTAGTACCTTAGGCACCCGGAGTCCCATGGAAAAGGAGAGTTAGAGATCGCAGGTGGATGGGGAAGGACGAGGCCCTTTTTAAAAAAATATATATTTTATTGATTTTCTACAGAGAGGAAGGGAGAGGGATAGAGAGTTAGAAACATCGATGAGAGAGAAACATCGATCAGCTGCCTCTTGCACACTCCCTACTGGGGATGTGCCGGAAACCAAGGTACATGCCCTTGACAGTAATCGAACCTCGGACCCTTCAGTCCGCAGGCTGACGCTCTATCCACTGAGCCAAACCGGTCAGGGCATGAGGCCCTTTAGGGCATGAGGCCCTTTTTCTGTCTTCTCTGTGTCTGACCTGGCAGAGAAACTGTTCAAGCACGAGGGTGGGGCTAGGGCAGTGATGGCGAACCTATGACACGCGTGTCAGAGGTGATAGGCGAACTCATTTTTTTGGTTGATTTTTCTTTGTTAAATGGCATTTAAATATCTAAAATAAATACCAAAAATATAAGTCTTTGTTTTACTATGATTGCAAATATCAAAAAATTTCTATATGTGACACGGCACCAAAGTTAGGGTTTTTCAAAATGCTGACACACCAAGCTCAAAATGTTCGCCATCACTGGGCTAGGGGAAGGGCGTGTGAGGCCTTCTGTGTGGGTGCCACCTTTGTGGGGCAGTGCCACCCCCTATATGCTGGCAGCCGTAGGCTCCACCCCAGCCTCCCCACATTGGGCACAAGCAACACGGGTTTGGAATCAGGAAGCCACAGAAGCGATGACGGTGGGAACAGCACAGGCAGAGGAGCCAGGAGCAAGCATGGAATCCTAGAACGTTCCAGCAGGAAGCGACAGAGGTGACCTGTGGCCACCCTGCTTTGAACCACTGGCAGCCTTAACAGGCTGGCTCGTTTTTTTAAAAAATTGATTTCAGAGAGGAAGGGAGAGGGAGAGAGAAACAGCAATGAGAGAGAATCATGGACTGGCTGCCTCCTGCACGCCCCACACTGGGGATCGAGCCCGAAACCCGGGCCTGTGCTCTGACCGGGAATTGAACTGTGACCAACATGGTTCATAGGCCGATGCTCAGCCACTGAGCCACACCGGCCGGGCATGGTGTCATGTTTTGCCTGTGTTCACACATGGTGACAGACTGGCCGTGGTTTTGTACCGGACCATCGTGGCCAGGCCTTGTCTGACCTCGATGTTCTGTGAAGCTGCTTAAGTTCATGTTCAACAGGAGACCAGCAGGCCCCTCGGAGGGCGGGCCTTTGCCCCGCCGTCTCTGGTGGAGACCTTGAAGGACCCCTTCTCCCCAGCAGCTCTGGGGCAGACACGCCGCGGTGCCTGGCAGCGGAGAAGGGGACGGTGAGACAAGGGTGGAAGGAGGAGGCTGTGAGGTCAACGCAGGCCGCCTCAGGGACACGGAAGCGGAGAGGCTGCGGCCTGTTTTCTGTGTATGTTGGTGATTTCCCCGGACGAGGCGCTGTTGGCGGCTCACCTTCGACCCCTGCTTCCGGTGGCAGTCGGCAGAGTGACATCGCCGCGAAGGTGACCTTCCTCCGGGAACACCGTCTTCGCGCGCCTGGCAAGTGCCCAGCCCACACTCCTCTCTCCTTTAGCGACTCCTCGTTTTAAAATGTTAATAGAAGTGCTCCTCCTCCCAGATGACTTCGGGGTAAATCAAGGGCCTACGGTAACCGTCGGCCTGATGCTGTCTGTTCCTTCTCCTCCAGCCTCCCACCCGCCACCTCCCGCCCCAGGAGGCCGTGCCCGTGGCTGGGATCCGGCCCCCGCTGTGCTCGTGGGTGACGCCAAGGTAGAGAACGTCCTCCCCGAGACCCTGGCGCTGCCCTTGGCCCAGCTGAGTGGTCCGTCGTCCCATGACCAGCGGTCCTTGGTGGGGCCAGGGTTCCCGTGTCCAGAGCCTGATAGCTGCTGGCCCCAGACCCAGGCCACCCCTCCCAGCCAGCGGATCCTCCGTCCCGGGGGCTTCTAGGAAAGCCCACCCTCAGTCTGAGGACTGCTGTTAGCTGTCAGGGTTCGAGGCCCGATGCACATAGAAACCGATACCATTGTTGCAGGGGGGTGGGAATGGCACCAGGTGTCGGACCGGAGGGGTCAGCCCAAACCTGGGTTCAGCAGCCTCGGTACCAGGGCTCTGGCTGGGAAAGAATTCAGAGCCAAAGCCCAAACTGTAAGAGAACATTGACTTGGTAAGTGACAGAGGCGGAAGAAGTAATTCCTGGAAGAAATGGGCTGAGGAACAAGCTGAAGAGGTAAAGAAAAAGACCCTTGCAGCTTGGGTTAGAAGCAGCGGTTCTCAACCTTCTGGCCCTTTAAATACGGCTCCTCATGGTGTGACCCGACCATAAAATTATTTTCGTGGCTACTTCATCACTGTCATGTTGCTACTGTGATGAATCGTCATGGAAATATCTGATCTGCAGGATGGTCTGAGGCGGCCCCTGGGAAAGGGTCGTTGGACCGCCACAGGGGTCGCGACCCCCAGGCTGAGAACCGCGGTAGAGGAAGCCAAAGGTAAGGCGCCTGGGGCAGGCGGGGGGCAGGAGGGGACAGGCACAGGCCGCTCCCCGAGGGAGAGGCGCCGGGTCCCCTCCGAAGGGTTTTAAGGGGCGGCCCAAGGGGCGGCCCTCAGTGTCCTGCTCGGCAGCTCCAGGTGTGTCCTCTCCGCAGCGGTCTCCTGATTGGCTGGCGGACCCAGGGCAGGGGCGTTACCCCAGGCAGCTGGCCCCGAGTCAGCGGTCAGCGCGGCTGGTTTGGCTGCTGACCTGGGCCTGGAGCTCACATACAACTTGAGGCCTGGATGTGATCTCAGGGAGGAGAGGTCAGGGGGTCCCAACCGCAGGGCAGGCCAGCGATTTGCTAAGGGAGGAGAAGTCACCCGGGGCCAGGTCCCACCCCACAGCTGATGGTCCCTTGCTAGGCCCCTGGGGCTCCTCCCCTGGCGACCTCCTGTACCTGCCCCGCGACCTGACTGCCCACCACACCGTGACACCGGGTTTTTGAAATAGCGGTTCATTTGATGCAGAGTGACCCAGGGCTGGGGCAGGGGAAGCGGGAGGGCCTCGGCCTCGGCGCGGAGGGGCTGCGGCATGGATCCCGCGCACAGCGGACCCGCTTTCGCTCTCCCGTGGGGTTTCCGAGGTCAAGCTCCCTTTACGTATGGCCTTTTGGTCCCGCGGGAAGGACTTTGGCCCCGAGTGCAACTAGAGGTCAAAGGTCTCTCCTGGGCGCTGCTTCCGGCGCATCACTTGGGGTTTTGGTTATCTCTGAAAAGCAATTCAGTGTCTCGTCCAAACAGCGCAGGGCCATTGCGAGCTGGTTCTGCGGCCACACTGTCCCGCCCGGGGGTCCAGGAGGTCGGGCTCCCCGGCCAAGAGACCGGCTCAAGCGGAGCCCAGGACCAGGCAGCCCGCTCCGGAGCCACGCAGCGGGCGGCGGCGGGGGAGCGACTGCGCAGGCGCCGGCTGGGAGCGCGCGGGGGTGCGCGCGCGGCGCCGGAAGGGGCGGGGCTGCGCGGCGCCTGCGCAGTGCGCGGCGCGGGGGCGGGGCGGCCGTCAGCTGACCGGCGGCGGCGGCTTCGCTGGGACAACCGTTGGCGGCGACGCAGGCTCCGGAGGGAAGATCGCCGGCGTGTCGGTTCTCGGCGGGCGAGGCGCGGCGGCCGAGCACCATGGCGACCACCGTCAGCACGCAACGCGGGCCGGTGAGCCTCCGGGGCGGCGGCGGGCTCTCCCCTCGGGCGCGGGCGGCGGCGCGGGTTCCCAGCTCCCAGCAGGCGAGCGGGCCGCGGGCGGGGCCGGGGCGGGGGCGCGCGGGGATGAGGAGCCCCCGCGCCTGGTGGTCCCCGGATGGAGGGGGCTCCTGCGCCCCGGCGGGCTCCCCGACGGCAGCTTCCGGAACTCGTAGTCCGTACCCCGTATGGAGAGGCCCCGGCCTCGCGGGCCCGGATGGGGAAGGCCCGCGGCGGGCCGTCTCGCCGTTTCCCCGGCGGAGGGAGGCTTGGGGCGGCCGCGCGGGAGCGAGGTGGGAGCTGGGCCCGGGCGGGCGGGCGGTCACGAGCGGGAAGGCGGCCCCCGCAGCGGCTCGCAGTGCGCAGCCGCGTGACTGACCCCCGCACCGGCCGGCGAGCAGCGTGCGGACCCTCCCGCCTGAGCGGTGACGGGCCCTCTGCGCGGGGTGCGTTTCCCCGCTGGAGAGGAGCCCGCTGCGGGCGCGGAGGGTCCCCCCCACTCCCCCTTCTCCCGACTGGCGGCGGGGTGACCGCCCGCAGCCTCCGGGCCCCTTAGAGGCGAGGCCGCCAGAGCAGCGGCGCGACGGGCAGGCGGAGGCCCCGGGTCCCTGGCCCCACCGGTCCCCACCCTCGCCTGTGGCAGCCGCCATCCGGGGGGCGGTCAGCTCTGGCTGCACAGAGCGGGAGCAGCTGACCCTTCCGCGGGGAACGGGGCGCCCGTGTGCAGACACGCGTTGTCCAGGCGCCCACGCCGCGTCCTCGGCCTCCCCTGCTCTCCTGGCGGCGGGGCCTGAGGTCCGCGTGCTGCTGTGCGCGTGCCCCGGGTGCCCTCCCTGGCCTGTGCACCGGCAGGAACGGTAGCTGGCCCTGCAGGGGGACCTCGGTGGCCCGGCCTGGGTGCCGCTGGAGCAGGTGCGACTCAGGCCGAGGTGAGGGAGCCGGCGGGGCCCACGGACCTCACAGCCCGGCTCTGACTACACAGGAGCCAGGCAGGAGCGGGCGGGCGGGCGCCATGGCACCTGTGGGCCTACACTCAGTGTGAGCGGCAGTCAGGGGCAGCCTGCCCTGGGCCCGGGGCTGGGGGAGTCAGTTCTTGGAGGAACCTGACCCTTGAGGGACGAGCAGAAGTTGTCTGATGGCAAGGCCTGGAGCGCCCTGCTGTGCCCGGGGGAGAGCGACAGGCGTGGCCTTCCAGGTGGGAGGGCTGTGGGCGGCAGATGGATGTGGCCCTGGAGTTTTATCTAGGGACCAGAGTCAGTTTTTTACAAAACGTTTTGCCTGGCGCACAACCTCTGTGGTTTCCCCTCTCCAGCCGACCCGGGCCCAGGGCTAAGCAGCACTTGGAAGGACCCGTTGCCGTTTGCAGAGGCGGGTGGGAGGCCCGCTCCCTGGGCGCAATGGCTGGGCGCCGGGAGGTGCAGGCGTAGCCAGGCGCTTGGCCTGGCCACAGAGAAGTGAGACACCAGCTGGTGCTGTGAGGCGGCTTTGGGCAGTGCTCCCTGTGCTGGGCCCTGGCTGGGCAGCAGGCCTGAGTGTGTGACCCCAGCCCTGCCCACACAGGCGGAGGTTCAGCCGGGGCCCAGGGAGCCCAGACCTGGACTCACTCACTTGGGACTGACCCTGAAGTCCAACCACTGCCTCCTGCTCCTGCAATAAAGAAGTGGCGCAGGGTCCCGGGGAGAGGGAGGGAGGGCCAAGCTTGGGATGACCGAGCCTCCTCCACCCTCGGGAGGTCCTGCCGGCTCTGCCTCCAGAGCAGGTCTGGACGCCATTCCTTCCGCCTCGGCACCACCCACTCACGTCACACTCGCTCGGCTGGTCCACCTGCTGTCACACCCTGCAGCCAGGTGCCAAGCACGCCCCTGGCTCCTCACCTGTCTCGGCATCAGTGGCCCTTGAAGGCCACTGCTCCTGGCCTCCTGCTCTCCCTCCCGTCTGTCTCCACCAGCTCCCTGCGGTCCATGCAGGTTCCCCTGCCGGGGACTCTAGCAGAGCGGGCACAGCCAAACATTTTGGCCTGGAAGCGCCTGTCCTGTCGTGAATGGTTTAAGAAGTTGGTGAAGGCGTGGGTGGTGGGCGTGGGACAGACCCGGTCTCTGCAGTGAGCTAGGAAGGGTGGGGCGGGAGGGGATGCAGTGACATCCAGGCGGCTGGAGGATGGAGGCAGGACCCACACAGGCAGGGGCCAAGGACGAGCTAGGACATCAGCAGAGGTGGAGGAGGCACGGGAGACGGGGGCAGGACCACGTGTGGGGGAAGGGGGTGACTTGACCAGGGAATCGGGGCGCTGGCCCACGTGGAGTTCGTGGCCCTGGGTGTTGGTGAAGGATTGGAGCTTCCTCCCAACTTGATTTGGGAAGACGCTGAACTTACAGCAAAATGTTAGTGATCTGTGCGGGGCTGTGGGCGAGTCTCACCTCCACCAGGTTTCTGTTACATGTTTCTTGGGGCCACAGTGGCCTGTCCTGGGCCTCTCCATCAGCCTCTTCGTCCAGGAAGCCCTGGGGCCGAGTGAGCAGGGCCGAGGGCAGCCTTCCCTTCATGGTGCGCTGGGGCCCGGCCGCACCTGCTCACCGCAGGCGGCTGTGCAGAGGGTGCAGTCATGACGCCGCGCACAGCCACCTGGGTGCCCCCGAGCCTCATGTCTGTCCTGGCCCACCCGCCATGTTTGGTCTCAGCCCGTCCACGCCCAGCCCCTCCTGTGGTCGTTGGCTGGACAAGGCCATGTCTCCTGGCCAGACTCGGGCCATGCTGAGCCCTGGCCCTGGGTCACTCTAGTGGCCTGGGAGCGGGGCAGCCTCCTCAGACGCACAGGGGCTCCAGGGCTCAGCTGCCTCCGGGCGCCGCAGGTGTGCTCCGCAGAGTGGGGCTCCCCCGGGAGCTGCCGGCTCCCCCGAGAGGCCTGCAGCTGCGCCGGCGGCGGGCGCTGTGGCTTTGCTTGGCTGTGCCCTCTGTCCCTTAGGCCTCGGCCTGGCCCAGCCCTCCCTGCCCTGGCGCCAGCTGTGAAGGTCATGTTGACCTAGAGCCGTGAGTAGCTTTGGGTTCAATGAGGGCGCAGGGTCCTCCTGGGGCCAGGTTGTGGGGGCTCCAGGGCCCTTAGCCTGTGCCCTCGCAGCACGGGGTGCTGTTGGCCCCTAGCTCAGGTCCTGGACTTTGTCCTTAGAGCATCGCTGCTCCTGCGGTTGTCTTGGGGTCACATCACTGTAGAGGTCACGGACGGCACGGCCACGGGAGGTCAGGTGCAGACCCACTGGGGCCGCCTCCCAATGGAATAGAAACCATTTACATTTCATTTTTTAATTCCACAAAAGCTACTCAGCCCATCACTAGCTATGTCAAGGGCTGAAAAAAACACCTGGCAGTTACTTAAAAAGGACTTTCTCTCCGCAAACGAGGGTTTAAAGGTGAGCTCACTAAAGATATTTAAGGAACTTCTTCAGCTGCTTTACTTGTCTGGGGAAGTAACGAGTTTTTAAGCTTTTTATTACGTTGCTGTTACATTTGTATAAATTGCTGACGTGCCTGTAACTTGCCATATTACATTAGTAAGTAAGTTACATCGAAACGTGCCGAACAGATGAAGTTCATTTTCCTAACGCTGCGTTGGAGAGTGACCTGCTCTTTTCGTGGAGAAAGTGCCGGTAGACAAGGGTCGTGAGCAGACAGCGTGCCTCCATGTTGAAGTGCCAAGGGGGGTGGGCGTTGAGGGAAATACTTTCCCGAGGCCCCTTGGAGGGACAGGGACCGGAGGGAACGCGAGGCGGCACCTGGGCTGGCTTCTGCAGGAGCGGCTGTTCTGGCCGAGCCTCGTGGGCAGCCTGGGGCGGCGGAAGGAGCGGCAGCTTGAATCGCGCTGTTAGAGGGAGCGCTGAGGACATCGGTGCAGGAGGTCTTCCCAGTCACCTGGGGTCTGAGTCCGCTCTGACCTGTCTCGGGTGGCGTGGGAGCCAGTGCCTTGTCATTAGCAGGCCTCCCTAGTGGTGGGAGTGGCCCAGTGAGAATGAGTCACGGACAGAGACAGAGCTTGTGACCCCGAAAGCGGTCCATGACACGCCTAGCAGCCTGTTCGAACCTGTACCTCGTTGGGGGCAGCATCCTGCCCTTCATGGAGCTGGTGTGCCCAGTGCCCGCCGAGTACCAGGGCTCCCTCCCCAGAGCGGCAGGGGGTCCAGCGGCAGGGTCCCCAGGCTGGATGCCTGAGCCCAGGGCCTCTCCCTGTACAGGTGAAGAACTGAGGCCCAGGGTAGCCCGGGCATCTGGGTGCTGGAAATGGGGGTTCGGTCCTGGCCCGGCCGCGCTGACTCTTCTCCCCGCAGGTGTACATCGGGGAGCTCCCGCAGGACTTCCTCCGCATCGCGCCCACGCAGCAGCAGCAGCAGGTGCAGCTGGACGCGCAGGCGGCCCAGCAGCTGCAGTACGGCGGGGCCCTGGGCACGGTGGACCGCCTCAACATCACCGTGGTGCAGGTGCGTGCCTGGGCCCGGAGGGGGAGGGTTCTGTGGCAACAAATGGAACTTTTTCTGATTCTAGTTTTTCCTAAAACACGTATCTGATGAAAAAGGACATGCGTGCAAAATATTGCTGACACCCAGGGCTCTGCCCAAGGTACTAGCACCACTTACTAATGAGCATTTAGCGGCCCCTGCGTAGGCCCAGGTCTCTCCTGGCCTCAAGGCGGCGGGGAGGTGGGGCCCCTGCTGTGCAGGTGAGGGCCAGGGAGGGCTCTGCCATCCCCACCGGGAACTGTGGGGTTCGGGGAGGAAGGAGTCGGGCGCAGCACACACACTCAGCCCTCATGCTGAGGGGGCCTCAGCCGCGGTGCACCTCGCACACCTCCCCTCCGGTGCCCTCCTGTAACCAGGTCCATGCCCGGCTGGAGCGGAGCGCTGCCTCCTGCGGGCACCAGGGACTACAGGCCTGGCAGCCGGCTGCACCCTCCACCAGCACCAGGCCTCTGAGGGCGGGCCCTGTGGTTAGAAACGTTCCCGTTCAATACTTGGCCCTTTGGCAGTGCCGCCCATGGCTTCCCGCTTCCTTTTGACAGACCTCGTCCCCTGGGCTCACAGAGGCCGTGCCCTGGTCCTGGGCTGGGGCTGTGATGCAGGCTCAGTCCCAGCCAGCCCCTCTCCTCTCTGCCCACATGGTCCAGGGGGAGCAACTCCCGGCCAGGCCCTCGGGCCTCTCCCTGGACGCCTGGCGGGCATTTCAGATGGGACATGCCTCCAGGGGAGCTCCCTCCTCCAGCCCCAGCCTCTCTCCATCACGCTTCTTGCAGACAGCGGCTCCCGCGGGAACTTGCTTCTCCGCCCTGGCGCCCAGGAGCACGTGCTCCTCAGATCGCGTGGCTGATTCAGACCCGGGGACACGGGGTGCCGCGTTGAAGGGCAGGTGACCTGGTGCGCCTGAGCTCATTGTAGCGGCTCCTTGTCTTTCTGACGTGGCTTTGTTTCAGGCCAAGTTGGCAAAGAATTACGGCATGACCCGCATGGACCCGTACTGCCGGCTGCGCCTGGGCTACGCCGTGTACGAGACGCCCACGGCCCACAACGGCGCCAAGAACCCGCGCTGGAATAAGGTCATCCACTGCACCGTGCCGCCCGGCGTGGACTCCTTCTATCTGGAGATCTTCGACGAGGTGCGGGCGCCGGGCAGGCAGGCCCGGGACGTGGGCATGTGGCGCTGGTGACCCTGCCCCGGAGTCCCAGCAGCAGTGGGAGGACGTTCTCGCCAGTGACGCACACGAGTGTTGGCGCATGTTCCCTCTGGCGCACGCCCTCGAGGCCCTGCCCCGACGAGCAGGCTGGGGGAAGTGGGTGGTCCTCTGGCGGGCGGGAGGGGGTCCTGGGTGGTGCGAGTGGCAGGTCATCTACCTGGGTGTCCCTGGGAGTAGCAGAGGGTGCAGTGGGCTCTTCCATGCCTGGTCCCACGGTCACTGCCTGGGAGCGCCCTGTCTGTCCCTCCTGAGGCCAGCCAGGGTGCCCGAAGGTGCGAGCTCAGAGGGTGAGGGTGGGAAGCCAGGCAGGGAGGTGGCCCCTCTGCTCCTGCCCTCCCTCTTCCCCTCCGCTCCCTTGGGAGGGTGTGGTGAGCTCAAGGGCACCTCCTTTCCTGCATTTGTGCCCTGGGCTTCCAGCCTGGGGAGGAGTGGCCTTGAGTCTCCAGGCAGCTGAGGGGGGCAGGGCTTCAGGTGGTAGGGAGGGAACAAGGGCAGTACTTGGCAGGTCTCAGGGCTCATGCTGGTTTCCCTGTGTCCCTCAGCGAGCCTTCTCCATGGATGATCGCATCGCCTGGACGCACATCACGCTGTCCGAGGCGCTGCGGCAGGGCGAGGTGGAGGACAAGTGGTACTGCCTGAGTGGGCGGCAGGGCGACGACAAGGAGGGCATGATCAACCTGGTCATGTCCTACTCGGTAAGTGCCGGGGACGGGGCCAGCAGGTGTCGGCTGGGCTGGTTCCCGGTGGCCCGTGGCAGCTGACCTGCAGCAACGAGCCTTTCTCCCTGAGCAGCTTGGCCACAGCCCGAGCGCAGGTCCCGGCGCGGCCACAGGAGCCGCCGCCCTCTCCGCCCCGCATTCTGCCTGGGAACTGCTGTGTGGTGGCCAAGGGGATCGAGGCACATCTTTTTTAATTTTTATTTTTTGTTTCTATTTTGTGGCTCATCTTTCGAGGTGTGGCTTCCCTTACGCCGTAAGGCTTACGGCCTGCAGGGCCCGCCTGTGCAGTAGTGGGGTATCTCAGGGCCGCATGGGGATGAGGTGGGGATGGTGCCGCCGGGCCAGCACCTCAGGGCCTGGCTCCTCCTCAGCACCCACCACTGGGGTCCTGGGGGCTCGGAGGCCGTGATGGGTCAAGGCAGGGTCAGGGCCTCTGGGTTCCTGCCGTCTCTGTCTCTCCCAGGAGCTGCTCACGTCATGGGAACCTTTGCTGTGGAAACCCCAGCGGGCGGGACAGGCGGGAGCAGGTGTGGGGCCCGAGTGGGCGCCTGCAGCTCAGCAGCCCTCACCTGAGTGCCAGCCCCACCGTTGGTGCCGGACGACTTTAGAGCCAGTCCTGCCTCAGTACACCTTCACTCATAGGGCTTTCTCCTGCACCTTTTTTATTTCTAATCCTCACCCAAGGCACACTTAGGAAGGGAGAGAGAAATATCGATCGGCTGCCTCCTCTCCTGCACACTCCCCAACTGAGAATCGAGCCCGCAACCCGGGCATGTGCCCTGATTGGGAATCGAACTGTGACCTCCTAGACGCTCAACCCTGAGCCGCCCTGGCCAGGCACCCTTATGCATCTTTAACAGGCGCTTTTACAGAAACACCAAACGTCTCTTACACTGACTGAGGGTTCACATCTTAGAGCAGTGGTTCTCAACCTGTGGGTCGCAACCCCTTTGGCGGCCGAACAACCCTTTCACAGGGGTCGCCTAAGACCATGCTGCATATCAGATATTTACATGACGATTCATCACAGTAGCAACATTACAGTTATGAAGTAGCAACGACAATGATTTTATGGTTGGGTCACAACAGGAACTGTATTTAAAGGGCCAGAGGGTTGAGAACCACTGGGTTAGAGACTCCTGTGAACTGTCCTGGTGCTGACCCGCAGCTCACGCTTACATTTGTTCCAGAACCTGGTCGTCTTCGGTGACATCTCAGTTGGCCACGGTTCTGTAGGTCTGGCGACATTTCTACCTGAGCCATTCATTCCCCGATCTTGAGCAGAGGAGCACTGGAGCGCTGGGGAGGGCGGGCGGCGGCCCTGAGCTGTCACTCCCAGGACGCGGTGGGTGGGGCTGCACGTGAAGGGTTCGTGTGTGCTGGGGTCTGCTGTGACCCTGCGATCGCCTTGGTGTGTTGCAGTCCCTGCCGGCCACCATGATGATGCCGCCTCAGCCCGTGGTCCTGATGCCCACCGTGTACCAACAGGGCGTCGGCTACGTGCCCATCACAGGTGAGTGCCTCTCGGGGTGGCTCCTGGGGGTGTGTGAGGACAGCGGGGCGGGGCCTGGGAGTGCGGCCTAGAGCCTTAGCCCGGTCTTGGAGTGAGGCGTGAGGATCCTTCCAGAAGCGAGGTCCAGGTGTTACACTTGGATTTTCTGTGCGTGTATAGGAAACGGAACTTTCTTTTCCTTAGCTATTGGCACAAACAGGGTGAGTTGCAATTTGCGGGGAGGCAGAATTGTAACTTCTAAACACTGCAGCGCATGCGTTGCCCTCAGATCACGCTCCTGCTGGGTGAGGTGAGCCGTGCGCTCCAGCAGCACTGGCCCTGTCTGTCCGCGAGGGCTTTACCGTTCGTTATCCGTGAGCAATTGTGGCGGCACAGCACCATTCAGTGGTGCCGCAGCTTTTCTGTCTTCGAATTTTAAAATCACAACTTGAGCTGTTGGTGAGCTCCCTTGTGGCAGCGACAGACCTGGGCTCAGGCAGCGGCAGGCAGTGAGGACGGACCCGGAGAAGGGCAGTGGGCGAGCCCCAGTGTCTGCCGAGGTGCCGGGAGCTGAGTCCAAGCAGAGCGTGGCCGCCCCACTACGCCGAGGAGGCACGCCAGCGGTCAGCACCTGGGAGGGCGCTGGAGAGGAGGCCGGGGTGCTGGTGGGGTTGTTGGGTGAGAGCGCACCCCACCCCCGTGTGAGTTCCGCTTCCCTGGTGACATCTGCAAAGGCCCGTTTCCCAGTGAGACCCAGCCCGGCCCCCAGTGAGAGCCTCACCTGTCCGGGGGCTCCCACACAGTGACCAGCACCACCTGTGCCTGGAGGGGGCGAGCTGCTTTCTGAGGAGGTGACACGTGTCGTGTCTGTGTGGCTCCATCCTGGGCTCTCTGCAAGGCCCTAAGCTGCTGGCTTTAGGAAAGGGTAGGTTTCTTCACAGATGGAGGCTCTCCTTTGACATCCTTCGGACGTTTTGAAACAACCACATGGGAACAGAAAAGCTGTGCTCCTCTCCTGTGTGCCTGGGGGTTCAGGATCACGTTGCTTGGGTGCCCTTGCTGGTCGGCGCCTATGGGCCCTGGGGGAGGCCCTCAGAGCGCAGGCTGCTCTCTTGAGCCAGAGGTGGCCTCGGCACTGTTGACCGCCCGCCTACCTAAACCCCGTCTTGTGCTTGTAGGAATGCCCGCCGTGTGCAGCCCTGGCATGGTGCCCGTGGCCTTGCCCCCGGCGGCTGTGAGCGCCCCGCCCCGCTGTAATGAGGAGGACCTGAGGGCCATCCAGGACATGTTCCCCAACATGGACCGTGAGGTGATCCGCTCTGTGCTGGAGGCCCAGCGAGGGAACAAGGATGCGGCCGTCAACTCCCTGCTGCAGATGGGTGAGGAGTCCTAGACTCCCGCCGCCTGCGCCCTCGCCGCCACGCCGCTCTAGCCCTTTGGACCTGCCACCGGGGTGCCCGGGCCCTGTCCCAACGAGATCCCTGTGTCCCCTCCTCAGTGTCCCGTCACCAGTCCGCCTGTTGGGGATGCAGGTGGGTTTGGGTTCCGGCAGCTGCTCTGGACTGCCAGCGGGGTGGCCGTGGGGGCCTCCCTCCTCATCTGTGGGGGTGAGCGGCACATGGCCGTGTCCGTGTGCACACTCGCCTCTGCTGGGGATGCGCCACCCTGTGCTCCGAGCTGCTCCTCCCGAGAGGGCCCTTGCGGGAGCAGCCTGCCTCACGAGGGCCTGGGGGAGGCCGAGGGCCCTTCTGGTTGGTTCCTGGCACGTAGTCCGGCCACTTACGGGGCTAGACCTCCTTCCTTAGGTTCGCAGTCCACTGACAGCTGCTTTAGAACTTGCCAACTGAAAACTCCCACTCCTCCCTCCGTGGGCTTCGTGGCCTGGCTGCTCCCCGGTGGCCTGGGCTGGTGTGGCTTGGCCCGGCCTCAGCCACGGTGTCAGCCTGACTGTCCAGCCCGCCGTCCCCCGTCACAGCCCTCGCGGTGGCCGGAGGGGCTGTCCTAGCTCAGAGGATCCCTGGTCTCCGCCTGCTGTTCGTCAGCCCTGGGGAGTGCCACGCTGAGGGGCGGCTTCTCCTCTCCTTGATGGACTCTCGTACCAGAACCTGAACTTGGGGTAACAAGGAATAGACCTAGTGCTTCGCTAATGGGTGGGAGGGCACTGGGACCTGCTGGCTCCCCCACTGACACTCATTTCAGTGAGCATGTGCCGGGTCCGAGGATGCATGTGGAGGGTGGAGACAGTGCCAAAGTCCCCTGGAGCCCATGTGCGCATGTGCGAGCTGCACCCTGGCCCGGTGCTGGCCACGGCCACAGCGTGGGGACCGGGTGGGCGACGCCTAGTGAACCGAGGCGTTCCTCAGAAATGACGCAGTCTGAGTCACACCCGTGGGTTGAACGCGTGCGTCCTCGGGTCGGGGGTGGGTTCGCAGTAAGCTGCAGTCACCGTCCTTTCTGCAGCCGTTGCCTGGCCTGGGGCCTCAGCTCTTTCTGATTCAGGGTTGGGACCGTCCTGGCAGCCGGAGGCTGGTGGCTGGGCAGGAGAAAGCGAGGGCTGTTAGGGCTTCTCCTCCAACGGGCGGGCTGCACCCGAGACGGCCTCCTCAGGGCTGTGCGTGGTCGGGTGCACCACCGCTCACGCCTGTCTTGTGAGCCTGAGGGTGTGCCGCGGGGTGGCCAGGGCCTGGGGGCTCGGACCACTTGCTTGGTGAGCGCGGCCTTGTCTGACCTCGTCGTCCTGCCATTGTCATGTTTCAGCAGCTTGGCCTTGTGCCTTGAGGCCGACTCCTCAGCGTCAAAAGCGTCGGGCAGGCCTGCGGGCCTGGGCCTGGGGTTTGTGGTGGCCTGAGCGGGCCTGGCAGCTCCCCCTTCCAGGGAGGCGTGTGGGACCCCTGGGAGCCCTCGGCCCCAGCCCAGGGCAGATGCGCAGGCCCCGCTCGCGGCGGCCCAGTGTGCGGAGCGCGTAGTTTTTAGGGTGACCTGCACTTGCCACACCTCCGGTTTGCTTCCCCAGGCGCTGCATTGTTAGTTGGTCAGAGCCCCGTCTCACAAGGCCTGCCTTGTCAGAGCAGACCGGCCTCCACGGCTGCCCCAGGTCTGCCCACAGGGCCGCCTGCGCCCACAGGGAAGTGCGGTCCCTCAGGAGGCCCGGCCAGGCCGCCTGCAAACGGCAGGCCTTGGGCGCTGCTGCTTCCTCCGGCCTCCACCTGGCTGTGGGTGAGGATCTGGGCAGCCGAGTCTCCTGAAGGCCCCCCCCCACCCCCCCCAGCCGCCATGGGTGCCAGTGCATCTCGGAGCCCGTGCTTGTCATTCTCCTGGGTCCAGCGTCCAGATTCCCTTTGATTGTAAAATATATTTTTACTTTTCGGCCTAATTTAATAAATGATCTATATGAGAGTAGAGCATTAAAGTCCTGCAGGGAAGTTTACACACGTGTTCCTTAGTCTTTTTAACGCCTAACAGACTCGCTGCCGTGAACTAGTCTAGGACCATGCGGACGGTCGGCAGGTGGCTGGCTCACAACGTGACCCCAGACGTCACGCCGAGCTCTGCTTCGGTGGGAGCTGCCGGAGGCACGGCTGCTCGGTCCTGGCTCTGACCGTGACCGCCTGCCTCGCTGGCTGGTCGTGTGATGGGGCCTGGCCCAGGGAGACCCTCCCGCCACCCTCCCTTTGCCTCCCAGGTGGCTGGCCTGCCCACGTGGAGATCACCTCCTGTCCTTCCTGCGAGAGTCAGGCCCACAGCCAGGGCGCCCTCTGCATCCTGGGCGCACAGATGGCCGGTCCCCCCACGTGCAGCGCGCTCACAGCTCTGGGCAAGAGCAGGGGGAAGAAACACGTGACTGGGGCCTGAAAGGGAAGTGGTGGCAGCAGCCCCAGCCTGTGTGGCAGCTACTTCCTGCGTGTGCCGCCTCCTGTCAGCTGGTCCCGCTTGTCCCCCTCTGTGACCCCTGTCGTCGTTAACCCCGTGTGTTGGGAATGATGTGAGGGTGTTTCTGAGCCCTTGGCCCACCCCTGGCTCCTGCCAGTGCCCCCAGAGGCCACCCAAGACTGACCCGGCCTCCATGCCCCTGTCCCTCCCAGGGTCCAGCACAAGCCCCGGGGGGCGGGGGGGGCGGGTGCAGCCTGTGGGGCCCCGGACAGCCCGGCCTCAGGACGGCGGGCAGCGATGCCAGGACCAGGGCGTGTGCTTGATGCTCAGCATTTATTTGAAAAGTTGGGGCTGGAGAGCAGAGCAGGGCTGCAGGGCACCGACCCCTCCCCCGCCTCCAGCCACCAGAGCCTCGGCCCCAGGTCCAGACACCGGCAGGCAGCACCCCCGATGCGGCTCCGGAGGCAGCGGGCTGGGGGGACCGCTGCCCGTGCGGGGTCTGCTGTGGAGGGGCCGCAGGAGTCCGTGCTCCATGGGGCTTGGCGGGCGGTGGGGTCCCAGGCTGTCCCTCTGACAGGAGGAAGGCGGGTCTGGGCCGAGTGGGTGCTCGTAGCTGAGAGCGGCCCCGATGGCAGGACAGGCGGCAGGTGGGCGGAGGGCCTCCCTGCCTAGTGCCCGCTTTGAGGTGACCTTTGCTGCTCTGTCCCTGTCCTGGGTATGGGCTTCACCAGGGCAGGTGGGGGGAGGGAGCGGGGGACAGGTGGGGGGAAGGTGGGGGGGGCAGGCTGGGGTCAGACGGCGAAGCCTTGGCCAGGCTCGGGAGCGGTCGGCGAGGCGACGCAGGCCAGGTCGCACCTGCACTCGTCGATGTGGGTGTAGGTGTGCCGGACGGCCGTCCCGTCGGGGCACTGCAGGGTCAGCGCCTCCTCATGGGCCCTGATCTCCTGGCAGCAGGAGCAGCGGCGCTGCATGGCCCGGGCCTCTGGGGAGTACCTGCAGGCACACGGCCCTGAGACGGCGCCCTCGCCCAGCAGCCCTGTGCCTGTCTGAGGACGCGCCGGGGACGGCTCTGCGGGCATTCAGGGTCACCTTGACCCCCTTACCTTCCTGCCCGGCACCTTTCCCCTCGGAACCAGCTCCTCAAACTTGCTGACCCCACAGGCCCCTCCAGGAGCCTGCCCTGGACCCTGCTCCCCGCCTCTCTGGCCGAGGCTCAACCCGCAGCTCCGCCCCGAGCCTGGCCCGAGGAGGACCCTGGGTCTGCCCACCCCCAGGTGGACACGGCGCCAGGCGCCTGGACGCGGCGTCTGTCTCTGCCAAACGTGTCCAGGCCTGGCTCTGCGGGTCGGAGGCCCCAGGCTTGTGCCAACGGATGTGGAGAGGGGCTCCTCGGGGCCCCCTTTCCTCCTGGGCCCTCCTGACCCAGCTCAGGGCCGCAAGCCCAGGCCAGGGCCACAGGGGGCCTGGGAGGTGATGTGTGCTGGGGCAGGCTCTCTGCTTGCAGGTAGGAGTTCCCCTCGGGCGGAGGCGGCTGGGCTGCGGGCACTCACTTGGACACTCCTGGGCAGGAGCCCTCGCAGAAGGTGAGGTTGACGGGGGCCTGGCAGCCCTGGTGCTCCAGCACCGTCCTGTTGAGGCGGACCTGGCAGGAGTCTGCGCAGAGGAAAGGCAGAGGTGGGGGTCCCTGAGGACCCAGACCAGCTGCTCCCTCCCAGGGGTCAGGGCAGGAGCCCACGGGCAGAGGTCGGAGGGAGCTGGAGGGCAGGGGCAGAGGCACCCCGACTTACCCACTTCCTCGCAGACGTAGCAGCAGCCGGTTTTCCTGAGGATGCCCTGCAACGGGGGACAGAGGGAGGGCTGGGGGTGTGGCCAGGACATAGGGGCGGGGCCTGTAGGAGGACTTGGCCTCCAGAAAGCGGCCTGGGCAGGATTTCCAGGGCACAGTGTGGGCGGGGCCGCCAGGGCAAGGCCCGAGGCCACCAGGCTGGCCAGATCCCCAGGGGCACACACCATGCAGCTGGACACGTCTGGGCAGGGCGACGGCCTGGGGATCAGCATGGGGACCCCGTGCTCGGCCTGGCAGTGGTACTCGGTGCAGTTGTCTACCAGGCTGTTGATCCAGGTCTCGTTGGGCTGAAACACACAGAGGGGAGAGCCGGGTCGGGATTTTCTCACGGCCCAGAAGGCTGGAGGGAGGGGCTGCTGGGTGAGGGCTGAGACCTCGCTTACCTGGACCAGCCTGCCGTCGGGCGTGAGGCAGGCCTTCTGCACGCACTCCCCACAGCACTGCCCGGCCACCGTCACATACTCGAAACCCTGGGGGCCAGAGGGTGGTCACGTCTGCACCCCCAGGCCTCCTGCCCCTCCACACCCCAAGGGCCTGGCAGCCCCAGTAGCCACCCCACACTCTGAAACCATGGCCCGAGGATAGAAGCTTGACCAGGCCTGGCTCTGAGGGTCGGGGTGCCCCCTGTCCTGCCTCAGCCTCACCCCTGCTTCCGGCCCCTCCCCTCTTCTGCCTGCCTGGAACCTGTCCCAGCGCCGCCCGCCCTGTCGCCCACCATCTTCCTGCGCTGCACCCTCCCTTTGGGGAAGCGGCAGAGGCTGAGCTGGGGGACCCCCCTGGGGTCAGGTACCACTGACTTGAAGGTGCTGCGGTGGGGGGAGGGGGCGCCAGGGCTCTGTGTCTGACCGAGGCAGGCTCACCAGGGGACAGGTGGTGTTGCAGATGTCCTCCGCACACTGCACGGTGGGGCCCTGGGCGTCCTCGGACAGGCAGGTGCACGTGTGGCAGGGAGTGGCCGCTGGGAAGGTTGCACCGACCTGCAGGGGTAGGAGGAAGAGGAGGGGGTGACTGAGGGCCCTGGGTGGCCCCTGTGCAGACCCCGCACGGGCAGCGGTCCCCCCCAGCCCGCTGCCTCCGGAGCCGCATCGGGGGTGCTGCCTGCCGGTGTCTGGACCTGGGGCCGAGGCTCTGATGGCCGGAGCGGGGAGGGGTCGGTGCCCTGCAGCCCTGCTCTGCTCTCCAGCCCCAACTTTTCAAATAAATGCTGAGCACCAAGCACACGCCCTGGTCCTGGCATCCCTCCCCGCCGTCCTGTGGCCGGGCTGTCCGGGGCCCCACAGGCTGCACCCGCCCCCCCCCCCCCCCGCCGGGGTTGTCCGGCCCCATCACAGGACCCTGCCTGCGGCCAAGTGGGCTTCTTCAGATGGAATTATGGATGTGCCCCCCTCCGGGCACCGACCAGGAGAGAAGCAGGACCCTGGGCAGGGCAGGGCCCGGCGTGGGCAGGCATCCCAGGCGGGCAGCAGGCGCTGGGAGGTGTGTGCTGCCCGAGGACCTTCCCCTTCCTGGGAGGAAGCTGCTGGGAGACCCTGAAGCTAAACTCTGCCTGGCCCGGCACAGGCGCCTCTCCCAGGCCGCCCTGCCCCACCCCCAGCTCTAAGTGGCCCCGAGCTGCTCCCTTCATCTGCTCTCATGGCAGGAGGGCAGACAGACTGGACATTGGAGACGAGGCGCAGTGTCCAGAGGGGCCTGGGCGCCCCACAGTGGATGTACAGAGCCCTGCCCCGCCCCCGCCCCTCCCTCCCCCCCCCCCCCCGGCCACAGAGCCTTACCCCATAGACGGTGCCGTTGTAGGTGCACAGCTTGGGCCCTGGAAGCAAAGGGAAGGCTGAGGGCCTGCCTGGCGGAGGGGGTGGGGGGTGGGGGGAGGCGGGGAGAGGACACTCCTGGCCCAAGCAACACCCAGAGAGCTCCCCCTGCCCCCCACTCACGGCAGCTGAAGGTCATGCAGCAGCCGCCCTCCTCCTGGATGGGGGCCAGCTCCTCTCCTGGCCCACATGCCGGGGTGCTCTGGGGGCAGCTGGTCGTGTTGCAGACTGCAAAGAGGTGGAGAGGCGGGTGCTGTTGGGGGGACCTCGCCCTCCCTACCCAGCTAGCTCCCAATGTAACGGGATTCCCCATGTTGGAGCCAAAGAAGTACTTGTCCAGGGGGCTGACCACGAAATGCGGCCCTTCTGGGTTCCCCCTCCCTGGTCCTGCCCCAGGGCCTGGGCAGACCGCGGTCACCAGCCTCATTTTTAGGGGAAAATGAAGCCCCCAGAGGCCGCCCCAGCGCAGGGGTCCAGCCAGGACGCCGTGGCCTCAGTGGCCTCCGCGCTGCAGGCCCTGCCGGCTGGTGTCTGTGCCCTGCGCCCTCCTCTCGGGCCCCCACCCGCCGGTCCGCAGGGCAGGGCTCACCGCACAGCGTCTCCTGGCAGCACGGGTTGTCCGCCAGGGGCCTGGTCACGGCCACGAAGCCAGTCCGGCCGCACTCACGGGGCAGTTCCCGGGCATCACACTGCACGGGCACGCACTGCACCGACACGGAGCCCGCGTCGCACACGCAGGCCTGGCAGTTGCTGACCCATCGTTCTCCAGGCTGCAACAGACCAGGTCAGGGACCCTGAGGGCTCAGGCCCAGCCTCAGCTCGGCCAGGGCGGCCCTCGCCCCCAGCCCCATCTCCGAGCAGCCCTGCGACAGGGACGCATGCACACCCGGACGCCCACACCAGCCCTGGCAGAGCGCCCGCCCGCCCAAGCTGAGGTGAGCGAGGTGGGGCCAGCGGGGGGCAGAACCACTCACGAATTTGGGGAACCCATCTGGTCCCACGCAGGCTGGAGGAGGAGAAAGGGGGTCACGGGGGGTCCTGGGGTTCACAGCCGGTGGCAGAGGCCACAGGCCGCAGGGACAGGTCCTCCCGGGCCTGGCCACTCCCCAGCCTCTGTCGTCCCCCTGGGAACGGAAGCCCCCGGGAACCCAGGGCTCCAGGCCGCGTGGCTGCCATTGACATCGAGGCGGGATGGGCCCAGCACAGGCCTGGGACAGGGACGTCCGGCCTGTGCCTCCCCCGACCGCCTCACCAGGACGGGGTCAGGGGCCGGGGCCGGTGTGCTTACGGCACTCGGGCACACAGACGTCCGTGTGGGAGTTGAAGAGGGTCTGTCCGTCGGGGCAGAAGCAGCCCTCCACCAGCACCGTGCTCTCCGGGCTCTGGGTCCTGTGAGGGGAGGAGGCAGTCCTGGGCCCTGCACCCTGTGGACGGGCATCCACAGGGAGGGCGCAGCGGGCTTGGATGGGTTGGTCGGTTGCCCTGGACATCCCCGGGGGCCAAGGTGGGAGGTCCGGGGGGGAAGGGCACCCAGAAATCCTGGCCCCTTCTGGCTGGGCCCGGACCCTCGGCAGCAGGCCGGCGCTCACCTGAAGTCGCAGGACGCGGGCTGCACGGGGCCGCACGGCTTGTACACCTTCTCGGGTGGGCAGGGGAGCTCTGGGGGCAGAGACGGTGTCAGGTGGGCCGAGGAGGCCAGGGCGCCCCCGCGGCCGCCCCCAACTCACCGCACAGCCCGCCGGTGGCGTTTCGCCAGTCGCTGCAGGCGCCCCGGGCGCGGCAGAGCGCCGCGTAGGCCTCCAGGCTCTGGCAGGGCACCCCGGGGTGGCCGGCCTGGCAGGCGTCCTGGACGCAGGCGCTGAAGAACAGGCCGGGCGGGATGAGGTCGTGGCACTCGGCGAAGAGGCTGCGGCAGGGGCAGGGCAGCCAGAGGTCAGAGGTCGGAGCAGAGCTGGGTCCCGTCCCGACGGGGTCACTGCCCCAGGGTGACCACGCCCTCAGGAGGGACTCACTGGCTCAGCATCAGCTCGCAGAGGGGCGCTGGGGGGCATGGGGTGGAGGTGGGCGTGGTGGGTGCCGGGGATGGGGGGCTGGTGGTTGCCGGCGGGCCTGTGGGTGCCCAGCAGCCTTCCTTGTTGGTCTCGGGGACCAGCCAGGCGCTGGCCATGTCCTGGCAGGTGGGGGCGATGGTGCCGTCCGGCAGGCGGCAGTCGTCCGTCTTGCTGTTGGTGCAGGTGCCTGGGGCGGGGCCGGGAGGGTCATCGCGGGGCAGCCTTCCCCGCCACCTCCCGGGGGCCACTCAGTCGGTTGCTGAGTGAGAGGCAGCTCTGGCCTGGGGCAGGCGGCAGGGGGGCGGGGGTGGCAAATCTGGGGGGTGGAGATGCCACCTGGGGGCCCCGGGCAGGAGGCGGAGGGAGGAGCAGGTGGCGCCCTGCAGTGCCCACGTGTCCTGCTCACCGCACTGGCCCTCGGTGTTGTGGCTGAAGTGGCTGTAGGACAGCTGGATCTGGAAGACCTGCCCGTCGAAGGTGACGCTGACCCCGACTGCCGGGATGTCCACGCGCATCGTGGTGCTCGCCGTCACGGACACGCTCACGCCGTTCTTGCTGAAGCCCTGGCTCACCCGCACGCGGTCGAACAGGATCTGGGGGCGCAGTGCAGACCGTCACTGGGGATCGGGGCCCATCCCCTCAACCCACCAGGTGCAGGGGCTCCCCTCAGGCGGGGTCCTGCCTGCCGTGCCCGCCCGCACGCACCAGGCCCTCCTCCTGCCCGCTGGCGGCGGTCTCGGTGGTGAGGACGACCTCCAAGGACTCGTAGCGGACGCTCAGGGCGCGGGGGCAGCTGGCGGAGGCCATGGCCCCGCAGTGGTGGTTGTCCAGGAGGACAGTGAGGTTCCCGTGCCGGGGCCGGATCTCCCGCATGAGCACGTGCGTGCAGTTGTCCCGGAAGGAGTAGGGGGTGCCATCGAAGGTGACGTAGTGGGAGTCCCCCCAGCTGCTGCAGGAGCCTGCGGACGCACACAGTCCCTCACCCAGTGCCACATGCACGGCTGCCTCGGGGTGTCCTCACCCCGGCCTCTGCGCCCCTGGTGAAACGGGCGACTGGGCCCTGGAGGCCCTAAGAAGGGACCTGCCGCTCAGCTGCGGGTGGGACCTCCTGGGGCACCCGGGGGCCCTCCATCCAGTGGTGAGTGCCCTCCCAGGGGCCAGGGAGGGGAGGTGCCGCCTGAAGGCAGGGCAGCGACGGTGAGAGCCCAGGACCCGGACAGGACGGGGACGAGACAGGAAGGACCTTCCCTGGAGATTCAGGAAGGAGCGGTCTTGGGGATGGGACAATCCCTCCTGCTGCTGGGGAGGCCCTGTCTGTGGTCCCGCCTGGGGCAGCCCCACGAAGGGCGATCAGGACCCCGGGAGGTGTGCCCTCGAGCCCCGTTTCTGCCCCCAGCACACCCAACGGCCCCTTGTGTGCCGGTCAGCACTGCCCTGCCCCCCCGGCCCCGCCCCACCCGGCCCGGGCCTCACATTCGCACTCATAGTGGAACTGGCAGGGCTCCTGCGGGCTCTGCACCTTGACCGGCAGGTGTCCGTTCACACAGGAGACCTGGGCCACGGGCTGCGGCTCCAGCAGGACAATGCGGTTGTCGCCCTCGCACCGCGCCACCGTGCAGTCCTCCAGCGTCCAGGTCTCATTCACCTGCGGGCAGCAGGCACGGCTCGGCCACCTGCCACGGCCTCGGGAGCCGAGCCCCAGGCCCCCGCCTCCCTCCCGACAGGGTGTCCCCCGAAGGGGTCACCCCGGGGCTGGGGCCCGCCCCACGGAGCCAGCGGCAGCCCCTGACCGCGTGCACAGGACAGCAGGCAAGGCGGGGAGGAAGGGCACGCACCTGGCGGGGAGGGTCCACAAGGTCACAGCCAGGAGCTGGAAAGGTCAGGGGCACCCAGGTCACCGTCGGGAGCACCTGGGGTGAGGAAGTGGGGCAGGCGCCCTGGAAGCGGTCGAGCTCGCAGTGCTGGTTGCAGATGGCATAGAAGTGGCAGCCGGCCTTGTCGGTCCTGTTGTAGACGACGTCCCCTGGGGGGAGAGGGGAATTGGGAAGATTGGACACACCCATCAGCCAGCGTGGCCTCCACAGCACCTGCCACTGGGCGGGGCAGAGACCCTGGAATCGGGTGCCGGGTGGACTGTCCTCGGGAGGGGACGGTGCTCCACACACCTGGTGAGAACAGCTGTCCAAACGCCCGGCACCGGCAGGGTGTGGTGGAGACGAGTGGGCTGGGTGAGGCGCTGGGCACAGGGGTGCTGGGGAGCCAGGGGGACGTGGTGGTCTCTGGGGCTGAGGACGGGCAGTGGCTGTCGCAGCAGAGCAGACGCACGTGGTAGTTGAGGCACATCCTGAAGCGGCCGCCCTGGTCGCGGTTGCGGCACACCAGCCCGAAGCGCACGTCGCACTGCACCACCTGGCCCACGTCCTCCAGGCTCGCGTCCGGCAGCTTCTCTGCTCGGCACTCGATGTCCTGAGGCTGCTCGCAGAAGCTGTGGCCGGCAGCGCGGAGGACCGAGAGGGTCTCAAAGTCCCCGCCGTCGGGAACCGGGGTCGGGTAGTCCTCGTCGAGCCAGTCTGTCCACGTGCACCGTGGCGTGCAGGCCCCAGAGGTCATGGAGGTCATGGAGGTGGTGGAGGTTGGGGTCGGTCTCAGGGAGCTGGTGGGCAGGGTGGTCCCTAAGGTGGGACTGGAGGACGGGGTCCCAGGGGTGGTCTGAATGGGGGAGGTAGCCACATGGGGAGCACTGGGCGAGGCTGGCTTGGCAGTTGTGGTCAGGGTCCCTGTGGAGGCAGAGTGACTTGGGACAGAGCGCCACTGGGTGGTCCTGAGGGAGGTGCCAGCCGTCTGGGTGGTGGGGACACTCTCTGTGGTCCTGGGGGTCAACGGGGGTGACTGGGTGGTGGCCGTGGTGCTGACCTCGGTTGGCCCGGGAGTCCGCTGGCCCGTGCTGGTGGGCATGGCTGTGCTGGTGGGCATGGCCGTGCTGGGGCAGTGGCTGTAGTCGTCACAACAGAGCACGCGGATCTGGTAGTTGAAGCACATCTTGAAGCGGCCGCCCTGGTCGCGGTTGCGGCACACCAGGCCCTCCTCCAGCTGGCACAGCACCACCTGGCCCAGCTGCTCCAGGGGCACGTCGGGCAGCCTCTCGGCCCGGCACTCCAGGCCCTCGGGCCGTGCGCAGACGGGCCGGCCGGCTGCCTGCATGTTGGCGTAGGTCTCAAAGTCCCCTCCGGAGGCGCCGGGCATGGGGTAGCTCTGGTCCAGCCAGTCGGTCCAGGCACAGCGAGGCTGACAGGCAGTGGGCGTGGACACGGAGATCGTAGTGCTGGAGGTCGTGATGGACGAGGTCGGAGCCTTAGTCGTGGAGCCTGTAGCTGTGGGGACGGCTGTAGAGGGGCCCGGGGTGGTGCCCGGCAGGGAGCTGGTGGTCACGGGAATGGGGGGCGATGGGGAGGGTCTGGTGCTGGCCCCTGGGCTGGAGGTGGTGCTGGTGGTGCTGATCACAGTGCTGGTGCGTCTGGGCAGGGTCTCCCAGGGCCTGGTGGTGGACTCTCTGGCCTGGGAGGTTCTGCTAGAGGCCGTGGAGGGCCCCACAAGGGTGGTGGCCCTGGTGGTGGGCGTCACTGGGGTGAAGGTGCCGCCTGAAGACGGGGAGGGGACCGCCGTGGTGCCAGGCGTGGAGGGGCAGTGGCTGTAGTCACAGCAGAGCAGTCGCACGTGGTAGTTGAGGCACATCCTGAAGCGGCCACCCTGGTCGCTGTTGCGGCACACCAGCCCGAAGCGCACGTCGCACTGCACCACCTGGCCCACGTCCTCCAGGCTCGCGTCCGGCAACTTCTCTGCTCGGCACTCGATGTCCTGAGGCTGCTCGCAGAAGCTGTGGCCAGCAGCGCGGAGGACAGAGAGGGTCTCAAAGTCCCCGCCGTCGGGAACCGGGGTCGGGTAGTCCTCGTCGAGCCAGTCTGTCCACGTGCACTGTGGTGTGCAGGCCCCAGGGGTCGTGGAGGTCATGGAGGTGGTGGAGGTTGGGGTCGGTCTCTGGGAGCTGGTGGGCAGGGTGGTCCCTAAGGTAGGCCTGGAGGACGGGGTCCCAGGGGTGGTCTGAATGGGGGAGGTGGCCACGTGGGGAGAACTGGGCGAGGCTGGCTTGGCAGTTGTGGTCAGGGTCCCTGTGGAGACAGAGTGACTTGGGACAGAGTGCCACTGGGTGGTCCTGAGAGAGGTGCCAGCCGTCTGGGTGGTGGGGACACTCTCTGTGGTCCTGGGGGTCAACGGGGGTGACTGGGTGGTGGCCGTGGTGCTGACCTCGGTTGGCCCGGGAGTCCGCTGGCCCGTGCTGGTGGGCATGGCTGTGCTGGTGGGCATGGCCGTGCTGGGGCAGTGGCTGTAGTCGTCACAACAGAGCACGCGGATCTGGTAGTTGAAGCACATCTTGAAGCGGCCGCCCTGGTCGCGGTTGCGGCACACCAGGCCCTCCTCCAGCTGGCACAGCACCACCTGGCCCAGCTGCTCCAGGGGCACGTCGGGCAGCCTCTCGGCCCGGCACTCCAGGCCCTCGGGCCGTGCGCAGACGGGCCGGCCGGCTGCCTGCATGTTGGCGTAGGTCTCAAAGTCCCCTCCGGAGGCGCCGGGCATGGGGTAGCTCTGGTCCAGCCAGTCGGTCCAGGCACAGCGAGGCTCACAGGCAGTGGGCGTGGCCACGGAGATCGTGGTGCTGGAGGTCGTGATGGACGAGGTCGGAGCCTTAGTCGTGGAGCCTGTAGCTGTGGGGACGGCTGTAGAGGGGCCCAGGGTGGTGCCCGGCAGGGAGCTGGTGGTCATGGGAATGGGGGGCGATGGGGAGGGTCTGGTGCTGGCCCCTGGTCTGGAGGTGGTGCTGGTGGTGCTGATCACAGTGCTGGTGCGTCTGGGCAGGGTCTCCCAGGGCCTGGTGGTGGACTCTCTGGCCTGGGAGGTTCTGCTAGAGGCCGTGGAGGGCCCCACAAGGGTGGTGGCCCTGGTGGTGGGCGTCACTGGGGTGAAGGTGCCGCCTGAAGACGGGGAGGGGACCGCCGTGGTGCCGGGCGTGGAAGGGCAGTGGCTGTAGTCACAGCAGAGCAGTCGCACGTGGTAGTTGAGGCACATCCTGAAGCGGCCACCCTGGTCGCGGTTGCGGCACACCAGCCCGAAGCGCACGTCGCACTGCACCACCTGGCCCACGTCCTCCAGGCTCGCGTCCGGCAACTTCTCTGCTCGGCACTCGATGTCCTGAGGCTGCTCGCAGAAGCTGTGGCCAGCAGCGCGGAGGACCGAGAGGGTCTCAAAGTCCCCGCCGTCAGGAACCGGGGTCGGGTAGTCCTCGTCGAGCCAGTCTGTCCACGTGCACCGTGGCGTGCAGGCCCCCGGCGTCGTGGAGGTCATTGAGGTCATGGAGGTTGGGGTCGACCTCAGGGAGCTGGTGGGCAGGGTCGTCCCTAAGGTAGGTCTGGAGTACGGGGTTCCAGGGGTGGTCAGAATGCGGGAGGTGGCCTCCTCGGGAGCACTGGGTGAAGCTAGCTTGGCGCTTGTGGTCAGGGTCCCTGTGGAGGCAGAGTGACTTGGGACAGAGCGCCACTGGGTGGTCCTGAGGGAGGTGCCGGCTGTCTGGGTGGCGGGGACACTCTCTGTGATCCTGGGGGACGAGGAGGGTGACAGGGTGGTGGCCGTGGTGCTGACTTTGGTGGACCCAGAAGTCCGCGGCCCTATGCTGGTGGGCATGGCTGTGCTGGTGGGCATGGCCGTGCTGGGGCAGTGGCTGTAGTCGTCACAACAGAGCACGCGGATCTGGTAGTTGAAGCACATCTTGAAGCGGCCGCCCTGGTCGCGGTTGCGGCACACCAGGCCCTCCTCCAGCTGGCACAGCACCACCTGGCCCAGCTGCTCCAGGGGCACGTCGGGCAGCCTCTCGGCCCGGCACTCCAGGCCCTCGGGCCGTGCGCAGACGGGCCGGCCGGCTGCCTGCATGTTGGCGTAGGTCTCAAAGTCCCCTCCGGAGGCGCCGGGCATGGGGTAGCTCTGGTCCAGCCAGTCGGTCCAGGCACAGCGAGGCTGACAGGCAGTGGGCGTGGCCACGGAGGTCGTGGTGCTGGAGGTCGTGATGGAGGAGGTCGGAGCCTTAGTCGTGGAGCCTGTAGCTGTGGGGACGGCTATAGAGGGGCCCGGGGTGGTGCCCGGCAGGGAGCTGGTGGTCACGGGAATGGGGGGCGATGGGGACGGTCTGGTGCTGGCCCCTGGGCTGGAGGTGGTGCTGGTGGTGCTGATCACAGTGCTGGTGCGTCTGGGCAGGGTCTCCCAGGGCCTGGTGGTGGACTCTCTGGCCTGGGAGGTGCCGCTAGAGGCCGTGGAGGGCCCCACAAGGGTGGTGGCCCTGGTGGTGGGCGTCACTGGGGTGAAGGTGCCGCCTGAAGACGGTGGGGGGACCGCCGTGGTGCCGGGCGTGGAAGGGCAGTGGCTGTAGTCGTCACAGCAGAGCAGACGCACGTGGTAGTTGAGGCACATCCTGAAGCGGCCGCCCTGGTCGCGGTTGCGGCACACCAGCCCGAAGCGCACGTCGCACTGCACCACCTGGCCCACGTCCTCCAGGCTCGCGTCCGGCAACTTCTCTGCTCGGCACTCGATGTCCTGAGGCTGCTCGCAGAAGCTGTGGCCAGCAGCGCGGAGGACCGAGAGGGTCTCAAAGTCACCACCGTCGTGGCCGGGCGTGGGGTAGTCAGCGTCAAACCAGTCAGTCCACATGCACCGTGGTGTGCAGGTCACAGAGGTCATGGAGGTCATGGAGGTTGTAGAGGTCATGGAGGTCATGGTTGGCTTCAGGGAGCTAGTGTGCAAGGTGGTCCCAAAGGTGGGACTGGAGGACGGGGTCCCAGGGGTAGTCTGAATGGGGGAGGTGGCCTCATGGGGGGCACTGGGTGAGGCTGGCTTTGCAGTTGTGGTCAGGGTCCCTGTGGAGGCAGAGTGACTTGGGACAGAGCGCCACTGGGTGGTCCTGAGGGAGGTGCCGGCCGTCTGGGTGGCCGGGACACTCTCTGTGATTTTGGGGGAAGTGGGGGATGACTGGGTGGTGGCCGTGGTGCTGATCTGGATGGACCCAGGAGTCCGCTGGCCTGTGCTGGTGGGCATGGCCGTGCTCGGGCAGTGGCTGTAGTCGTCACAACAGAGCACGCGGATCTGATAGTTGAAGCACATCTTGAAGCGGCCGCCCTGGTCACGGTTGCGGCACACCAGGCCCTCCTCCAGCTGGCACTGTACCACCTGGCCCAGCTGCTCCAGGGGCACATTGGGCAGCCTCTCGGCCCGGCACTCCAGGCCCTCGGGCCGTGCGCAGACGGGCCGGCCGGCTGCCTGCATGTTGGCGTAGGTCTCAAAGTCCCCTCCGGAGGCGCCAGGCATGGGGTAGCTCTGGTCCAGCCAGTCAGTCCAGGCACAGCGAGGCTGACAGGCAGTGGGCGTGGCCACGGAGGTCGTGGGGCTGGAGGTCGTGATGGACGAGGTCGGAGCCTTAGTCGTGGAGCCTGTAGCTGTGGGGACGGCTGTAGAGGGGCCCGGGGTGGTGCCCGGCAGGGAGCTGGTGGTCACGGGAATGGGGGGCGATGGGGAGGGTCTGGTGCTGGCCCTTGGGCTGGAGGTGGTGCTGGTGGTGCTGATCACAGTGCTGGTGCGTCTGGGCAGGGTCTCCCAGGGCCTGGTGGTGGACCCTCTGGCCTGGGAGGCTCTGCTAGAGGCCGTGGAGGGCCCCACAAGGGTGGTGGCCCTGGTGGTGGGCGTCACTGCGGTGGGGGTGCCGCCTGAAGACGGGGAGGGGACCGCCGTGGTGCCGGGCGTGGAGTGGCAGTGGCTGTAGTCGTCGCAGCAGCGTACGCGGATGTGGTAGTTGAGGCAGGACTCGCCCGCCCGCTGCCGACTGTTCCTGCAGATGAAGCCGTACTCACGGGCACACTGTACCACCTGGCCCAGCGCCTCGAGGGGCACCCCTGGTGATAGCACGGCCTCGCACTGGATGGCGTCCGGCTCCGCGCAGAGCTGCCCGCCCGCCTGCCTGATGTGGTAGTAGGTCTCAATGTCGCCCCCATAGCGGCCAGGCAGGGGCTGGTCAGTGTCTAGCCATTCGGTCCAGCGGCATGTCGGCTGGCAGCTGGTCGTTGCTGTGGTTCGGGCTGTGTGGGGGGTGGTAGGACTGGAGGCTGTTGGGGAGAGTGGCCTCGTGCTGGGCCCCAGGGGAGTCACTGCGGTGGTGGCCGGGGTGCTGGGGCAGTGGCGGTAGTCGTCACAGCAGAGCACGCGGATCTGGTAGTTGAGGCACACCTTGAACCAGCTGTCCTGGTCGCGGTTGCGGCACACCAGGCCCTCCTCCAGCCGGCACCGCACCACCTGGCCCAGCTGCCGCAGCGGCACGTCGGGCAGCGACGAGGCCCGGCACTCCAGGTCCAGGGGCCGCTCGCAGACGAGCCCGCCCGCCTCCCGGATGTTGGCGTAGGTCTCAAAGTCGCCGCCGTTGGGGCCCAGAGAGGGATAGTCCACGTCGAACCAGTCTGTCCACGTGCACTGCGGCGTGCAGGGCCCCGAGGTCGGGGACGTTGGGGTGGGCGAGACGGAGCCGGAGGGCAGGGTGGTCCCCAAGGAGGGGCTGGTGGCCGAGGACTCAGGTGTGGTCTGTGTGGGGGAGATGGCCAGGGTGGCTGTGTGGGGGGCACTGGATGAGGCAGGCCCGGCCGTCGTGGTCAGGCCCCGGGTGGACGGCATGGGCGGGGGTGCGGTGGAGGTGGGGCAGCGGCCGGCGCCGTCACAGCAGAGCACACGGATGTTGTAGTTGAAGCACATGGTGAACGGCCCCCTCTGGTCCCGGTTCCTGCAGACCAGCCCGGCCTGCAGGCTGCAGCTCACCACCTGCCCGACCTGGTCCAGGCTCACCTCCGGGTAGCTCTCTGCCCGGCACTCAATCTTCTGCGGCTCCCGGCACATCTTGCCGCCGGCGGCCCTGATGTTGTCGTAGGTCTCCATGTCTCCGCCCGTGACCCCCGAGGTGGGGAAGTCCACGTCAAACCATTCTGTCCACTCGCACTTGGGCTCGCAGCCAGTCGTGCCCTGGCTGCTGGTGGCTTCAGTGGTGGCAGTGGCAGTGGAGGTGGTGGTGGCTGTGGCTGTGGTGGTGGGGGCGGTGGCAGGGGTGGCAGTGGAGGTGGTCGTGGCTGTGGTGCTGGGGGCAGGGATGGCAGTGGAGGTGGAGGTGGTCGTGGCGGCTGTGGTGGTGGCGGCTGTGGAGGAGGTAGTGGCTGTGGCTGTGGTGGCGCTGGTGGTGGCAGTGGAGGAGGTAGTGGCTATGACTGTGGTGGCGCTGGTGGTGGCAGGGGTGGCAGTGGAGGTGGCTGTGGTGGCGCTGGTGGTGGCAGTTGAGGTGGTGGTGGCGGCTGTGGTGGAGGTGGTAGTGGAGGAGGTAGTGGCTATGACTGTGGTGGCAGGGGTGGCAGTGGAGGTGGTGGCGGCAGTGGAAGTGGTGGTGGCTGTGACTATGGTGGCGCTGGCGGTGGCAGGGGTGGCAGTGGAGGTGGTGGTGGCAGTGGCAGGGGTGGCGATGGAGGTGGAGGTGGCTGTGGCGGCACTGGCGGTGGCAGGCGTGGGCTCCCCGCAGTGGCTGTGGCTGCAGCACAGCAGGCGGATCCGGTAGTTGTAGCACATCTTGAACAGACCCATCTGCTCGTCATTCCTGCAGACCAGGCCGAAGCTGGGGTCGCAGTGCACGAGCTGCCCCAGCTCCTCGGGCCTCCTGTCCGGGAAGTTCACTGCCTGGCACTCTATGTCCTGCGGCCGCTCGCACACGTCGCCCCCCGCGCTCCTGATCCTGTCGTATGACTCGATGTCGCCCCCAGCCTCCTCGGACTTGGGGTAATCCTCATCGAACCACTTCGTCCACTGGCAGCGGGGCTGGCAGGTGGTGCCGGGGACCTCGGAGCTGCTTGCCACCCGGGTCTGTGTCGTCGGTGAGGTCAAGGCTGTGGTGGCCCGGACGGGGGAGGTGGACGGGGGCAGGAGGGTCGGCTTCTGGCTGGTGCCGCAGGGCACGTAGCCGCAGCAGAGCACGCGCAGCTCGTAGTTGTGGCAGAGCGGAGGGTCCTGCTCGCTGTTGAGGCACCTGAGCCCGAGCCGGGGGCTGCACTCCACCTTCTGGCCCAGCTGCTCCAGGGGCGTGTCTGGAAGCAGCTGCGCACGGCACTCGACTCCGGCTGGCGCTGGGCAGACCTGGTGACCCCTCTGCCTCAGGTTGGCAAACGTCTCGAAGTCCCCACCTCCCATGCCCGGCTCCGGGCGGCCGCTGTCGTACCAGGCAGACCAGTGGCACAGCTCTTGCACGCACACGGTGGAGAGTGTGGGGACCGGACCTGTGGGGAGGGGGCGGGGACGTCAACCTCCTCCGCGTCCTTGTTGGCCGCGCCCAGGAGGAGGGTGACGCGGGTCCCGGGCCATCCCTCGCACCCAGGACTTCGGCACCGAGCGCCTGCTGGGTCTTCCCTCCTCACCCGGACAGCGGCTTCCTCCCAGGTCAGCTCACCTGTCGTGGAGGGCGGAGTCGCGGTCGAGGTGAAGGTGAAAGGCGTGGTGGACGGCGTGACGCGACATTCCACGGTCGTCCGTGTGATTGTCCCGTTGCTCCCGCAGATGGCCATCAAGCAGGCGCCGAGCCCATCGGTCGTGTTGTAGATGACGTCCTCGTAGCCGTAGGTCCTGCCCTCGTACGTGCACGTGCAGGCTGCAAGATGTGACAGGTGCAGGGCTCAGAGGGAGCCCCAGCCCCCAGCCCCCAGCCCCCAGCCCCCAGCCCCCTAACCAACCAGACCCCTCCTTACCCGTGAGGCTGTATGTGCATTGGACGCCGCCCGGGGTGCAGTTACTGTGAGGAGAGAAAGGAGCTGAGAGCCTGTGCGGGGGCGGGGGGGGGGGGTGGGAGGGGGAGCGCCCTGCCCCGCCTGCCCAGCTCCGCCCCCATCCCACCAGGCTCCGCCCCCTCACCAGCTCTGGCAGTTCTCTGCTGTGGGGACCTTGGTACCAACATCGTAGTAGTTCTCGTCGTCATCGTAGCAGCCACACTGGGCCACACACCTCATCTGGTCCTCACTGAAGAACGGCTTGCTGGGCGGACACTTCGGGTAGCAGCCTGGGGCGGGCATGGGGGGAGACGGCTCACCCTCTCGGGCCAGGGGGTCCATGCTGCCCTGACCCGGGGCTGGGGGGGTGCGGTGTGCCGGTGGGAGGAGCCCACATCCCCCGCCCCTGGCACCCACCCAGCCCCTGACACCCGTGCGATGTCCTGGGGTGATGAGGTACAGCCCCCCCCTGACAGCCTGCCCCTCACCTTCCTGGCCTGGCAGGTCCATCAGGCAGCGTCCACTGGGGTTGCGGCAGGTCCGCAGGCAGGGCGCCCCGCAGGGCTGGTAGTGCCACTCGCACTCCCCGTGGGGGTTGTAGTAGTCGCAGAACAGGGCTGCGCGTGGAGGACCGAGGCTAAGGGCGAGGCCGGCCGCTTGTGCCCTGGATGCCAGGGCAGCGTGGGGCCGGCCCCGCTTGCCCCAGGAGTGGAGGGTCTCCGGGGCCCGGCCCTGGCACTCATTGCGGTTTCCCTTCTCAGCCCTGGACGTGGCATGGAGTCATCCCGTCTGGGGGCGACCTGTCTGCCTGGCTTTTATGGACACATCGGGGCGCACACACGCAGTGCCTGTGGTGCAGCCTGCCTCCTCCCGCCAGCCCGCCCGCCCTTCAGCACCACGGACAGAGCCCGACTCACGGCAGACTTCGGGGGTGCGCCAGGCCACGCACACGCCCGCGTCCCGGCAGGCCTGGGCGTAGGCGGCCACAGCGGTGCAGAAACACTCGCAGTCGCCCCCGGAGTCGCAGGCGCACGCATCGCTCACGCAGGCTTCATAGTACTTGGTGGAGTCAACCTGATGGGGGACGCGGAGGGGCCGCTCAGCGAGGGGAGCAGATGAGAGGATGTCCCACTCGTGGGGACAGCAGCTCACCTGCCATCTGAGACCGTGCCTGCTGCCTCCGGAGGCTCCCGCCCACCGGCAGCCTCCACTTGTGCCCCTGGCCCCCGCTCTGGCCTCACCCACCCGCATATCTTGCCTCTCACTCAGGTGCAGACCAGCCCTCCTGACTACGTGGGGACCCTGTCCTGCTGCCTCCCAAACACACTCCCCTCCCAGGCAGCAGAGCCCGGTGGACCCCAGTCTGGTGGACAGCACCACCCGCCGGGGTTGCAGGCCAGGCCCCGAGGGCTTCTGAGCCAGGGCGGGCGGTCGGCACAGGCAGCCTGCCCAGCGCAGACCATTCCGGCCAGGCGCCCTCATCACCGGGCAGGTCCCGGATCAGCAGACTGTGAGGGGGGAGGGCACTGGGTCCTTATCACCAGGAAGGACCTGGGGCAGCTCTGGGGCAGTCCCCTGTGCCGTGCGCCCCGGCGGGGGGCTGACAGGTCAGGGACTGTGGGAGGACGAGGCAGGCCAGGGCCCGTATGGCTGGCAGCTCCACTTCCAGGGCAGGAGGCTTAGTGGTCAAGGGGCGCAGTGAGGACGCCCTGTGCTGGGACTGGGCACTCCTCAGTGCCAGCGCCCACCCAGCGGGAGGTCCAGGCAGTGCTCCGCGTTTAGGGCAAAGAAGACCGTCCTCCAAGGCCCAGCCCAGCCAGATTCCACTCCCACCAGGAGCGAAGGGGGTGCCCCACCCCCGCCAGCCCTCAGGCCCTCAGCCCACAGCCCACCTGAGCACGGCAGGCCTGGAAGGGGGCGCTGTTGATGAGGCTGCACTGCCTCTGCGCCCAGGACTTGCGGTAGGGGTTGGTGGTGCAGGGGTCCCGGGGGGCCGGGGCATCGGGGCAGGTGGGGGAGAGTTTCCAGCTGTTGCCGAACTCCAGAGCGTCGCCCACCACGGACTGGCTGCGCGTGGTGAAGTCGTTGACGGCGTTGTCATCGAAGTTCCCGCACAGCCCGCAGACCCGCCCCTGCAGACGCAGCGAGAGATGAGGGGTGTGTGGCGCTGGGGCTGCAGGGGCAGCCTGGCCTGGGAGGGGTGAGTGCAGGGCCCCCGGTTCCCTCAGGCAGCACCCAGCAACCTAGCAGGAGGACAGGGTGCACAGTGGCTCCTGCAGTGGGTAAGAGGCCAGGTGGGCAGGTGGGCAGGTGTACAGGCAGACAGGTAGATAGGCAGTCACATGGGCAGGTGGACAGGCAGGAAGGTGGACAGGTGGGAGGTGATCAGTTGGACAGAGCACAGAGGACAGGTGGGCAGGTGGACAGAGGGGCAAGTGGGCAGGTGTACAGAGGGACAGAGGGGCAGGTGGACAGAGGGGCATGGGGGCAGGTGGACAGAGGGGCAGGTGGACAGAGGGACAGAGGGGCAGGTGGACAGAGGGGCATGGGGGCAGAGGGGCAGGTGGACAGAGGGACAGAGGGGCAGGTGGACAGAGGGACAGGGGGCAGGTGGACCGAAGGACAGAGGAGCAGGTGGGCAGAGGGACAGAGGAGCAGGTGGGCAGAGGGGCAGGTGGGCAGGTGGACAGAGGGGCAGGGGGCAGGCACCTGCTTCCCCGTAGGACCTCAGCCAGTGGCCATGGAATCGGTGAGCGGAGAGACGGGGAGCGGAGCCGCTGTCCCCTGGGACCAGGCACACCACTGGTCTGTCTGGCCTCACCCCCCTCTTCGGAACCCCAGCCCTCAGCAGACCCCCAGCTGCTAGCAGGCCCCAGGGCCAGGCTGGGAGGGGGGTTCTGTCTGCCTGAGGGTCCCACAGCCCACCCGCGCTCACCTTGTGATCCTGGTGCAGCCGGATGAACACGCTGGTCCTCCGGTCCCAGGACACGACCAGGCCGCTGCGGGTCTCGATGGCCAGGTGGGTGCCCATGTACCGGATCCTGTAGGGCAGGTCTGCGCCCGGCCCCCTCTGCACCACTTTGTAGGTGCCCTCGTGGAGGATCAGCTCATAGTTCTGTGAGGGGCACAGGGAGCTGAGTGGCCAGCACCCACCCCGTGGCCAGGGCAGAGGCCCCACGGGTGCCCAGGGGCCCACAGCACGGGGCTGGCATGAAGGCTGAGCTGGGCTCCTGACATGTCCGTGAACTCCCGGCGAGAGGCTGGGCAGGGGGTGCTGGGAGCTGGGACTCTTCGAGGGAAGCCAGGGGCCTTGGGCAAGCGGGTGGGGGGGGGCGAGGGCACAGGGGGTGCTGCGGGCGGCACCAGGGGCTCCCCCTGAGGCCATGCTCCTCATTCAGCACTTTACCCACCACTCCCCCCGCCTCCCGTGCTGCTGCCTCCTGTGCTCCTCCTCGCTGCCCTCGGGGGACACCAGCCAGAGCTCTGCTCTCTGCCGGGAAGCGCTGACCTCCCTCTCCTAGAAGGGGCGTCCCCGGGGCAGCGGGCTGAACGGAGGCCCCCGAGGCGTGTCCCTTCCTAAACTCCGAGACCTGGGCACAGGACCTGATTTGGAAAAGGGGTCTTTGCAGATGGGATTAGCTACAGGATCTCGAGGTGTCCTGGATTGGGGGTGTCCCCGTAAGAGAGGAGTAGGACCCACAGAGAAGCCACGTGATGCCAGAGGCAGAGACAGGAGGGGTGTGGCCACAAGTCCTGAGAGGCAGGGAGGGGTGCGCGGGACCCTCCCCTGAGCCCCCTGAAGGGCGTGGCCCGGACACACAGGGATGTCGGAGTCCCGGCCTCAGAGCCGTGTGGAGATGAACCTCTGGTTTTAAGTGGCCGTGGCCGCTTGTGTGGCAACGCCAGGACACAGTGCAGCAGGCGGGCCGGGGCTCCCAGGGCTGGGGACCCCACAGGGTGAGCCATCGGCTGCAGAGGGAGGGAGCGCGTCCCTGGCCGCCCCTCACCTCCAGGAAGAGCTTGATGGCCTTGGAGCAGGCGACCCCTGTGGTCCCGCAGGGGATGTTCTCGGTGACGATGCGGAAGGTCCCGTTGGTGCCGTTGCCTCCGCAGTAGTCCTGGGACAGGAGAGACAGGCGGGTCAGGCCCGGATCCTGGCAGCCTGCGGGGCGCAGCGGACGGGCGGGGGGACCCCATACCTGGGCCAGCGTGTACTCGCAGCTGCCCTCGAAGTTGTACCGCTCGCCGTCGAAGGTGATGAAGTGGCCGTCCCCGTAGGCCACGCAGGTGCCCAGGCAGGGCCGGCTGCTGCACTCCCACCTGCGGTTCCGGCAGGTGCTGCAGGGGGCAGAGGTATGTCCTGCTCACGGCCACGGTGGGGACAAGGATGGGCACCCAGCCCTGCCCGTCAGCAGGGGTGGCAGGAAGCAGTTTCTGTAGCCCTGGCACCTGCAGCCCTGCCATCTGCTGGGCAGAGCCCGGCCTGGGGCACCTCCCAGGGAGGGAGGGAACACGGGGGGCCTTCCCAGGGAGGGGCAGGGCCAGCCTCAGCTCCTCTCTGCCTCCTGCCAAGGGCCCTGCCCAGGGCCCACTCGGGCCGTGGTCCATGTGGTCTTTCAGCTGCTGCTCTCGGCCGCCCCGCCCCCCCCCAGCCCCACCTCGGAGAGCATGGACCCACCAGGTGTTGCAGTCGACCCTGATGGAGTCCCCGGGCCTGTAGGCGGCATCGTTGTGCAGACAGGGGCAGTCCTCCTCGGCCACGCAGGCCCCGCTCCCGTCGGACACCAGCCCCGGGGGGCAGACGCAGCCGGACACGCAGTGAGTGCTGAACTGTGGACAGGGCGGTGCGGGTCAGCAGCGCAGCCCCTGCTGCGGCCCAGGGATGCCCATTGGGGTCCTCCAGGCCAGGGGGGCACCCCCACAGGGCAGGGGTGTGGCGGTGCCCTCACGGCGGCTGACTCACACAGTCCACGTCCAGCGTGTGGCAGCTACGGAGGCACTCGGCGCCCGGCGTGCCCGCCGAGGCGTTGCTGCAGTCCAGGTACACCATGGGGGCGGCGCAGCCTGCGGGAGGAGGGCACGCTGGGGCTGTGCAGCCGGGACCCGCCCCAGGCCCGCAGGAGCCCCTCCGTTTCCTCACAGGCAGGTGCCCATGCGGGCAGGAAGGCGGTACCTGTGCTGGTCTGCTCCACGGCGCCCAGGCAGCTCAGCTTCCCACTCGCACAGGAGCTACGGGAGATGGAGGATGGGTCTGGGCCGCTGCCCGCTGCCCACGGACCCGCCCAGGTCCTGGCCGGGAGGGCGCGGGTCCCCAGGCCTGGCCCGAGGTGAGGACCAGGGTCTCTGTGAAGGCCTCCAACCCGCAAAGGGGTGAGGACAGGAGCCAAGGGCGGGCCCAGGTGCTGAGGCCGTGGCCCAGCTGGCGAGGGAGCTGCCTCCGGCCGGGAGGGCGTGGGGTCCCCGGGCTGGCCCCCGAGGGAGCACCACCCACCCAGCACCCTCCGAGGACCCTGGGCCCTCAGAACCCCCTCCCGGCCCGGGGAGAGGTCCCCCTTTACCCAAGGGCTGAGGGCTGGGCGGGGAACCCCCACCCCCCGGAGCCCCGCCCGGCCCGGCCCGGCCCGCCCCGCCTCACCACACCACGCCGTGGTCGTGCACCACCTCCCCGGGGGCCACCGCGGAGCCGCGGAAGTAGCAGGGACAGGCCTCGGCGGGCACGCAGCTGCCCGCGTCGTCTAGGTAGGTGCCGTCGGGGCAGGTGCAGCCGTCCACGGGCACGAAGGCCACGCCGCAGGTGACGTCAGCCTGGCCCAGGGCGCGGCAGGTGGGCTGGCAGCGGTCCACCACGTCGGCGTAGCGCTGGGACTTGGGGCAGGTGCTCGTGTACTTGGCTGGGGGCGGGGTGCGGACGGCATGACGGTCAATGGCCGGGACTCAGTTTCCCCTCCGGCAGCCGGGGCAGGTGGACAGAGGGCTGGGCCCAGGAGGAGGCCCGAGGACACGGGTGGGGGTGCTGCCCGGGGCCCCCGCTCACCGCAGACGCCGGCCCTCCAGCCGCGGAGCAGCACGCCCCGCGCGGCGCAGGCCCGGACGTAGGCGGACAGCGCGGCGCACAGGCAGTCCTCGCTCTTCTCGCAGTTGCACGTGTCGAACAGGCAGTTCTGGGCGCGGAGCGTGGGGCATCAGGGACCCGGCCCGCACCCCGAGCCCCTCCTCCCTGGTCCATCGCCTGGGGCCCTGCCCCCCTCCCCTGGCCAGCCTGGAGGCCGCCCCGGAAGCAGGGCCCCAGCGCTGCACCCTCCGCGGTGGGCGGGCCGAAGCGTGGGGTCAGCGAGGGCTCTGCCGGGACCTGGGACCAGGGATCGGACAGGGTGGAGGGAGAACCCTGACACAGCAGCGCTGTGTTGCCCAGGGACCAGAGGAGGGAGCGGGGGGGGGGCGGGGGGCAGGGCGGAGTCCACAGCTCCCCGAGGGCAGACCCCCCCCCCCCACCTCCTACAGGAGAGGAGTGCAGTGCATTTGGGGGCTTTGAGATTCTGGAAATGAGGCCTAGGAGGCAACGGCTGTGGGTTGAGTTGTGTCCCCCCAAGGGGTAGCCCCCGGGGCCTATGACCGTGACCCTCCTGCAAATAGGGGCTCCGCGGGTGTGAGGAGCACAGGGGCGTCATTGGGGGCCTGAGCCAGGGTGGCGGGGGTCGTAGATGAAACTCGCACACAAGCAGGGACAGGCGGCCACGTGACCCCAGATGCAGCCGGAGCGGGGACATGGGGGTGCGGCCACAGCCCAGGATGCTGGGGCCCCAGAAGCGGGGTGTGGGGACGGAGCCTCCCCTGGAGCGTCCATGAGAGCTCGGCCCTTGGCACAGGGACCCCAGAAAGGGAGGCTGGGGGGAAGCTGCAGGGCAGTCCCGCTCCAGCCCCCGCCCTCCCTGAGAGTGGGGTCCCCCTGGCAGGGTCTCACCGAGTGGAAGGGTGTGGGGCTGATGACGGAGTGGCAGGGGGAGAAGGCGCCGGCCGGGTCGGTGAGCAGGGAGCACCAGTGCCGGGCGTAGTTCTCTGGGGCGGGGACATGGGGGTCACCAGGCAGCTGACCACCTCCTCCCTGCACCTGCCCCCCAGCCTCTGCTCCACACACGCGGGCCCTGAACTGGGCTTGGGGCTCACCCACCCGCCACCTGGGCACTGTTGGCAGGGCAGCAAGATACCCTTCCCAGAGATGGGGTCCTGGCACCCCACCCTGCTTGCCCAGACCCTGCTGTCTGCACACAGGTCTAGATAGCTGGGTCCCCCAGCCCCACAGCCCCCCGAGGCCGGGTGAGGCGTGAGGCTTGCTGGGCAGCCGGGCAGCAGCCCGAGGGCCCCCAGGGCGGGGGTACCGTTCTCCACGCTCAGGGCGCAGGGGTCCTCCAAGCTGTTCCTGACGTTGGGGCAGGCGGCCTGGGTCTTCCAGGTGTTGGCGAAGGCGGCGGCCGTGCCCTCCACCACGCCGCTCAGGCTGAGGAAGTCGTCCGCCTGGTTCTGGTTGAAGTTCCCGCAGAGGCCTGGGGTGGGGAGGGGAATAAGCCGGCATCCGACCGGCCCGTGCTTTCTCCCACACCATGGCTGGGTTCCAGAACCATCTGCCCATAGGCTGTGGTGGGGGTCGGCGCCTGTGCACAGCCCCACCGCCATCCTCTGAGGCCCCGCCCTGCCCGCTGCCTCCCGGTCCCCACCGCCTGCCCCCTCCCTGCGGGCTCGGCCGCTCACCGCACATCTGGCCTCGGTAGGCAGGGTCCAGCCTGAGGACCAGCTGCATGAGAGGCACCAGCTGCACCTCCAGCTGCAGCCCGAGGCCCGTCTGCACCAGGATGAAGAAGGTCGAGGGCCTGAATATGGTGATGTTGGCTGTGGGGGTGGTGGTGTGGTCAGAGGCTGCCTGGAGGCCCGGCCCGGCCACGCTCACCCCCAGGGCCCGAGCCTCGTGCTCCCGACAGGCGTCTGGTGGACCCGACACCCCCTGTGGTCCAGGACCAGGCCGGAGCTCACACGGGGCGGGACCACGGACACCCTGAGAGGCGGGGTCCCCGCAGCAGCCACAGGTGGGACCACGGAGACGTCACTCTGAACGTGACAACCACCCCAGGCATGTTCTGGAACTGCCCGCAGCCAGAGAGCCCGGGCAGGGCCGGGCGTGTCCGGGCCGTACCTGCTGACACGGGCAGCTGGGTGTAGATGGAGTTCATGAACACCCCACCACTGGCCTGGATCTGGATGACCTGGGGGGGAGGGGAGGGGAGGGGCCGGTCAGGCGGGGGCGGGGCCACCGGAGCCTGGATGGCTCTAGGACAGCCCAGGAGGGTGGCTGCCCGGGACTGCGGGGCTTAGGGAGGGCGTTGGAGCCTGCTCTCCCCCACCCCCCGTCCTCCCTCCTCCGTCCCCCCGCTCATCCCTGTTGTAGGTGACGGGGCAGGACCCTCACCGTGTCCCCGCCGTCCATGCTCAGGGTCACCGTCTTGAGGCAGTTCTCGTTGTCTGTCAGGCCGCACTTCCGCAGCTCGGCCAGCACCGTGAAGCCGCTGTCTGTACATTTCTAAGGGCAAAGCAGGGCATTGTGTGCAATGCACATGTGTATGCGTGCACCAATGTGCACACGTGTGTGGGCGTGTGTGGCGCATGTGTCTGAGTGTGCATGTGTCTCTGAGTGTGCGTGTGTCCCTGTGTATGCATGTATGGGCATGTGTGGCGCGTGTGTCTCTGTGTATGTGTGTGTCGTGCCCTGTGCCCAGCTGCCATGCAGGCTGCAGGTGGGCGGTGGCTCTCAGTGGCCTCTGGCACCTGCAGTCACCTCCAGGGAGCGTGTCTCGGGGTCTGGGCGTCCCTCTGCCCCTGTGGGTGTGCGGATGGGACCCAGGAGGGGCCGGGGGGCAGGGAAGGGCTGAGGGCCGGGACCGGCCGCACCTTGGACAGGACATAGCTGCAGTCGCCGTGCATGTCGTAGAGTTTCTCGTCGTAGGTGGAGATGTGGGAGCCGCCCTGGACGGAGCAGGTGCCCGGGCACAGGAGGTCCTGGCACTGCCACAGTCCCCCCGAGCAGGTGCTGCGGAGGCGAGGAGCAGAGCGGCCGGGTGAGGGGGGGCGTACCCACCCCCCGCACCGCCCCCCTGGTGGGACAGGGTGGGGGCCTACCAGGAGCTGCAGCTGGTGGTGAAGGAGTCCCCCGGGGCGTAGGTGCGGCCACCGTGGGTGCAGGGGCAGCGCTGCAGGGGCAGGCAGCCGGTGTGGGTGACGTCATCGAGCACCGTGCCTGCAGAGGGGTGAGCGGGTCAGCGGGGGCGGGGCACCGTGAAGGAGGCAGCCCCGGGGATGGGCGGAGGGTCCGGGCTGGGGGCCCATCCCCGAGGGCCAGGAGGACCTGCCTGGGGGGCAGAAGCAGCCGTCCACGCAGTGGTCCTCGCAGAGCTGGGCGCGCTCGGGGTTGGAGCAGGTGTCCGAGCAGGGCGAGCCGCACTCCTGGTGCTGCATGTTGAGGGGGCACGTCCGGGCTGTGGGGAGGGCACAGTGCTTGGCACCCAGGCGGCTCGATGGGCAGACAGGCCGCCTCCACTCCCACTTTCCCTGTGTCCCCGAGGGTCCCCCAAACCACACCTGGGCTCGGAAGCCCCTGGTCTCCGGAGCCTTGGGCCTGCTTGTCTGACCCCCCCAGCTGCCTCCTGTGCCGAGGCCGGTCCTCGCACTGGGTCCCCCGGCCCCGGGCCTGCCATGTTCCCCTCTGCTCGCCTGCCCTCCTGTCTGTGGGCCCCGAGTGGCTCCACCTGCCGAGGCCACCCCCCCCAGGTGGCCCCCGGGGTCTCCCTGGTCACCCCCTCCCCAGGGACTCCGAGAGGGTGACGGGCACTCACGGCAGAGGTCGGGGCCCCTCCAGTTCTGCGGCTGCCCCCCCGCGTGGGCGCACTGGCGGGAGTACTCGGCGAAGGTCGCGCAGGGGCAGGTGGGGCAGCGGCACAGGTCCTGGGCGCAGGCGGCCACGTACTCATCGGCGGCCACGAGCCCGTTGCACTGGGCGAAGGCCGGGCCCAGCAGGGTGTGGCGGCAGAGGTCCTCCTGGGAGCACAGCGTCGGCTCACGGCCTCTGGGCCAGACTGAGTGGGGCCCCCTCTTCCCGGCGGTTCCTTCCCCGCCCCCCAGCCTCCTGCTCAGCCACTGAACCTGCCTGCCCCACCCCCGGAGGGCTCTGCTGGGCTCTGGGAGGAACACCCACACTGTGCCCCCCCCCACAGGAAAGGGGCAGACCCTGCCCCTGGAGGCAGCTCCAACAAGAGGGGCGGGCCCACCCACCCTGGAGCAGCCCATGGAGGAACTTCCTCCTCCCCCGCCCCTGGCCGCAGCCTGACCAGCGAGCTGGGGGCACTGCCACTCCGAGCCCTGATTTAAGGCTGGGGGTTCTGCTGGTTGAGGGGGGCCCAGAGCTTTCAGGCCACGTCCAAAGACGGGGTCCTCCCAGCTCATCAACAGGGCTCCCGGAGGCCCCCACCCTTGGCAGGACTGTGGGGGGGGTGTGTATCTCCACACGCAGGTGGGCATTCGCTCACACAGGGCAACACGCACTCTCAGGTGTGTGCAGGGAGGGGGGAAGTGTGTGGGTGCAGCGGGTGCACCTCCAAAGTGGAGGCAGAGTCCTCGGCTGCCCCGGCTCTAGGAGACCCTCATCACCTGGACACCAAGGTCCCAACCCAGGAAGCCTGCGCCCCTCCCCCCCGCCCCGCCTTCCGCAACCCTGGGCAGGGCTCACCGCGTCCGTGCAGTTGTCGGCCGGGCCGGGCTGGGGGTCCTGGCACTGCTCCGTGGGCCCGTCCAGCTTCTGCAGGTTCCCGAACTGCAGCGGCGTCAGCCTAGCGTCTGGGGGGAGGGCTCCGTGTGGGGCTGCGCGGGGCCGGCTGCCCAGCCCGGGCCCCCCCCACCGACCTGCTTCCTGCCCGGGGCCCCAGCCCCCCGCCTGCCTGCCCAGCCCCCGCTGGCCACCCGCACGCCCTGACCCGGCGGCACGCACTGTGGGCGTAGAACTCGTTCACGGCCGGGAGCCCGTTGAAGTCCCCACAGAGGCCACACGTCTGGTTGGCGTACTTGGGGTCCAGCTCCAGCTGTGGGCGGGAGGGGCAGCTCCAGCTCGGCAGCCCGCAGCCCGGCAGGGCCCCTGCTGACCCCCGACCCCCCCATCCCCCGGGGACTCCCACAGCCGGGGCAGGAGGGGGCGGGCCTCTCACCAGGGCGCTGTCCTCGCCGTTCCACATGAAGGTGAGCACCAGCCGGACGCTGACCTTGACGTAGTCGCTGCTCCGCTCCACCAGCAGCCCCGCCCGGCTGAAGGGCAGCTCCTCCCTGGGGCAAGAGTTCTGGTCCTCCCACCGCCCTGGGTTCGGGGCAGGTCCAGGGCCCTTCCCGTAGCCGCCCCCCCCCACCCCAGCCCCCCCAGCCCACGGGGGTCGGACCCTCCCGCCACGCGGGCTCACCGCCGCCCGTCAATGAGGACGGAGCCGTTGGACACCTCCAGCACCAGCCCCTGGGCCTTGAGGACCACGTGGGTGATGGTGGGCCGGGAGCCGGCCAGGCCGCGGCGCAGCTGGACGTTGAAGTCCTCGTAGGCGGCCCCGCAGTGCGCCGAGAAGACGTAGTTGCAGCGGCCGGGGAAGCGGAACACGTCGCCGTCGAAGGTCTTGTAGTGGAAGTCGCCCCACGTGCTGCAGACCCGCCCGGTGTGCGCCGGGTTCAGGGCTGTGGGGAGCGTGGTGGAGGCCCCGCTGGACGCCATGGCACTGCCTCCCTCCCCTCAGCACCTCTGACTCCCAACCCCAGCGCCTGCCCAGCACCCGGGCCGCCCGGGAGAGCTGTCCGCAGGGCAGGCTCCCCGCTGTGCCCACGGTTGCCCAGCTGCCCCTCAGCCCCAGCTCTACCCCTGGTCTGTGACCCCAGGACCGGCAAACACCCGCCCCCAGCAGTGGGCGCATCCACTCACGGCTCATGGTGGGGAGGACGGTGATGGGCGGGAGGAAGATCGTGCGCTGGGCTGCGGAGTGAGGGCAGGCACTCAGGGGACATGGCCAGGAATCCACGCCCCTTCCCGGGACCCCACCCTCCTCACTGCCACCCTGAGGAGTGGGAGCCTCAGGCCAACCCTGACCCACCCCAGGGAGCTCGGACTGATGGCTGCCCCTGCTGGACCCTCCCTGCCGCCCGAGACAGGCTTCTGCTCAGGGCTTTTGTGTGAGTGTGTGTGCCGGTGTGTGCATGTATGTATGAATGTGTGCATGTATGTGTGAGTGTGTGGACATGTGTGAGTGTGTGCACACTGTGTGTGTGTGAGTGTGTGCACACTGTGTGTGTGAGTGTGTGGACATGCGTGCACAGTGTGTGTGTGTGAGTGTGTGTGAGCATTTGCGTGACTCCTTTGCGCCTTCGTGTCCTGGCTTCTAACTCAGCCCCTGCACACCCTCCTCCCTGGCAGATGGACTCCGGGAAGGTCTGTGCGTCACATGTGGATGGAGACAGGGGTCCAGCCCCCACCCGGCCCCTTTTGCCTGCTGGGCCACGTACCAGTGTCCATCCTCCGACTGCCCTTGGCTGCCTCTGTGTCTGCCCAGCTCGGCCCTGCGCTGCCCTGGGGCTCTGTGGGGACAGGATGGAGTCAGTGGGGACTGGACACGCCACCCGCCTTGGCGGCCTGTTTGGGTGTTGAGGTGGCGGCCACAGGAGCAGGCTCTGGCCTCCGGTCACTCAGGGACAGAAAGCGGAGCCTCCGCTGGGCGGTTCTGGCAGGGGCTGCACCTTTGGCGCCTGTGCTGCCCCCACCCCCCAGCTACGAGCTGCCTCGTTCTCCTGTCCCTGTGACAAGGCAGGAATCAGGAAAAGGCAGCGGCCCCGCTGGCCCCGGCCACCCCAGGAGAGGGCTCGCCACCCCAGGTCCCGCAGAGAAGGACAAAGACGGGCTTTGTTGGGGGCAGGACACCGGAGCCCGGAGGCTCCCAGGCATGACTTAGCAGAAACCCAAAACCCAAGACCAGAACCCGAGCGGCAGGCGTGGCAGGTGGGCACCAGGAGCCCCGGCACCGGCTGGCCGAGGTCGCCTGAGTCCGCCTCCTCCAGGCAGCCCCCCGCCTGCCTGACCAGGGCTTCTCTGCTGGGCTCAGGTGGGGCGCCCTGCACGTGGCCCAGGACTCCTTCCCCGCGTCTGCCAGGTGTCCCATTCTGGGACCCAGACTGTGCTTTGTGGGGGGTGCAGGGTGGGGCCCCTGATGTCCCCCGTGGGGCCCGAGCCCGGCGAGGGGCAGGGGACAGCCGTCACGCCTGGGCTGCTTCCTGCTGGACCTGCCCGGCCAGACCACCAACACTTGGGACGAGGGACGGGCCCTGTGGTCACCTTCCCTCTCCAGGGCCTGCTTCCCGGGAGGTGGCTGCTCCCTCTGCCTGTCCGTCTGTCCCCCCGACCCCAGACCTGCAGCCCCTCTCCCTGCCCCAGGCCCCAGGCTCCAGGCCCCAGGCCCCGTGGAGAGAACGCAGGTCATGGGGCACCTCCTCTGGGGCCCGGCCCAGCTTCCAGAGAACGGGCTCCAGACAGGGCCCTCCGTGGGCGGGGGAACCGGCCAGTGCGCCTGGGTCTCTGTCACTCACCAGGGAAATGCCCTCCGCCAACCCCTCCTCCCAGCAATCTGGGTGCACATGCCCCTCACTCGGGGCCCGCCCTCCCCCACCCTTAACGGGCCTTCAGCCCAGAGGGGCCCGAAAGTCATGCTCCCCACGGAGGGATTCGCCCGAGAAGAAGGAAGTGGGTGGAGGGTGGGGTGCACTCACCGCAGGCCCCCCTCAGGTGCAGGGCCCGGGGAGCCCTGAGGAACCCGCTGAGTGGGGACCTGGCTGTGCAAACCATGACCGAAAGGAGCCGGGGCCAGGCGTGTGCCCCAGGCCTCCCCAAGGAAGGGGCTGGGCCAGGGGCTCAGGGAGAGGCCACCACCCTAACCCGAACCCGAACCCTGCCCCGAGCTCCGGGTGAGGCAGGTGGGGCTGGCTCAGTGCTGAGCGCTGGAGGCCGGCGTCTGGTGTCACCTGGCAGCCCTGCGGCTGCATCTTTTTTGTTGACAGTAAGTATTAGGGCTCCTGCTACCGAGCTGCCAGGGACGGCGGGGCCCCAGGCGGAGGGGGCCCCAGGGCTGAGGGGGCCCAGGGCGAGGCGGCTGAGAGAGGCCGAGCAGCCGGGTGGGTGGGGTTCAGATGTGGCCCCTGCTGCTGGGCCCACTGCCCCCTGCAGCCCTGCTTCGAGGGGGCATTCCACAGCCGCTGGGCTGCCCGAGCTGTCACCGCTGGCCACGCGGGGGAAGGAGATGTGCCGTCTGTCTGGGCAGGGACCGGGTTTCCCCGGGGGACCCAGTGCCCCCTGGACATGCCAGGTGGGGTCCCGCCCGTCCGTTCGGCAGGAGAAGCCCCAGGCGAGGGGCGTGGAGGCCCCGCCGTGAGGGGGGGTGAGGGTCCACTCACCTGCCTTCGGCACCCAGAGCAGGGCCAGGAGGGCCCAGGCCAGCGCCCGGCACCCGCTCGGGTCACCCATCTGGGGACTGCGGGCAGGCGGTGGCGAGGAGGGAGTGGGCAAGCGCTCGCTCCCCTGGGGGCCGCGGGCCTTATGTAGCAGAGGCCTTGGCGCTGTGCCCGGGGGCACTGCCCTCTCCCCCGCGCGTCAGCCTCGGTGTTTGCTCTCGGGGAGGGGCCGGAGCAGGAAGGTGGTGCGAGGAGGAAGGAGCCTTGGCCCTGGGGCCTGAGACACGGGACCCCCGCCCCAGCGCCTCTGGGAATCCGCAGGGACAGGGGTGCTGGCGGCCCCTCCAGACGGCACAGCCCCCGCAGGAGGGCACCTCGGGGTCCCCCCTGGCTGCAGCCCCCGCCTCCCTCCATAGGGTTGGGGTTCAGCTCCACATCGAGCCCTGGGAGCCCGGGGGAGGCTGAGAGGTGGGCCTGGGGGGGCAGCGCAACCCCTGTCCTGTCGGAGGAGTGGGGAGCGGCTGTGAGGCCGAGGGCAGTGCTGCTGGCCCGCAGGCGGCCTGGGTCCCTGCGCAGCTTGGGGGTGGGGGGCTGGCTGGCGGTGGAGGCCGGGCACCTGGCCTGCGTGGCATGGGGGGCGCTAGGAGGCGGCTCTGTGCCCCTTGCAAGTCCCCGGGCTCCTCTTTGTCATCAAGTTCCACGTCCAGGGGAGACGGGGCCTCGGGGGTGGACACTGATTCAGCGGCCCCTGCCCGACGCCCCTGGTCACGGCCCGGCAGAGGCTCCCAGCGGGGGGCCCGGGGACCCCACCTCCCTCCTGAGGCTGCTTGTTAACGGGGTCCCAGACCCGCCTGGGCCGGCCCACGGCAGGCCACGAAGGACCAATGTGTCCGGGGTGATGTGCCTCTCGGGGCCGACGGGTCACCTCCGCAGGGACGGGGCAGGGGGTGTCTCCACAGCACCTGCCCCGAGTGGGACCGACTGGCGGGCCGGGCTTCGGGGCCACCTGGTCACCAACACCCCAGCTCTCACTCTGGCTCATCCAGTGTCCTCGCCCCAAACCGGACAACATCCCTGGTCCCCGGGAAGGGATTCGGGGAGCACGGGGCCCTCCTGTGAGCGGCCCGGCACCTGGGTCTGGGGCCTGAGTATTTGTTAGGTTTCGTGTCCATCTCCGTCCCTCCCTGCCCCCACCCCCGCCCAGCAGGAGGGCTCTGGCACCCAGGGGCGCGGGGACCCAGCGGGTCCCCCCCGAGCACCGTCCCGGAGACCGCGGGCGCAGGGTCCAGCGATTGAGACATCCCGGATGCCCGGCCCGGCCTGTTTGCTCAGCGAGTTTACCCCTTCACAGTTGAGGGAGCCGAGAACAGAGGCGAGAGGAACGAGGCTGCCGGGAACGGGCCGGGCCAGCGGCTCTGCGGCTCCTGAGGCTCCGGACGTGCCAGGAGCCGCCCGCCCGCCCGGCACGCCCTGCTCCTGAGTCCGGGGCGGCGGGACGCGGCCTCACGGCCAGCAGGGCCCGGAGGTGACGTGACCCCGGGCCGTGAATAAAGACCCCCCAGCCCAGGCCTCAGCCCCCCAACTGCCCGCTGCCCCCCACCAGGGAGCAGACTCCAGACGCGGTCCCTGGATGCAGGGGGTCTGGGGCATTTGCTGGGCGCTGGCTGGCTGCCCGGCCGCCCTTGGGCACCATGCAGGCCCCGGGAGGATGGGCACAGCTCTGGGAGCCACAGGCCTGGCTGCAGGTCCGCCCGAAGCCCCCCTGCGCTGCTCTGGGGGTGCTGCCTCCTGCTCCCCAGAGGGCTGCGTGGACACCGGGTGGCCATGGGGGTCCGGCAGCCCTGGTCTGTCTCCCAAGGGGCCCACATTCCCAGTGAGCCGAGGGGCCCGGTGGTGTGATCTGTGGGCTGTGAGCCAGGGCTGGGGGGTCCTGGCGGTGCGGTGGGCGGTGACCCAGCCCCAGCGTCTTCCGAGGCTTCCTGGTTTCCACAAAGATCCCTCCCCTGGCTGGTGGCCCTTGCCTCCCCCTCCGTCTCTCCCTCCCTTCTTCCTTCTTCCTTCCAGCAAATTGTGCTGAGCCCAGAGGCGGGGGGGGGGGGTGTGGAGGGGTCGGGGGCGGGGGGTGGGGGGCGGGGGCTGCCCTGGGCACTGGGGTCCACGGGACAGGAGAGCCCGGTCCTGCTCCACGGAGCTCACGATGCGCAGCCGCCACCGTGAGGGCGAGGGCGGCACCTGGGAGGGACCCGGAGAGGATGGTCAGGCTGTGGGCAGGGGTGACAGATGCTCCGAGGGGAGGGGAGGGGGGAGGCAGCGCCTGCAGGTTAGGGGACAGCTCCCCCAGGGAGGGGACAGCAGGCGCAGGGCGCTGGGCAGGGACGACCAGGCCCATTGAGGGTCTGAAGGCCCAGGTGGGGCTGGGACTGGCACATGGGGAGGAGGCGGAGCCGAGATGGGGCGAGGCTCGGTCAGGTGTGGGGGGCTTGGGCTTACCCTGATTTTGGGGGTATTGGAGCTCCTACTAGTAGAGCAGGGAAACCAGAGGAAATGATTTTTTTGTAGGAAAACGAACGTGACAAAATTCGCCATTTCACCCACGTTGAAGTGTACGTTAGCGGTGTCAGTACGTTCGTGTGTTTACGGCTTCCGCCCCCGTCCACCTGTAGGACGCTGTTATCCTCCAAACCGAGAATCCATGACACACAAGCTCCCCGCCGCACCCCTCCCCACCCACCGCCGTCTTCACCACCGTCTATGGCAGGGGTCCTCAAACTCCGGCCCGCGGGCCACGTGCCAATACAAATATTGTATTTGTTCCCGTTTTGTTTTTTTACTTCAAAATAAGATCTGTGCAATGTGCATAGGAATTTGTTCATAGTTTTTTTTTAAACTATAGTCCGGCCCTCCAACGGTCTGAGGAACCCTGTTTAAAACGTTTGAGGACCCCTGGGCTATGGAGCTGCCGCCCCTGGGACCTCCTGGGAGGGGGTCACACCGTGTTTGAACTTCTTCCCTCAGCACAGTGTCCTCAAGATTCAGCCATGTTGTAGCGGGTGTCAGCATTCCCTGTCCTTTTTCTTTTAAAAAAAAAAAAAAGTATTTTTATTGATTTCAGAGAGGAAGGGAGAGGGAGAGAGAGAGAAACATCAATGATGAGAGAGAGTCATGGACCAGCTGCCTCCTGCACACCCCACACTGGAAATCGAGCCTGCAACCTGGGCCTGTGCCCGACTGGGACTCGAACCCTGACCTCCTGGTTCATAGGTGGATGCTCAGCCCCTGAGCCGTACCAGCCGGGCTAAAATTTATTAAACTGTTTTTTTGGAGCATAAGCTGCAGTTTCTCATGAAGAATGTCTTGTGTGCCCTTGAGAAGCGTGCGTGTTCTGTGCTGTTAGGTGGCGTGCTCTGTAGCTACAGGTTAGGTACCAGGGATAACTGGTTTATGATGTTGTTCACATCCTCCTTTTCTCTGTTAGCCTTCTGTCTGGTGGTTCCGTTCGTCACTAGAAGTGTGGTGTCCAGATCGCCAGCGATGGCTTCAGAACAGTCGTCTTTCACAGTAATTCTGCTGCTGTCTTCTTAATGGATGTTGGGGGCTATCTTGTTTGACGCATATAAGATTTAAATGATAAATAATATGATAAAATGGTCGTATTTTCCTGTTGCATTGACCCTCGATCAATAAATAACATCCTTCTTCGTCCCTTGTTACCTGTTTAAACTTAGAGTTTCTTTTGGCCGGTCGCTGGGTTCCTATTTCTAGGAACGTCCTTTCCCGACCTGCTACTTTGAACCTGTAGGTCTCCCGTTCTCTTGTGTAGACAGCTCAGGGCCGGGTTACGTTCTTCTTCACCGAGCCTGCCCATCGCTGCCCTTGGACAGAGGTTTCTTACTTAGGTTTAAAGTCGCTGCTGGTGAGGACGGGCCTGCCCCTGCTGTCGCCCTACTGGCTCCTGTGTGTCGCCTGGCTCTGTGTCCCTCCTTTACCCGGTCACTGCCTTCTTTTGTGTTTAGTTGACGTCGTGTAGCGACAGATCTTGATGTTCTTCACATTCCCTTGTGTGTATCGTACAGATGTTTTCTCTGTGGTGATCATGAGCTGACATATAACGCCCTAAGGTTAGGACAGTCTAGTTTGGATGGACACCAACTTAACTTCGGTGGCATACAAAAACTCCAATCCCCTCGTGTTGCTGTAAAAAAAACGACAGATTTACACCTGTGTTGCTAATGACATAGACTTACAATTATTTGCATGCGTTCGTTTTTAAATCAGGTAGCGAATAAAAAGTGGAGTTACAAGCAGAAATTACAATGACAGTCGCTTTTCTATTTGCCCACATATTCAGCTTTATTGGAAATGTGTTTCTTCGTGTAGCCTTAATTTACTGCCTAGTGATCATTTATTTCAACCTGAAGGACTTTTGAAGGCATGTCTCCTAGAGTAGGTACAGCAAGAATAAACTCCCTCAAATTTTGTTTATCTGGAAATATCTTCATTTCTCTCTCATTTTTGAAGGAAAGTTTTGCCAGATGTAGAATTCTTTGTTAACTGGGGTTTTTTTTTTTTTCTTCTTTCAATACCTCACATACTGAAGGCAGTCCCCAGCCTTCCTGCATTCCAAGGATTCTGACCATAAATTGGCTAATAATCAATTGGCTAATAACCGAGGATGTCCTGTCAGCGACGCATAGCTTCTCTCTTGGTGTTTTTAAGATTTCCACGTTGGCTCTCGGCAGTTTGGTTACAATGCATGTCAGAAGGGGTCTCTCTGCGTTTGTCCTGTTGGAGTTTGTTGAGCTTTTTGGAAGTTTTCAGCATTATTTCTTCAAATCATATTTTTGTCCCTTTTTCTTTTCTGCTGGGACTGTCATTATACATATGTTGACCTTCTTGATGATGTCCCACCAGTTCCATAGGCTCTATTCACCTCTCTCTCTCTCTCTCTCTCTCTCTCTCTCTCTCTCTCTCTCTCTCATTTTTCCTGCTCCTCAAACTTGATAATTTTGATTGTCCTGTCTTCAAGTTCATTAAATCTTTCTTCTGCCTGCTCAAGTCTACGTTGAACCCCGCGAGTGAGTTTTCCATTTCAGTTGTATTTTTCAACTCCTGTTTGTCTTTTCAAAAATAATTTCCACCTCTTTGTGAATATCTCATTTGGTGCGTGCACAGTTTTCCTGCTTTCCCTTGGTTCTTTGCCCATGTTTCCCCTACCTCTTTGAGCATAGTTAAGACAGTTGTTTTAAAGTCTTTGTCTAGTAAGGCTGATAACTGGACTTCCTCAGGGATGATTTTTGTAAATTTATTTTGCTCCTTTGAATGGGGCATATATATATATTTATATATAAGCCTTGTGATTTTGTTGCTGTTAAAAACTGGGGAGTTCAATCCTATAATAAGGTAACTCTGGAAATCAGATTCTTCCCCTCCTCCAGTGTCTACTATGTTTTTTCTTTTCTTTTCTTTTCTTTTCTTTTCTTTTCTTTTCTTTTCTTTTCTTTTCTTTTCTTTTCTCTTCTCTTCTCTTCTCTTCTCTTCTCTTCTCTTCTTTCCTTTCCTTTCCTTTTCTTTTCTTTTCTCTTTTCTTTTCTTTTTTGTTGTTGTTGCTATTGCTGAAGGCCATAGCGGCTCCCTTTGTTTTGAGACTTTCCCCAACAATTTTTACGAAGACTCTTCCTTGCTGTGTGTGATCACTGAGGTCTCTGTCCCATTGGTTCGTGCTTCGCTAAGGTTTTGACAGTGAACATGAATATCAGAGGCTCCCCTGTCCTTTCAGCCTGGCTCTGTGCGGAGGCAGCCCCGAGCCGAGGGCCTGCCCCCGGTGGCTGGGCCTGGGGATGGCTCTCTAAATCCCCTCACCTTCATGGTGGCTCTAGAATGTCCTAATGGCCCTCAGAGTCTGACCTCAGTTTCTCCAGGCGTCAGATGGCCACCTGTTTGCCCCACCTGTGATCGCTTCCCCAGGAGCCTGTGGATCCGCGGTCACCTGCAGCTTTTTTGATCAGGGCCTGCTGCTTTGGCACCTGAGTTCCTAGTTCAGCAAAACAGAGGCCCTGGCGCCAGCCCTTCAGACACCCACACAGGATGAGAATGGGCCTCGCACAAAGCTTGCAAGTGCGGTGTTCTCTGCACCTCAGGGCTGTGCGGGGTGGGGGGTGGGGGGAGGACGGGGACCAAAACTGCCACTTCCGGGCGGGGGGTGGGGGGGTAGAGCAAGGATGAGCAGAAGTGAAAAATGCCACAAAAACTGTCCTATCATGTTGGAGACGGCATTTTCTCTTGGTTGCCACACACCATGGACTGTCTTCTTAATTCTGAAAAGTCGGTTCCCTTTCTCTCTCTCTCTCTCTCTCTCTCTCTCCCCCCCCCTCTCCCTCTCTCTCTCTCACTCTCTCTCTCTCTCCTCTCCCTCTCCCTCTCCCTCTCCCTCTCCCTCTCCCTCTCCCTCTCCCTCTCCCTCTCCCTCTCCCTCTCCCTCTCAGTGTTTCTGTGGGAAACCAGGGCTTTCCAGTCCGCCATATAGTTTTTGTGTTTTTACATTTTTATTATTTTTATAAAATCTTTGTTGGAAGTATTACACATGTGGGTGTATAGTTCTGGAGAGAGACGTGCATGAGACGATGCTGATATAAATGTAGATAAAAATGAACGGGTGGGAGGACAAGGACGTTCTCCCTGGGCAAGGTGCCAACGGAGAGGAGTGGGGGGACGGAAAGGCCACGCGGGGCTGGCCCCGTGGTGCGGCCGGGGCGAGTGGGGCCCTTCCCTGGTCCCCGAGCCTTCCGAGGGCGACGGGCCCGTTCCCGCGGAGACACTGGCGGACAGCGATGCAGGTGAGCAGCCCAGCGCTGGCCCCGCTCGCTGTCCCGTGGTCCCGGGTCCGACGCCCCAAGAAGGACACGGGTTCACAGTGTCGTCCCTGCTGAGCGCCTGCTCCCACCGGAGCCAGGGGAGGCTGCGAGAGGCCAGGTCTGAGGGTGCCATGCGGCATCACCGCCCGCGCCCCCCCCAAAGGTCACGGTCTGGAAACACGGAGAACGGCTGGGGCAGATTCCAGGTGGAAGGAGACGAAAGGCACCGCTCATGGGACTCGGTCCCAGGTCAGATCCCAGACGCGGAGACGCGAGCGCGGCCAGGACAGCGGAGCGGAGGACCCTGCCCTGCTTCTGGGAGACACGCACCCGCCTCCTTGGTGGCGAGGGGGCCAGGGCGTCCTTTCACGCAGCAGAGGTTGAGAAAGGCAGGCAGACGCAGCGAGGGAGCCAGGGAGGGGCACGCACACACCTGAGCAAACAGGAGGAGGGGGCCGCAGGCAGACAGTGTGACCTGGGGGAGGCAGCCTGCTGTTTCTGCAGCTCATCCCTAAGCTGGAAACCACAGCAAAGCGCACGTCCTCCCGGAAGGTCCGCGCTGGCTGGGCTGGTGCTCCCTGCACGGCCGGGCGGGAGGCCGGGTGCAGTGGCCCCAGCTGGACCTGGACCTGGACGGGGGGACGGGACACCGTGGTGAGCAGTGGGGGAGGAGCAGGGGGAAGTGGGAAAGGGGGAGGTGGGGAGAGGAACCCAGGGGAGGGAGGCCTTGGGGGGGTGGCAGGGGGAGGGGCACCTCCATCTTCTGGGCAGAGCCTCCTGAGCTGTCAGCAGGTGTGCGTGAGGCGGCAGGTCCCCCTCCTCCGCTCCCCCTGCTCCTCCCCAGCCCTGGTGACTGCCCTGCAGAAGCAGCGCCCCAAACAGGGCCAGGTTTGCAGAGTCTCCCGGGGTCCCCTCGATGGGGAGCGCAGCCAGCTCGGTGGGGACGGCGTGGCCCCCCGGTGGACGGTGTGGACAGAGGAGGAGGCCAGGCAGCCCCGGGCCCGTTTGCTCAGGATTAAGCCGGCTCAGGGCCGAGCAAACAGCGGCGGGACCTCCGCCTGGGTCCGTGGCGGAGATTAACCGAGTGTCCGCCGACAAACAGGCCCTCCCTTCCCTCCAGGAACCCCGGTGTTGGCTCAGCAACCGCAGAGTTGGCAGAGGGGCCCAGACGTGGCCCCTCACGGCCCCGGCCCCCTCCCTCCCCGCGGTGCTGAAAGGCGCCTGGTACCGAGCCCTGCCCGCTGCCCTGGCCCATCCCGCCACCCCTGCTTTCCTCTGAGACCCAGGGGGCAGCAGCTGCCCGCAGGCTGGGGTGGGGGCTCAGGAAGGGGCCTGAGTCTGGAGACTGGGCGGGAAGTCATCCCCTCCATGGGCCTGACTTGGGGCACATGAGACTGAGCCCAGGGGATGGGGGGCCCGGGCCATCGCTGTCACCTGGGGACCATCTGCAGATGCCCAGCTGCCCGGCGCATGCACAGCGGTGGGCTCCCCTGCTGGCCCCCCAGGCGGGCTGGGTCCCCCACTTAGACGGGCCCCTGAGGTGGGCCACACTGCGGACAGGCCTGGCCTCCTGGGCACTCTGCCTGCTCCTCCGTTGCGTGGGGCAAGGGCTGCATGGCTCACAGAAGGACAGGGTGGCTCTGAGCCTGGCACCGGGGCGGTGGTGGGAGGGGACAGACCCTCGGGCCTGCTGATGGGGAGTGGACTTGGCCCCCCACCCCCTGGTGCCAAGTCCCCTGAGCCCTGCTGGGCTGTTTGCCTTGGAGGTGGGGCGGGTTTGTGTCCGGCTGCGTCAGCTCTGGCCTGTCCTGGGGGCCGTCCCTGAACCCTCAGGCCAGCCCCACCCTGGCTACCCCACCCAGAATGCCCTGCTTGGCGCCTGAGGCCCACGGAGGGGTGGGCACTGGACGAGGTGGGTCCTGAGCCCCAGGGCCGATCCCCGGGGCCTCTGTCCGTGTGTCCGGCTGTTCTGACCCGCAGTCCTGGGCGTATTCGGTCACGTCCGTGCTCTTTGCAACTTTAGTTGTGAACACACTTCCCTCCGGGGCCTGGGACACATGGGCTTTGCAACAGCAACATTTCCTGTTTCCTTTATTTTTTAAAATATCTTTTTATTGATTTCAGAGAGGAAGGGAGAGACAGAGAGAAACACCAGAGATGACCGAGACTCACTGATCAGCAGCCTCCTGCACGCCCCGCACTGGGGATGGAGCCCACAACCTGGGCCTGTGCCCTGACCGGGAATCAAACTGTGACCCCCTGGTTCCTAGGTCGACGCTCAACCACTGAGCCCCGCTGGCCGGGCTTTACGTTTTATTTTATTTTATTTTATTTTTTCTGTAAGGAAATGTAAACCTGGTGTGGCCCTCTAGGTGGATGGAGGTGGCGGGGAGGGTGACGGAGAGGGGAGAGGCGAGAGAAGGCCCCTCTGTAGCAGCCGGGTCACCCCCTGGGCGTTGGAGCTGCACTGCTGCCCACAGCTGGTGACACACCTGCTCGAGGAACCCCCGCCCCCTCAGGTCCTAGAAACCCAGGGCCCAGTCCTCCCGGCCCAGGTCCCGAGTCGCCGGCAGCGGGACGAGGCCCACGCTCCTCTCACCCTCCCTGACGGCCTCCCCGGCGGAGAGCTGTGAGCTCCGCAGTCGGCCCTGGGCCGGGACCACCTCCGCCTGCCTCTGCTGGTCACACAGCCGCGCGACCCTCCCCAAGCCCCGTCTCCTCCCCGTGGAGTGGTGCTGGCCCTTCACCCACGCCCACCGCTGGGCCATCCTCACCTTCCCTCCCAGCCCCTCCTCCCCCTCTGCCCTCCCTGCCCTCCCCCAGCAGCAGGGCGGAGCGGCCTGGCCCTTCCTTCCCCCCCCCCCCATCTCCGCCCTGCCGTCAGGGCACCTGGCCTCCCGGCCTCCCACCCTCCCCCTGCCTGGACGCCCCCTCGGACTCCAGCCACCAAGTCCAGACCCCGCCCTCACCCAACGCCCCTTGGTCCCTTCTGCTCCTCCCGCAGCAGCACCGGCCGCGCAGGGAGGTCCTCGGGGACCACGGTGCACCCCTGGCCCCAAGGCCGCTGTCCCCCGCCCCCCCCCCCGCCCCCCGTGTGGGCAGGGCAGTGCCCTCCTGTCCTTCCTCGTCAGCGACAGGATATTTGAGTAAGACTTTGACGTCGTGCAGCTTCTATGGGGAGTTTGCCAACTTCCTCAGGACCCACCCGCCACTCGGTGGGAGCCACGCTGACTCACAGAGCTGCTCCCCGCTCAGCGGGTCCTGCCCGGGTCCGGCCCCCAGGGTGTGGCCATGCCGCTGGGCCGCGGGGCGGCTGGACCCTGGGCGAGGCGGCTGCATCCCAAGGACATGGCCCGCGGGGCCGAGGGAGTGGAGGCGCCGCTCGGGGGCTGCGCTCAGGGGCTGCTCCGGCCCGGCCGCCTGACTGTCGCCGGTGCCGTGTTCCCGACCCTGGGCCTTGCCTGCAGCGTCCTGCCCGCGAGGTGTGTCACCGCCCGCGAGGTGTGCCCCCGCCCGCAGGGCCCCTGCCCGTGCGGAAGGCTGTCCGGCCCCGGGCGCACCCAAGGGCAGGGGCTGGGCGTCCGGCGTCCGGCAGGAGCTGTGCCTGGGTGAGCGGCCAGCACCCGCCAGCGGCCCTCCTGCCCGGCCTGAGTCCAGGCGTCCCAGGCGTCCCCACCTCCCTCCCCTGGGGTCTGTGCTCCCCGAGCTTTGTGACCCCTCGGAGGTCACGGTGTCCATTGCTCCGCCCCTGGGCCAGGCGTGTGCCCAAGACCCCTGGTCTGTCTGAGAAGCCCCCACCGCCCACGGCCCAGGCCCGGGCCTGTGTGTGCCCTGCTCGCGGGCCTCAGACCAAGTGGCCTTCTCCAGTGACTTGGTGCCAGGGTGGGAGGCCCCAGCACCCGGTATCCCGGGTGGGTGGGCGCTGGCGGCAGAGGCCGGAGGTGGCTGTGACCTGCCCTGCCCACCACAGTCACGGGCTGCCCAGCGAGTCGGTGGTGGGCAGGGTGGCACCGGCCATGCAGGGTGGCCCTGGGGGCCACTGGGACGGCCCCCAGTGAGACCCCCAGGGGCATGGGCTCCAGAGCAGCCCAGGCGCCGGGGCTCCTTCTGGCCAGGTGCCCACACGCCAGGTGGGCAGTCACCCCACCCCCTCCTGGTGCCCAGCAGGAAGGGGGAGGCCCGGGCCTGGGCCTGGAGGAGCCACCATGGTGGCAGGCGGTGTGGTGGCCGCGTGGGCCACACCCAGCTCTGCAGCTCTTTCCGGAAAGTGTCACTTGCATAACCTGGGGGGGCTGCGGCTGTGGGGGGCGGGCAGGGACCCGCTCGGGTTACGTCCTGCCACCGGCCTGGGTTCCAGGCAGGAAGGTCTTGCTGACGGTGGGGGATTAGTCACCTTGGCGCCCATCCCGCCCAAGAGGAAGGGGCGGCTCGCTCCGACACCCGATCCGCTCAGGGGGCCTCTGAGGCTGCGGGCCAGCAGCTCCCAGAGCCTCCGCTGAGAGCTCTCTGCGGGGGAGGGAGGTGCCCTGCCGCCCTGTGGCCAGGCCAGTCCCTCACGCTCGGGCCATCTCCGGCGTGAGGGGCTGCCTGGCCTCACCGCTGACCCCTCCCCGTCTGCTCCCTCCTGGCCGGGGCCACCACAGGAGGGTCAGGCTCAGGTCTGCTCCACTGCCCGCAGCCGGGCAAACAGCCCGTCAGAGGGGCAGCTGGGGGACTGGGGCAGGACCCGCATGTCCTGCTCAGGCCCAGACTCGAAGGACAGGGTGGCCGGGGGTGGGAGAGGCAGCGTGAGCCAAGCGCGCGGCCACATACATCCAGCCTCACCCAGGGACCTCTCTGCCCTGAGACCCTGGGGCCTCGGCCCCTCCGTGGCTCAGCCCTGCCATGCCCCCCTGGTGCAGCTGGCCCAGCCTCCACGGACATCAGTCCACGCCGGGACTCCTGGGACCCCTGACTCAGCTCCTGCTGCCCAGGCCTGAGCTGGAGGCGTGGGCCACGAGCTGCCCCCGTGGCGACTGAACCCCAGAGATGGAGGGTTGGTGCCGTGGCCCCAGTCCCACCTCCGCCCCCAACTCAACCCAGTTCTTGCAGCCGAGGCAGTGTGATTTGGGGGACAGAGCCTTGGGCATCTAGTTCCAGGACGGGGCTGGTACACTGCCCACCAGCTGGGGGCCACGGCACCAGCTTCCTGCACCCGGGCTGCGGACCCCCAGCAGGCAGCGCCCGGCCTCAGTTTCCCTTTGTGAGACAGGGGAGGAGCCCCTTGCTGTCCCAGAGGACGGTGCTTAGGCCTCACCCTCCGCCCTGAATCCTCGCCAGGCTCCTCAGCCCCCTGCCCGGTGTCCACGGGACCCTGACCCTGAGGGTGGCCCCTGGCGGCCCAACTGTCCAGCCTGTGGGCCCCCAGTCCTGTTGGCCAGTGGCCAGCCCAGAGCCACGCACCCCACCACACACCCCCAGCACCATCAGCTGGCTGGTGCCTGGTCCTGTTGGTTGGTCTGCTCTGGGTGACCCCTACCCACACTTGGGACCCCCCCCCAGAGATCCTGCGTGGGACCAGCTGTGTCTGGGGCTGACCTCAGCTTCCCTGTCCCCACTCTCTCAGCCTCAAACAGCGCCCCCCGCCCCCCCGTGCACCCTTTGGCGAGCGTGTGAATGGGGGGGTCTGCACGCTCCCCTGGAGCCGCCCAGGTAGGGGCCAGGCTTTGGGAATGTGGGTGCTCGGGGCGAGGCTGAGGCCTGCCGGCTGGTGGAGGGGGCGGCAGGACCTTCACTGATCAGGGCACGTCCGCCCTCCGCAGGGATTGGTCTCAGAGTGCCTGCAGGTGCACACACACACACACACACACACACACACACACACGGCTATGAACGCACAACACATGCGCACACAGTATCTGCACATGCTCACGTGGTTATGAACATGTGTATGCATGTCCATGCTCACACGGGTATGCACACACTCATGGGTATGCGCATGGACACACACACGTTTGCACACACACACCCAACTTGCATCGTGTGGTGGGAGGGTCCGGAAGCTTTGTGGGGAGGAGATGGAACCCTCCCCTAGAAATTTCCCCCCTCAGGGGGCCCTCTGGTGCCGGACGTGGTCAGTGGGTGGGTGGTCAGTGAGTGGGTAGATGTGGGGGCCTCCTCCCCTCCCCTCCCTCCCCTGGGCCCATGGACAAGCTTAAACACCACACAGAGCCGGGTCTTGCAAAATGCTCCACATGTATTTCTGGAAGGCCGGCCTCTCCTGAGGCCCAGGGCGGAGGTAGGGGGGCTCTGTCTCCCGCAGCCCCGAGCAGCCAGTCGCATGTCCAAGCGACGTCGTGGATACGACCCCACGCGAGGCTTACGTCTGGGAGCAGCGGCTGGATCCACGGCCAGACTGGCCCCCAGAGGAGACAGGCGGGTGGACAGCACACCCCGGGCTCGGCCGCCAGCCTGGGCCAGGGGGCTCAGGCTCCTGGCCGTGGGAGCTGGATCGCAGGGAACACAGGGGGTTCAGTGGGGAGGGAGGCGCCCCTCAGCCAGGGGCAGGGCCCGGGCCCCTCGGCTCCAGCGCCCGGGCTCAGGGTCCCGCCGCTGCAGGTCCCCGCGGGCGGGCGTCGCAGCGCTGGCCCACGCAGCCGCACTCCTCCACCTGCGTGTAGCTGAAGGCACGGCGCGATCCGTCCGCGCAGCGTAGAGTCACGTTCCGGGGCGAGGCCCGCAGCTCCTGGCAGCAGCGGCAGCTGTGCTCCAGCGCCTGGGCCTCCAGCGAGTACCTGAGGGCGGCCGGGGGCTCAGCCTGGAGCCACGCACCCCACCACGCGCCCCCAGCAACACCCGCGGGGACACCCTGCTCTCGGAGGCACGCTGGCCGTCGTCCAACAACCACGTGTCAATACTCCCGTGGCTGGCCCAGCCGGCGTGGCTCAGTGGCTGAGCATCTGTGATGAACCAGGAGGTCCTGGTTCGGTTCCTGGTCAGGGCACGTGCCCGGGTTGCCTGCTCCATCCCCAGTAGGGGGCGTACAGAAGGCAATCAACCAATGATTCTCATCATTGATGTTTCTCTCTCTCTCCCTCTCCCTTCCTCTCTGAAATCAATAAACGTATATTTAAAAAAATACCCCCACGGCTGGTCTCAGGGCTGGTGGTGGGGGCGCACGGGGGGTTCACCAAGACACCGAGGGGGACGCTGCGTCTGGTCTCAGTGAACAGGGTCACATGATTCCTAACAGCTAAGGGCCTCGGTCCCAACCCCAGCCCCAGCCCACCCAGGACCCCTGCTGGCCCCTGCCGCCTCGGGCCACTTGGGGGAGTAGTCACTGCTTTCCCTTCCTGCCCCCCTCGCCCACCCCTCCCCATCTGCAAACACGGAGCCCGGGCAGCCGGCCGCAGCCCCTGGCCCTGGGGGCGGGGCGCTCACGTACATGGAGGTGGTGTCCCCGCAGTTGCCCTGGCAGTAGGTGAGGCGCACGGGGCCCGCGGAGCTGCAGCCCTGCAGCCGGATGACCTGGTGCTTGTGCTGGACGGCGCAGGTGGACTCTGGGAGGGGCGGGGTGGGGCACAGAGGGTCAGGGCTGCCCAGTGCTCCCTGAGCCCCCCCGCCCCCCACGGAGAAGCCCACTCACGGTTCTGGGGCTTGGGCGGCGGACAGGAGAGGCAGCAGCCGTCCTCGCTCAACCGAGCCTGGTCCTGGGCCAACAAAGGGGGTGCCATCAGTACCCGGCAGCCCCGGAAATGGGGCCGGGACGCAGGGCCAGGCTGGGACGGAAGTGGACCGCGCCCGGGCGGGAGGGCGGCCCTGCAGCCTGCGGGGCCGACTGCGCTCCCCACCCCGTCGGCGCAGGCCGGGCAGGCGGCAGGCCGGACTCACCGCCGGGCAGCTGAGCGGGGGGCACGCCTTCCTCGTGGTCACCACCACGAGCCCGTCCTGGTGCTGCTCACACTCGTGGGTCACACAGCGGTCGCCAGGCTCCGACCAGGTCTCTCCGGGCTGCAGGGCACCCAGCTGGTGAGCGATCTCCCCAGGGAGCTCCAGCGGAGGGGCCCTGCGTCTGTCTGTCTGTCCCCAGCCTGTGGCGTCCGAGGGTCTCCCTGGCCTCTGCCAGGAGCGATCCCGCCCTCTCAGCCTGCCCTGTCCTCATAGGGCCTTCCCCACCGGCGGGGGAGGGGGTGGGGCTGCCCCCTCCCCCCAGGCTCCTAGGGGTGGCTTTGCTCCGCCCCCGCCTGTCTGCAGCCCCTGCCTCCCCAGCGGAGGACACCCCGGCAGTCCCGCTGCCACTACTCACGGAGAAGAGGCGGACGGAGCCGTCGCTGGTGTTCATGACGCAGGCCACCGGCACGCACGACCCGCAGCACTGCCCGCTCTGCACCCGGTACTCGTAGCCCTGCGGGGAGGGGGCACGTGCGGCCTGAGCCCCGGGCAGCGCTGCCAGGGGGCTCGGCTTGGGGGCGGCGGCGGGCACTCACCGCTGGGCAGTGGGTGTGGCAGGTCTGGGTCTCGCAGCTGATCCTGAACGTGTCCGCCGGGGGCCCCCCGGGCACCTCGCACCTGCAGGTCTCGCACAGGCTGGAGGAGACCACGGCGCCGGGCTGCGGGAGGCAGGGCGGCCGCGTCAGCGAGCTGCTGGCCCTGCCTTCCGGGACATCCCCTCATGGCTGGTGCCCTGCCCCCCGGGGTGGCCCTCAGGGGCTCGGTCTCCGGGTCAGAGCCCCCAGGCTGCGCCCCGTGGAGGTCACCATCTCCTGGCCCGGCCTGAGGAACGGGCGGGGCCTGGTCCGCTCAGCACGGAGCCGGGTGCTGATCTCCGGCGGGTCCTCACCTGGTACAAGGTGCCGTTCACGCTGCAGGCCGTCCAGGCTGTCGGGAGGAGAAGCAGCTGCAGTCCCGCTCTGGGCGCCTGGCTCCCCTGCCCTCCCCCTGCCCCCCCCTGCACCCGCCAGCCCTCTGCACCCGACCCCCCCTCCCCCGGGCCTCCCGGGCCCAGTGCCCATGCTCATCACCAGTGGCCCCTTCTAGCTGTGCCCAAGCGAGGCCCGGCCCCAGGGGGCAGCGCCCGTGCCGGATCGTCGGGGACAGGCCTGGCCGCACGAGGGCCGCGGGCTGGCTCACTCACCGCATTTCTGGCTCGGGCAGCAGGCCCCCTCCTCGTGGGTCAGGATCTGGCGTGTGCCCTCGGGACAGGCCGGGAGCGCCGGGCAGTAGCTGGTGTTGCAGGCTGCGAGGGGGGAAGGAGGGGCTCAGAGACCTGCGTGTCGTCCCCAGGGGTGCTGACCGCCCAGTGGGTGGGGGGTGGGCTCTCCAGGGGGCACTGGCCGCCCCCAGTGTGTGGCTTCCTGGCAGTCTAGGCTGACGAGCCCCACCCTCCCGGGACACCTGCTGGGGTCACCCGATGAGGCCACAGCAGGGGCAGGCACTGCTCGTCCTTCTGGACTGTCCCCCCCGGTGCCAGCGCTGAGAGCCCTCATGGCAAGTGGCCAGTCCCAAACTGGGGCAAGCGACCCTGGCAGACCTGAGGACAGCGGCCACCCCCACAGCCCGGGGCTCACCGCAGGTGTACTGGGGACAGCACTGGCCGGCCTGAGGGGACGCAGGCACGGGCACGAGTCCGGGCTTGGGGCAGGCGGGGGGCGGCGCGCAGGGCTGTCTCCGGCAGCTCATGGTCCACGTGCCGGCCTCACAGGTACACTCCTGGCAGTCGGAGCTGATTGTGTGGCCAGGCTGCAGGGGAGGCACACATGAGCCCCAGCCCCCGTCACCTGCCTGTCCCGGAGGCAGCCAGAGGCAGGGGCACAGGGGGCCTGAGGGAGGGGCTTTAAAGTGAGGTAGTGCCTGAGGCCCCTGGGGGGCACCGGTGACCAGCTCCTCCTCCACCTCTTAGCAGAGCAGGAGGGGTCCCAGTGAGGATGGGGCTGGCCAGCACCCACACTCCTCCAGGGCCCAGGGCTCCCTGTCCTGCTGGGACACTGTGTCCCCCTCGCTGGCCCTCCCCTGAGCCTCTGGCACTGAGAGTAAGCCCTGCCCCCCAGAGCCCCACACTCACCTCCACAGGCTCCCCGTGGGGCCCCAGGCAGCCTAGAGGGGCAGAGATTAAGGTCACTGCTGGGCAGCCACGCCCCCCCCCATCCAGTCTCCGGGGCAGAAGCGCGGACCCACAGCCACAGGAAGCCCCCGGTCCCGCTGAGGGCACACCCCGCCTGCCCCAAGCCCAACGTGGGGACGTACGGGGGCAGCCCGTGGGCACGCAGACTTCCTTGCTCGCGCTGAAGAGCGTCATGCCCTCCGGGCAGAAGCAGCCTTCCGTGATGGGGCCGGCGTTCTGAAGGACCCTGCAGGGGAGCGGAGGGGTGTTCTGGCTCCTGTGCCCGCCCCGCTGGGGTTCTGGGGGTACGGGAGGGAGGGGCAGGCACGTACATGAGGCTGGCGCTGTCGCCCCCGTAGCAGTAGGACGGGTTGGAGGGGCCGCAGGGCTGGTACACCTTGTCGGCGGGGCAGGTGAAGGCTGTGGAGAGAGAAGCCACACCTGAGGCCCACGGCTCCAGCCAGGCTCTGGCGGAGTGCGGACACCTGCTGGGGGCTGCATCCCGGAAGCCGGCCCCTCAGGCCCCACCCCTGCGCCGGGGGCCAGTGTGCTCTGCCCTGGAGCCCACCCTCTTCCTCTTCCTCCTCCAGGAGGCCCCCCGGCTATGCTGCCCGTGGGCGGCACTCACGGCAGGTGTGGTTGGTCCGGCCGCGCCAGTCGATGCACACGCCGCGGGAGGCGCAGAGCCCGGCGTACAGCTCCAGGCCGGAGCACACCACGTCGGCGTTAGTCATGTGGCAGTGGTCGAATGCGCAGCCCAGGTAGTAAGGCCTTGGGGGGACCACGGCGTGGCACGGCAGGAAGACGCTGCGGCCAGGGACACGCGGTCATGGGGCAGCCCTGCCTCCGGCTGCCAGGCTCAGGCTTCCCCAGGAGACGGCGCTGGGGGCGGGGGCGGCCGAGCCCTTCGAGTGCCTGGTGCCCCTGGTTCATGTGGCCACAGCACGGCCATTTCTTTCTGCAAGTTCCCCACTGGGCTCCCCCTCGCCCTGCAAACCTGGGTGACGCCTTATGCACAGGTCCACCGTGAGCTGGCCACCAGAGCTCAGAGGCGCCCGCCCGCCCTGCCCAGCCCTGCGCCTGGCGTGCCAGCAGCAGTAGCACCCGTGGGTGGCACTCGTGACCAGCACCAGGGCCGGCCCAAGAGGCAGCTCTGCTCTCCAGGGGTGCCCGCCTCCCCGGGAGCCCGCAGGCCCACCTCTCCCCACCAGCCCCGACGGTGGGGTCAGCCGAACAGCCCCCCCGCCCCCCACAACCGCTCCCAGAATCTCACTCGCTCAGAATCAGCTCGCAGATTGGTGAGGGCGGGCACGGGGCAGGCGGGGTCGTGGGCCCCGTGGTAGGGCGTGTCTGGGGAGGCCCGTGGCAGGACGGCTGGTCGGGGTTTGTCACCTTCCAGTACCCAGACATGTCCGAGCAGGAGGTCACCACCGCCCCGCCAGGGAGGCGGCACTCGTCCTTGGGGTCATTGGTGCAGGTGCCTGGGGGAGAGGGTGGGACGGAGTCAGGCAGCCACGGCCACCTTCCGGGGCCAGTGTCCTCCAGCTGCACCAGTGGGTCCCCGACCACCCTGTGCTTCCCTCACTCCGGGAAGCTGGACCCTGGACAGCTCCCAGGAGGAGGGACAGGTGGGGCCTGGAGGGGGGTTGTCCCCGCAGGTTCAGCGCTCAGGGCGGCTGTATGCTGCCGAGCACCCGGCCCCTCCCAGGGACTCCCCAGCGGGGAGCGTCCTCCCAGGGGACACCGTCAGCAGCATTCAATGACCAGGGACGGGGCTGGCGTCCCCGGAGCCGGTGGAGGGGGGAGGGGGGCTCACCGCACTGCCCCTCAGTGTTGTTGGCGAACTTGCTGAAGGGCACCTCCACCGAGAAGATGAGGCCCGTGAACATGACCTGGACGCCGATCTCGGGGATGGTCACGTACATCCTGATGCCGACTTGGGAGACGGCGATGCCGCCTTTCCGGAAGCCCGGGCTGACCACCTTGTGGTTGAAGATGATCTAGACCCGGCGACACGCGACACACGGAGGGGAACAGGACAGGCCGTCAGCCTCCGCCCCGCCCACCCGAGCGCCCCTGCACCAAATGCACCCGTAAGCCCCGCCCACCCCGTGTGAGGCCCCACCTCATTGGTCATCACCCAGCGCCCGCCCACCCAAGTGCTGAGCACCAAATGCACCCTGTAAGCCCCGCCCACCCCGCATGTGGCCCCACCTCATTGGTCATCACCCAGCGCCCCGCCCACCCTGTGCATGGCCCCACCTCATTGGTCATCACCCCGCGGACGGGCTTGCGGGTGAGCACGACGCGCTCCTGCCGGTACTCCACGATGATGGACTGCGGGCAGGACAGCCCGTCCTCGGAGTCGCAGAAGTAGTTGTCGATGAGCACGCGGAAGTGACCGTACACGGGCACGATCTGCTGCACCAGCACGTAGGTGCAGTTGTCCAGGAACGTGTAGTAGGTGCCGTCAAAGGTGATGTAGTGGGGGTCGCCCCAGCCGCTGCACACACCTGCGGGCGCCAGCAGGGCCTCAGCGGGGCCAGCGGCCGTCCCAGCCGCGCAGGGCCCTCCCCAAGGGCACATCTGCCCCGGGCACCAGCGGGAGCCGCGAGGCCGGGGCTCTGAGCCGCCAGGTCATCACCCTGTGCCGCCCGGGAGGTGCTGGGGGAGGCCTGAGTGGGGCCTGGGCAGCTCTGCCCTGGACACCCTGGTGGAGCGGCCCGCCCGGCCACTGCCCACTGTTGGGAAGCCCTTCCTGGTGTCGCACCCGAGTCCCTGCCCGACCGCCCGGGGGGCTCCCTGGCTCACACTGGCATTGGTAGTGCAGGCAGCAGCCATCCTGGTCGGGCACCTTTAGGGCAGGGTAGCCATTGGCGCAGGTTGGCTCGGGCACGTGCGGGCACGGGCGTGGCCCCACGGTGATGACGTTGTTGCCCTCGCAGGTGGCCTGGGAGCAGTTAGGCATGGGCCAGGTCTGTCCTTTCTGCGGGAGCAAAGACAGCTGCAGGCGCCCGTCCAGCCGCCCCTCCGCGCCCAGGGAATGGGTGGGGACCATGCTGTCGGGTCCAGCACTGGCCAGGCCTCCCGCCCCCATCCCACTGAGTGCCGACTGCCGGGCTGGCCAGGAGGGTCCCTGATAAGAGGGTGTGAGGGTTGCCGCCTCCCTCTCTTTCCATTTCTACCCTGTTCCCCACACGTGGGTTCTCCAGGCTCCACTCCTGGTCCTCTGCCCTGACCCCACACACCCTCCCTCGCTGTTGGGCCCTGCCCAGAGCACTAGCCACCCGCTCCAACCCCCTTCTCCCGGCCACCTGGTGGACACAGCCCTGCGCTCAGCTGCAAAGTCCGGTCATCACCCACTGAAGCCAGGGCCTAATTGGAAGGAGGCTGGGGTCCCACACCAGCCCAGAGCCCCCAAGAAAGGCGGGAAGGGGAGGTTACCGTTCTTGGGGGGACAGCATTGGGGCAGCCTTGCGTAGTGACAGTCACAGGGGCCGAAGTGGAAGAGCCAGGTGGGAGGGTCGCCGGGGCGGAAGGTGGCGTGCTGGTGGGACAGGCGTGGTCCATCTGCCGCACCACGTGGCAGTCCAGGCTGCACACGGAATAGTAGCAGTGGCCGGCGAGGTCTGCCTCCTGGTATATGATGGACCCTGCAGACAAAGGGACGGCCGTCAGCAGTGCCGGGAGGGCAGGGCGGGGCCGACCGCCCACGTTGTCCACCCCAGGGCTAATCTGGTCAGCGGCCTTCCGACCAGATGTCCGTGGATAAAGGCTCGAAGGCGGCCCAGGTGAAGCTGTGATCACAGCGCCTGTTTGTGGGTCACACTGTGGCTGTGTGAGGAAGGGGGACCCGTGACGGGGCAGCACAGCCAGGCAGCCGTCACCTACCTGCGGGGTAGAGCTTGTCGGACACGCTGCAGTAGCACGTCGGGACTGACGGCGCTGCGGAGCTGAGGGCGGTCACCGTGGGAACCATGGAGGAGGGCTCGGTGGCGGGCAGGGACTTGGTAGAAGTCACATAAGGGGTCACGGAAGTCAGAGGGCAGCCTGGTTGGGGCTCACAGCACAGCACGCGGACCTCGTAGTTGAGGCACATCTGGAACCTGCCCGTCTGGTCTCGGTTGTGGCACACCAGGCCCACGTCGGGGCTGCACTGCACCACCTGGCCCAGCTGGTCGATGCTGACCTCGGGTTGGCTCTCGGCTCGGCACTCCAGGTGGGTGATGTACTCGGGCTGGCGGCAGATCTTCTGTCCACTGCGGATGATGTTGCTGTAGGTTTCCACGTCTCCTCCGTGGGGCCCCGGATATGGGAAGTCCACGTCGAACCACTGGGTCCACGTGCACTGTGGCTGGCAGCTGGTGGTCCCCGATGTGGGGTGGGTCGTCTGAGGTGCAGGCACAGGGGTTGTGGTGGTTATGGGAGCTGAGGTGGTGCTGGTTTCCGGCACGGGGGTGCTGGTTTCTGGCACGGGGGTGCTGGTTTCTGACACGGGGGTGGTGCTGGTTTCCGGCACGGAGGTGCTGGTTTCTGGCACAGAGATGGTGCTGGTTTCCGGCACAGAGATGGTGCTGGTTTCCGGCACGGGGGTGCTGGTTTCTGGCACAGAGATGGTGCTGGTTTCCGGCATGGGGGTGCTGGTTTCCGGCACGGGGGTGGTGCTGGTTTCCGGCACGGGGGTGCTGGTTTCTGGCACAGAAGTTGTCCTGGAAGTGGCCACGTGGGAGGTTGTCTCAGTAGGACTGGTGATGCTCACAGTTGGGGTGCTGGGTGTTGTGATTGGTTCGAAGGTAGGGCAGCCTGGTTGGGGCTCACAGCACAGCACGCGGACCTCGTAGTTGAGGCACATCTGGAACCTGCCCGTCTGGTCTCGGTTGTGGCACACCAGGCCCACGTCGGGGCTGCACTGCACCACCTGGCCCAGCTGGTCGATGCTGACCTCGGGTTGGCTCTCGGCTCGGCACTCCAGGTGGGTGATGTACTCGGGCCGGCGGCAGATCTTCTGTCCACTGCGGATGATGTTGCTGTAGGTTTCCACGTCTCCTCCGTGGAGCCCTGGATACGGGAAGTCCACGTCGAACCACTGGGTCCACGTGCACTGTGGCTGGCAGCTGGTGGTCCCCGATGTGGGGTGGGTCGTCTGAGGTGCAGGCACAGGGGTTGTGGTGGTTATGGGAGCTGAGGTGGTGCTGGTTTCCGGCACGGGGGTGCTGGTTTCCGGCATGGGGGTGCTGGTTTCTGACACGGAGGTGGTGCTGGTTTCCGGCACGGGGGTGCTGGTTTCTGGCACAGAAGTTGTCCTGGAAGTGGCCACGTGGGAGGTTGTCTCAGTAGGACTGGTGATGCTCACAGTTGGGGTGCTGGGTGTTGTGATCGGTTCGAAGGTAGGGCAGCCTGGTTGGGGCTCACAGCACAGCACGCGGACCTCGTAGTTGAGGCACATCTGAAACCTGCCCGTCTGGTCTCGGTTGTGGCACACCAGGCCCACGTCGGGGCTGCACTGCACCACCTGGCCCAGCTGGTCGATGCTGACCTCGGGTTGGCTCTCGGCTCGGCACTCCAGGTGGGTGATGTACTCGGGCCGGCGGCAGATCTTCTGTCCACTGCGGATGATGTTGCTGTAGGTTTCCACGTCTCCTCCGTGGGGCCCCGGATACGGGAAGTCCACGTCGAACCACTGGGTCCACGTGCACTGTGGCTGGCAGCTGGTGGTCCCACGTGGTGTGACCGTGTGTGTGCTGGGTATGGTCTTGGTGGCCGGGGGCACATGGATCGAGCTGGACGTCCAGCGCTGTGTGGAGGTCCAGGGGGCCTGGGTTTGGGTTGTGTCCTGTGGGGTCGAGCGCATGGCCCTCGATGTCCCCGGTGGGGTGGTCCTCTCTCTGCACACGTCCACCCACTCGCAGCACTGGATCCGGATTTGGTAGTTGTAGCAGATGGGGGGCAGCTGGTCCTTGTTGAGGCACAGCAGGCCCACGCTGTCGCTGCAGACCACGGTCTGCCCCAGCTCCGCCAGCGGGGTGTCTGGGTAGCGCTCAGCCCTGCACTGCACCTGGCTGGGCTGCTCGCAGAACGCATACCCTTTGGATCGCAAATTCTGGAACGTGTCAAAATCTCCACTGTTGATCCCAGCCTTGGGGTAGCTGCCGTCCAGCCACTTGGTCCAGTTGCAGTACCTCCGCTGGCAGGAGATGACGCTGGGCTGAGAGGTGGTGGGCACACCTGGGACCTCGGAGGGCCCTGGGGCTGAGGTCGCCACGGAGGCTGTGGTGGAAGCAGTGGTTGAAACTGGCATTGGGCTGGGGGCTGAGCCAGTTGTTTTCACAGGTGAGGTGGTGGCTGGGGCAGGTGTGGTGGTGGCTGGGGCAGGTGAGGTGGTGGCTGGGGCAGGTGAGGTGGTGGCTGGGGCAGGTGTGGTGGTGGCCGGGGCAGGTGTAGAGGTGTGAGTGGTGGTGGCTGGGGCAGGTGTGGTGGTGGCTGGGGCAGGTGTAGAGGTGTGAGTGGTGGTGGGTGGGGCAGGTGAGGTGGTGGGTGGGGCAGGTGTAGAGGTGCGAGTGGTGGTGGCTGGGGGAGGAGTGGTGGTGGCTGGGGCAGGTGTAGAGGTGCGAGTGGTGGTGGCTGGGGCAGGTGTGGTGGTGGCCGGGGCAGGTGTAGAGGTGTGAGTGGTGGTGGCTGGGGCAGGTGTAGAGGTGCGAGTGGTGGTGGCTGGGGCAGGTGTGGTGGTGGCTGGGGCAGGTGTAGAGGTGTGAGTGGTGGTGGCTGGGGCAGGTGTAGAGGTGCGAGTGGTGGTGGCTGGGGCAGGTGAGGTGGTGGCTGGAGCAGGTGTGGTGGTGGCTGGGGCAGGTGTAGAGGTGTGAGTGGTGGTGGCTGGGGCAGGTGTAGAGGTGTGAGTGGTGGTGGCTGGGGCAGGTGTAGAGGTGCGAGTGGTGGTGGCTGGGGCAGGTGAGGTGGTGGCTGGGGCAGGAGTGGTGGTGGCTGGGGCAGGTGTAGAGGTGTGAGTGGTGGTGGCTGGGGCAGGTGTAGAGGTGCGAGTGGTGGTGGCTGGGGCAGGTGTGGTGGTGCCTGGGGCAGGTGAGGTGGTGCCTGGGGCAGGTGTGCAGGTTCTTGGGGCAGGTGTGGTGGTGGTGACAGGGGCTGTCAGCACGGATGTGTGGGTTGTGCTGTAGGTGGCAGTGCCCCGGGAGGTGGGGCAGGTCCGGGGGGAGCAGCACAGGACCTTGATCTGGTAGTTGAAGCAGAGCCCTGAGACCTGGTCCCTGTTGTAACAGGTCAGCCCTGCGGCCGGGCTGCACTGCACATGCTGCCCCAGGACCTGGAACGGCACGTCAGGGGCGTGCTCGGCCCGGCACTCCACCGCCCTCGGGGCCTGGCAGACCCGGTACCCGTGGGCACGGAGGTTGTCCAGCGTGTCGAAGTCACCGCTGTCGAGGCCGCGTCCCGGGCGGCTGACGTCCAGCCATGCTGACCACTGGCAGTCCTCCCCACAGGCGGGGCCGGGGGCGACGGAGGCCGTCGAAGGCTGCGGCCTGGGGGTGCTGGTGGGGGCCGGGCTGGTGGCAGGGCTGGGGCGCGGGCCGGGCGGACCTGTGGAGCTCACGGCTGCGGGAAGAAGAGACGGCAGAGGGCCCAGCGTCAGGGACCAGCACGCCCTTGGCCCCCGCCCTGACCCGTCCTCGCCCCCTGCCTGTCAGCGGCCTGTCTGTCCACGATGGGCACCCGGTCCCCGGGGCGCGCCGCACATGCAGGTGGCGTGCGCAGCATTGAATGAACAGGCAACTGACCTCCATGACGGGAAGCCCGCCCACAGGCTCGCCCTGAATGGACCCTGGACACGGGGACCCAAAAGCCAGAGTTCTGGGGACTCCTCACTCTTGGGGGGATCTCTGATGAGGCGCTAGGATGCCCCCAGAAGCGGGTGAGGACCGTGGTGTGCAGGGAGCGGCGGCAGTGATGGGGCAGGACGGGGGCACCCTCCTCTCGGCCAGCCTGGGAGCCTGCACTGGCAGCGCTGCCCTGGGCACCAGTCCCCCGGGAGGCCCAGGGAGGCCGACCTCCACGCAGGTGACCGCCCTCTGCCCGCTCTAGTCCCTCCCCATCGAGTCTCAGGGCCAGGGCCGCCCTGCATGGTCCTGGCACAGCTGCCTAGCGCTGGGGGGCAAGGAGGAGGAGGAGGAGGTGGGGCTGCCTACCGTTGGGGGGCGTGGAGGAGGAGGTGGGGGCTGCCTACCGCTGGGGAGCATGGAGGAGGAGGAGGTGGGGGCTGCCTACCGCTGGGGGGCGTGGAGGAGGAGAAGGAGAAGGTGGGGCTGCCTACTGTTGGGGGGCGTGGAGGAGGAGGTGGGGGCTGCCTACCGCTGGGGAGCATGGAGGAGGAGGAGGTGGGGGCTGCCTACCGCTGGGGGGCGTGGAGGAGGAGAAGGAGAAGGTGGTGGGGGGAGCAGGGGAGCTGGAGCTGCAGGCCTGGATGGTCCTCTCGATGGTGCCGTTGGGCCCGCAGCGGGCGGAGATGCAGCCGCCGGTGCCATCCGTCGTGTGGTAGATGACGTCTCCCGGGCGGAAGCGCCGCCCGTCATAGCTGCAGACACAGGCTGTGGGAGCGGAGCCCCGAGCGGGTCAGGGGCTGGGGTGCGGGAGGACCCCAGACCCCGGCCCTGAGGAAGGCCCCCTGCTCACCCTTGGCATCGTAGGCGCACCGCACGCCGTTCTCCGTGCAAACGCTGGCGGCAGAGGGAAGAGGTGAGGCTGGGGGGTAGATCATCCCAGCTGGGGGGAGTGGGGGGGGCAGGAGCAGTCCCTTGGGGTGCCCGTGGGAGCCTGAGGTCACCCTCCCAGGGAGGCCCCTCCAATCAATGGCCCGTGAGCCCCACTGACTTCCTCCGCAGGGTGTCTGTCCTGGGTCCCTGGGGGGCCTCCGGCTCCGCCCCCAGCCCCATCCCTTCACCCCCTTCCCTTCACCTTCCAGGCCCCTCCCCGCCCTGCAGCAGGAGGCTCTGTGACCCAGGGAAACCCAGGCCACCAGGACCCCTCCCCTTGGGCCCTCTGGGAGGCAGCCTGTGGGGGCCTCGTCCTGAGGGTGGGGGCCGGGGGCAGGCTCATGGGGTCACTCACCAGGAGTGGCAGTTCTCGTCCGAGGGCACGACCGCACCCGGCCGGTACGACTTGCCCTGGACTTGGCAGGGCGGGGGCGGGCACGTGGCCACACACCGCATGGCGTCCTCGTCAAAGATGGGAGCCTCTGGCGGGCACTTGGGGTAGCAGCCTGGGGGCCAGGGAGACAGTTCCAGTACACGGCTGCCCGCTGCCTCACCCCCGTGGCCTCCGCGCTGTCCCCAGCCCTGGGCCTTGCCCACAGCACCACAGGGGGTGCCAGGCTGCACCCACAAAGGCATCGCAAGGGGTCAGGGAGAGTCCGGCGGTTCAGGGTCCCAGGCCCCCCAGGACGCCCCCCACCCCCCGGCCAGCAGCCCAGCCCACCTTCCAGGCCGCGTGTGTCGTGCAGGCACTGGCCACGGGGGTTCCGGCAGGTCCGCAGGCAGGGCGCCCCGCAGGGCTGGTAGTGCCACTCGCACTGGCCCTCGGGGTTGTAGTAGTCGCAGAACAGGGCTGTGGGCAGGGACACGCTCAGCCTGACCGGCCTCCCACCAGCCCAGGGGGCAGTGCCCGCAGAGGGACAGCTGGGGCTGCCCGCTGGCCCAGCCGGCTCCCTGTATCCCCATTTTGACCAAGTCCCATCGGCTGTTCTGGACTTCTCCCTCCCGTGACTCTCGGACGTGGCCTCGGAGGGCGTGGCCAAGACTCCTGTGGCTCAGATGGGCAGTGGGGAGGGTGGCCGCTGGGGCCCCCTGCTTCTCAGAGGCACCCCCTTGGGGTGGGGGACTCGCTCACAGCAGCTCCCCAGCTACATCGCCCTCTGGACAAACTGTCTAGAAAGAGGTGGGGCTGGGGGGCTCTGCTACCTCTCAGTTCCAGAAGATTCTACCACAGCTGCCTCTCTCCATCAGCAACATACACACCCATTTCCTTTCCAGCTCACCCCACCCCTCCCAGGGTGAGCGTGCAAACTCACGGCAGATGTCCGGGGTGCGCCAGGCCACGCACACGCCTGCGTCGTGGCAGGCCTGGGCGTAGGCAGCCACGGCGGTGCAGAAACACTCGCAGTCGCCCCCCGAGTCACAGGCGCACGCGTCGCTCACGCAGGCCTCGTAGTACGGGGCTGGCTCCACCTGTGGGGGACAGGCCTCAGATTCCGGGGACCCCCCCAGGGTGCTGGCGGGTTCAGGCCTGCACTGTGGAGCTCAGGCACAGCAAATGCAGGCCCCCCACCGGGTGGCCCGGCCCCAGCGAGGGGATGCCGCCCCCCCCCGCCACCGCCCTCCCAGGCGCCCGGAGGAAGGGCCGCGTACGTGGGCGTGGCAGGCCTGGAAGGGGGCGCTGTTGATGAGGCTGCACTGCCTCTGCGCCCAGGACTTGCGGTAGGGGTTGGCGGTGCAGGGGTCCCGGGGGGCCGGGGCGTCGGGGCAGGTGGGGGAGAATTTCCAGCTGTTGCCGAACTCCAGAGCGTCGCCCACCACGGACTGGCTGCGTGTGGTGAAGTCGTTGACGGCGTTGTCGTCGAAGTTCCCGCACAGCCCGCAGACCCGCCCCTGCAGACGCAGCGAGGGGGGGGCCTCAGGGCAAGCGCAGGGAGGGCCGGGGGCCCTGCCCCGCCCCAGACCCAGGAGAGGAGGGGCAGCTGAGGACCCTCCCCGGGGACAGGGGTGAGGGCTAGATAGTGTCCCCCTAAGACCGGCTCAGGCCCCCGATGTGTCCTTGTGTGGAAACACGGTCCCTGCAGGCGGGAGGCAGTGAACATGAGAGCATGCTGGGGGGCGGGGACGGGCGTCCTCCGACGAGGGGCGTGAGCAGCCAGACAACGCACAGCGGGGAGGCTTGTGGTCTCGGAGGCACAGGTGGGGTGATGCGGCCACAAGCCCGGAGCCTTCGGAGGGACCAGCCCTGCGATCCCTGCAACCCCTGCATTCCCTGCATCCCCTGGATGGGACCTCTGGCTCCAGACCGGTGCTCTGACTTGTCCCGTAGCCACAGGACCTGCCACCCACAGCTCGGGGTCTCCCACCCCACCTCCCGGGAGGCCAGCCCGGGCCCACACCCGCCTCTCTTCTGTCTGTCTTTCTTCCCCACCCCACACCCTCTGCTTCCCTGTGGGTCTGGGGCCAGGGGGTGGCAGGTGGGCGGAGCCTCACCTTGAACTCGGGGCTGAGTCTGAGGAAGATGCTGGTCTTCTTGTCCCACAGCAGCACCAGGCCGGCCTCCGTGTCCACCACCAGGTAGATGCCCACCTGGCGGATGGCGTAGGGCGCCTCCTGCCCCGGGCCCTTCTCGATCACCTCCACTTGCCCCTCGCTCAGCTTCAGCTCATAGCTCTGCGCAGGGAGGGGTCACTCAGGGGCTGGCGGGGACCCCAGGCCACCTCCCGAGAGGGTCCACCGGCCCGTGGTGCCATCCTGGCTCGGCCATGGCATGCGGCCTCCTCGGGGTTCCTGGAGCCCCCACGGGTGCCCTGGCCCCGCCCGGCGTCCCGCTCACCCCCAGGAAGATCTTGATGGCCTTGGAGCAGGTGGTGCCCGTGGTGCCGCAGGGGACGTTCTCGGTGACCACGCGGAAGGCGTCCTGGGCGCCTCCGTTGCCGCCACAGTGGTCCTGCGGGGACAAGGAGGGTCCGCTCACGGCTCACGCGCCGGGGGAGGTGGGACCAGCCCGAAGGCCGGGCGCTGGGGCCTCTGGGAGGGCGGCCGCGTACCTGCACCAGCGTGTACTCGCAGGCCCCGTCGAAGCTGTAGCGCTGCCCGTCGAAGGTGAGGTAGTGGCCGTCGCCGTACACGGCGCAGGTGCCCAGGCAGGGCTGGTCCGTGCACTGCCACTTCCGGCTCTTGCAGGTGCTGGGGGAGGGGCGGGGCGGGGTGGTCAGGCCCCAGACGGGCTGGCTGGGGGGCAGCTCCAGCCCGAGGCCTCGCACCCCCTGCCAGCCCCCCCGACGGCCCCGGCCGCACGTACCAAGTGTTGCAGCCCACGCGGATGGTCTGGCCGGCCGGGTAGCTGGCCCCGTTGTGCACGCAGGGGCAGGCGTCCGGCGCCACGCAGCCACCCTTGCCGTCGGCCACCAGCCCCGAGGGGCACACGCAGCCGGGCACGCACTGGGGGCTGTACTGTGGGCGGGGCAGACACACTCAGTGCCCAGGGACCGGGCAGACACTCGCCCCGAGGGCGGAGGGTCCCCCGAGGCCCGCACACTCCCAGCGGGGCTCCTCCTGGGACAGCCTGGGCGGGGGTCTCCACAGGGGCCCTCAGGGCCCAGCAGGTGTGGGGTCACTGTGGTCCGGGCGTGGGGGTCGCGGTCACTCACACAGTCCATGTCCAGGGTGTGGCAGCTCTTCTGGCAGCCGGCGCCCGCGGCCCCCGGCGTGGCGTTGCGGCAGTCCACGTACACCATGGGGGGGGCACAGACTGCGCGGGAGGGAGGGGCGCTCAGAGGACCCGCTTAGGCGCCCCCACCCGTGCTTCCCTCCAGCCTAGGCTGTGCTGTGGATATGTGTTTGTGCGCATGTGTGTGTGCAGTGTGGGTGTAGCTCATGTGTGTGTACGCCCCCCTGACACCCCCAACCTGAGCCCCGAGGGCTGGGCCTGCCTGGCCCCAACGCTGACCGGCACCCACCCGCTGGTGTGCGGGGTGTTTAACCCTGAAGTTTCACGGGAAGATAACCAAGGGCCCGTCCCTCCTCCCCCCTCTCTCTCCTCCCCCCTCTCCCTCCTTCCCTCACCTGGATCCGGGGTGTTGCCTCCAATGCAGGTCAGTGTGCCCTGCGTGCAGGTGCTGAGAGGAGAGGGCGGTCAGGGGTCCGCCCCGCCCCTCCTGCCCCTCCCCCGCCCTCCTGCCCCTCCCCCGCCCCTCCTGCCCCTCCCCCGCCCTCCTGCCCCCTCCTACCCTGCAGGGCCCTTACCAGACAGCCCCCCGCTCGTGCAGAGACTCCCCGTTGGGGACCACGGCGTCCCCGTAGTAGCAGGGACAGCTGGCGGCCGGCACACACTTGCCCGCGTCGTCCAGGAAGGTGCCGTCGGGGCAGGCGCAGCCGTCCACGGGCACGAAGCTGATGGCGCAGGTGGGGTCCTCGCGGCTCAGGGCGCGGCAGGTGGGCTGGCAGGTGCTGACGTGGTAGCGGTAGGTCATGGACGGCGGGCAGGTGTCCACGGGCGCTGCTGCAGGTGCCAGGGCGGTGGGGGGGGGCACTCAGCACGCCGCCCGCCGCCCCGGGCCCGCTCCCGTCCCCACCGGGCCGCCCTCCTGCGCCAGGACCCACGGAGCCCGACGCCAGCCCCAGCCCGGGCGCCACCGCCCGCTCACCGCAGACGCCGGCCCTCCAGCCGCCGAGCAGCACGCCCCGCGCGGCGCAGGCCCGGACGTAGGCGGACAGCGCGGCGCACAGGCAGTCCTCGCTCTTCTCACAGTTGCACGTGTCGAACAGGCAGTTCTGGGCGCGGAGCGTGGGGCGTCAGGGACCCGGCCCGCACCCCGGAGCCTGCCCCGCACCCCGCCTGCTCCCGACCGCCCCTCCCTGCACCCCCAGCAGAACTGCAGAGACCTGGGCCGGGTCCCTGTGACCACGGCCCAGCCCTGCTGGCGGCTCGGACTCGGGCAGGTTCCCAGCGCGGGGCGCAGCCCGCAGGGGGGCAATTAGCCGTTTACGGGGGAAGCTCCAGAAGGAGTTATTCAGTGAGCTTTTTGCATTTCCCCTGGTCCTGGGGCCTCGTATACAGGATATAAATAGATATTGTGACACATTTGTGCGTTCAGGTCTCTGTTATGTTTCGAAACTTTGCTACTTTTCCTATCCCTTCATATTATTCTTTTTTTAGCCATTTCTTAGTGATTTCTTCCCCAGGACTCCCACTGTCCTTCCGTTCTTTGATGTTTCTCCTTCGTGGATGCCATGTTCTTGGGAAGCTGGTTTGGACCAAGTTCATGCTCTTTGGGGCTTCCTCCACGTGAGCAGGAGTTCGCTTTTTGAATAGTAAGAATTATATGGCACGGGGGGCGGGGCATCGGGATTTTAGAGACCCCTGGGTGGGCGTGGCCAAAAAAAGGTGGGGACCACCGGGCTAGGGCATCCGCGGGGGGCGGAGCAGGGCTGGAGGCTCCCGACACCCCGGGACCGTGTGCGGGGCTGACTGACTGAATGGGGACTGGGCGGCCCAGACCCCGCTGCACGGCCCGGGGCCACACCGGCGGCGGGAGCCCAGTGGGCGGGCGGGCGGCTCACCGAGTGGTAGGGGCCGGGGCTCACGGCGGCGTGGCACGGGGCGAAGGGGCCCTGCGGGTCGGTCAGCAGCGAGCACCAATGCTGAGCGTACTTCTCTGTGGGCAGAGGAGGGAGGGGGTCGCGGGCAGCCGGGGCGCCGGGCTTCTACCCGCATTCCCGCCGTGCTGGGGCGAGCGCCCCCGGGCTCCCGGGCGCCCACCTGCCTGGGTCCGCAGCCCCGGCGCTTGTTCCTTTTCCCCGGGGCGCACCGCGCGCCCACCTCCACCGCCCAACGCCCCTCCCCCGTGGGCAGCCGCAGCGCCCCTGTCCCCCCCCCAGCCCCGTGGGCAGCCGCAGCGCCCCTGTCCCCCCCCCAGCCCCATGGGCAGCCGCAGCGCCCCTGTCCCCCCCCAGTCCCATGGGCAGCCGCAGCGCCCTGTCCCCCCCAGCCCTGTGGGCAGCCGGAGCGCCCCTGTCCCCCCAGCCCCGTGGGCAGCCGCAGCGCCCCTGTCCCCCCCTCTCCCGCCCTGTGGGCAGCCGGAGCGCCCCTGTCCCCCCCCCAGCCCCGTGGGCAGCCGCAGCGCCCCTGTCCCCCCCCCGCCCGTGGGCAGCCGGAGCGCCCCTGTCCCCCCCCCGCCCCATGGGCAGCCGCAGCGCCCTGTCCCCCCCCCCAGCCCCGTGGGCAGCCGGAGCGCCCCTGTCCCCCCCCAGTCCCATGGGCAGCCGCAGCGCCCTGTCCCCCCCAGCCCCGTGGGCAGCCGGAGCGCCGCTGTCCCCCCCCCAGCCCCATGGGCAGCCGGAGCGCCCTGTCCCCCCCCCCAGCCCCATGGGCAGCCGGAGCGCCGCTGTCCCCCCCCCCCCGCCCGTGGGCAGCCGCAGCGCCCCTGTCCCCCCCAGTCCCATGGGCAGCCAGAGCGGGCGGGGCGCGGTGCGAGCACGTACCGTTCTCCACGCTCAGGGCGCAGGGGTCCTCGAAGCTGCCCCTGACGTTGGGGCAGGCGGCCTGGGTCTTCCAGGTGTTGGCGAAGGCGGCGGCCGTGCCCTCCACCACGCCGCTCAGGGCGCGGAAGTCGTCCGCCTGGTTCTGGTTGAAGTTCCCGCAGAGGCCTGGGGGGGGGCATGGGAGGCCGTGAGGCGGGAACGGCCGAGGGGCGGGGCGGCCGGGGCACCGGCGGGCGGGCGGGCGGGCGGGCGGGCGGCGCTCTTACCGCAGGTCTGGCCGCGGAGCGCGGGCGCCGCCCTCAGGAACACCTGCATGGCGGGCACCAGCTGCACCTCCACCTGCAGCCCCAGGCGCGTCTGCGCCACGATGAAGAAGGTGGACGGTCGGAAGAGGGTGACGGCGGCTGCGGACACAGGGCCGGGCTCAGGGGGGTCCCGGGCGGGGCTCAGGGGGGTCCCGGGTCGGGCTCAGGGGGGTCCCGGGGGCGGGCTCAGGGGGGTCCCGGGCGGGGCTCAGGGGGGTCCCGGGTCGGGCTCAGGGGGGTCCCGGGGCGGGCTCAGGGGGGTCCCGGGGGCGGGCTCAGGGGGGTCCCGGGGCGGGCTCAGGGGGGTCCCGGGTCGGGCTCAGGGGGGTCCCGGGTCGGGCTCAGGAGGGTCCCGGGGGCGGGGCAGGGCCTCACCTGCGGAGACGGGCAGCTGGGTGACGAGCTGGTTCACTAGCACCTCCCCGCTGGCCTTGACCTCCACGACCTGGGGGCAGCGGGGCGTTCGCAATGGGGGGGTGGGCCTCTGCGGGGCCCCAGCCGCCGCGAGGCTGTGAAATGTGCCTGAGGCCTCTGGCCCGACCCGAGCTGATGCCCCGTGTCCCCCGGACCCGTGCTCACCCCAGGTTTTCTACCGGGACCGCGGAGACGCTTTTGTAATCACATAAAATCCGAGGTGCTTTTATCCAGAGAAGCCAGCACCCTTCGTGGGCGGTTGGAGCAGCCACCCCACCGCGCTGCCCTCGGGGATGGACGCAGCGGCCGGAGCAGGAGGTCCTGGGGCCGGGCCAGGGCGGGGCAGTGTCCCCCATGAGGCCCGCCCCTCCCCGGCCGGGCTCTGCACTCACCGTCCGCCCCCCGTCCAGGCTCAGCGTTAGGCTCCGCAGGCAGGTCTCGCTGTCCGTCAGGCCGCACCTGCGCAGCTCGACCAGCACGGTGAAGGCACTGCTGTTGCAGGGCTGCGGACACCAGACGCCGGGCCTCAGGCTCTGCCCCCGCCTCCCCTTCCCGCCCACGCCGAACCCAGGACGCCCAGGGCCCGGGGGGTGGCCCCGCAGCCGACAGCAGTCCCGCGAGGACCCGCGCACCTTGGCCAGCACGTAGCTGCAGTCCCCGTGCACCGTGTACGGCCTCTCGTCGAAGGTGGAGAAGTGGGCGCCTCCCAGCACCGCGCAGGTGCCGGGGCACGGAAGCTCCCGGCAGCTCCACCGGCCCCCGGAGCAGGTGCTGCGTCAGAGACGGGCCTTGGGTGCCACCCCGCATTCTCCCCAGCCCCCCGGCCCCCCGCAGACCGCCGAGTGGGAGAGGACGGAATGTCGGGCAGCAGCCCCAGGAGGGGCCATCCCAGGGCAGGGGGGGGACCACAGGGGGGGAGGGACGGGGTCCTACCAGTTGGTGCAGTCTGTGGAGTAGGTGGCCCCCGGGGCATAGGTGGCCCCATTGTGCACACAGGGACACTGGGACACGGGGATGCAGCCGGTCTGGCCGATGTCATCGAGCACCGTCCCTGGGGAAGCGGGCAGGCTGTGTGGCAGGTGCCGGGGGGAGGGGGCGGGGCGGGGGCTTGTCCACGCGTGAGTGTGTGGAGGGGGCGGGCCCTCTGCTCTGTGGCCCTGCGCCTCGGCCCCTCCGTCCCAGGGCTCAGCGGGTCGGGGCCTTCCGGCAGCGGGATGCAGGAGGCCCCGTGCGGTCCTGGGGGAGGGCAGTGCGGGGGTGGGGGGGCTCACCCTCGGGGCAGAAGCAGCCGGCCACGCAGTGGTCCTCGCAGAGCTGGGAGTGCTCCAGGTTGGAGCAGGTGTCGGTGCAGGGCGAGCCGCACTCCCGGTACTGCATGTTGTGGGGGCAGGTCTGGGCTGTGGGGAGGAGGCGGGCCTCGTCACACCCTGCCCAGCGCCGGGGTCCAAGGCAGGACGGGGGGAGGGGGGGGGGCAGGGAGGGCGGGCAGGGCAGCGCGACACTCACGGCAGAGGCTGGGGCCCCGCCAGTCCAGGGGCCGCCCACCGGCGTGGGCGCACTGGCGGGAGTACTCTGCCAGCGTGGGGCAGGCGCAGCGGGCCGGGTCGGCATGCTCGCACAGGCACAGGTCCTGCTGGCAGGCGCGCACGTAGCTGCCGGCGTCCACCAGGGCGTTGCAGCCCAGGAACCGCTCGCCCAGCAGCAGCTCCTCGCAGAGGCCCTGGGGCAGAGCGGGCATCTGAGTCCGGGCTCGGGGCCTGGGTCCCCGGTCCCCTCACCCCGGCCAGTGACCCTGGCCCGGCCCGGCCATGCGGGGCTCACCGAGCTGATGGAGCAGTTCCCCGGGGGCTCAGGGGCGGGGTCCTGGCACTGCTCCGTGGGGCCGTCCAGCTTCTGCAGGTTCCCAAACTCCAAGGCGCTCAGCTTGGTGCCTGCGGGAAGCACCGGCTGGTTGTGCAGGCCCTGGGGCCCCTCCCACCCCGCGCCCGAGGGATCCCTGCCATGCCCGCCGCCCCATCCACACTGCGACATGGACATGCGGGGCTGTGAAGATGACACGAGGAGCCACCGGGCACAGGCTGAGGCGGGCACGCAGCCCAGAGGGCGGGAGAGTGACCCTGAGCGCCTGCTGCCCCTTGGAGCCCGGCCCGCCTGCGCTGGAGCTCCCTGGCCAGGGCCCCCGGACGCTGGGCAGGCTCGGTCCCCCAGGGCTGAGAACCCCGATGGGTGGGCTCCCAGGGCCTGGCCGAGGGGGCCTGGGGGACTGCTGGGTGGCAAAGCCTCGGGACGCAGAGCAGTGACAGCCTAATGTCAGGTGAGGGTGTGTGTTCAGGGTCTACCACAGCCCCGCGCAACCTCACTGAGAAAGAGCCGGCAGCTAGGATCACATGGGCGTGCTTGAGAGCGTGCCTTGGGCCTGGATCACATGCGTGTGCGTGTGTGTATGCGTGTTTGCTTGGATCGTGTGGGTGTGTGCAGGTGCATCCATGCACATGCCTGTACATGCTGTGTGCAGGTCTGCACGCATGTGTGAGTGTACGTGCGTGTGGGTGCAGGTGCACAGAGGTGGACTTGGGCCCTGGCGGCACCCTGCAGGGAGCGGAGTGGCGGACGCGGGCGTGGGCGCGGGGCACGGGGTGCGGGGTTCGGGGCGAGGGCTCACCATGGGAGAAGAACTCGTCGAAGGCGGGGACGCCGTTGAAGTCCCCGCAGAGCCCGCAGGTCTGGTTGGCGTACTTGGTGTCCAGCTCGAGCTGAGGGAGAGGCCGCGTCAGGCCGGGCCCACCAGGGCATCCGGCAGGAGGCACCACGAGGGTGGAGCCTGGCACCCCAGGGAAGGACTCGGGCTGCTCAGAGGGCACCTGGGCTGGGGACCCGCCCGCGCGCCCCACGGAGCCATGGACCCAGCGGCGTCCAGTTCTGGAGGCGACGCCCCGGCCCCGGCCCCCCCTGCCCACCCAGCTTCACCCGAGCCCTCCCGCCCGCCCTCCCCGCACCACCACGGGGCCTGCGGTCCCCGACTCACCAGGAGGCTGCCGTCCTGGTTCCACATGAAGACCAGGCCCAGCCGGGCCACCACCTTCAGGTAGCTGGCACTGTGCTCCACCAGCACCCCTGCCTGGCTGAAGGGCAGCTGGGTCCTGCGGGGAGAGGGGCCGGAGTGGACAGGGTGGTGGGGGCTGGACCCTGGCAGGGAGGGTCCTCCAGCCATGGCTGTGGCAAGTTCCCTGAGCCACGGACGGGGCAGCGGGTGGGACAGGGACACTTCCAGGAGCAGCACAGAGCCCGGCGGCCAAGCACAGGGCCTGGGGGTACGCCGCCCGCCTTCACTCCCGAGGGTGACCCCACGTCCCCCCCAGGACCGTCCCGGGGCCCGGACTCACGGGCGGCCGTTGACCAGGACGGAGCTGGGGCTCAGCTGCAGGACCAGGCCGCGGAGTTTCATGGTGACGCCGAGCGGGGCGCCGGCGGGGGCGTTGGGGCCGCGGCGCAGCTGGACGTTGAAGTCCTCATAGGCGGCCCCGCAGTGCGCCGAGAAGACGTAGTTGCAGCGGCCGGGGAAGCGGAACACGTCGCCGTCGAAGGTCTTGTAGTGGAAGTCGCCCCACGTGCTGCAGACCCGCCCGGTGTGCGCCGGGTTCAGGGCTGTGGGGAGCGCGGCCGTGCTGAGCCCGGTGTGTAGGGGGTCCTGCCAGCACCCGGGGGCCCTTTTCCAACACTTAGTGTCCACCCAGGAAGCGGGGCCCCGGCCTGAGGGAGGAGGACCCCCGACCACAGCCCCCAGCCTTGCGGGGTCACTCACCGCGCACCACAGGGGCGGTCCTCAGAGGCGGGAGGATGGTCACCCCACGCAGGGCGTCGCCTGCGGGGACAGGACAGGTGACACACAGCCCCTCCGGCTCCTCGGCCCACACAGCAGTGGGGAGGGGGGCGTTGGGGGGTCTGCCCGCGCCTGTGGCTCCCACACCAGCTGGCTCTGCTTCCTCAGGCCTTCGCCCAGCCACCTGCTGGCGGTGCTCACGCCCACGAGGCCCAGAGGCTCCTTACGCCCAGAATCTCAAAACGCCCAATGGGGCCCAGCGCTGGAGCGGGCCCCACGGTGCTGAGGTCGGGGCAGGGAGCCCCTGGGAGCTCCTAGGAGATGCCCCTCGCCTCCCCCCACGCCAGGGCCAGGAGGGCAGCAGGCCGAGCTCTGGCCCCGCACAGGCAGCGTGGACACAGACCCCCCTGAGAGGCGCCCGCCAGCCCCTGCCTGCATGTGGATGTCCCCAGCCAAGCCCTGGCCCCGCGGTGGGGCCGGCTGGCAGGCACCCAGGGTGCTGGCCCCTCGGGTCCCGGGACGGGTGGGGCGGCCCTGAGAGGAGGGAAAGACTCACCGCCGGGCCCCTGGGGGGCGGGAGGGGGGTGCAGGTGCTCCTCGCTGGGTGCAGAGCCGAGCTGGGCCCCGCCTGTGGGGAGAGGAGGGCTGGCCTGAGCCGGACGGGCGAGGGGTGTGCGGTGCTGGAGGGAGGGCCGTCTGCGGGGCTCTGGGCCGGCCGCCTGGCCCTCCAGGAGCACCCCTCAGCTGAGTCCACCAGCTGGGGCTCCCCCAGCCAGACCTGGGATCTCCAGGGCATCCACTCGCTATTCCCTCATTCACAATGCGTGTCCACACGGCAGACACCGTGCCCAGCAGTGCCCGGGGCGTGGCCTCTGAGGGGCCCGTCAGTAAACCCAGGGTCCCGACAGCTGGTCAGGAGGCACCAGGCTTCCCCAGGAAAACAGGGGGCAGGTTAGGGGCCGAAAGTGGGGAGGAGCTGACCCCACAGGGGGTGCCGGCCACGGAGTCGGGGGTGCAGCCGGCGAGGCTGGGGGGCCCAGGGAAGGTGGTGTCAGCCCCGATGCCGCCCGAGTACCGGAGGCTGATTTCTGGGGTCCTCAGAGGCAGCCCAGATGGCAGGAGGGGTGCCAGCCCACCCCTGGGACCCGAGGGGGAGGGGGCCGAGAGCTGTGAGCACGGGAAACCGGAGGGCGAGTCGTGTGGGTCAGGGCTGCCCACCGACAGGGCGGCGGGTGGGCAAGGGCCAGGACCCAGGCCTGCAGCCCGAGCGCCCACCAGCCCCGGGAGCTGGACACGGTGGGCGGCTGAGGCGGAGGCCGAGCTCCCGGAGCTGCTGGCGGGCACCCTCAGCTGGTCCGGAGCAGGACAGGGCCCCTGAGCCGCCGCTCCCGCCGGGACCAGGGCCACCATGGACAGGGCGGCCCCCGGAGAGCCTCACCTGTGTGCTGGGCGCAGGCCAGGGCGAGGGCGAGGGCCAGGACCCAGAGCCGCGCGGGCTCCCCGAGGCCGACACCCATGTCGAGAGGTGGGAGAAGTGGCCGCCTCTGGGGAGGGCTGCATGCAGGAGGCTTTGTACCCGGGGCTGAGGCCACGTGACTCCACCGGGCGGGCGGGGCTCGGCCGCGGCCCCCCTCCCCAGGTAAACAGTGGGCACTGGCTGTGGGCTGGCCGGCGGCCGGAACCAGGCAGAGATGAGCGTGTGTGCCAGGGGGGTGGGGGGTGGGGGGCTGGCTTCCTGAGGGCACCCCCAGTCCTAGCTCAGGCATCCTGCTGCTGGGCCCCCGCCCCGGGGATCTCTGACGCGCGCTCATGCAGCCAGAGGCCACGGGTCTCCTCACCAGGCCAGCCTTGTGCTCCCTGGAGAGGGGCTTGGGGGGCTGCTCCCCAGGGCAGGCCCTTCCTCCCCACCCCCCACCCGCGCAGCCCAGCCCACTGCCGCCGGCTCCCTGTTGTGCTTCAGCTCCTCGCCCGCCCGACAGACAGCGGGCAGGGGGCAGCTGGATTCATGGTGGCCTGTAGCTGTGAAGACAGGGGTGTCTGTGCCCGGCTGTGTGGCGATGCCACCTGGCCAGGCACCGTCCCCCAGGTCTCAGCCCTGGTGGCTCCGGCAGAAATGGCACCAGAGTGTGGACCCCCAGCCCCAGGCCCCAGCGTGTGGACACCGGCTCCCCCGGAGGAGGGGAGGCAGCTCAGGGAGTGGGGGCGGCTGGGCTGGGGTCTGGGACCCGAGGGGCTCAGAGCTGCTCTGAGAACCGGCGGCCACGCTCAGGACCTGCCCAGGCTCCCGGTCACCTGGTGCTCAGGGTCCGAGCCCTGGCTCAGTCCTGGCGCCTGGGAGAGAAACTAACTCCTCCCCCGTCACAGGCGCCTGGGGGACGATGAGCAAGTGAGCGAGTGAGTGGGTTGGTGAGGGATCGCACAGGAGAGGGGGTGCTGGCAGGATGGGGGTGTGGGACCCGACGTCCCCCCCCTGCAGCACAGGCGGGAACCCGGCCCGGCCTCGGAGCCGGACACCTGTCACCTGGTGCTGAGCCGGGCGGAGGGGTCGGGGCAGGCGGACGGGTCTGCTTGTCCTTAGACGGGGACGTGGGAACCAGGGCCTGACTCCGCTCTCCCCGCGGCCCCTCGGGAACTGGGGACCCTCAGGCTGAGCAGCCCCGGCCTGGGCCCCCGAGGTGTCCATCTGGGTTAGAGTCTCAGGGGCCAGGCGGGTGGCCTGGTGGCCCGCGTCAGGTGGTTCGAGGGGGGCTCCAGGGGGAAGCCCAGCGCGGCCAGGCTGGCATCTTATGAGCATGCAAGTTCGGGTGCGAGCTCCGGGCGGCCGGCCGTGCCCGCTGCCGGGGCGGGTCAGCTCGGCCTCGGACGTGCACGGCATGGCCTTCTGAGGGCCAGGCTGGTGAGTCAGGTGGGTCAGGGGTTGTGGCCTGGGCTCAGGCCTGTGACTGGTTGACCTGTGGCCTCCCTGCCTCTGGGGTGTGACAGGGACAGGCCTGTGTCCCTCACACTCCCTTGGCCTGGGTCCTGGCCTGGACTCGAAACTCAGGGTCTGCCCTGTGACCTCCCGAGCCCAGTGGGGGCCGTGGCGGGGTGGGGGCACGGGGTCCCCGACGCAGCCTGGCAGCGGCTCTGTCCCCGCTCTTGGGGGCTTCCCGCTCAGGGAGGGGCGTGCAGGGGAGGCCCCGCTGGGACGACTGGCTCTCTGAGCCTCAGTTTCCTCATCCGGAAAAGGGGTCTGAAAGTCCCCGCAGGAAGAGGGTCGCACGGGCAGGGGACTCACAGTTTGGGGCTGTGCAGGGAGTGGGGGGGGGACACCCTGGCCCAGGGCGGGGCCCAAGCAGGCTTTGTTCCCTGGGTGCCTGGGTCGTGCCAGCCCCCCTCCCAGGTCTGATAAGCTCTTGGAGTCAGAGAGCAAGAGTGAGAGCGAGCTGGGGTCCCACCCTCAGGACCTCCCAGGCGTTGCCATGGGGACGGGAGGTCCGTGGGGGTGTGGGGAGCTGGGAGGAGGCCCTGGCTGCATCCCAGAGCGTCAGTCACTCTTGCTGCCACGCTATCGCGGGCGTGACTCATGGGGGCGCTGGGAGCGGGACAGGAAGCGGGCAGCAGATAACCTGTGTGTGGGGGTGACGGCCAGCCCACCCAGAGGAGGATGAGGCACCCGCCAGCCCGGGTCCTGCCCTGAACAGGGACTCGGACCTGCAGGTGGGGTGCAGTGTAGGGACCGGGGGACCCACTGGTCCGGCACGAGCTGCCCCTCCACGCGCCCCTCTCAGGGGAGGATGAGAATGAGGCCTGGGCCCTGGGACTCGTGATAGGACAGACGCAGCCCCGCCCCTGCAGGGGTCTCTCCTCAGGGGTCTCTCTTGGGGGCCCCATCCGCTCCTCTGCACTCCTGCTCCCCCAACACCCGCCGTTAAAGGAGGCAGCGCTGGGCTGCCGGCACCACGAGGACCGGCTCTGCCCAGCCCTGGACGGACCCCAGCCCTGACCCCGACCCGACCCGACCCGACCCGGCCCAGCCTGCCCCCAACCCGACCCGACCTGACCCGGCCCAGCCTGCCCCTGCCTGTTCCTGGCAAGGCCACCAGGAGGCTCATTCCCGCCCGGCCTGTCCCTGTTCCCGCCGGCTTCTCCCTGCTCATCGCTGTGTTTCAGTCCTTTTTTTTTTTTTAATATATTTTTATTGATTTCAGAGAGGAAGGGAGAGGGGGAGAGAGAGAGAAACATCCGTGATGAGAGAGAATCACTGATTCTGCATGCCCTCCTCTAGGGATGGAGCCCACAACCCGGGCAGGTGCCCTGACCCGGAATCGAACCCTGACCTCCTGGTTCACAGGTCGACGCTCAAGCCCTGAGCCGCCTGCAGCCGGGCCTGTTCCAGTCTTGGGCACAGCCGAGGTCCTGGCACAGGGGTCACTGGTTGGGGCGGACCTGGGGCTGCCCCCCCCCGCCCGCGGGCTGCCTGCCTCTCCTCTGCCCAGCCGGGCTTTGGGGAAGAAAAGGGGCTCCGTGGGGCCGGCGTTCACCCTCAGGGCCCAGGAGAAGCGAGTGCAGCGCAGAACCTCAAATTCCACCCCCACTCAGGGCGCCTCCAATCCAGAGGTCAGAAGGCAGGGCCTGGCCCGGACACATCCGAAAGGAGAGCCCCCCGCCGGCTTCTGTGTCCCCCACACGGTGATTGGACGCGTCTCCAGGCACAGTCCCTGGGGAGGCTCTCGTTTCATCTTTAGTTCAGTCCTCACACACCACAGCGGTGCCATCCCCACTTCCCAGGTGACGCGGGAGCGAGGTGCCCGGCCAGGGCCGGGGCCCCACACCTGGGAGAGGTGGTACCCGCCCCGCACCCACCAGCTGCGTGGCCCTGGGCCAGCGCACCACCCTCTCTGCGCCGGGCTTCTCATCCGGGAAACGGAGACCAGAGGAGGCTGCCCAGGACCAGGCGCCCTCTGGGCTGTCCGGTGCCGGGGAGCGCCCCCACCTGCCCTGCGGACCCCACCCCACCCTCCCTCTGAGAGTCCAAGCGGTGACTGCTCCCACCCCCGCAGGTTTAATGCGTCCGTCTGTCCGGAGTGGCCGTGCCTCCTGGGTCAGTCCGGCTGGCGTCGGGGTGTTAAGGCCGCGCCTTCGGTCCTGGGGGCACTCACATCTCCGGCCGCCCATCCCCTGGCTTAGTGTCCGCGCGGCCTGGTGAGCGGGATGCGATGGGGTCAGGGGCCACCCACCCTACCAGCTGCTGCGGCTGCCAAGGTCACAGGTGGGGGCATCACCGGCCTCCGTGTGTGGGGACCCCGGCCCCCCATCGGGGAGGCGGAAGCGGCCAGGCTGGTGGGGAGGCCCCGGGCCGGGCGGCCTGGAGGAGGCTCAGGGATTATCACCTGTTGACAGAGGCTGGGTGGCTGCCCTCTCTCCCGGCCAGGAACTTCCCGATAAGGAGGAGGCGCCCGGCCCCTCTGCTTGGCTTCGGGCCGAGGGAGAGCCATGGGGTGCCCCCGGGTGGGGCCCGCCTCCCGATGGGCGAGGGGCCGGTGCGCTCTGAGTGGCGGATTACGTTTGGTTTCGTGGCGGGGCCCGCTGGTCAGGGCCTCCGTGCGTGTGTTTGTTCGTCTGATTCACTGGTCAAACAGAATTCCTCCCCAGGTCTCTGCCCAGGACCCGGTTCTGCCCCCACAACTCCCGCCACAGGGAGGCCCCTCCTGGGCCCCCCGCTCCCCCCACACTCCCCACCTCCTGCCTCTCCTGCCCCGGCCGGGCCGGCCTTGCTGGGCTAGAGGGCTCTTCCCCACCTGGGCACAGGCTCCTGCAGCCCGCCCACCCCCCCGCCCCAGGAAACGCAAAGGCCGTCAGCCCCCCGACAGGCCACAGCCCCCCAGGTGCCCCTCACCCGCCATGGAGTCCGCGTGGGGTGTTCACAGACCTGGGGCAGAGCTGCTCCCAGATCCCCTCCCTCCTGACCTGAGCGCCTCTTGCTCCTGCCCCGGGGCCGGGCGGGGGGCCGTGGGCACAGACCCTGGGGCTGCTCCCTGAAGCCCAGGTGGCTGGCATGGAGGGTGGGGAGTGGCTCTCTGCACTCAGAGCCCCTCTCCTCTGTCCCCCCGCACCCCGCAGCCCAAGCCCGTGCACCTGGGGGCCTGCCAGGCGGGGGGCCTACGTGAGGACAAAGAAAGGGCCCCGAGAGAGGGCAGGTGGAGGCCAGCTCTGCTGTGTGACCACCCCTCTCGGGGCTCCCCAGGGCACGGGCCTGCAGGCTCAGCCGGGCCCTCCGACCCAGGAGGAGGGGACCCTCAGCACGGGGGGTGGTGGGCACTGTCTGAGGGCTCAGCTCTTCAGCAGACGCCTTCCTCGGGGTCAATCACACGCAGAAGTCCAGGCACCGATCCGGGCGCATCTGCAAACGGATGGAGGGTGAGGTCTCCGGGACACGTGCACCCCCGCGGCCCCAGCAGAGCAGGACAGCAGCGGGGCGGGGGGGAGGGGGGGGATGGACCGTGGATCAGCCAGGCCCAGAGGGACAGACGCTGTGTGGCCCCTCCGAGGAGGTCCCCAGGGGCTCCATAGAGACAGGAAGCAGGTCAGGGGCCAGGGGTGGGCGTGGGAGGGCAGGGGAGGGCCCGGTGTTTGATGGGGACGGTGTCAGTTGGGCAGATGCGGAGCTGTGCCCTGTGATGGGCAATGGGTGGTAGAATGTCATGTGATGTGTACTTCAGCACAAATTAAATGATCACAGCAAACCTGCCTCCCCCCCGCCCCCCCAGCAAGCAGCCGTAGTGCGTTGGCCAGGTCCCGCCAGGCCTGAAAAGGGGGTCACAGGGCACGCTCCTGACCCCTGACCCTGTGTCACCCCAGGGCACAGACCAGCCATGTCTCCAGGGCCCTTCGCAGAGTGTGGCTGAGAGGATTGGGGGGGGGCTCCTGAAACTCCTGGGGGCAGGTCTTCCCAGGCCGGCGCCACCCACCTCTAGGAGGGCGAGCCCCGGGCCCACTCAGGGCCGTCTTGCCCGGGCTCCCCCTTGGCAAACACAGGGGCCTGTGTGCTCGCTCCCGCCCGGGCCCTAGGCATGTGCGGTGCGCGGCCCCAGGCGCCCCACACACCCTCTCTGAGCCACTGCCCTCCCCCCCACATAGTCGGGGTGCCCTCGGCCCCCAGGCTGCATGGAGCCTGGACTCTGACCCCACCTCCCTCAGCCGGTATCCGGGTTCCCTACACTGTGGCCTCCGTTTTCCGTGGCCTCCGTGGCCCCTGAGCTGTGGCCCCTGCATCCGTGGCAGCTCTTTCACTGAACAGCTGACTCTCTCCCCTCAGCCCCTAGGCCCTCGCCTGCTCAGTAGCGTTGGGGGGTGCGAGGGTCCTGGGGGCCCTGACATCCTCACCAGATGGAGCCGGGCCTCTGGCCAGGAGATTGAGTGGGGAGCTCTCGGGGGGCAGCAGAGGCCCCCCAGCACGGCCAGGCCCCTCCCGAGGTCAGACGCCCTCTCTGAGCCCTGGGCTGGAGGAGGGCGGTGCTGGGCTGCGGGTCCTGCCCCAGGGCAACGTGCCCTGAGCTGAGGAAGTGCAGCGAGCAGAGCCGTGGGCCCCTTAGACCCTCGGGTCCCTGCACCAGGACCTCAGTCCCTGCCCCGGCCGCTGGCTGCTGGTCTGCGTTACCCTCCTCCCTGCTCAGCCACATCCCTCAGCCTTGCCCTGGCAGGTCAGGGGCAGGGGCAGGGCAGGGGCAGGGCAGGGGCAGGATTAGTTAGATATATATTCCTGAGTATTTGAGGGTTTTCTGTAAACTTTCCTTTAACTTCCTGTTACTGGTTCCCAGCTGGCTCCCTTGTTGTCAGAGGAGAAAGTGTGATTCCAATGAAGTGAACTTGCGGTTCTCGGGCCGGGACGCAGCCCGTCTGGGCCCCGGTCCCGGGCGCTGAGCTGAGCGTGGGGCCGGGCACGTCCTGGGAACGCCGCACACGACATCCTGGTGACGGTGTCAGGTTCCCCTGCATCCTGTTTTCTATGATGTTGTCAGGACGGGGGTGTTGGCGCTACAGTCTCCATGGTGAGCTGACCCGTAATCCCCCCTTTTCTTCCCGTGCCCGCAGCTCTCGGTGCGCCTCCCGGGCTGGCCCCGCCATCTGTCCTCCCCGTGGAGGGGGTGGGGGGTCGTGCTCTGGGGGCGGCTTTCACGAGGGCAGGGCCTCCTCCTGCTCCTGCCCAGGGTCGCACTTCCTTCGGGGCTTTGGTTTCTGATGAGGAATCTGCTGTCCCTCGGGTTGCTGTTCCCCAAGAGGTGACGCGTCAGAGTTTTATTTTATTTTATTTTATCTTATTTTATTAATTTGCTAATCCTCACCCAAGGATAGATTTCTGTTGATTTAAATATAGCTAGATTTTTTTTTTTTTTCCGGAGAGGAAGGGAGCCCGAAACCCAGGCATGTGCCCTGACCGGGAATCGAACCAAGACCTCCTGGTTCATAGGTTGATGCTCAACCACTGAGCCACACCAGCCAGGCCTATTGATTTTAAAGACAGTGGGAGGGAGAGAGAGAGAGAGAGAGAGACGTTGATATGAGAGACACACAGCGATTGGTTGCCTCCTGCACTCACCCTGACTGGGGCCAGGGATCAGACCAGCAACCCGGGTCCGTGCCCTTGTCCAGCACTCGAACCCGCGACCCTTTGGTGGGCGGCGGAGGCTCTCCCCACTGGGCGCACCGCCCAGGCTGCAGTGTGTGGTGGTTTCTGCGCGTGGTCGGTGGGCGTGTCCACCGACTGCCTTCCCCGTGGCCGAGGCCCCTGGTCACCGGCGTCTTGGACCTGGACCATGTGCCGTGGCATGCGGGGCCTCGGGCTCCGGGCCTCCTGCAGGCGGCCAGCTGTGGTGGGTCGCCGGCCCGAGCGGGTCATGTTTAGGTTTGTTATCCGCCTCTCAGGCTGCCAGCTGTGAGTGAGTCCGCGGTGGCTGGACGGTGGAGATTCCCAGCTGGGGCTCATCGGCTTGTCCGCCGGGAGCGGGATGGCTGCCCTGGGGGTCCTGCTCCGGCCCGGCCAGGGGTCCATCTCCGTGAGCCGAGCAGAGGCAACAGGGAGAGATTTCTGGGGCTGCCTGCGGGTGTCGGAGATGTTCCCAGACAGGCGCGGACTCAAGTCTGGGAGCTGGTGCCCGAGGCAGGCGGCTGTGGGGGAGGGGGAGGGCGAGGGTGATGGTGAGACGGCTGGGAGGGGCGGGGGGTGGGTGGTGGTGAGACGGCCGAGTGTCTGCAGCTGGGCAGCCAGGTACTCCGTGGAGGTGCCGGTGTGGAGGCCGCTGAGAAGGTCCACAGCTGTGCATACCTGGGCGAGGGGCCTGGGGTGTGGGGCCTGGGACGGGAGTGGAGACCAGCTGCAGGGGTGCGGATGTGGGGAGGGGGGGCGCACTGTGGTCCCTGTGGGCCCAGGCGTCTGAAGTGCATATGGTGGACACGGGGCCACATGGCACCGCACGAGACCCCACACGGTGTTGGCAGCTCAGGCCCTGCAGGGGGCCCCACCCCGGCTCCAGGAGAGGAGTTTGGAGGACAGTGGGGGACGCAGAAAGGCGGTGTCTGATGGGACAGGCCCACCGAGCCAGGGTCTGGAGTCCCGGCTCTCGGCTGTCACTCCTCCGGCCCCTCAGCAGGTTCCTGGGAGCCCAGCCCCACTGCCCACTGGGCGGGGGGCTGTCTAGACGCTGGGCTTTTGTCCCCGGTGCCCCTCGAACAGAAGCCAAGGCCGCAGACAAAGAGCTGTTTGCTTTCCTCTCCCAGCGACTCTGCCCGCTCAGAGCCGCCCGGGGCCCAGGCCCCACCGCCCGGGGAACAGACAGCCACAGGCTGGCTGCAGGAGCCCCCACACGTGGCCATTCTGGGACTCGGCCGAGGGGCCCGCCCATGGACACGGCATCGGGGGAGGGGCCCACTGCCCGTGGGGGGCAGACGGTCTCCTGGAGGGCGCACGGGGCTGAGGCAGTGGGCAGGCGTCCCAGGGCCGCGACTCGGGAGGGAATGGGGGGGCGGGGGCGAGCAGCTCAGCCTGCCTGGACACGGGTGGCCCCAGCAGGGAGGGAACGGATGGGGAGACCCACCGGCCCAGCCCCCTCTGCCAGCCCCCACGCTCCCACTTCTCCAACCCCCCACCACTCACCCCTCTTAACCGCACCCCACCTCTGAGCTGTGGCCCCCTTCCCCCCGCTCCGTGGCCCCTCCTGCCCCAACAACAGGAACGCTGGCCCCGGCCTGTGACCAGCAGGCCATCCAGTGACCCTCCCGCTCCCCGGCTGTGGGTGGGGGCCGAGCGCACCGGGCCTGCCGGCTCCACCTGAGACAACATCCTGGCCTCGATAAGGCCGGTTCGCAGGAGGCCGCGCACTAATCTGCTCCCCGCCAGGCCACGCCCGAGGGGAGCCCGCTGGGGCCAGACCGGGAGGGCGTGGCTCGCTCTGCTGCCTCACTGTCCCCCGAGGCCAGACCTGAGGGTGCAGCAGGCTCCCCCCCTCCCTGCTCTCCACACCTGCAGGCTCACCTGGGGGCCGTGCCCACCGGCAGGACGCTGGGCGAGGCAGTGGCCTCCGTCCATGTGTCCCCCAGTCAGTGGGAGGGAAGGCTGGGGTGTCCTGACGCTCCCGCGTGGCTGGACAAGTCCGCACACCCCAGGTCTGCCCCCACGGTCCCTGCCGATGAGGCGGCTCCCGGCCGGGGGCAGAGCGGCGCTCCTGGGGGACCCTGGGCCTCAGTCTCCGGCCACATCTGAGAGCGTTGGGACGGGTGCAGGGCCCCTCTAGCGCCACGGCCCTGTCCCCAGCCACGGCCACGGGGAGCTGCCCACCCAGAGAGCCCTCGTCCCGGGCAATCTGCCCTTCGCACACAGGCTCCCAGCCACCCAGAGGCAGAGAAACCAGGTCCATCCAGACAGTGCGGTCCCTCCGCGTGGACCTCACCCGCCCGAGGAAGAGGGACGGACGTGAGGACGCTGCGCCGAGAGAATAAGCCGGACCCAGGGGGACGGGCCCTGTGCGACCCGCTCAGAGGAGGCCCCCGAGTCAGACCCACAGGCAGGAAGTAGGAGGTGGGGCCGGGGTGGGAGGGGTGACCAGCCTGGGGCCCCGGAGAGCACCTTGGCCGAGGACGTGCACTTTGTGGGCGTCCGCGGTGGATCAGCGGGCACGGCTTCCCCAAAGTGGAGGCGGAGGACGGGCCCTGCGCCTTCCGTCCAGCTGACCCGACCCCTTCGCGCCTGCGGGCGGGCGGTTCCGGGTCCCTGGGGGGGGCGAGTCCGGCTGCAGCCCCTCGGGTTCGAGGGGCCCGTGAGCCAGGCAGTCGGCGCGGAGGGGGCAGCGGAAGTCCCGTCTATTCCCCTGGGAAACCGGCGGGTCCCCCTGAGCCCTTGGCCTTGGGAGAGGTCGCCAAGGGTGACGGGGAGTGTGGCTCAGAACCGCGACCCAGCCCCGAGCTGCACCCCGGTCAGGCTCCCCGATGCCCCCGTCGGAAGGCCCCGGGCCCCTGGGCAGCAGCGTCCAGTTCGGAGCGGAAGGCACCCCCTGCGTGCGGGGCTGCCTGGGCGGCGTGTCCGTGGGCTCTCAGGCCACTCGCGGGCCCGTCCATGACGGTGCTGGCCCGGGCTCGGGGGGGAGAGGGGGCGGTCACCCAGGGCCGGGCGGCTGCAGGCTGTGTGACAGGGACCCTGCGTCCGGCCGCCCCAGGGGCTGCCCCGCTCGGACACCTTCTCCACATCCCACGGGCACACCTGAGGGGCGCCCAGGTGTGAGGACGGGCAGAGCCTGCCCACGGGAGAATGACAGCAGGTGGGGAGCAGGAATGGGGGCCGGGAGGGGCCCGGCTTCCTCTCAAAGCAGAACTTCCTGAGGCTTGAGACTCACCCCCCCCCCCCAACCGGGCCGTCTGCACGTGGGACACTGGCAGCCGGCCCCGTTGGACTCGGGGTTCAGCACTGATGCCGTGGACGGCGATTTCCGTCGGGGGGACCCTCCTCTCAGCCTCTGAGACCCCGAGGCTGCCACAGAGGGGGGGCTGCAGCACCAGCCGCCCCCAGCAGGCTCCTTGCGCCCACCGACCGGGCAGGAGCGGCCTGCAGGGGGGGCCTGAGGGAAGAGGCGGGGTCGGGACTGGTGCCCTCAGCCCAAGTGGCTCCCCAAGTGGCTCCCGGAGACCCCAGGATCCGCCCCTCCCCCGGCCCTGCCAGCCACCTGGAGAGCCCACACCAGGCCAGCCGGAGCAGGCTGCGGTCCGGGGAGGGGAGGGGAGCAGCCTCGGGCGCCCTGCCCCTCCACTTCCAAGGGGCCTGGAGGGAGGTGTCGGCGTGTTTGGGGGGCGGGCAGGGGGGAGCACAGCCGGTCCCCAAATCCCCAAACCGAGGGCGGGGGCCACAATGCTTGTTTGCACACAGGGCTGGCCCTGCTGCCGGGGAGCTAGACGGATGGGGTTTTAATTAAGCCGTATCAGGTGGCACCGCCGCTGGCACCTCCTGGCCAGGGAGCGGCCTGAGAGACAGAGGGAGAGACAGGAGAGAGACAGGGAGGGAGACAGAGAGAGACAGAGAGAGAGAGACAGAGAGACAGGGAGAGAGACAGAGAGAGAGAGACAGAGAGACAGGGAGAGAGACAGAGAGACAGGGAGAGAGACAGAGAGAGACAGGGAGAGAGACAGAGAGAGAGAGACAGGGAGAGAGACAGGGAGAGAGAGAGAGACAGAGAGAGAGAGAGACAGAGAGAGAGAGGGAGAGAGAGACAGAGAGAGAGACAGGGAGAGAGAGACAGAGAGAGAGAGAGAGAGAGAGAGAGAGAGAGACAGGGAGACAGAGGTACATAGACAGAGAGACAGGGACAGAGAGAGAGAGAAAGGGAACGAGGAAAAGGCAGCTGCCGAGAGACCTGAGCTGCCCCTGGGGCAGGAAGGCGGGGGGGGCAGGCAGTGGCTGCAGCGGGCACAGCGGGGACCGCTGGGCGGGGTCAGTCGGAAGCCACCGTGGGCTGGATGAGGGCCTTGCAGCCTCTCCCTGGTCTCACCCCACATCAGGCGCCAGGATTAGAAGTCAAAGGTCAGGGCCAGAGGTCGGCATCGGCGTCCTGCCAGAGGGGGTGAAGACGTGGGTGACCGTGACGAAACTGAGGCCGGCGCTCCCGGGTTCACGCTTTCCCTCCGAGCCCCGGGTGGGGTCAGACCCGCAGGGAGGGCTCAGGGGAGGGTTTGATCAGCGGGGCCTGGCCGAGGGGATCAAGGGCCTGGGCCCCCCTACTTTCTGCGTAGAAAACACCCAGTGCCCCCAGGACACTGAGGCCGGGGCCCAGCAGCAGGCACAGCGGCGAGGGCAGGCGGCCGGGTGTCCATCGGTGACCGAGAAATGGGCACACAGCACGCGGTCCCTCCGCACGCGGACCCGCTTAAAGGGGAAGGGGCCCTGCCGCCTGCCCCCGGGGGGACGTAAGGATGCTGCGCCGAGCGAATCAGCAAGACCCAGAGGGACAGGCCCTGTGCCACCCACTCAGAGGAGGCCCCCCGAGTCAGACCACAGACAGGAAGTAGGTGGTGGGGCCGGGAAGGGGGAGGGGGTGGTGTTTAACGGGGACAGAGCTTCTGTCTGGAGGGTGGAAAGCTCTGGAGAAGGTGGTGGTCACGGCTGAGCCGAGCCCTTAGGGATGTGAAGGTGGTCGATTTTATGTCAGGTGCTGTTTTTACCACAAAGACAATGTTTCTAAGAACTTCAATGGCGAGGAAGCTGTTGTGCCCAGATTTCAAGGTTCCCAAAAAGCCCACCAGGGAGCCAGCGAGTCCGATGCAAAAGCAAAGAGTCCGTCATTTCGAACTAGTTCGGCTCCCCGACCACACTCACCGATGCAACGGTAAGCCCCAGTGGCCAAGAGAGGGAAGCCCGATGGGACGAGGAGTTTTATAAATCCCGGGCGTGGCCAGCAGAGGCAGGGGCTTCCGGGAAGGAGGTACCCTCCTGAGCACATGGCGGCTGCCCCAACATGGAAGGTATGGGGCAAGATGGAGGGCGCAGTCCTCGCCCTTTCATTCCCCCCTTGTCTTGGAACTTCTGGCTCAATCATGAGACGGACTGCATTTCTATTCCACTGTTGCTAGAGGCCCATACTGGGCACACAGAACTATCAACTGAACTATCCCTATAAGCTTAACAAATGGTGCGGTGGAAGGGAAAGAAACCATTTTAGATTTAACAACTTCTATTGAAACAGGATTTTTCTTCTTAAAATTCCTCCATGGCTATCAAAAAGCAAAATCAAGATTAATTTATCTACTGTCCTGATGTTTGCATAAACACAACAAGAATGGTAACTGACTACCTTTGCTGGAATTTCATGGTTGAACCTTAATGTGCCCCGTAGGGCCAGGAAGCCAAGCCATCCAGATGCCATCAGGCCTGCCTGCAGTATCTGCTGAGTTAGGTGAATCCCTCACCTGTAGCATCTCCACCTGAGCCCACGCTCCAGGCTTAAGGCCCACCTCAGTAGCCCTCCTACTCGTTGCGGCCCAGAGTGTGCGGGGGTTCCGCAGGGATGCAGAGGCATCTTTACTGCTCCCCTTCTACTCTTACCAACCGCCAGTGATGATAGAGCATGGATCTGACGCTCCGGCGCCAGTCATCTTCAGGGCTCCCAAGCAGGATACCAGGCTTTCTTTGCGGCATTCTTAGTGGCTTCAAGTCTTTAGAGCTCAGACAGGGCTCTTTAAAACATGATACTCCAGTCAAAGTTTTCCGCTAATAAAACCACTATTAGGAACCAGTATTATTGTATCTATGCAAAGCCTGATGTTTGCCATGACTTATTTAGCATTGCCAGATTTCGGAGGAATTACATAAGGAGAAAAACATACTGATCTGCTCTAAGATTTTCTGACTTTCCTTGCTAATTCCTTCTCATGGATTTAAAACAAAACAGTAACTGTTGGTATAAAACCTTCTTTCTATGCATAACCATGCCTCAGACCTTCTATTCTAAACAGGCTTTTTCCAGCTTTACTACCCCTGACATGGGCATGGTTATGCAGGCCTGCAAGACAGTATTACAGGCTGCCAACTGTTAGCTGTCTCTCAACAGAGACCAAAACCTGATGGGCACCGTTCCCTGCCCAGTTGGGCACCTGCCCTCTTGGCAGCTAGGCACCCTTTACTTTTGGGGTCACCCCACACAGCTCCCTTCCAGGACAGCCAACACACATTCAAACCTGCAAAAGAATCAAAGGTTAATATAACATATCAATACAATGAAACATAATATTGGCATCATGGCCGCTTCAGGCAGCCAAATCTTCTGCTACTAAACATGTGATCCTTAAATTGTCCTTGTCTCTTTGGAGCCATGTCCATGAAGATGCAGGCATTATCTAAGTGTATTACACAGTATTGTGGGGGCTCCTGCTGACAGGAGTGATCGCGAGTCATGTTACCGGCATCAGGCAGGTCAAGCACGCTGTAGCTTGAGCTTGAGCGGGTTGCGTTGATCTCGATCGATGCTCCATTTGGTGATGAAGTCTTTCCGGGTCATGGATGGATCCGCTGACCGGACGTGAGTGTGATGGACCCAGGTCGCGACACTGTCTACCTTGAGAGCGGTGGGGGTCGTCAGCACCACAGTGTAGGGACCCTTCCAACGTGGCTCTAGGGTCTCCCGGTGGTGCCTTCTGACGTAGACCCAATCTCCTGGTCTGTGCTGATGAGGAGCTGGGGTTGGGCTGGTCTCGTAGATGGCGCGGAGGCGTGGCCAAATGTCCTCGTGTGCCCTCTGGAGCCCTCTCAAGGAGAGAGATTGTTAAAGAAAAGCCACCCAGTCCTCGCCAGTCTCCGAGTCAGATTCCTCCTCTCTTGGAGAACTTCAAAGTCCTGATGGCTTCTAGGTAACCCTGTTTATCAGTTACAGCGCTCTGCTTTTTTTGCCTTTCTACCAGTTCCCTTTGTGGCAGAGCAGCAACCAGGCCTGTTTCAAGGGAGTGCGCTAGAAGTGGGTATCAGCCCCTCCTTTGCTAGCAGCAACACGTACCAAACACTTTCAGTACATTTGACCAGCTTCATTCCCGCCCACCTTTACAGATTCTAAGGCCCATTGTTTTACTTTAACCAGCAAGCTAAATGACACTGGCCTGTATTATTTAATTCAGCACAGGCAGGGGGAAAGACCCATGGAATCTCTGCCCTGAGGAACTGTGACCCCACCCTTAAATGTCCCAATCAGACTAGAAAAGCCACAAATACCTTTTTTATATATATTTTATTGATTTTTTACAGAGAGGAAGGGAGAGGGATAGAGAGTTAGAAACATCGATGAGAGAGAAACATCGATCAGCTGCCTCCTGCACACTCCCCACAGGGGATGTGCCCGCAACCAAGGTACATGCCCTTGACCGGAATCGAACCTGGGACCTTTCAGTCTGCAAGCCGACGCTCTATCCACTGAGCCAAACCGGTTTCGGCCACAAATACCTTTTAAATCTACCCCAGAATTCCAAAATCCCAACCTAGCACAGAATATACTTCCACACTTACATGAACAAATAATTATACCCAAGTAGACATACAAACATCAAATTGAAAGAGCGAGTCATCGCGGGGCCTACCTGGGCTGGCTGCCGGGCCCCATGAGGCATAGCCTGAGCACGCTGCTAGCTGCCTTGGGCACCAACTCCCCAGCCAACGGCGGGAGCTCGGCACAGGCCGCCACCCACCCGCCGCCCCCGGATCGGACCCACATGGCGGCAGCGGTGGTGGGGCGGGGCACGTGCCTTCGCCCGAGGAGATGGAGGAGGAGCCGATCGCCGGCACCCCCGGGGATGAGACGGAGGACATGGACTTCCTGTCTGGGCTGGAACTGGTCGATCTGCTGGACCCCCAGCAACCAGACTGGCCCCTGGAGCCTGGGCTCAGCTCGCCCGGGCTGGGGGACTAGGACTGCGCCCTCCATCTTGCCCTTGGTCCTCCATTTTTGGGGCAGCCGCCACGTGCTCAGGAGGGTATCTCCTTCCTGGAAGCCCAGGCCCCTGCTGGCCACGCCCGGGATTTCTTTAAACTAACCAATGACAATTAAGGGACGTGCGTGCCATAGAGATGACCACATCCTGTGTAACAAGACCCGACTCACGCCTGGCCAATCGGCGGGGCCCACAGTCCCCTCCCCTACCCTTACTATAAAACCCACAATCCCATCAGGCCTCACTCTCTCTCGGCCACTGGGCTTACCGTTGCATCGGTGAGTGTGGTTGGGGAGCTGAACTAGTTCGAAATGAAGGACTCTTTGCTTTTGCATCGGACTCGCTGGCTCCCTGGTGGGCTTTTTGGGAACCTTGAAATCTGGGCACAACATTCTGGGGGCTCGCCCCGGGTTCCCAAGACAATCGAGGGACCCTCGATCCGTAGAGTCTGAATGACCGCGGTAGATGTGTGTCGTTGTGTGTTCTGTTCTGTGTGAGCTCGTTTCTGGAATCTGTAATTGCCTGAGGGGTCTAGGCGGACGCGCCGTGAAAGACCACAGGCGGGGGAGAGTTGGAAGATGTTCCGCTCTCCAGGAGGGATGGATATGCCCCTCACCCCAGGAGGGATGGATATGCCCCTCACGAGGGATGGATATGCCCCTCGCGGATTTGAGACGAGGCGGGTCGCTCCCGCCGGTTTGGCATAAGGCCAACGTCTAGTTGCTTCCATGGAGCTGGAAGGCTGTATTTTCGGGCCCTGTTTAGTGTTCTGTGTTTGTACTGGATGGACGTTATGGGACAGACTCAGACTGCTCCTTTGGGTATTGTGATTGATCATTTCAAGGAGATTGGGGGAGGCTTTAGAGCTCCCTCAGGGGTTGGCAAGTTGTTAGGAATTGAATGGATTGTTTAAACTCTGGTGACAGTGTGCGAGTGTGGATGGAGGGGGACTGCCCTCCCCCCTCCTTTGTGTGGCGGTCGGGCGGCCGCCTGAGTGAGGGTCTGTGGAAACAGGTCACCCCCTCCCCAAGTAAATGTGTCTGGGATTTCTGTGCACATGTAAGGAGAAAAGCTGGCTTAAAACTAATGTGCGCACCGTCTGATTTTGGAAAGGGTTTTGGGCTAGCGTCTTATTTCAAATGAGCAGGATAAATCCCAAGCCTAATCCATAATAAAGAACAGTTTTCCAAAGGGGGGGAAACTGGTCCTTTGTTAATTAAGAAAGCTTTTCTTCATGGAGGAAGGAGATAGTCGCTCCCTGCCTGCAGCAAAATCTTAAAGAATGTGGTCAATTTACATCTGAAAAGACCAGGTAGGCCAAAAACCTGTCTTGCAAGGCTTGAATGTGGTTTTCCAGAGCCACTTGAAAGTAAAAAGTAATTTGCCTCATGAAAAATCTAGAAGACAGAATTAAATCTGTTGGTTAAGTATTGGGAAATGCTGAAAATTTAACTTGCCAGCTAAAAGTTTAAGGTTCGGATTGAATTGGAAAAAATTATGTAATTGTGGTAACTAAATGTCTTTGCTTATTGATCTGATTGAGCAGAGAGGATTGATTTTGTCCTCAACTGAAGATTTTTGATTCAAGGACCAGTTTAAATTTAATTGATATTCTTTAAAATGATTATAAAAGGTATAAACAGCTAATATATGCCTAAGTTTAACCTTCGTTCTAGATAATGTGTTTACCCAAAGCTGTGGTTTAAATTGCATGCTGTCTCTGCTTAACTAGTGAAATTTCTGTGTCTCTTAAAAATTTTTTTAATGTATTGCTAATCACCTAAGAATTAAGGCTAAAAGTTCTAGCTACCTGGAAAGCAAGGCCTTGGTGTGATAGGAGGAAAAAATGAAATGTTAAATGGATGGTAGACCAGTGAGCTAGGACTGGTCACTAATGGTGGATTGTGAGAAGGGCTGGACGTGGCCTAACTTCTCCTTCCTTGGTACCCCTGAAACGTCAGAGGGTCCAATGTGTTTAATCTGACGATTTTGTTGTTTCACCGAAATCCTCTTGAAGGACATTGAATGGTTCTTTCCTTCCTCTTTAGCTTTTAGGGGATTGTATGAATGGATTACTGATGTAGATTATCAAGAATCTCTAAGGGACTTGTCCTGTATCTGGAGGAATGGCTTCTAGATGGTATTCACCATCTCTGGGACTTCCAGAGGGAAGTCAAAGCTCGGACTGGCTAAGGGTTCGAATCTGGCCTATCTTTGAAAAGGGTAGAAAAGAAGCATTCCTAGGCAGTTTTCCACAGCCTCTGTTCAGGGGCTTGTTCTGTACCTCGACACAACTGAAACTGATTTGTTGGTATTTTGTGGTATAAATGTGGCATGCACCTCAAAGTTCTTAATGGGGAACGTATCTAGTTATCGTGTCTATTTAGTCTTGATTTCCTTGTTCAATATGAGTACCGTTTCTATCTGGATGAGACATAGGTCAAGAATCCCGTCCTGGGACGTGGGAAAGGGAGGCCCCCACATCTGTTCCTGTCAGGCCCCCATCAGGGGACTGGGGTGGTATTCCTGTTATCTGCTCAAGATCCCAAGACTGTAAAAGTACTTGTTCACTGAAAGGCTGTAAGTATAAATGTTTATTTGATGTTTGTATGTCTACTTGGGTATAATTATTTGTTCATGTAAGTGTGGAAGTATATTCTGTGCTAGGTTGGGATTTTGGAATTCTGGGGTAAAAGGTATTTGTGGCTTTTCTAGTCTGATTGGGACATTTAAGGGTGGGGCTCACAGTTCCTCAGGGCAGAGATTTCATGGGCCCTTCCCCCTGCCTGTGCTGAATTAAATAATACAGGCCAGTGTCATTTAGCTTGCTGGTTAAAGTAAAACAATGGGCCTTAGAATCTGTAAAGGTGGGCGGGAATGAAGCTGGTCAAATGTACTGAAAGTGTTTGGTACGTGTTGCTGCTAGCAAAGGAGGGGCTGATACCCACTTCTAGCGCACTCCCTTGAAACAGGCCTGGTTGCTGCTCTGCCACAAAGGGAACTGGTAGAAAGGCAAAAAAAGCAGAGCGCTGTAACTGATAAACAGGGTTACCTAGAAGCCATCAGGACTTTGAAGTTCTCCAAGAGAGGAGGAATCTGACTCGGAGACTGGCGAGGACTGGGTGGCTTTTCTTTAACAATCTCTCTCCTTGAGAGGGCTCCAGAGGGCACACGAGGACATTTGGCCATGCCTCCGCGCCATCTACGAGACCAGCCCAACCCCAGCTCCTCATCAGCACAGACCAGGAGATTGGGTCTACGTCAGAAGGCACCACCGGGAGACCCTAGAGCCACGTTGGAAGGGTCCCTACACTGTGGTGCTGACGACCCCCACCGCTCTCAAGGTAGACAGTGTCGCAACCTGGGTCCATCACACTCACGTCCGGTCAGCGGATCCATCCATGACCCGGAAAGACTTCATCACCAAATGGAGCATCGATCGAGATCAACGCAACCCGCTCAAGCTCAAGCTACAGCGTGCTTGACCTGCCTGATGCCGGTAACATGACTCGCGATCACTCCTGTCAGCAGGAGCCCCCACAATACTGTGTAATACACTTAGATAATGCCTGCATCTTCATGGACATGGCTCCAAAGAGACAAGGACAATTTAAGGATCACATGTTTAGTAGCAGAAGATTTGGCTGCCTGAAGCGGCCATGATGCCAATATTATGTTTCATTGTATTGATATGTTATATTAACCTTTGATTCTTTTGCAGGTTTGAATGTGTGTTGGCTGTCCTGGAAGGGAGCTGTGTGGGGTGACCCCAAAAGTAAAGGGTGCCTAGCTGCCAAGAGGGCAGGTGCCCAACTGGGCAGGGAACAGTGCCCATCAGGTTTTGGTCTCTGTTGAGAGACAGCTAATAGTTGGCAGCCTGTGATACTGTCTTGCAGGCCTGCGTAACCATGCCCATGTCAGGGGTAGTAAAGCTGGAAAAAGCCTGTTTAGAATAGAAGGTCTGAGGCATGGTTATGCATAGAAAGAAGGTTTTATACCAACAGTTACTGTTTTGTTTTAAATCCATGAGAAGGAATTAGCAAGGAAAGTCAGAAAATCTTAGAGCAGATCAGTATGTTTTTCTCCTTATGTAATTCCTCCGAAATCTGGCAATGCTAAATAAGTCATGGCAAACATCAGGCTTTGCATAGATACAATAATACTGGTTCCTAATAGTGGTTTTATTAGCGGAAAACTTTGACTGGAGTATCATGTTTTAAAGAGCCCTGTCTGAGCTCTAAAGACTTGAAGCCACTAAGAATGCCGCAAAGAAAGCCTGGTATCCTGCTTGGGAGCCCTGAAGATGGCTGGCGCTGGAGCTTCAGGCCCATGCCCTACCATCACTGGCTGTTGGTAAGAGTAGAAGGGGAGCAGTAAAGATGCCTCTGCATCCCTGCGGAACCCCCACACACTCTGGGCCGCAACGAGTAGGAGGGCTACTGAGATGGGCCTTAAAGCCTGGAGCGTGGGCTCAGATGGAGTTGCTACAGGTGAAGGATTCACCTAACTCAGCAGATACTGCAGGCAGGCCTGATGGCATCTGGATGGCTTGGCTTCCTGGCCCTATGGGGCACATTAAGGTTCAACCATGAAATTCCAGCAAAGGTAGTCAGTTACCATTCTTGTTGTGTTTATGCAAACATCAGGACAGTAGATAAATTAATCTTGATTTTGCTTTTTGATAGCCATGGAGGAATTTTAAGAAGAAAAATCCTATTTCAATAGAAGTTGTTAAATCTAAAATGGCTTCTTTCCCTTCCACCGGACCACTTGTTAAGCTTATAGGGATAGTTCAGTTGATAGTTCTGTGTGCCCAGTATGGGCCTCTAGCAACAGTGGAATAGAAATGCAGTCCGTCTCATGATTGAGCCGGAAGTTCCAAGACAAGGGGGGGTTGAAAGGGCGAGTCGTTGCGGTGCCTACGTGGGCTGGCCTCTGGGCCCCATGAGGCACAGCCTGACCACATTACTGGCAGCCTCGGGCACCAACTCCCCAGCCCATGACGGGAGCCCGGCGCAGGCCGCCCCCCGCACGCCGCCCCCGCATCGGACCCACGCGGCAGCAGCAGCGGCGTGGCGTGGCGTGTGCCCTAGCCAGAGGAGATGGAGGAGGAGCCGATCGCCGGCGCCCCCGGGGACGAGACGGAGGACATGGACTTCCTGTCTGTGCTTTAACTGGTCGATCTGCTGGACCCCCGGCAACCAGACTGGTCTCTGTAGCCCGGGCTCAGCTCGCCGTGGGGAGGGCTAGGACTGCGCCCTCTATGTTGCCCTGGGTCCTCCATATTTGGGGTGGCCGCCATGTGCTCAGGAGTGTACCTCCTTCCCGGAACCCAGGCCCCTGCTGGCCACGCCCGGGATTTCTTTAAACTAACCAATGACAATCAAGGAACGTGCGCGCCATAGAGATGACCACATCCTGTGTAACAAGACCCGACTCGCGCCTGGCCAATCGGCAGGGCCCACAGTCCCCTCCCCTGCCCTTACTATAAAACCCACAATCCCATCAGGCCTCGACCTCTCTCGGCCACTGGGCTTACCGTTGCATCGGTGAGTGTGGTTGGGGAGCCGAACTAGTTCGAAATGAAGGACTCTTTGCTTTTGCATCGGACTCACTGGCTCCCCGGTGGGCTTTTTGGGAACCTTGTAATCAGGGCACAACACAAATAAACATTTATACTTACAGCCTTTCAGTGAACAAGTACTTTTACAGTCTTGGGATCTTGAGCAGATAACAGGAACACCGCCCCAGTCCCCTGATGGGGGCCTGACAGGAACAGATGTGGGGGCCTCCCTTTCCCACATCCCAGGACAGGATTCTTGACCTATGTCTCATCCAGATAGAAACGGTACTCATATTGAACAAGGAAATCAAGACTAAATAGACACGATAACTAGATACGTTCCCCATTAAGAACTTTGAGGTGCATGCCACATTTATACCACAAAACACCAATAAATCAGTTTCAGTTGTGTCGAGGTACAGAACAAGCCCCTGAACAGAGGCTGTGGAAAACTGCCTAGGAATGCTTCTTTTCTACCCTTTTCAAAGATAGGCCAGATTCGAACCCTTAGCCAGTCCGAGCTTTGACTTCCCTCCGGAAGTCCCAGAGATGGTGAATACCATCTAGAAGCCATTCCTCCAGATACAGGACAAGTCCCTTAGAGATTCTTGATAATCTACATCAGTAATCCATTCATACAATCCCCTAAAAGCTAAAGAGGAAGGAAAGAACCATTCAATGTCCTTCAAGAGGATTTCGGCGAAACAACAAAATCGTCAGATTAAACACATTGGACCCTCTGACGTTTCAGGGGTACCAAGGAAGGAGAAGTTAGGCCACGTCCAGCCCTTCTCACAATCCGCCATTAGTGACCAGTCCTAGCTCACTGGTCTACCATCCATTTAACATTTCTTTTTCCTCCCATCACACCAAGGCCATGCTTTCCAGGTAGCTAGAACTTTTAGCCTTAATTCTTAGGTGATTAGCAATACATTCAAAAAATTTTTAAGAGACACAAAAATTTCACTAGTTAAGCAGAGACAGCATGCAATTTAAACCACAGCTTTGGGTAAACTTTTAGCTGGAAGTTAAATTTTCAGCGTTTCCCAATACTTAACCAACAGATTACATCTGTCTTCTAGATTTTTCATGAGGCAAATTACTTTTTACTTTCAAGCGGCTCTGGAAAACCACATTCAAGCCTTGCAAGACAGGTTTTTGGCCTACCTGGTCTTTTCAGATGTAAATTGACCACATTCTTTAAGATTTTGCTGCAGGCAGGAAGCGACTATCTCCTTCCTCCATGAAGAAAAGCTTTCTTAATTAACAAAGGACCAGATTCCCCCCCTTTGGAAAACTGTTCTTTATTATGGATTAGGCTTGGGATTTATCCTGCACATTTGAAATAAGACGCTAGCCCAAAACCCTTTCCAAAATCAGACGGTGCGCACATTAGTTTTAAGCCAGCTTTTCTCCTTACATGTGCACAGAAATCCCAGACACATTTACTTGGGGAGGGGGTGACCTGTTTCCACAGACCCTCACTCAGGCGGCCGCCCGACCGCCACACAAAGGAGGGGGGAGGGCAGTCCCCCTCCATCCACACTCGCACACTTTCACCAGACATTCATTCAGAGTTTAAACAATCCATTCAATTCCTAACAACTTGCCAACCCCTGAGGGAGCTCTAAAGCCTCCCCCAATCTCCTTGAAATGATCAATCACAATACCCAAAGGAGCAGTCTGAGTCTGTCCCATAACGTCCATCCAGTACAAACACAGAACACTAAACTGGGCCCGAAAATACAGCCTTCCAACTCCATGGAAGCAACTAGACGTTGGCCTTATGCCAAACCGGTGGGAGCGACCCGCCTCGTCTCAAATCCGCGAGGGGCATATCCATCCCTCGTGAGGGGCATATCCATCCCTCCTGGGGTGTGGGGCATATCCATCCCTCCTGGGGAGCGGAACATCTTCCAACTCTCCCCCGCCTGTGGTCTTTCACGGCGCGTCCGCCTAGACCCCTCAGGCAATTACAGATTCCAGAAACGAGCTCACACAGAGCAGAACACACAACGACACACACCTACCACGGTCATTCAGACTCTACGGATCGGGGGTCCCTCAATGGTCTTGGGAACCCGGGGCGAGCCCCCAAAATGTTGTGCCCAGATTTCAAGGTTCCCAAAAAGCCCACCAGGGAGCCAGCGAGTCCGATGCAAAAGCAAAGAGTCCTTCATTTCGAACTAGTTCAGCTCCCCAACCACATTCACCGATGCAACGGTAAGCCCCAGTGGCCGAGAGAGCGAAGCCCGATGGGATGAGGAGTTTTATCAATCCCGGGCATGGACAGCAGAGGCCAGGGCTTCCAGGGAGGAGGTACCCCCCTGAGCACATGGTGGCTGCCCCAACATGGAGGGTATGAGGCAAGATGGAGGGCGCAGTCCTCGCTCTTTCAGAATTGTGTTACAGCCACAAGGGGGAACCTTCCCACAGCAAAGGGCTGAGCCTCAGAGCCCGGGGGACGGGGGGACATGGAGCCCAGCCAGAGGGACATGGAGACTGTCTGGGCCAGCACAGGGAAGTGGCAGTGCGTAGGGAGCGTGTGGGGAGCTCGTGAGCCCCGGGCAGGGCTGGCGGCTGTCAGCATGGTGGGAAGCCATGCCCCCGATACAGGGCCAGCAATTCCGCTCCTGGTCTTTGCCCAACAGACATGATGGTCGCATACTGTGTGCGCATACGTGTGAGTGTCTTTGCATGGGAATATGCTAGTGTGGGTGGGTGTGGGTGGGTGTGCACGCGTGTTTGTGTGGGTGTGAGTGTGCGTGTGTGTGGGTGTGGGTGTGAGTGTGCGTGTGAGTGAGTGTGCGCATGGGAGTGTGCAAGTGTGTGGGTGTGCACACACGTGTGGTGGTGCACGCATGTGTGTGCGTGCGCACGTGGGAGTGTGCAAGTGGGTGCGGGTGTGTGTACACGTGTGTGGGTGTGTGCACGTGTGTGTGAGTGTGCGTGTGAGTGTATGCACGCATGGGAGTGTGCAAGTGTGGGGGTGTGTGCGTGTGAGTGTGTGAGTGTGTAAGTGTGTGTGTTTATCGCGACTCTATTCGTAAGAGCCAAGAACTGGTGAGAGCTTTATTTTTTAAAAAATATATTTTATTGATTTTTTACCGAGAGGAAGGGAGAAGGATAGAGCGTTTCTGCGCAGGATGGCGGTGCCATGGGGAGCACAGAGCGAGGTGAGATGACAACACCCGCAGGGCGTCACTTGGTAACGTGTGTAAACATTCTGAAGCCAGGGCCACCTGTTTCAAAACGCCCCGCGGACGCTGCGGGGCCTGAGGAGCGGAAGGGGGACGAGCCGGCCTCGGCCCAGGCCTCGGGCCCGGGTGCCTGGCCGTGGCCCCGCTGGCAGAGCTCCATGTGGGGGTCGCGATGCGAACCCGCGGCATCATGTTGTTGCCACGGCCGGTGCCCGGGACTAGGAAACCCCGAGAGGTTTCCACGCGTGGGGGCAGCTCTTCCCGAGGGGTTTACGTCTGAGCTTCCGGGGAGACTCGCTGCATCGGGGAGGGTTTCGGTCCCGCCGGGCCCCGGTGAGACCACGTCCAGAGCGGAAGCTGGGGTGACCGGAAACCGGGGCACACGTGGGCCCGCCTCGCCAGAGCGCAGGTCAGGGCAGAACTGGGAGGGTCCGAGAGGGAGGCCTCCGGTGCTGATGTCCGGGACCCGGCCGGGAGCTGACGCCGGTCCGACCACAGGGAGGCGAGAAGCTCATGGCCGCCTGGCTGCCTGCGGGTCCGGGGGCCCACGGCTGCACGTCCCGGTACAAGGCGGTGCTGGCAGTGCCCTCCAGTGCTGATCTTTTTAGATCCTCCCCTGAGGGCGTTTACTGGTTTTTAGAGAGGACGGGGGAGGGAGGAAGGGGAGAGAGACAGATCCATCCATATCCCTGGCTGCCTCCCGTACACGACCGGACGCCGTGTCGGACCGGGAATTGAACTCGGCCGCTCGGGGCACCGGCTGACGCTCCGATTGACGTGCTGACCCGCCCGGTCAGGGCTCAGGTCGGGATGGAGGCCGCCAAGGTAAAACAAAGAGAGCATTGGACCCAGTAAAAAATAAAGTCGATGACAGAGAAACACCGATCAGCCGCCCCCTGCACACCCCCCACTGGGGATGTGCCCGCAGCCAAGGTGCATGCCCTTGACCGGAACCGAACCCGGGACCCTCGAGTCCGCAGGCCGACGCTCCATCCACTGAGCCACACCGGCCAGGGCTGGTGAGAGCTTTAAAGTGCTGAAAGGAAAACCCTGCTGCAGCCAATTGCCACTCAGCGTGAGGACATGAAACTGTCCGCTCCTCCAGCTGTGAAGAGACCGCGATGACAACAGGTCTAGGAGGACTGAGGAGCCGGACGGTCCCGAAGGGCGTGCGGGAGAGTTTGCCGTTGCCCAAGCCACAGGGGCGGGTCCACGGGGGCCCGGTGGGGAGTCCAGACCTGGGGCTGCGGGAGGGAGACGGGGGAGGCACCTCCGTCCACCTGGCTGCGCTCAGAGCCCTCGGCCCTTCTCCCCCCATTGGTGCAGGCAGCGTGGCTCTCCGCGTGGCAGTGGGCACCGACCGGCCCCTTGGGACGTGATGGCAGACCCCGCCCCCAACCGGCAGGGCCACAGGCTGGACGGGGGACGGCACTGGGCTCCCCACTGAGGCTTATCCAGTGGTCAGTGGGCCCTGGCAGCTGCCGCCACGGGAGGGACAGGAGGTGGGTGCACTTCCGGGGCCGGGGCGTGGCTGTCCCCTGCCAATGGCCGGAGGCTCTGCGGTGCCTGCGGTTTGGCCCCGTGCGGCTGCTCTGGGTCTGGTCTTATCTGAGCCCTGGATTCACAGATAGGAGGCCCTGGGGGCCCTGGTGCCTGGGACAGGCCGCACCCCCAGACCCCTGCCCAACGTCCTTCTCAGGGAGGTCTTGGGGGCTGGCACAAACTGAGGGCACTGGGCTGGGGGTGCAGACCTAGGGGCGCTGGGCTCGGGGTACAGGCCTGGGGGCGCTGAGCTGCGGGTGCAGGCCTGGGGGTGCTGGGCTGGGTGCAGACCTGGGGGCGCTGAGCTGGGGGTGCAGACCTGGGGCGCTGGGCTGGGGGTGCAGACCTGGGGGCGCTGGGCTGGGGGTACAGGCCTGGGGGTGCTGGGCTGGGGGTGCAGACCTGGGGGTGCTGGGCTGGGTGCAGACCTGGGGGCGCTGAGCTGGGGGTGCAGACCTGGGGGCACTGGGCTGGGGGTGCAGACCTGGGGGCACTGGGCTGGGTGCAGGCCCAAGGACGCTGAGATGAGAGGATACCGCTGGTCCCCAGCCACTGAGGGGCCCCTCCCCTGCCGGCCACGAGCGCTCTGGGCCTTGTTAAATAAGCTGCTGCCGTGCGAGGAGATTGGGGGTGAAAGTGCCCAAACGATCGCCAATAATGCAGGAGGGGCGCCGGCTGTGGGGGCCGCCAGCTGCCTCTGGGCTACGCGATGGGACAAGACCGTGCAGCAAGCGGGGCTATCTGAGGGGGGCGGGCTTCCCGGGCTGGGGGAGCGGGAATCCAGGGCTCGGGGGTGCTCCGGGCGGAACAAAGTGGGTGCTTTGAGGGGCAGCACCTGGCCAGGTCCCTGTGGCCCACCCCCCGCCCGGCCGGGCACAGCGTCTCCGGCAGCCACGCCACGTGGTGGGTGCTGCGGGCCCAGCCCTGCGATGCCCTGGCCGGTGGCCGGTTTCAGCCAGTTTTAGCCAGTTTCGCCATCTGTGAAGTGAAGGTGGGGGCCGGCCCCTCAACATGGTCGTTCGCGAGCGTCCTCGTGGCCTGAGCCGGGCGGCTGGAACGCTGGACACGCACGGCCCGTCCTGGAGGTGGAGCCGCGGCCAATCTCCGGCGTGTGGGCGCCGTCTCCTCCCGGGTCCCCACAGGGTCCCTCTCTGCGTGCCTGTGTCCGGGTCCCTCTTCTCATGAGGACCCCGGTCACACTAGATCAGGTTCCGGGGGACAGCCCGGCCCGCCCCGGTGCAGGCGGAGGGAGGGGCTCGGCCGCCCGCCAGCTGCCTGGCGTGGATTTCTGCGCAGAGCGAGCCCTGGCGGCCGCGGTGACGGAGGCCCTCCCGCTTCCCGCTGCGGAGCCTGGGGTCTGTCCCCCCGCCCGTCTGCCTGTCCCCACACCGAGCCCGCGCCCGGAGTCTGAACGCTCTCGATTCTCCTCGGCCCTTCGCCGCCACGTGCAGGGCGGGCGCTCGCTGTGGGGAAGGCGCGTCCCGGGTGACGCAGCTGTTTGCGAGGCCGACCTTCCTCTTCAACAGGGAACCGGCCGCTGGCAGCGGCTCCCCTCTCCCCGCAGCCCCGAGGCGGCGGCAGCTCTCCCCGCTCGGCCTGGGACGTGTTCCGTGCCGTGTTCCAGGGATCATCGGAGGCTTAGCGGCTGCTCTGGCGAGGGGTGCGGACAGCGGCCACAGCGTTCGGACAGGTGCAGGCCTGGGGCTAATGAGAGGGCACGGTCCCCTCTCTGGCAAAGCCACGTGCAGGTCCCAGCACACTGACAGCCGAAGGCTGTGGCTGTGAGCTTGACCTCATGGCCTGAACCTGTGGCCGCACGTGGCTGAGTGACGTGGGCTGCGGGAGGGGCAGCGAGTAAACAAAGCTCGATCAGGTGCGTGTGACTGAGTGGATTCGAAACCCGCGAGAACGCTGTGACCATCTTGGCCTCGCCCTCACTGTGCCTCGTGGAATCTGCTATAAAATGGAGACTCGGCTTGCAGGCGGGGGCGCTGGCTCTCCATCAGGAAGGACAGCGTCCCACCAGACCCAGCCTTCTTCTCTTATCTGTCTTTTCTCAACTCACTGAGCCAAACTGGCCAGGGCTATAGTTTCTTTTTATTGATTGATTGATCAGAGAGAGAGAGAGAGAGAGATTTGTTGTTCCACTCATGTGTGCTTTCATTGGTTGAGTCTTGTATGTGCCCTGACTGGGGATCGAACCCCAGCCTTGGGGTATCAGGATGAGGCTCCAGTCAGCTGAGCTGCGTGGCCAAGGCTCTGATATAATTTCTACTTGGTGTTTCCGGGTAAGTAAGAGCCGTTGTTTCCTGTGATTTTCTTCGTTACCGTGTTACCGACCCCACCTGGTCCGGTGCCAGTCACGGCCGTGCACTCCCGGCTCCCCTCAGCCTGGATAGTCGGTGTCAGGAGCTCAGGCAGCGCCCCCTCTTTCCACGCCTGTCCCTTCGCGTTGGGAGAACCCCCAGGACCCCACAGGCTGCTGAAAGCCCAGCCTGAATATAATGTTGGCTGAATTTGGGGGGACAAATACCCCTTAACATGTTAAGCATGTTTCCTTCGTCTTCGTTTGCTTTCTCACACACGTGCACACACACACACTCACACACAGCCACCTTTCCCAGGTGTGTTTTCTGCGTCTGTTAAGGGGTTTTCTCCTGAAGTCAGCCTTGCAGTTCACAAGCATGCTGGCCCCCCCTCCTGGTCGCACGCGGCATTGCACACCCCGGCGCCTGTGGCCGCCAGGAGGCAGGTGACCTTCATTTCACTCTGAGAGTTCAGACCCGGGCAGGGACCCCTGCCCCCCGCAGGACGCATGGCATCTCTGAGGCGACAGCTGCCCATCGCCCAGGTCCTGGGGTGAGAGGGCGCGGAGCGGGCACCAGCCACTCGGGGACAAACCCAAAGCAGGAACGAGTGAGAAACCTGAGTTGTCAGATTTCAGACTCTGCTGCTGGCCGTCCTGGGGTTCCTGCATGAACCCCCGGCTCTGGTTGGAGGGTCTCAGTGGAGGCCGCCTGCCATGTTCCTGCCTCCAGGGGGAGCTGCGGTCACGCAGTGAGTTCCCTTTCATTGTATGACTGTTTGCCTGAGCGGCCGTCCGAGCTCGCAGGCCCCCAGCAACACAGGAGGGTTCCAGCTGCCCACATTCCGGCCAACCCTCCAGGCCGTCCCTGCCGTGTGTGTGCACGTGTGAGTGCGTGTGTGTGCATGTGCGTGCGTGTGCGGTGCGCTGTCAGATGACCATGTCACAGGACACCCTTTCACGGGCTTGCTGGCCAGTCGTCCCCCCATTTTCCATCGAGTTGTTCAATGCGCCTTTACTGACTTTCAGGCGTTCCTTATTTGTTCTGGACACGCATTTTGCAGTTTTTGGCCAGCCTGGGCTGCCCAGTTGGTAACTGTCTTTCAAAGAGCAGGAGTTTTCAACCGTAATGAGGTCTGTTTCGTTGTGCATGCTCACACACGGGTCACACGCTCACACACGGGTCACACGCTCACACACGGGTCACACGCTCACACACGCACATGCGCACACACGCCTGCCCACAGCCGTGGGGCGGACGAGGCCTCACTCCGTGCAAAGCCCTGGACGTGGCTGTGAGAGGAGGCGCCGAGGGTCCATCTATCTCACCAGGCAGGGCCCGAGGGCTGCTTGGAGGGGCCGCTTGCCTCCTGAGGGCCCAGTGAGGGCCAGAGCACACCGGGCGAGACAGGGCTCCTGGGACAGCCCTGGAGAAGGCGGTCATGAGGGGTGGGGTCCTGTTTGGTGTATGCAATCAGCCAACGCCAAGCCAGGCATACGTGCCCGGCGTCCCCGGTCCTGTGTGCAGACCTGGTGGTCGGTGCCATGGGGGGTAGGGGCCCCTCTGGGCCTCCTGGATGCCCTAGGCCCCCGGGAGCAGCTCCCCCCCCAGACCCAAGGCGCCAACTGAAGCACACCCGTCTCTACAGCAAGTTTATTTCAGAAAGTGGAGCATTGGACAAAGGTTCGGAAATAAATACCCGTACAGACAAGGCAGTCGGGCGGGGGTTGGGGGGGAGCTCAGAGGGTTGCAGGTCGGAGGGTGCGGTGCAGACGGTGCTGAGGGGGCCAGGGGGCACCCCGCTCAGCCCCGGCTGGGAGACAGGCCCAGGGCCCCGGAACGGCGGGCGCGGCCGGGCCCCCTGCGCTGGGGTGGCAGCTCGCACAGCGTGTCCTGGCACAGGCAGCTCTCGATGTGGGTGTAGGTGTGGCTGCGCGAGGAGCCGTCCGGGCAGTGCAGCTCCACCGTCCGCCGGCTGGTGCGCTCCTCCTTGCAGCAGGAGCACTTGTGGTCCAGCGCCTGCGCCTCGGCCGAGTACCTGCGGGGGCGCCAGCGTGAGGCTCCATCCCGGGCTCGGCCGCCCCACCCCACACAGCCCGCCCCACCCCACACAGCCCGAGACTCACATGGCGAAGGTCCCGCAGGACCCAGAGCAGTAGTTCATGAGGACCTTCTTGGTGCAGCCGCCTTCCGAGATCTCCTTGGTCTCGGAGATGGTGGAGCAGGGGACCTTGGTCTCGTTGCGAGGGATGCCTGGGGACAGTGAGGTGCAGGCTTGGGGGGGACCTCCACGCCTCCCAGGGGGCCACCGCCCAGAGCCCCTGGCAGCTGGGCTGCCGAGGGGGAGCCCTCAAACTCATCATCTGCCTGAGATTGGCTCCCGGGGCCCATCTCACGGTGCAGGTCAGGGTCAGGGTCAGGGTTAAGGTTAGGGTCAGGGTCAGGGTTAGAGTCAGGGTTAGGGTTAGGGTTAAGGTTAGGGTTAGGTTCAGGGTCAGGGTTAGAGTTAGGGTTAAGGTTAGGGTCAGGGTTAAGGTTAGGGTCAGGGTCAGGGTTAAGGTTAGGGTCAGGGTCAGGGTCAGGGTACTCACACTTCTTGCAGCAGCCGTTGGGCATGAGTGTGATGGAGCCCTGCAGAGAGGGAGAGTGAGCCTGGGACCCAGACCCCCCCATGGGGAGGTCCCCGGTCACCAGGGTCAGAGGGGCAGGGGCTACAGAAGGGGCCCAGGCCAGAGGCCACGATCCCAGCATAGAGCCCAGCCCTCCAGGACCATGGGGAACCCACCGCCCCCGCCAGCAGAGGGCACACAGCGGGCGCCTGGATGGCCGCTCACCGGGAGGCAGGCGCTGGGGTCGAAGTCGGGGCAGGTAATGTTGGAGACGGACGAGATGAGCTGGTTGTGGATCTTCACGCAGCTGAAGAAGGTGCAGTTGTTCTTGGGGTCACTCTTCATGTCCCCGGGCTGCGGGCGGAGGGCAGTGTGTGAGGGCCGCCCCGAGAGACCGACGGGGCGCCCAGCAGGCCCCTCCCCCAGCAAAGGATGGAGGTCCAAGGCCATGCGGCTGGTGCCAGGCCGGAGGGGCCGTGGGCGTGCCCTGGGCTCCCGGCAGCCCCGTCCCCCCTGGGCCGCCCCTGCACCTTCAGGATGAGGTTCTGGCCGCCCGGCCTGTTGATGATGCAGTCCGTCTGCTCGCACTTCTTGCAGCACTCGCCCGGGACGGTCACCAGCCCAAAGCCCTAGCAGACAGGCAGGCTCAGGGCGGCGCTGGGGAGCAGGCGCGGGGCAGCCCCCCCCCACCCCCAGCTCCTCTTGGGGGGACTCACGGGGTTGCAGGTGCTGGGGCAGGGCACGTGGCTGCAGGACACGTTGTTGAGCTGTGTGGCGCTGTCTGTGATGTTGGTGCAGACGCAGGTCTCGCACTTGGAGGAGTACACTGGGGAGCCGGGCTGGGAGCAGGGAGGGGCACGTGAGGTGGGCGAGCCCCGAGCCTGGCTGGGACCCCACCCTCCGGCCCCGCACCCTCCCCCAGTACGGCCCCTGGCGCACCTGGTACTCAGCGTTCCCAACAACACAGACGCCCTTGGGCACTGGGGAGAAAGAGAACAGGTCCGTGGGTCAGAGGCACAGCCCAGGGGCCGTGTGGGCACTGGGGCCGGAGGTGGGAGGGACCCCCAGAAGTGAGCCCCTGCACCCCACGGGCCCCTCACGCCACAGCCCAGCCCCCGCCGCCGCCTGGCCCTCGCCCAGCCTCTCACCGCAGGAGTAGAAGGGGCAGCACCGCCCGGGTTTCATCTCGCTCTTCACATCGAAGCCCAGAGGGCACTGCGGGGGCTTCTCCTCGCACAGGCTGGTGTTGCACTCTGCGGGCGGAGGGCGGAGACGCGGGACAACGGTGACCCCCGTGCAGGGCCCGGTCCTGAGCGCCTTGCCCCAGCAGCACCCGCTCCCAGCCCCTCCCACCCCCCAGTCTCAGCCTCAGCGCCCCGAGTCGGTGGCTCCCAGCTCACAGAGGAGGTGGAATCGGGCCCGGGGGTGGGGCCTTGCTCGGGGACCCCGGGGGTCACGGGGCCGGGCGGGGCCTTACTGCAGAAGGTGATGTTGCAGCAGGTGTCCGCAGGGTTGACCTCCGTGACCAGGTACGTGCCGTCCTCCTTGCACTGGGCGGGCGGCTCCTGGCTGCACTTCTTGGGCTGGCAGACGATGCCGCTGCCGCCCTCCAGGCAAACGCAGTCCTTGCAGTCGAACTCAAAGTGCTCCCCAAACTGCAGAGAGGGCCACGGTGAGTGGGGACGAGAGCTGTGCCCCCCCACCCCCGGGTGGCTCCGTGGTGCATCTGGGGTCAGCAGGGAGAGGCACTGCGCTGGGCACCGCTGACGCCCCCCACTCCCAGCACCAGGGGGTTCTGGTCCAGGACAGCGGCCGTCATTCAGGGCCAGGCCACGAATAACACAACCGTGACCTACTCGCCAGCATTTCCCTCCGCGGCCGCGCATGTGGCAGACAAACCACACGTGGCTCCTGGGTGTGTGAGGGAGAGCTAAGGGGTCAACCGCGTGCAGGAGGCAGACAACCGGGCAGTGGCTGAGACTGCAGCTCAGGGTGAGACAGGGCATTGGGAATCGCATTGGGAACCATGGAGTGTGGATGGACGGATGGAGGGATGTGTGGACAGGCAGATGGACGGATGGATGGATGGTTGGACAGATGATGATGGATGGTTGGTTGGTTGGTTGGTTGGATGGATAGATGGATGGTGGGTGGATGGATGGATGGATGGATGGTTGGATGGATGGTGAATGGATGGTGGATGGATGGATGGATGGATGGTTAGATGGATGGATGGATGGATGGATGGATGGATGGTTAGATGGATGGAGGGATGGTTGGATGGATGGATGGTTGATTGATGGTGGATGGATGGGTGGGTGGATGGGTGGTTGGATGGATGGTGAATGGATGGTGGATGGATGGATGGTTGGATGGATGGATGGATGGATGGTTGGATGGATGGATGGATGATGGAGGGATTGTTAGAAACATGATGGGTGGATGGATGGATGGATGGATAGGTAGATGGACAGGTGAATGAGCAAAAGGATGATGTACAGAAAAACAGAGGATATAGGGATGGAAGGATAGAGGGACAGGCAAACAGAGGGGTGGGAGGAGGGGTTGTTGGCACAGCTGGGTGGACGGTGGACGGCTCTGCTAGCCAAGCTTTGCAGGACTTAATTGACTGGTTACAGAGTCTTTGAACTCCCAGGTTCTCATGTCCACCCCACCCCAAAAAACTCAGGGTCCGTGAGAGAGTATCACCCCACACCGAGGGGCAGGCCTACCTCTCTGGGCACGTTGTCAGGCCCCACACAGCCTAGGAGAGAGGAGGCAGATCCCGTTAGCAGAGTCTGGGGGCCACAGCACAGGCTCAGCCTCGTGGAGGCCGGAGGGAGGCCCGAGGGCAGGAGACGTACCACACACTTCCACGCAGACGTCAAAGCCGGGGGCGTAGTTCATGGTGCCCTCGGGGCAGAAGCAGCCTTCCACCAACATCGTGCTGTTCTGCGGGGTGCTGGGGGTGGGCAGGCGGGAGGCGCTGGGGGCGGGCAGACTCGGGGCGCTGGGGGAAGGAAGGCATCGTGAGCGGAGGGTGCGGGCGGCTGAGCACCAAGCCTGGCAGTGCTGCCCGCGCCCGGCAGGGGAGCCGCCGCGGAGACTGACCTGGACTTGCAGGTGGGCTCCTCCGCGGGACCGCAGGCCCGGTACTCCCTGTGAGCCGGGCACGTCACCGCTGCAGGAGGGAGGCAGCGGTCAGAGGCCAGGGTCAGGAGGGAGGAGCCTGTGCCCCCCAAAGTGACCATCCCACCCAGCCCCTCCCACCCACACCGGCTGAGGGTGGTGGGCCGCCCGCTCTGCTCGGCTCAGCACCCCACGCCGTCTCCAGCTGAGCGGCCGGTGCCCAGTGGTCTGAGCACGGCCGGCAGCCTCCCCCCTCCCAGCCTCTAGCCGGCCCTCCCCCACCCCGGCCCCGGCCTGCGCTCCATGCGTGCCCGGCCGCCCCCAGCCTGGCTTCAGGCTGGCACAGCACCCAGCCGAGCCCTGCGGGAGCCCCGTCCAGGCAGGTGGGCGGGCGCTTACGGCAGGCCCCGTGGGTGTGGTTCCTCCAGTCGATGCAGACGCCCTCGTGGGCACAGAGGGCCGCGTAGGTCTGCAGGCTGGCGCACTCCAGGCCCGAGTTGGGCACGCTGCAGGTGTCGAACACGCACGCCTCGTAGTAGTGCTGGGGGGGCGCCAGGGGGTGGCACTGGGCAAAGAGGCTGCGGGGAGGGACACAGGTTACCGCCCAGCTCTCACACTCCCCTCCACCCAGCCCTGCCTGGCACTGCCCCCGAGAGGCCCTGGGTGGGTGGCTGTGGGAGGGGCGCCAGTGCGGTGGCCCCAGGGTGAGGGGGGGGCCAGCCGCCCCAGTAGCTGCAGCAGAGGCCACCCCGCCTCCACCTGCCCACCCCTGGGGATGAGCCCCCCTCCCCCCAGCTCTGGGAGGGGCCCCTCTGTCTAACCCACTTCTCCCTCCAATATCAACCCTGACCCCTGACCCCTGACCCGGTCAGCTGGTCTCACCCAGGGTAGCTTTAGGGCTCAGAAAAGGCAGAGGGACGTCTGACCAGGCAGCTCGGCCCACAGGAAGCAGGAGCCCGAGTCCGGGGCCCCTCTGTGACCGGCACCCTCAGCGCCCGCCTCCTCTCCTTGCTGATGGGGGGTGGGGGGGAGGGCGGGAGGAGACACAGAGGAGCCCGCCCCCCGAGACCCTGCGGCTGGCAGCCCGCACCTGTCCTTGATGAGCTCGCAGAGAGGAGAGGAGCAGTTCCTGCTGGGGCCGGTGCTGCCCCCGGGGGGCGTGGTGGCCGGGCGCCTGGTGGTGAAGCTGGTGTGGGGACAGTGCGGCTTGGACGGGTCGTTCACCACCCACTGGTCAGCGGCCACCTCGCAGTCCGAGACGACCTCGCCGCTGGGCAGCACGCAGTCGTCCGCCGTGTTGTTGGTGCACGTGCCTGCGGCGGCGAGAGACCCGCGCTGAACCCGGTGACCCGCTGGCCGGCCCGGGGCCAGGCAGCACCGGACTCCTGTCAGCGTCCCACACGCGCCAAACCCAGGACGACGCATGGGAAGGGTGCCGGCCGCCCCCAGCAGCCTGGGGTCCCCGAGTCCCTGAGCCCACAGGTCCCCGAGCAGAGAAGCGGGAGAGCCACGCTGGGCCGGCGGGCACTCACACCCCGTCTGCCCACCGCCCTCCACCGGGCAGGGCCCGGAGCCCGTGGGGAGCTCACCGCACTGGCCCTTGGTGTTGTTGCCAAACAGGCGGTAGGGCAGCTGGATGGCGAAGGAGAGGCCGTTGTAGGAGATGAGGGCGTCCAGCTCGGGGATGTTCACCACGTAGTTGATGCCCGACTCGTACACCTGCAGCCCGTACTTCTTGTAGGGCAGGGCCACCGCCTGCTTGTTGACCTGCACCTGCGGCCCACACGCGGGGTCAGGGCGCCAGGGCCGGAGCGAGTGGCCACAGCCACCGCCTGCCCCGCCCCGTCCCCCTGAAACGGGAGCTCGATGCGTCAGGGCCAGGCCGGGCGGGCTGTCCCTCCCGCCCAGGGGGTGGGGGCCGGCCGTGGACGTACCTGGACCCTCATGGGCGCCATCTGCACGGTCTTGATCAGCACCTCCTGCGTCTCGTGGCGCACGATCAGCGTGCGGGGGCAGGACACCTGGTCGTTGACGTCGCAGTGGTAGTTGTCGATGTAGACCCCGAAGTTGTCCACCGTGGGCCGCACCTCCTCCACCAGCACGTAGGTGCAGTTGCCCTGGTAGCTGTAGTAGAGCCCGTCGAAGGTGACGTAGTGGGGGTCCCCCCAGCCCGTGCAGTAGCCTGCGGAGGGGGCCAGGTGAGCCAGGGCGGGAACCAGGGGCAGAAAAGACTGCTTCCCGAGCACCCGGGTATCCAAGCCGGAGGGTCTGGTTCCGCCTCCAGCCCCCAGAAGGGCCTCTCCCGGCTCCTCCCACAGGACCTGCCTGGCTTTGGAGCCAGAGGGCTGGGTTCAGGCAGAGCTCCGCCCCCTGTGCGCCCCCTGCCTGGGATGAGGAGTGGGGTGTGAGAAGCCCTGGGCCTGCAGCCTCCACCCACAGAGGGAGGAGCGGGGAGGGGCGGGAGGGGCGGCCCTGGCCTGGGCGGGCTTACAGTCACACTCCCAGTGCCAGCAGCAGCCGTCGGGGTCCATGACACGCACAGGAGTGAGGTTGTTGGAGCAGGTGGGCATGGGCGGGGGCTTGCACTCCACCTCCACCAGCTCCACCGTGTTGTCGTGCTTGCAGACGGCCATGGTGCAGTTACACAGCCACCACGTCTCGTTCTCCTGCGGGCGGGAGGGCGCGGGTCAGCCAGGGTCAGCCGGGGTCAGCCAGGGTTGACCGGGGTTGGCCGGGGTCAGCCAGGGTCAGCCGGGGTCAGCCAGGGTTGACCGGGGTCAGCCGGGGTCAGCCAGGGTTGGCCGGGGTTGGCCGGGGTCAGCCGGGGTCAGCCAGCCCCGCTGCCCACTCAGGAGGGGCTGTGCTCGCGAGGCCCAGGGGCAGCCGCGGAGCCCTCGCCGGGGCTGGAGGCAGCTGCATCTCGTTCCAGCGAGAAGGGGGGGCTCTGCAGACCCTGCGCCCAGAAGGCTTGGCTCTCCGGGGGCGGCTCGGGGCGGTGGGGGCAGGAAGGCAGCCCCCGGGGCTTCAGACCTGGACCAAAGCCGCCCACAGCCCACTGACCTTTCTGGGAGGATCAAAGTCCGGGCACCCAGGGGGTTTGGTGGCGGTCGGCGTGCTTGACGTGGTGGGTGGCCGGGTGGTGGGTGTGGATGTGCTGGGTGTCGAAGGGGTTGTCGGTGTGGAGGGCGTGGACGGCGTGGAGGGTGTGGACGGGCAGGACCAATTGAAGATCTCAAAGGAGCAGTTCAGGGAGCAGTTCACGTAGTAGCAGGTCTCCCCGTGGGTGCCGTTGTACACCATCTCGCCTGCAGGGGAGAGCGCGGTCCCTACGCCGTCCGAGGCCGGGCCCCACAGAGGCCGCCGGACCCCGGCCGTGGCCGCAGCGGGGGGGGGGGTGGGGGGGGGGGCCGGCCAGGGACAGCCACCCGCAGCGTGCGGCTGCCCAGCAGCTCCGGGGCTAGACCGCGGACCTGACTCCCCACCACTGTCCCGGCAGCCGGTCTGCCTGAGATCGGAAGAGAGCGCTTGGGTACCTGGGCCATAGTAGGTGTCGTTCAAAACGCAGCAAAGTGTGATGTTGGGAGCGGTGACGATCGGGGTCGACGAGGAGGTGGGCGCACCGGTGGAGGCGGTGGTGGACGGGTGTCCGGGCGGAGTAGGGGTTCCCGTGGTCGTCGTCGCAAGAGTCGTGGGGGTGGGGGCGGGGGTGGACGGGGGTCGTGTGGAAGGCGAGGCGGTCGGCGTGCCTGCGAGAACGGAGGTTACAGGGGAGGCTGGTGGTGTCACTCACCCTCGATGCTGCAGGGGCCTGGCACCTCACCACGGCGCGGCGCCTGGCATGGAGGGGCTCACGCCCACGTCCGGGCTTTCAGTCTAAGGTGGGGCTGATGAGCAAGGCCCACGGTCCACAGTACGAGTAGCCGCGAGGCCCACAGGGTGGAGCCCCTGCCCCGAGGCAGGTGGGAGCGGACCGGAGGAAGGACCTCCGAGAACCCGACTGGTAGCCTCTGCTCCCCTCCCAGCCCTGCCCCACACACCCTCCCGACAGCATGGCGCCCCCCACCACCACCCCTCAGCGGTGGCCGAGGGCCCTGTGCCTGTGGAAAGGCATCCTGTGGGGCAAGTGGGGGCCTCGCGTAGGCCCATGGCCGTGGCCCACGGAACGCTCACCGGCTGGGCTGGGCAGGCACCAGGCTCGCCGAGCCGGCCTGGACCCTCCCGGCGACCGTTCTCACTGGACAGAGCACGGCGCCCAGGGTTCAGGTCCGAGGGCCTACAAAGCTCCCCTGGGTGATAAGGGACCGGAGCGAGTTGCCAGCTGCCACACTGGCTCCGGTGTCCATACCTGAAGTGGTGCTCCCCGGGGTGGTGACCACGGGCTTCGTTTCCGTGGGGGGTGAAGGAATGCTGGTTGTCTTCACGGTTGTTGGAGAGGTAGTCAGAGGTGTGGTTGACTCCGTGGTAGAGGGGAAGGTGGACTGAGATGTTGGAGGGGAGGAGGACTCAGGCGGGGGTTTAGGCGTGGTGGTGGGTGTGGTGGTGGGGGGCACTGGGGTGGCAGTGGTGGTGGTGGTGCTATGGGGGGTGGTGGTTGGTATCTCTGTTGAGCTGATGGTGGGTGTGGTGGGGGGGGGCACTGGGGTAGTGGTGGTGGTGGTTGGTATCTCTGTTGAGCTGATGGTGGGTGTGGTGGTGGGGGGCACTGGGGTAGTGGTGGTGGTGGTTGGTATCTCTGTTGAGCTGTTGGTGGGTGTGGTGGTGGGGGGCACTGGGGTAGTGGTGGTGGTGGTTGGTATCTCTGTTGAGCTGATGGTGGGTGTGGTGGTGGGGGGCACTGGTGTGGTGGTGGTGGTGGTGGTGGTAGTAGGGATTGGGGTTGGTGTCTCTGTTGAGCTGATGGTGGGTGTGGTGGTGGGTGGCACTGGGGTGGTGGTGGTGGTGGTGGTGGTGCTATGGGGGGTGGTGGTTGGTGTCTCTGTTGAGCTGATGGTGGGTGTGGTGGTGGGGGCACTGGGGTGCTGGTGGTGGTGGTGGTAGTAGGGGTTGGGGTTGGTGTCTCTGTTGAGCTGATGGTGGGTGTGGTGGTGGGTGGCACTGGGGTGGTGGTGGTGGTGGTGGTGGTGCTATGGGGGTGGTGGTTGGTGTCTCTGTTGAGCTGATGGTGGGTGTGGTGGTGGGGGGCACTGGGGTGCTGGTGGTGGTGGTGGTAGTAGGGGTTGGGGTTGGTGTCTCTGTTGAGCTGATGGTGGGTGTGGTGGTGGGTGGCACTGGGGTGGTGGTGGTGGTGGTGGTGGTGCTATGGGGGTGGTGGTTGGTGTCTCTGTTGAGCTGATGGTGGATGTGGTGGTAGGGGGCACTGGGGTGGTGGTGGGGGTGGTATGGGGGGTGGTGGTTGGTATCTCTGTTGGGCTGATGGTGGGTGTGGTGGTGGGTGGCACTGGGGTGGTGGTGGTGGTGGTGGTGCTATGGGGGTGGTGATTGGTGTCTCTGTTGAGCTGATGGTGGGTGTGGTGGTGGGTGGCACTGGGGTGGTGGTGGTGCTATGGGGGTGGTGGTTGGTATCTCTGTTGAGCTGATGGTGGGTGTGGTGGTGGGTGGCACTGGGGTGGTGGTGGTGGTGCTATGGGGGTGGTGGTTGGTATCTCTGTTGAGCTGAAGGTGGGTGTGGTGGTGGGTGGCACTGGGGTGGTGGTGGTGGTGGTGGTGCTATGGGGGGTGGTGATTGGTGTCTCTGTTGAGCTGATGGTGGGTGTGGTGGTGGGTGGCACTGGGGTGGTGGTGGTGCTATGGGGGGTGGTGGTTGGTATCTCTGTTGAGCTGATGGTGGGTGTGGTGGTGGGTGGCACTGGGGTGGTGGTGGTGGTGGTGGTGGTTGGTATCTCTGTTGAGCTGATGGTGGGTGTGGTGGTGGGGGCACTGGGGTGGTGGTGGTGGTGGTGGTGCTATGGGGGTGGTGGTTGGTATCTCTGTTGAGCTGATGGTGGGTGTGGTGGTGGGTGGCACTGGGGTGGTGGTGGTGGTGGTGGTGCTATGGGGGTGGTGGTTGGTGTCTCTGTTGAGCTGATGGTGGGTGTGGTGGTGGGTGGCACTGGGGTGGTGGTGGTGGTGGTGGTGCTATGGGGGGGGGTGATTGGTGTCTCTGTTGAGCTGATGGTGGGTGTGGTGGTGGGTGGCACTGGGGTGGTGGTGGTGGTGGTGGTGCTATGGGGGGTGGTGGTTGGTGTCTCTGTTGAGGTGATGGTGGGTGTGGTGGTGGGGGGCACTGGGGTGGTGGTGGTGGTGGTGCTATGGGGGGTGGTGGTCGGTATCTCTGTTGAGCTGATGGTGGGTGTGGTGGTGGGTGGCACTGGGGTGGTGGTGGTGGTGGTGGTGCTATGGGGGGTGGTGATTGGTGTCTCTGTTGAGCTGATGGTGGGTGTGGTGGTGGGTGGCACTGGGGTGGTGGTGGTGGTGGTGGTGCTATGGGGGTGGTGGTTGGTGTCTCTGTAGGGCTGGTGGTGGGTGTGGTGGTGGGGGGTATTGGGGTGGTGGTGGTGGTGGTGGTGGTGGTGGTGCTATGGGTGGTGGTGGTTGGTGTCTCTGTTGAGCTGATGGTGGGTGTGGTGGTGGGTGGCACTGGGGTGGTGGTGCTATGGGGGGTGGTGGTCGGTATCTCTGTTGAGGTGGTGCTCGGGGGCACTGTGGTGGTAGTAGGGGTTGGGGTTGGTGTCTCAGTGGTGGTGGTAGTAGGGGTTGGGGTCGGTGTCTCAGTGGTGGTGGTGGTAGGGGTTGGGGTTGGTGTCTCTGTTGAGGTGGTGGTGGGTGTGGTGGTGGGGGGCACTGGGGTGGTGGTGGTGGTGCTATGGGTGGTGGTGGTGGTGGTGGGTGTGGGTGTGGGTGTTGAGGTCACTGTGGGGGTGGTGGGAGAGCAGTACCCACAGCAGTAGACGTTGATCTCATAGTTGTAGCACATGGGAATGCCTCCGGGGATCCCTATCTGGTCTTGGTTTCTGCACACCAGCCCCTCTTCGAGGTCGCACAGCACCTTCTGTCCCAGGGCTCCGATGGGACGATCCGGAAACATGACGGCTCTGCAGGAGATGTTGGCTGCCCAGCCTTCCTGACAGGCCTTCTCAATGGACTCGAAGTCTCCACCTGATCCCCCGTAGCTCGGCTTCCCACTGTCTTTCCAGCCTGTCCATCGGCAGTCATCCATACATGGGGTGGATTCTGTTACGGGCTTGCTGGTGGTCACCGTCGTGGTGGGCGTTGGTGTAGCTGTGGATGTCGTAGTAGTGGTCGTCACGGTGGTCGTCGGTTCTGGTGTGGAGGTGATTGGTGAGGTGGTGGGTGAGGTGGTGGTGGTGGTGGTGGTGGTCGTCGGTTCTGGTGTGGAGGTGATTGGTGAGGTGGTGGGTGAGGTGGTGGTGGTGGTGGTGGTCGGCTCTGGTGTGGGGGTGGTTGGTGAGGTGGTGGTGGTGGTCGGCTCTGGTGTGGAGGTGATTGGTGAGGTGGTAGGTGAGGTGGTGGTGGTGGTGGTGGTCGGCTCTGGTGTGGGGGTGGTTGGTGAGGTGGTAGATGAGGTGGTGGGTGAGGTGGTGGGTGAGGTGGTGGTGGTGGTGGTGGTGGTGGTTGGCTCTGGTGTGGGGGTGATTGGTGAGGTGGTGGGTGAGGCGGTGGTGGTGGTCGGCTCTGGTGTGGGGGTGATTGGTGAGGTGGTGGGTGAGGTGGTGGTGGTGGTGGTGGTGGTGATGGTCGTTGGTTCTGGTGTGGGGTGATTGGTGAGGTGGTGGGTGAGGTGGTAGTGGTGGTCGGCTCTGGTGTTGGGGTGGTGGTGGTGGTGGTCGGCTCTGGTGTTGGGGTGGTGGTGGTGGTGGTCGGCTCTGGTGTTGGGGTGGTTGGTGAGGTGGTGGATGAGGTGGTGGTGGTGGTCGGCTCTGGTGTGGAGGTGATTGGTAAGGTGGTGGGTGAGGTGGTGGGTGAGGTGGTGGTGGTGGTGGTGGTGGTGGTGGTCGGCTCTGGTGTTGGGGTGGTGGTGGTGGTGGTCGGCTCTGGTGTGGAGGTGATTGGTGAGGTAGTGGGTGAGGTGGTGGTGGTGGTGGTGGTGGTGGTGGTGGTGGTGGTGGTGGTGTTCGTCGGTTCTGGTGTGGAGGTGCTTGGTGAGGTGGTGGGTGAGGTGGTGGTGGTGGTGATGGTGGTGGTGGTTGGTGTCTCTGTTGAGGTGATGGTGGGTGTGGTGGTGGGGGCACTGGGGTGGTGGTGGTGGTGGTGCTATGGGGGTGGTGGTTGGTGTCTCTGTTGAGGTGGTGCTCGGGGCACTGTGGTGGTAGTAGGGGTTGGGGTTGGTGTCTCAGTGGTGGTGGTAGTAGGGGTTGGGGGCGGTGTCTCAGTGGTGGTGGTAGTAGGGGTTGGGGTGGGTGTCTCAGTGGTGGTGGTGGTAGGGGTTGGGGTTGGTGTCTCTGTTGAGGTGGTGGTGGGTGTGGTGGTGGGGGGCACTGGGGTGGTGGTGGTGCTATGGGTGGTGGTGGTGGTGGTGGTGGGTGTGGGTGTGGGTGTTGAGGTCACTGTGGGGGTGGTGGGAGAGCAGTACCCACAGCAGTAGACGTTGATCTCATAGTTGTAGCACATGGGAATGCCTCCGGGGATCCCTATCTGGTCTTGGTTTCTGCACACCAGCCCCTCTTCGAGGTCGCACAGCACCTTCTGTCCCAGGGCTCCGATGGGACGATCCGGAAACATGACGGCTCTGCAGGAGATGTTGGCTGCCCAGCCTTCCTGACAGGCCTTCTCAATGGACTCGAAGTCTCCACCTGATCCCCCGTAGCTCGGCTTCCCACTGTCTTTCCAGCCTGTCCATCGGCAGTCATCCATACATGGGGTGGATTCTGTTACGGGCTTGCTGGTGGTCACCGTCGTGGTGGGCGTTGGTGTAGCTGTGGATGTCGTAGTAGTGGTCGTCACGGTGGTCGTCGGTTCTGGTGTGGAGGTGATTGGTGAGGTGGTGGTGGTGGTGGTGGTGGTGGTGGTCGGCTCTGGTGTGGAGGTGATTGGTGAGGTGGTGGGTGAGGTGGTGGTGGTGGTCGGCTCTGGTGTGGTGGTGGTGGTGGTGGTGGTGGGTGAGGTGGTGGTGGGCTCTGGTGTGGAGGTGATTGGTGAGGTGGTAGGTGAGGTGGTGGTGGTGGTCGGCTCTGGTGAGGTGGTGGTCGGCTCTGGTGTGGTGGTGGTGGTGGTGGTGGTGGGTGAGGTGGTGGGGGTGGGGGTCGGGGTCACTGTGGTGGTGGGGGTTGGGGTTGGTGTCTCAGTGGTGGTGGTGGTGGGTGTGGTTGGGATGAGGGTGGTGGTGGTGGTGGTGGTGGTTGTGGTGGTGGGGGGGGTCGAGGGTGGGGGCACAGGACACTCATCCATTGGCAGACAGCAGTTGACGCGTATCTCGTAGTCATAGCACATCTCGAACGGTCCGTTTTCAAACTGGTCCTCGTTTTTGCAGAGGAAGCCGACGGAGAGGTCGCACCGCGCCTTCTGGCCCGCCTCCTCCCAGCTGAGGTGCGGCGCCTTGGCTGGCCGGCACTGGATGGCCTCCGGCGCCCGGCAGACGCTGTCGAAGGTCTCCGTTTCGCCGCCGTCGGGGCCCTGGCTCGGGTGGTTCTCGTTGATCCAGTCGGACCAGAAGCAGCACAGCTCTGGGGAGCAAGGCCCAGCCTCGGTCCTCTGTGCCCGGGTGGCAACTTCCAGAGAGGTGGCCGGACCCAGGCGGCTCGGAGCCCCCGGCTGGCGGTCCCTGCCCCTGAGAGGCCCAGACTGGAGGTCCGGACACCACCCCCACCCCCACTGCAGCTGAGCACTGAGGCCCAGCGAGGGGGCCCAGAGCCACACCAGGCGACAGGCCCTGGCCACAGAGTCCAGCCCGGGCCCCTTCGTCGGCTACGGTCCACTCCCTGTGCCAAAAAGTAAGTAACAGCCCTGGCCGGTGGTGCAATGGGTAGAGCATTGGCCCGCGCACAGGTTGTGGATTTGTGTGTGGGAGACAACCGATGGCTGTGCCTGTCTCACATGGACGTCTGTTTCTCCCTGTCCCCCTCCCTCCCTCCCTCCCTCCCTTCCACTCTCTTTGGGAAAAGCAATGGGAAAAAGATTCTCAGGTGAGGATTAACAAAGGGAGGGAGGGAAGGAGGGAGGGAGGGAGGGAGGGAGGGAGGGAGGAAGGGAGGGAGGAAGGGAGGGAGGAAGGGAGGGGAAAGAGAGGGGAAGGAAGGAAGGAAGGAAGGAAGGAAGGAAGGAAGGAAGGAAGGGAGAGAGGGAGAGAGGGAGGGAGGGAGGAAGGGAGGGAGGGAGGAAGGGAGGGAGGGAGGGAGGAAGGGAGGGAGGAAGGGAGGAGAGAGAGGGGAAGGAAGGAAGGAAGGAAGGAAGGGAGGGAGGGAGGGAGGGAGGAAGGAAGGAAGGAAGGAAGGAAGGGAGGAAAGGAGGGAGGGAGGGAGGAAGGGAGGAAGGGAGGGGAAAGAGAGGGGGAGGGAGGAAGGGAGGGAGGAAGGAAAGAAGGAGGGAAGGAGGGAGGGAGGGAAGGAGGGAGGGTCACCATCCCAGGGAGGAAGCACCCAGAAGGGTCTTGGCCGCGACTCCTGACCAACATGTCACCCCGAGCTCGCCGTGTGCTTCGCATGAGTCCCCAGACCATCTGTGGCCTCAGAGCCGGTGCCCAGGGGGCTCAGGGCTGCTCCCTGCCCCCCACCCCGGCCCCACGGGGACAGCGCCCACACACTTACTCGGAGTCGTGGAGGCGGGCGGCGACACTGCAGGAGCGGGAAGAAGACCCGTCACTACACGGTTGGAGACCCAGGCTCTGCCCCCCCCCCCCACGGTTTCCCTCTCCCGTGGCTGTCTGTCCCTCCCGCGGGCGGTGAGGCTGTGGTTCCACCGGCCCAATGCCCAGGCCTCGAAGGACAGCCTCTGCTCCCTCTGACCCACAGGGGTACTTCCTGGCTGGATTTAGAAAATGCCCCCGGCGCCTCCTCTGCGGCCCGGGCTGGGTGCGGTCCAGGCGCGGGCCAGGCTGGGACACCCATTCCCTGAGCCGAGAGGCGTGTGGCACCTCCCGCCCGGGAGCAGAAGGTGAGACCCGGCCACATGGCCTCGCTCCTGCCCCAGAGGGGCCGTCCTGCCGGCTCGGGGCCTGGGGAAGGCGGGGCTCGAGGTGAGGGGGTGGCCCTGGGCCTCACCTGTGCTGGGCGTCGGGGTCCGGGTGGTGGTGGTGGTGGTGGGGGTGGGGGTGGTGGGGGCGGTGGGGGTGGGTGTCGAGGAGGAGACAGGGGTGGTGGTGGACACACAGATGTTGAAGTGCCTCTCCACCGTCCCGTTGGGGCTGCAGACCTCCCAGTAGCAGAAGGCGCCGTCCTGGGTGAAATTAAGAACCTTCCCTGGGGGCGGAGGGGGCGGCCGTCAGCACAGAGAACCAGAGCCCGTGGCCTGGCCCCAGAGCCAAAGGTAGGCGTCCCCCAACTCCTGCCAGTGGTGAGCCAAGGACCCCACAGGAACCCCATCCCAGAACCCTAAGGGCCCCCAAACAGCCGAATCCCAGGAGGGTCACGGGCTCGCCACGCGGGGAAGCGCAGTGGGTGGCGGAGCCTCCAGACCAGAGAGGCTCTGGGTGAGAAGGACCCGGAGGAGACACCCCCATCCCCCTCCCCTGGCCCAGGCGTCCATGGACGGGCTCTCAGGGCGGCCTCAGCGGGGAGCTCACCTCCCTCCGGCTGGCAGTCAACCGAGGTGTTGGTACACACACTGCAAAGCAAGTGCAGGCTGCAGTCCGGGCACCTGGCTGCCTCGTGCCCGGTGCAGCCCAGAGCCCCCGGGGCCCCGACAGAGGGCAGGGGGTGGGTGGGGGGAGGCAGGCCAAGCCGCCGAGAGGCCCTGGCTCCCGCATGCAGGCATGTGCATAGGGCCCATGTGTGTGCCGGCCGCCCCCAGGGCCCCTGGGATATGAGCTTACGTACCAGGCCTGGCAGTCCTGCTTGGGGGGCACGGACGCTCCGGGTGGGTAGTGGGTGTCCCCCACGTAGCAGCCACACTGGTCTTTGGTGACGCACTTCTTCAGATCCTCGTCGTAGATGGGCCGGTCGTGAGGGCACCGGGGGTAGCAGCCTGGTGGGCACCGGGCACAGGGCACAGGGCTGGAACCACACCCCTCAGACCCCACCCGGCAGCCGCCCACCCACCCGCAGGTCCTTCTCGCTGGGCCGTTCCTCCGGGAAGGGCAGGATGGGAAAGGCAGGGCCCAGATCCACGCCCCGGCTGAGCCTGGAACACCCATAGGGGTACAGGGACAGCCAGGCCCCGCCCACGTCCGGCACCCCGGATCCCTGACCTGGCCATTCTCACTGCTTCATGTCCGCTAGTTCTCCACTCAAAGGCCCCCCAGCCCCTCCTCGGAAATGCGCCCCCATCCGGCGCTGCCGGTCCCTGGCACTCCCGGGCCTGGCCTTACAGGTCGGGGTGACCTGTTTCTCTCCTGCCTCTCCCCTTAGCTCAGGCTCCAAGCCCGGGGTTCAGTGGAGGAATTCCGGTGGCGGCCCCTGCGGCCCTGCTCACCCTCCAGGTAGGACACGGAGATGTTGGAGTGGATGCCGTTGATGGTCCTGCAGGTCTCGAAGCTGCGGTTCCCGCAAGGCTCGTAGTGCCACTCACACTCGTCCGGAGGGTTGTAGTAGTCGCAGAAGATGGCTGGGGGGGCAGGGCGGGGTCAGACTGGGGGGCGGGGGGGGGGGCTCAGGCAGGGGGCAGGGCCTGGCGGCACTCACGGCACAGGTCTGGCGTCCTCCAGAACACGCAGGCGCCCTCCTTGGTGCACTCCTGGGCGTAGGAGGCCACGGCCGAGCAGAAGCACTCGCAGTCGCCGCCCGTGTCGCAGGAGCAGCTGTCGTGCACGCAGGCCTCGTAGAAGGGCTTGGGGTCCACCTGGGGGGAAGCCGCCGAGCGCCTGGGTCCACGGGGGCCTCGCAGGGCGGGCCCCCACCCACGCCAGCCCCGCTCCTGGGACCAGGCGCACCACCCAGACGGGCCTCCCGGGGCTCTGGGGAGGTCGGAGGCGGTGGGCACCCTGCAGTGCGCGCTGTCCCTCCGCTGTCCCTCCGCCCCTCCGCTGCCGGACTGAGCACCGTGGGGGTGTTGGGCTCAGGCGGCCTTCCCCCTCCCGGGACGGTGCAGGAGGCTGGGGGTCCAGCCGGGGTCTCAGGAGGAAGGTTTCACCTCGGTCACGTGTTCAAAGGACACAGGATGGAGATGAAGCTGCAGGCCAGGTGCCTCTTGGGGACACCACGGACTCCCCCCAGCGTGCACGCCCACAGCCAGGCTCATGGGCACGCCCACACGCTCGCGGCCACGCCCATCGCCCTCGCGGCCACGCCCACACGCTCGCGGCCACGCCCACAGGCTCGCGGCCACGCCCACCTTGCTGTGGCAGGCGTGGAAGACCTCGCTCTTGATGATGCTGCACTGCTTCTTGGCCCAGGCGTGGCGGTGGGGCCTCAGGCTGCAGGGCTCGGGGGTGGTGGTCACGTCGGGGCAGGTGGAGGCCTCCTTCCAGCTGTTGCCAAAGTCCAGCTCGCTGTCCACCACCATGTGGTCCCGCGTGGTGAAGTCGTTGCTGGAGCGCTGGTCGAAGTTCCCGCACAGGCCACACACAGAGCCCTGCGGACACAGGGGCGAGGCGTCCAGAGGTGCCCGGGGCCGGGGGGGGGGGGGCGGGGGGGGGGAAGGGATGAGGCGGGGGGGCGGGCCAGGCGGGGGAGGGGCGGGGAGGAGCGCACCTTGTAGGAGGGCGCCAGCTTGATGAAGATGGTGGTCTTCCTGTCCCAGATGACGATGATGCCCGTGCTGGTCTCCACCACCAGGTACTGGCCCACGTCTCGTGTGGTGTAGGCCACGTGCTGGCCCTCGTCCCGGTGGATCACCGAGCGGTGCTTGTCCTCCAGCTTCAGCTCCGTCCTCTGTGCGGGCGGAGAGGGGGTCAGGCGGGTCCCGGCTCTCCCAGACCCGCGCTGGGCGGGCAGCACTCACCCCTATGAAGATCTTGATGGCCTTGGAGCAGGTGACGCCCGTGGTGCCGCAGGGGACGTTCTCGGTGATGATGCTGAAGGAGCCCTGCCCGGAGTTCTGGCCGCAGTAGTCCTGGAGCCACGGAGGGCAGAGGGCGTGAGCCAGCCGCTGGGCACCGGCGCCCTGGGCACCCCGCCCCCGCCCAGCCTCGGCCCCTCCTCCGTGGAGAGGGGACAGCCATGTCCCACCAGAGCCCCTCGTTCCCCTGAACCCCACACCCCGCTGCCCCAGGGAGGGTCACAGGAGGAGAGGGCAGAGGAGGGGCCCTTTGCCGTGGACACAGCCCCCCGGCCATCGGCAGCACCAGCACAGGGGGGACAGGGAGCAGGGGGGTCTGGGGGCGCCCTCGGCCGCACCTGCACGGCCACGTAGGAGCAGTGCCCGTCGAAGTCGTAGAACCTCCCGTCGAAGGTGATGTAGTGGCCGCTCCCGTAGATGGTGCAGGTGCCGTGGCACACCTTCTGGCTGCAGGCCCAGCGCCCTCTCTGGCAGGTGCTGAGGAGAGCGGAACAGGGGCCTGGAAGGGCTGTGCGGGCAGCTCCCGGGCACCACACCGACAGGCCCTCACCAACCACCAACGGAAAGTGCCGCCCGGCACCCTCACTCCGGCCAGGACCCTGTCAGCCAGTGGGGGTGGGGGGGTGCACGGAGCCCTGCACACCTGGGCCTGTGTGCCTGGCCTGCTCCCCAGGGGCACACTTCCCGCGGGCGCAAGGGGCCGTCAGCCAGGCCCGGCGGCTCACCAGGTGTTGCAGTCCACGGTGATCTTGTCGCCGGGGTTGTACAGGTCCTGGTTGTGCACACAGGGGCACTTCTCCTCCTTGACGCAGCCCCCACGGCCGTCGTCCATCAGCCCCTCGGGGCACACGCAGCCGCTGATGCACTCCGTCTGGTACTGGGGGCAGCCAGACAGGGGGTCAGAGCCAGGCCAGCCCTGTCCTTGGCCGCGCATCCGACCCTGCGGGCACCCTCGCATCCCCACTCCGCCCCTGACCTCCCTCCCGGGCCCACCACTAGGCAGGGAGCCCGATGAGGGGCGGGGCGCTGGGCAGGGGCCCACGGGGACAGGGAGGGCCGACGAGACCCCTGTGTCCACAGGCCTGGCAGGCAGAGCCGCGGGCTGGCATCGAGCCTGCTGCCCCGCCTCCCGCGGCCCAGGGCCCTGCCCTGCACGCACCTGGCCGGCAGCCAGCGTCTGGCAGCTGACGGGGCGGGGGTTCCGGATGGCCAGCGCCGTCAGGTTGTTACAGTCAACGTGAATCTTTGGGGCCGCGCATCCTGTGGGACAGAGGGGCCGCCTTAGTTCAGCTACAGGGGAAGGGGGGGTAGGCGAGGGGGCCACGCAGGGGCAGGGGCAGAGGCCGCGCGGGGGCAGCGCCCACTTACTCTGGCCGAGCAGCTTGACCTGGGTGCAGTGCAGCCTCCCGTTCCGGCAGACGCTGTGGGCAGAGGCGGGACTGAGCGAGCTGCCCGGGCGGGCGGGGAGGTGGGGCCCCCCGGGCTGTCCCTGCCCCCCTGCCCCTCCCCGGCCCCGGACACCCACCAGCGCTCCTCCTGCCTCAGGACCACGTCGCCCGCCTCCACGTAGCTGCCGCGGTGGTAGCAGGAGCACTTGGCCTGCGGGACGCAGCGGCCCTTCTCGTCCAGGAAGGTGTGGTCGGGGCAGCCGCAGCCGTCCACGGGCGCAAAGCCCTGGACGCAGTGGCTTTCGGGCTCCGAGAGCGAGCGGCAGGTCTGCTGGCAGGTGGTCAGGTTGTACAGGAAGATCTGCGTCTTGGGGCAGGAGCCCACGTCGCTGTCTGCGGAGGAGGGGCCGCGTGAGGGGCAGAGGGCGCCCCGCTCCCAGCGCCCCGCTCCCCGCTCCCCCGCTGGCTGTCCCGGGCCCACCTCAGGCGGACACCTGCCCAGCTGAGGTGCCGGGACAGTCCTGGGACAGCCCAGCCGCACAGGCACACCCGCCCCTCACACCTCCCGCTGGGCAGACGGGCTGCGGCCACAGCTCCGACCCGCCGCCCGCAGAGGAGGCGCTGCCCTGGGGATGGCGGGGAACCAGGCCCGACCCCCACGGGACTCCAGGACCCCGAGCCCCAGGACGCCCGCAGGGGCCGGCACTCACTGCAGACGAGATCCCGCCAGCCCCACAGCATGACGCCCTTGGTGGCGCAGGCGCGGGCATAGGAGGACAGCGCGGTGCACATGCAGTCCTCGTTGTCCTGGCAGTTGCACGTGTCGTATTTGCACCTCTGGGCGGTGAGGAGGGAAGGGGCTGGGACCTGGCACGCCCGTGCCGGCACTCCCCGCACCCAGGGGCACTCACACACGTGTACACAGACTCACGCGTGCTACACACATGCATATACCTGCATGTGCAGTGCACATGTGCGAATATGTCTGCCCACATTCACACAGACACCGTACGTGCACACACTGACACGTGCACCACCTGCGTGCACACATGCTTGCCCACACTCACACATGCATCACACACGTGTACATACACACTCAGCAACTTCCCGCAGCAGCCTCGAGCTCGGCAGGTGCACGGAGCAGGCCTGGCCAGGCTGGGGGCAGGCGCACGTGCGGGTCCCACCCACCTGGTAGTACTCATCGGGGTCCACGGCGGAGTGGCACCGGCCGAAGGGGGTCTCCTTCTTCCTGAGCATCGAGCACCAGTGCTCCGCGTAGTTGGCTAGAGAGGGGCGGGGCTCAGTGGGCGTGGCCCCGCGGCAGGTTCCCCCAAGTCCGGCCGACCCGTCACCCAAGCTGGGGTGGACGCTGTCCCCTCGTGGACCAGGCCCAGTCCCCTCCCTCCAGGTCAGGTCAGCCCAGAACAGGCAGGGTGCCCACCGCCCCCTCTCAGCCTCCCCAGGATGGTGGGGTGTCATGGAGGGGGGAGGCGTACTGTCCCGGCACCAGGCCAGCCCTGGACGCAGGCCACCGCCCAGCCATTAGCAGCCCGGCCCCTCTGCCCTGTCGCTTGGCGGGCTGCCACCATGGGCCACCCTAAGCCAGCAGGGCAGGCCCTGTCCCTCCCACACACACAGTGTCCGCCAGGAGCCGCAGCTGTGGGGGGCAGGGGGCGCTCACCACTCTCGATGTTGAGGGAACAAGGGTCGTCCAGCCAGTCCTGCTTGTCTTGGCAGCTCGACTGGGCCTTCCAGGTATTGGCGAAGCCGGCGCCCGTGGCCTCCACCAGCCCGCCCGCCGTCTGGAAGTCGTCACCCTCCTGGCCATTGAAGTTCCCACAGAGGCCTGAGGACAGGACAGAGTTGGAGCAGGGATGGGAGGGGGGCGGGGGGCAGGGGCAGGGCGGGGGCAGACCTGAGGGGGCACTCACCCTGCACGCGGCCCTGAGCGGCCTGGTCCAGCGTCAGGAACAGCTGCATGAGGGGCGCCAGCTGGATCTGCAGCCTGAGGCCGAAGGCGGTGCTCACCACCAGGTGGTAGGAGGACGGTTGAAAGATGGAGAAGCTCGCTGCCGGGCAGGGGTGAGCGCGTGAGGGCTGCCGGCCGGCCCTCTTTACCCCTCCACCCCCACAGTGCATCGCTCCCCACACCCCACTGCCCTCCACACCCCACTGCCCCCCACACCCCCACTCCCCCGCCAGGGCTGGGGACTGGGCTCACCTGTCACGTGGGGCAGGTTCACCTGCAGTTCGTTGAGCAGCACGCTGCCATCGGACTTAAAGACCACCACCTGGGGACAGAGCACGGGACAGCGGGGCTGGGAAGGGCCTCGGGGAAGGGGGTGGGGGTGGGGGGGGGGTCGGAGGGAGCGGCACCTACGTTCTTCTGCTTGTCTGCCAGCAGCACCACCGTCTTCAGGCAGGTCTCCTTGTCGGTGGCGCCGCAGGGGGCCAGCTCGCCCAGGAGGGCGTAGGAGTCGGGGTGGTCGCCCTGCGGAGGACAGGGGTGCGGTGAGGCCGGGCTGGGCTGGGCTGGGCTGGGCTCGGGTCCACCCATAGGCGCCGGGGCGGCTGCCCACCTTGGTCAGCACGTAGTAGCAGTCGCCGTGGAAGGTGTACTTCTTCCCGTCGAAGGTGGTGATGTGGGAGCCGCCCTCCAGGGCGCAGTTCCCGGGGCACGGCAGGTCTTTGCACACCCAGCGGCCGGCGTTGCAGACGCTATCGGGCAGCGGGCACAGGTCAGGCTCGGCGCACCCCGGCCCGCCAGCCCCGGCCCCGCACTCACCAGTGCCCACCAGCCCCGGCCCGGCCCCACACTCACCACTGCCCACCAGCCCCGGCCCGGCCCCGCACTCACCACTGCCCACCTGGCCCGGCCCGGCCCCGCACTCACCACTGCCCACCAGCCCCGGCCCGGCCCCGCACTCACCAGTGCTCACAGTCGTGGCTGACCTGCTGGCCGGGAGCGTACAGCTGCCCGTGCAGCTTGCAGTGGCACTGGCTCACGGGGACGCAGCCACCGTCCCTGAGGTCATCGTACACGGTGCCTGGGACAGCGGACAGTGGGCCCGTCACACTCAGCTGAGATCCCCAGTGGCCGCCAGCCAGGCCTCCCCCCGCAAATACTGCTGGTCCCCACACCGCTGGCCAGGCCCCCCCAGGACCCCCCAGGATCCCCCAGGACCCCCTCAGGGCCCCCCTGTCCCCTCCATGCCCCCCTCTCCCCTCTGTGTCCCCTCCATGCCCCCTCTCCCCTCTGTGTCCCTGTGTCCCCTCCGTGCCCCCTCTCCCCTCTGTGTCCCTGTGTCCCCTCCGTGCCCCCCTCTCCCCTCTGTGTCCCTGTGTCCCCTCCGTGCCCCCCTCTCCTCTCTGTGTCCCTGTGTCCCCTCCATGCCCCCCGTCCCCTCCATGCAGCTGGGCACCCACGCCCAAGGCAGTGAGGCCATCATCCCCGGGAACCTGGGCAGAGCCCCCACCGCCGCGCCCGCCGCGCCCGCCGCGCCCGCCGCACCCGCACCTTCGGGGCAGAAGCAGCCGTCCATGCGGTGCTCCTCGCACAGGTGGCTGACCTCCAGGTGGGAGCAGGTGTCCACGCAGGGCGAGCCGCTCTCCAGGTAAACCATGTTTCGGGGGCAGGTCTTGGCTGGAAGGGCAGCGCAGGCCCCTGAGCGGCTGCGCCCGAGGGGAGGGCGGCCGGGCAGGGAGCTGCACGCCCAGGGCCCTGGACTCCCCTAGACCCAGGCCACCTCCTGGTCCGCAGGCAAGGCTCCCCACCAGGGCCCTCCCGGCCACCACCCCTGCGCCCGGGCCCTGTCCTCCCGACCCCCCCGACCCGGGCGGGCGCTTACGGCAGAGCGAGGCTGTCCTCCAGTTCCCGGGCCGCCCGCCGGCGTGCGAGCACTGGCGGGAGAACTCGGCGAGGGTGCTGCACACGCAGGCGGCGCCGGACGGGCACTGGCAGCGGTCCTGGGCGCAGGCCTGCACGTACGGCTCCAGCGGCACCAGGTCCAGGCAGCCCTCGAAGGCCTCGGCCGTCAGCAGCCTCTGGCACTCGGCGCGCTGCGGGCGGGCAGGCTCCGTGTGGGCGGTGGGTGGGCTGGCTGCTCCCACTTCCCTTCCCAGCTATGGGACCTGGAGGGGCGCGGGGGGAGGGGCGCGGGGGGGGGAGCAGCACTGCCCTGGGGGGTCCTGGGCTGGTCCCAGTGACTCACGTGCTCAGAGCAGGACTTGGGGGCCGACACCTCTTCGGGGTCGTTGCACTCCGCCCCGGGCTTGTTGATCTTCTGCATGTTTCCAAACTCCACGGCACTGAAGAGCACGCCTGCGGGTGGCACGGCCCATCAGGGCGCTGGGAGCCTGCACGCACACGCACATGCACACACACACACAGACATGCACACACACAGACATGCACACACAGACATGCACACACATGCACACAGAGACATGCACGCACACATGCACACACAGACATGCACACACATGCACACAGAGACATGCACGCACACATGCACACACAGACATGCGCGCACACACACACCCGCCCGCCAGGCCCGGGAGCACGCACCATCGGACAGGAACTCCGAGTAGGTCTGCAGGCCGTTGTAGTCGCCGCAGAGGCCGCACGTGTGGTTCCGGAACCTGCTGTCCAGCTCCAGCTGCAGGGAGGAGGCGGGTGAGTGGCCATAGGCAGCGGGACCACAGGCAGGGCAGTCGGCAGCCAGGGAGCCCCCCACAGCCAGCCACCTCCCGACCTTGTTTGGGCGTCGGCTCCACAGAACGGCTGGGTCGGAGGGAGCGGGGGGGGGGGGGGGGGGGGCCCTGGCATCACTGAGGGTCCCCGCTGGGTGGGTGCTGCGCCTGCTCCCCACTGCTAACCCGCTGGGCTCCTCCATCAGCACGGACGAGCCGCCCTGGACCACCCTGTGCCCGGCCCGTACCCACCATGAGCGCATCCTCCCGGTTCCACATGAGGGTGAGGCCGGCGCGGGAGAAGACCTTGGTGTAGGCGTCGCTCCACTCGATGAGCAGCCCCGAGCGGTAGTGCGGGGTGCTGACCCTGCAGGGGGCGGGGGGGGGGCGTCGCTCAGCCACCGCCTCTCCTCCCGTCCCACCCAGAGGGGTGTGGCTGTGTGGCCCAGGCCCCTGTCCGCCTGGCCGGGCGGGCTCCGCGGGGAGCCTCCCTCTCCTGTCCTGGGCAGGCCCCCAGGCGCCCAGGAGGAAGGAGGGCGGGCTCTGCCCAGGTGGGGGCCTTTCCTGCCCACCCCAAACAGGCACTGAGCTCCCCCCAAACGCTGGACCTCCGGGGGCCCTGCACCTACCCACTCGGCCGGGCCTGGCTACCTGGGCTGCAGCACTGCAGGTGGGGACCCCGCAGGCAGGAATGTGCTTAGAGCCCATTATTCCAGGGGCTCCCCCGGCCCTCCCGGCCTCTGTAACGCTCGCCTGGGGTCCCAGGGCACAGGCCTCCTCTCCAGACCGCCCTGCCCCTGCCAGGATGCCCGGGCTGTCCCCCATCCCGAGCCGGGTGGGCCCGGCAGGGAGCCCCGAGACACCGCATAAATGAAGCCCTGAGCCCCGTCCCCTGTCCGCGGACCAGGGGGTGCCTGGTGGGCTCCTCTGTGTTTGCTGAGTGAATCGGTGACCTGAACCCCAATCCCACAGCCTCCTTCTGAGGATGGGCGACCACGGGGCTCACAGAGGCCCCACGTCTAGGACAGGGAGGGCCGCCCGCCACTCACATGGCCCCGTTCACCACGACCAGCTGGCGGGTGAGGTAGATGGTGTCGTCTCTGATGGTCAGCAGGATGTACTCGAGCCGCGGGTGGCCGCCGGCACGGCCCGGGCTGCGCTGCACGTGCACGGCGAACTCCTTGTAGGCGGCGCGGCAGTCGGAGGCCAGGTTGTAGTCGCAGAGGCCGGGGAAGCGGTACACGTCGCCGTCGAAGGTCTTGTAGTGGAAGTCGCCCCAGGTGCTGCAGACGTTGTGGCCGTGGTTCCGGGCTCTGCCCTCTGGGGAGCAGCGGGCAGGGGTGAGCGGGCCAGGGCCCCGCCCGGCGGCAGCCCTCCCGGACCCCGGGGCCTCGGCACAGGGCCCGGGGAGGGCCCCCTCCCCGCAGGAGGGGCGCTGCGGGGCCTGCCGCCCGCCTGCTGGACACAGCTGTCCCGTCCTAGTTCCCGGTTTTCTAGGCCACAGTGACCCCTTGCAGGGGGCCAACCACCTGGCCTGGCCCCTCCAAGGGCCCGATGCCTGGGCCTGAGGCCCCCAGCCAGGCCCCTCCTGGCCGCCCTCAGACTCACAGACATGCTTGGCTGTTACCACCCGGTCCAGCCCCCACACACCCTGGCCAGGGGTCAGCTTCGGAGGGGTAGTGGGAACCCCAACCACCTATTCCTCTGTCCGTCCGCCCTTCCCTCCACCCAGTGCCAGGGGGGCAGGGCTGCGGGCGCCCACAGGCCGGCCCCCCAAGTCTGGGCAGAGGGAGACCACCTTCCACTCCCGGGCGATGCCGCCCCCCGCCACCCCTCACCTCTCCGCAGCTCTGAGCCCTCGGCCGAGGCCAGCGCCAGGCACAGGGCCAGCAGGCAGGCGAGTGGCTGCCCCATGGTGGCGGCAGGCGGTGCGGGAGAGCGACCTGGGCTGGGGTCCGGGCCTTATATGCCCCGCAGGACCTCAGAGGGCGGGGCGGGCAGGGGAGGGGCGAGGGTGGGTGGGGCGTTTGCCCAGTGATGGCGAAGACAGCTGTGGGGGCTCCGTGGCCGCGTGGGGAAATGTTGACTCAGTTATCTGAGATTTATCTTTTTATGTATTTGTCTCCCTGGGTAAATCTCCCCTCCTCCCAATTACCCGGTTCCACACACGCCCAGCGGACCTCAGTCCCTCCCAGCACCACCCCCCCGCCCCGCCCCGGGCCAGCGGGCGGGATGTCTGGCCGGAAGCACGTCCTGCAGCCTCCCCAGGCCCCAGCCCCCTGCCCAGCACCCCGGGGTCCAATGAGGTGCTTCCCTGAGGCCCCAGGACAGACCCCACCCCATTACTCTTCTCCAGGCCCTGCCCCGCCTCCCCCAGGCCTCGAGCTCTGGGGTGGGTGGGGGGCTGCTCTCCCTGCACCCAGCACCCAGGGCAGTAAGGGTGTGGACTCCTGGGGGTGCTGCCCCCTCCCGCCAGGCCCACGCCAGCCCCCCACTAATCCCTCCATCCCAGGTGGGTCCCACCTCAGGGTTACATGGAACTGGAACTCATGCCCTCTGGGGCCCAGGGGACTTGGCCAGGAGCTGTCATCCCGCAGGGAGTGGGGCTGGGGTCCCAGAAAGGCCCGGGCAGGCGTCAGCTCAGGCCATGCCCTCCCCCCCTCCTCCCCCCTGGAGGGGAGCACGGGGCCAGGCCGGGTCCCCTGGGCCCCATCTCTTGCCCACAGAGGTGACCTGTGGCCTTGGAGGAGGCTCCGACCCCCAAGCCAGCCCCCAGCCGCCCGTAAACACCCCGAGGATCGAGGATCGGGGTCCAGCCCCAACCTCAACCCGGGGGGCCCGAGCGGCACCCGCCACGTAGCTGGTGGGGAACAGGCCAGAGGCCTCCCCTCCCCACACGCTTGCTCCTGGGAGAAGTGGATCCTGACTTGGCGTCTGACCGGCCAGCAGCGGTGGGCGCCTGCTCCGATGGCGGGGTCCGCGAGTTCCAGGGGTGAGTGGGGCGGGTCCATCGCCGCCTTTGCTGAGACGGGCCGGGGGCCGCCGGTGGGTGGAGGCTCAGCTGGCACCTCCGGGGCCACCTCTGCATCAGGACCTCCTGCCCCAACGACAGCTCCCGGGGGTCCCCACGGGGCTCGGACATCAAGGGGCCAGTCCCCCGGTGTCTGAGGGGGTCACCAGGAGCCGAGGGCCCTGGGCCTGCCGCGGCCGGGGCCTGGAGTGACGCCCTTGTCCCGTCCCACGTGCGCCAGCCGCAGGCCCAGGGACCGACTGTCCTGCAGGGGCCCGGGCAGGGCAGGGCGCTCGGAGCCTGTGGCGGGAGCCGGGGGAGCTGGGATTCAAGACCAGAGCCACGCCCCTGTGGGGCCTGGGAGCCCCAGGACCAGCCGTCCTCGCCAGGCCCCCTGCCCGCGGGGATGGCGACACCCTGGCGACACGGGGCACTGCGCTCCCGGCCCGCCTGGAAGTGGGGCTGCCCTGGGAGGTCAGGCCGTGGCCCCTCTGGACGGGGCAGCAGCAGTGACCTGAGCCCCGGGGTCTGCCCAATGCCCTTCCTGGCCCCTGGCCCCGCCTCAGGCCCCAGGTGGGGCCGCCGTGCACGGGGACAGGCCGCCCACAGGGGTAGGTGGGACGTGGACAGAGCTGGTGGAGGCCGGGGTGAGGTGACCCCTCTAGTCAGTGAGACGGGGGGTGCAGCCCCGAGACACCGGGACAGAAACAAACTCGGACGCGTCCATTCAGGCAGGGCCTGGGACCCAGTGCCCTCAGACTGGCGGGGGCTGTGCACCCTCAAAGCCTCCCCTCCCTGGGGCTGGGCTTCCCTGTCTCCGGGGGACCGTCCTGTCCTCCCTGCAGGGTCAGTCGAGGAAGCGGCCGGTGGGGCCTCCCTCTGAACTGGGAGGTGATGCCCTCAGGCTCCCAGGACACCTGCCCGGCCACCTGCTCGGCTGCCCAGGCCCGGAGCCCGCACACCCCGCTCCCGCCTGGCCCACGCCCAGCAGTGTTTGCCCGGACACTGACCACAGGGAGGAGGCCACACAGACGTCACGAAAGAGCCTAAAATGACTTCTCCACGCTCTCTGTCCACAAACCCTGACTCATCAGGAAGTGGGGGTGGGGCAGCCACAGGGCGGGGTGCTGGGGGAGGAAGGCTGGGGAGAGAGAGGGGGAGAGGGGCCCTCAGCTGCCCCAGCCCTGCCCAGGCCCCGTCACCTCTGGGGGGTAGTTTCCTGTGTCGCCCTGGCCGCCCCGGCCAGGCCCTGGTCCCGTTTGGGGTCAGACACCAGTCTAGATGTTTCTGTGAAGGTATTTTTTAAAACATATTTTTATTGATTTCAGAGAGGAAGGGAGAGGGAGAGGGAGAAAGAGATACAAACTGCAGTGATGAGAGAGAATCATGGACCGGCTGCCTCCTGCCCGCCCCCTACAGGGATGGAGCCCGCAATCCGGGCCTGTGCCCTGAGCGGGAACCGAACCGTGACCTCCTGGTTCCTAGGACGACGCTCAGCCACGAGCCGCCGGGCGGCTGAGAACACGGTTCTGTGTCCAAGCATCAGCTCCAACAGTGAGAGCAGCGTCGCTGGGCGGTGGGCCCACCATCCCCGCTCCGAGGAGGGCGGGTGGCCACCTCGGTTCACGCATTGTGATCAGGAGAGGAGCCACTCAAGTTGGCTCCATGAAATCCACTGGTGCAAGATCGGGGAGGCGGGAGAAAGCCAGTGGGAACCCTCTGGGATTGGATGAAAAGTAAGATGACAGACACACGCTTCTTCGACAGAGGCGGGTCCAGGAAGGTTGACAATCCACAGTTGACGTGGCAGAACCACGAGAGGCTCTGTGGTCTCCCCGTGGGGTCTGGAGAGAGGGGACCGCCCTCCCGTTTCACAGGCATGTTACTCAGATCCAAGAGACGGCCGGCGGCTCGGTCACGGTAACGACGGGCTTCGTCAGGGACAGGTGGCGGACAGCACTGCCCGCCGTGAGCTGCTGTCGGTGAGACGGCGGCTCCCTCCGCCCTGAGTTTGCAGGGCCTGAGCCTGTCGGGTTGGCGCGGGCCCCTGTCCTCCGCGCTGCCTGGCGTTTTCGTCTCGTCCTCCTCCCGGCCGCCCGGCTGTGACGCCCACACCGTGTGGGCGACACGTGCTGACAGCAGACAGCGGGGCCGCCCCGGTTCAGGGGGAGCCCTCGTCCCGCGTGGTGTCAGCGGGCAGAGGGGCCGCCCCGGTTCAGGGGGAGCCCTCGTCCCGCGTGGCGTCAGTGGGCAGAGGGGCTGCTGGTCGCACGTCGCTTTGCTGAGCGTTTTCATCAGGGACCAGTGTTGTTGTTGGGTTTTGTGTTTGGGGTTTTTTTTACTTTATTTATTTATCTATTTATTCTTTTTTAATTCTTTATTGTTGCAAGTTTCACATACGTCTCCTTTTCCCCCATTGACCTCCCCCGGCCGCTCCCACCCCCAGCACAGGCCCCGGCCCTGCCGCCTGTGTCCGCTGGCCATGCCCAGAGGCGTGCCCGTCCTGGGCCGACCTCGCACAGGGACACGGCCGCTGCATTGACCGTCACTGTCCAGCCAGCTGTGCGTCCCGTGCGACCCCCACGGCACCGTGGCTTCCCCGCACGGCCGGGTTCGATCTGCTAGGCTCTGTTTAGCACGCTGCCCCGTGCCGGCGGCGGCCCGTGGTTCTTTCTCAGGCGTCTTGGTGCGGCTCTGGCACCGGGTGCCTGGCCCGGCGGAGGAGGGGGCCCGACACCACCCTGCCTTCCTCCTGCTCCTGGGAGAGCAGCCGCTTCTTTCTTCCTAATGTCTTACAGGGTCGGGCGCGGGCTCCTCTGTGGGAGGCCGGGGCGCTTCAGCTTTTCTCCCCGCGGGCGCTCGGGAGACGCCTGTCCCGGTGCCGGTCCCTCTCACCGGGTCTGTTCCCCGCGGGGACCCCACAATCCCTCGTTTTCCTGCTCATCTCCGGGCCGTGCAACGCCATCTCGCATTGCTAACACTGACGATGGTGTCCTCTCCCCTTTTCCCAGGTCAGTCTGTCTAAACCAGGGGTGGGCAAACTTTTTGACTCGAGGGCCACAGTGGGTTCTTAAACTGGACTGGAGGCCGGAACAAACGCATGGATGGAGTGTTTGTGTGAACGAATATAAATTCAAAGTAAACATCATTACATAAAAGGGTACGGTCTTTTTTTTGTTTTTAGTTTTATTCATTTCAAACGGCCTGGATCCGGCCCGCGGGCCATAGTTTGCCCACGGCTGGGCTAGAGGCTCCCGGCCACGGGCCTCTTCAGAGCTGGTGTGGCACCCGCTGCTCTCCTCCGGTGCTCGCGGCTCCTCCGAAGGCCGCTGCTCACTCTGACTCAGGTTCTTCTCCTGACACCTGGGGCGGGGCTGGGGGGGGAGTGGGGGGGTTAGGGTTAGGGGGGGTCGTTCTGCTTTCCTCTCACAGCCGTTCAGTGTAGGCGTCCCCCACGGACTGTGCACCCCTCCACGCTGAAGTCCTGGCTCTGGAGACCCCAAAGACCAGTTCTCGCCCCTCAGTCCTGCCTCCACTCTCTTGCCAGCTTTTGGACCCTGGGCTGATGGGGAACCCCCCTTGCCCCCCAGTCCTGCAGGGAGAGGGATGTGGGACAGAGCTGCCCGGCTGAGGCCCCTGAGTTAGGAGCGGCCCAGGGACAGGAGGGGCCTCTGAGGGGCCGGGGACCGCCCGCCAGTGACCGCGGGGCTCAGGGCTCGGAAAGAAGCCAGAGCCGGAGCAGAGCCCCTCCCTCCTGCCCAACTCCCAGCGGTGCCTGAGAGCAGGATGTCTGTGGGGCCGCGGGGTCCTCGTGGGCGGGACAGGGGCTGACAAGGCAGGAGGGGGCCGGTTGCTTATTCAAAACCAAGTGAAATAACTTCAAAATGGAAACCATGTTTACAGAGAATCTTTGACGACAGGAGACCTGCATCTGGGTTGGGGGGCTGGGGGGGTTGGGGCAGCAGCGAGAAGGAAATGGGTGTTCGTGTGAGCACCATCTGAGCACAAGTGGGGACACGGGAGTGACGTGTGGTCACCGCCGCCCTGAGCAGGGGCCCTGCACGCAGGGTGGGACCAGCCCCCTGTGCCTGCGGGTCCCAGGCTCAAGCCCGCGAGGGACACACCGTGGCCCACAAGGCCCTGCCCCAGGGGCCCAGGACATTTCAGCTTCCAGACACGGACCGGCGGCTGTTGACTGGGGAGAGGACCTGACGTGGGCCAGGCCGACGGACTGGATTGGCACTGCCCGAGGGCACAGGGCTCTCCGGGGTGGGGAAGTGAGTGACAGGAGGGTGACCACACAGGTTGCTGTCCAAGTGCCACCACCGCCTGGGGTACCATGGGGCTGAATGGGAGGTAGGAAGTACACACAGGCTGGTCAGCTGAGACCTTCCCCTGCCCATGGCAGGACATAGGGGGCCGAGCTCTCAATGGCCACTCCCTCCCCATGACCTCACCATGGGGATGGAGCAGCTGGAGTGACCAGCCTGGTGGGAGGGGCCCCCAGAACACACAGCTCACACAGAAAGAAGCTGGAGGACAGCAGGAGGGAGGAACCAGGCACATGGGGGACCAGGGAACCCATCGTGACTTTTGGGAGGAGAGAGCTGCAAGGGCAGGCAAGAATATCTGAACAGAAAAACAGGCGAAGTGAACCACACTCTCTGACTATCACCAAAATATGGAAAACCTAACCTTAACCCTAACCCTGACCCTAACCCTAACCCTAACCCTAACCGTAACCCTAACCCTAACCCTAACCCTAACCCTAGGCCTAACCCTAACCCTAACCCTAACCCTAACCTAACCTAACCTAACAGTAACCCTAACTCCTAACCTAACCTAGGCCTAACCTAACCCTAACCTAACCTAACCTAACCACACACTCTGACTATCACCAAAATATGGAAAACCTAACCTTAACCCTAACCAGAACCTAACCTAACCTAACCTAAACCTAATTAAATCAGAACCTAAATCCTAATTTGGGTTTAGTCCTGGCCTAACCATAGCCTAATTTTAAATTCTAACCTAATTTTGAGACCTAAATTCTAATTTTAACACTAACCTAAACTGCATTTATAATTTCTTAATTTTCCCTTAAGCCTAGCAGTGACCTAATTTTAAGCCTAATTTAACCTAACATAAATTTAGGCTGGCCTAACTCCCTAACCGTAACCTAAGCCTGGCCTAAACATACCCCTAACCGTGACCTGGCAGTGTAATTTTAATTTTGGCCTAACCTAACACAAACCTAAAAAACAGCAACCTTAACCTAGCCTAATACAAGCCTGGGCCTGACCCTAAATAGCCCTAACCCTAATTTCTTTAACCTTAGTTCTAAGCTAACCTAATCTTAAAGCCTAGCCTAACCTGTCCTATTCCTAACCTAATTTTAAGGCCTAAATTTTAGTGACCTGGCCCTAACCCCTGGCCTAATTTCTAATTTAATTTTAACCTAGCCTAACCTAACCTAACAGTGACCTAACCCTTTTAAATCCCTAACCTAACACTAAACCTGGGCCTAAGCCTAACTCTAATTCCGTAACCTAAGTTTAGTTTGGCCCTAAACATGCCCTAACCGTAATTCCTAACAGTAATTTCCTAACCCGCCTAACCTAACCTTAAACAAATAACCTTTTCTTTCCTAATTCTAATATTAAACCTAGGTTTGGCCCAGCCTAGCCCTAACCTAAGCCTGGCGCTAAACATATTTATAATTCTAACCTAACCCTCACTAATTCCTAACCCTAACCTAACCCTAACCCAAACCTAAAAGTAACCCTGGCCTAACACTGGCCTAACCTAACCCTAACCGTAGCCTGGCCCTAACCCTAAGCTTAACGCTAGTTAACTGGCCATGGCCCTAACTAACCTGACATAGTTTTAAACCTAACCTAACCTAACCTGGCCCTAAACCACAGGCCTAATTTTAGCCTAATTTAGTGGCCCTAACCTAACCTAACTGAAATTCTAACCCTAAGTAACACTTGTCCTAACTAAACCTGTAACCTGGCCTGGCCCCTAACCTGGCCTACCTAATTTTAATTCCTAGCCCTGGCCTAATTTTAACCCTGGCCTAACCTAACCGCCAGCACTACCCTAGCCTAGCCCTGGCCTTGGCCCTGGCCAGCCTAGCCTAGCCTAAGCCCCTGTAATAGTGACATTATAGCCTGGCTTCAATTTTAATTTTAACCTAACTTGAGTAACCTAACCTAACCTGGCCTAACCCTAGTCCTAACCTAACCTAACCCTGGCCCTAACTCCTAACCCCTAGCCTAACCTGAACCCTAGCCCTGGCCCTAACCATAACCCTAACCCCAGCCCTAGCTCTAACCATAACCATAACCATAACCCTAACCCTAACCCTAGCTCTAACCATAACCATAACCATAACCATAACCCTAACCCTAACCCTAGCTCTAACCATAACCATAACCATGGCTCTAACCATAACCCTAACCATGGCTCTAACCATAACCATAACCATAACCATGGCTCTAACCATAACCATAACCATAATCATAACCATAACCATAACCATAACCGGCAGCCAGCTCACCGCCCTGGGCCCTGGATGCAGGGCAGGCCGGGTCTCGCGGGGACGGATGCCTCCCTGAGCCTCCCCTCCCGCCGCCTCTGCCTCTCGCCCTCCTCTGGCGCATGGAGTCTCTGTTCTCAGGGAAGTTAGTTATTTAATAAAGAGAACTGGGCACTGATTGTCCCCAAGGTGTGGCAGGACCGACGCCCCGGAGATGCTGGGGAGCCCGGGGAGGGGAGGGGAGACGCTGCGGGGACCAGCAGGCCGCCGGCCCCGGGGGCACTGTCGGGGTGGCCCCTGAAATTCCCCTGTTGACGTCTCTCCAGTCCTGCCGGGTGAACCGGCGTCTCCCTGCAGGTCACTCCCGGCCTGACTGACGTGGGCACCCCGTCACAAAGTAAAGACGGACGGGCAGGCCTCGCTCGGGCACAGCCGGCCATAAACTCTGCTTCCTGCACCGCTGCCTCCTCGCTGGGCCCAGCGCTGTAAACCGCAGCCCATAAAGAAGGCAAACGGAGGCCCAGCCCAGCCGCCCAGCCGCCCAGCCACCCAGCCGCCCAGCCACCCAGCTGCCCAGCCACCCAGCCACCCAGCCACCCAGCTGTGTCCGCTGCCGCTGGGGCCGGTGCCCTCAGGGCAGGCGGAACAGGAGGCCAGGCCTGTGTCCTGCCCATCTCCAGGCCTCAGAGCCGAGACATGTGGGCACCTGGGCACCTGCTAGGGACACGCCGAGCTGGCAGGGCCCCCGAGCCTCTGATGGGGCAGGAGCCAGGGACAGGGGCTCCCCAGGCGCAGCAGTGAGGGACCCAGGCAGTGGGGGGAGTCTGATGGGGCGACAGGAGTCTGGTCTCCACCTCCGGCTCCGCAGCATCCAGGCCAACCGGGCCCTGCATGAAGGGCCCCCCTCCCCCCTGCCCCCCGTACCCCCCCCCCCGCCCCCGGCAGCCGGCCGTTGCAGAGCAGCAGCCCCAGCTGAAGGACATGGAGGAACTGGAGCCCCTTGTGCTGCTGGGGCGGGGGGAGGGCCCTCCCTCCACCATTTAAAGTGGGGTTTCCGCGACCCGGCAATGTCGCCTCCGGGTTCACCCCAAAGGAAGTGACAGCAGGTGCCAAGGTCTCTGCTCACCACGCCCCCAGCAGCATTACCACGGGAGCTAAACTCACAGCCTCCCCCACCTCGGGGCAGGCCGGGTGTCCCGGACGACGGATCCGCAGGCGGACCTCACCCCCTTCAGAGGAAGGGGCCCTGCCGCCTGCCCCCGGGGGGTGGGGGGGGGACGGATGTGAGGACACTGCGCCGAGCGAATAAGCCAGACCCAGAGGGACAGACCCCGAGACAGATCCACAGACAGGAGTAGGTGGGGGGGCAGGGGTGGGGGAGGGGGAGGGGGGAGTGTTAACGGACAGAGTGTCCGTCTGGGAGGATGGAAGGTTCTGGGGACGGTGGTGGTCACGGCTGCACCTCAGCGTGACTGTGCCCACACCTGAGCCGTGCCCTTTGAGTGAGAAGAGGGGAAGTTTATGTTCTGTGTGTTTTATGACACAAAATAAAAATATAAAAAATAAAAAAATTTGATACATTTATTTTTTTAAAAATATATTTTATTGATTTTTTACAGAGAGGAGGGAGAAGGATAGAGAGTTAGAAACATCGATGAGAGAGAAACATCCATCAGCTGCCTCCTGCACACCCCCCACTGGGGATGTGCCCGCAACCAAGGTACATGCTCTTGACCGGAATCGAACCCGGGACCCCTCAGTCCGCAGGCCGACGCTCTATCCACTGAGCCACACCGGTCAGGGCCACATTTATTTTAAGTCACAAGTAAGTAAGCTCAGGTCAGGGCAGCCCGCCCAGCTGTGACCCCAGGGGTGACCTCGCCACTCCCCACATCGGGTCTCCCTCCGAAGGTGTTGGGGAGCCCACTTGACAAGAAAGGCGCCCCCCACAGGGCCGGGAGGGGAGCCCACGCTGTCCCGATCTCGGGCCCTGCACCCCTGAGACTCCCCACGGGCCTGCGACACGCGGGACATCCACCCCACCCGCACTGGCCGTGTGAGGCCCCGGGCGGAGCTCGGCCGTCAGGGGCTGTGACCTCCGTCGAAGCAACGCCAGCGCCGCATGCGGACAGAGCAGCGCTTTCCCGAGGACCGTGTTCTGCAACAGGACGCGCAGTGCACGCGTGGGTGAGCCGTCCGCCGTCCACGGAAGCCCTGCCCGCCCCCCGCGCCTCCTGACCCGGCGAGGAGGTCGGCCTCCCACGGGCTCAGCGGGAAAAGGCAGGATCTGGCCCGGGTCTGCGGGCCTCCTCCGTCCGTCCACGCGCCCCCACGCCCCTCCCACACCCCAGCAGCCGCAGTCCTTTGAGGGCGGGGGGCGGTCTGGCCGTGGACGCCCAGCGTGTCCCCGTGACGCCAGCACGTCCCTCCTGCTCTGTGGGGGCCCTGGCCCCGGAGCCCCGACGTCCCCCGTGCGGACACATCCGCTTCCAACAGGGAAACCGCTCTCGTCCACGCGCCCCTCCCAGGTCTCAGGGGGAGGCTGTCCGGCCCCAGAGGCAGGTCCCCGGATGCGAATCCCCTTGAAGGCTCATTCGCCCCGGCCACCAGCACGGTGGCTGCTGCCCTCCAGCTGCCGGCTCCGGCCCAGGGCAGCTCAGGCCTCGGCCTCCACACGGGGGTGCTTCCGGGGGGCAGAGGGCGCCTGGGCGGCCCCCAGTTCCCCAGGAGCCGAGACAGGGTGACAGGGACACCCTTACTGGCCCTGCAGCGTGTGCTGGGGGAGGGGCCTTCGCACCCTCTGCGCCAGCGGGAGGAGGGGGCGCGGGAAGTCGGGTCTCAGTCTTGTTATAAAAGGAGTTCAGAGCCCGGCCGGCGAGGCTCAGGGGCTGAGCATCGACCTAGGAGCCAGGAGGTCAGGGTTCGATTCCCGGTCGGGGCGCAGGCCCGGTTGCGGGCTCATCCCCGGTGCGGGGCTGCAGGAGGCAGCCGGTCCATGATTCTCATCATTGATGTTTCTCTCTCTCTCCCTTCCTCTCTGACATCATAAAAATATATTTACCCAAAAAAAGGAGTTTAGAGCTTACAGACCCCCAAAAGGGTGTCAGAGACCCCAAGGGACAGGGGCCGCACGGAGCACATGACAGAATCAGGCTGCGGGGTGGGGTGGGGCCGGGGAGAAACCCTCCATCCCCCACCCCCACCCCGGGGCCTGCGCTGTCTGGGACTCGGTTTCCCTTCCTGGTCACCGGAGCCTCTCTGGACGTCCATCCTGCTACTGGGGGGGGAGGGGGGGTGCTGCACCTACAGCGCCCAAGCTCGGGGTACGGGGCGCAGAGCCCCCAGGGGAGCCTGGCCTCCTGCCTGCCCACCTCCCAGGGCCCGCAGAGGGGCCGGCAAGGCTCGGCCAGGGCTCGGCCGGGCGATGCCACCAGCTCCTTCAAGGAACAAACAAAGATGCCAGGTCCTGGGACGGGCCGACAGCTGCGGGCCAGGCCGGAGGCTGGTGTCCCCACCGCGGCCCCGCCCGGTTTATGGCCAGGTCCTGTTGCGGGCGTGGGCCTCTTCCGGGAACCAGCCAGGCCTGCGTGAGCCGGCTTCTCGGAGACCCGGGGTGGGGGCAACCGGGGCTGTCCCCTCGTCCAGGTCACAGCATCGGGCTGCACCCCAGGAGCAGAGGAGGGTCTGGCCTCCAGCCCCTCCCTGAAAGACACCCCGAGGTGTGCCTGCATGACCTCTGCCCTCTGCCCTCTGGCCCCAAAGGGTCGTACCCAGTGGGCGTCGGGTGTGGCCACAGAGGGCAGGGGTCCGTGCCTGTGAGTCCAACGGCCACACGCTCGGGGTGCAGCCTGTGGGGACCCACCTGCCTCTTCTGAGCTCCGGGGATTAAACCAGCTGGGCTGGGGGAGGGGTTGAGGACGGCAGATTTGGGGGGTCAGCCCAGATGGGTCAGGGGCTCCGAGGAGGGAGGCGGGGCAGGGGCAGGGGCAGGGGTTAGGGCTAGGGTGTGGGGCACAGGGTCGAGGGTGGGAATTTAGGGCAGAGCTGGGCTGGGTGAGGGGGGCGCTCAGGGCAGGAGTGCAGGGCCACGTTCGAGAGCACCATGCCAGCCACCATGGGGCAGGCTGCTCTCCACAGGGTCTCCCGGGCCAGCCAGCAGGGCCTCCTTGTCCCTGCGTCCTTCCCGCCCACACCCAGCAGACCACTCCCCTCGACAGAGCCCAGGCGGCCAGCTGGCCACCAGGGCCACCAGTGCCCTCGGCCCAGAGCCCCTGGGCAGGGCCAGCAGGCTTCTCCATTCTGGGCGGGGCCCAGGTAGAGCCTGAGACAGAGGCTGGGAGGCCCGGCAGGACGCCCCTGCTGGAGCCCGGCCTCCAGTCACAGGAGCCCCCCCACCGCCCCCCTCCCCAGAACTTGTGGCCTCCAGGCCCTGCTCACCCCCCCCCCAACCCCTCCAGCAGCTCGCTAGGCACCCTGGGGGGAGGGACAACAGCTAGCAGAATCTGAGAAAGGGGGGCCGGGAGGGAAGGGAGGGGAGACGCCCGCCAGTGGGGGTGTTTCTGGGGGTCTGACCCCACTGTTTGCCCCAGGCTCCCGCCCTCAGCGGCTCTGCATACAGCGGCATCCATAAAAGCTTCCGCTGTTGATGGAGGGCAGCGCCAAAGTACACTCTGCCCGTGTGGGTCCCACTTCCTGCCCCCACCTACGCGCTGGGGGGACAGAAGGTGGGACAGTTTCCAGAGGCGCCTGAGGACACAGGCAGTGACTTGGGGGGATCCTGCCTAGGGACACCGGGGAAGGGATGCCCAGCTGGCTGGGGTGTGGGGGCCTCAGGCCAGGCACCTCCCTCCGCTGCCCCAACAGCAGCGCCAACTCCGGTGACTGCCAGTGACCCTGCGCCCGCGAGGCCGCCGACCCAGCCCTCCACAGGGGCCCCTCCCTCATGGGGCTCGTCCCGGGGGCAGGGAGCTGGTCGGGCCCCCTTCCTGAGGGTGGCCCCAGCACAGGGACTGACCCAGGGACATGTGTGGGGCGGACACAGCACCCCACATTCTGGGGCCTGTGTCACAGGGACCTGAAGTCCGGAGAAGCCAGCGGAGGGGGAGCAGCTTCCACCCCGGGGACGCCGACTGCCCCGCTGAACCTGCTTCTCGAGCACCCGCCACCGGCCAGGCGCTCCGAGCCCCGGGCCCAGTGCCTGAATGGGAATCACACCCCAACGCCCCGTCTGCAGGGACCCCGAGCCTCCACAGCACCCCAGCCCTTGCTCTCCCCTGGGCACAGGGGGCAGGTGTGGGTGCAGTGATGCTGTGGACAGCCCCCTGGGTCATGCACAGGTCGGGGGGGGGGGGTTGCAATTGAGGCGAAGAGAAGCAGCTTTGGGCTGAGATAGTGCTGGGAGAGAGAGGCAAGGGGGTGGGGCGCCTCCTGACTTCCCGCCTGCTGGGCTTGGTGGGTGGGAAGTGGGGGGGCTAGGGGCTGGCGGCCGGGCCATGGGCACAGAGGTCACCTGTTCTCGTGAGCGGCAGGTGGGGAGCGGCCTCCTGGGCCTGGGGTCGTGGGCCGGAGCTGCCCCCTCTGCACTTTCGCAGGACAGGAGGGCTCGGGACAGCCACGGAGAACTTGGGGACCCCCAGGTCCCCCCAGCCAGGTCCACCCAGTGCCGCCTCCCCCCCAGGGCCCCACATCGGCCCTTCCAGGCCCGGGTGCCACGCACTGTCCAGCCTGCTCAGTGGGGCTCCTGCAGCAGATGCTCAGGAGCGTGGGAAGGGTCTGTGTCCTGTCCCAGCAGAGCCCGCTCGGCCCCCAGGACCCGCCAGTGTGACCCCCAGAGGCTCCAGAGGATGACATGCCAATGCTGACACCCACCAGCAGGGGGCGCGCGGAGCCCGCACTCCCTGGAGGATGGCACGCCAATGCTGACACCCACCAGCAGGGGGCGCGCGGAGCCCGCACTCCCTGGAGGATGGCACGCCAATGCTGACACCCACCAGCAGGGGGCGCGCGGAGCCCGCACTCCACCCAGAAGGGTTGTGCCTTGGGCACAGGGCTGTAGGTGTGCACTTGAGCCCTTGTGTGAACCTGCAAGCAGGTGAGGAACCCCACGTGTGTAAGCAGTGTGCGTGTGCCCCAGGCCCTGTACACACGCGTGTGGGCACGACTGTGTGTGCCCACCCACACCTACCCTGAGGGCCCCTGTGGTGGGGACCCTGCCCCTGGGGGGCCTGCAGCCTCACCACCCTGGAACCGAGCTCGGTGGACACCCGACCCCACATCTCTCTGAACTGTCCGCATCTGTGGGCCAAGCCCAGCCTCCCGCCAGCCCAGGCGCCCCGCGGGGCCTGCACACGCACCCACCTGGACCCAGGAGTCTGCACCGCATGGGTGCACTCTCATGGCTGAGCCAGAGGAAGCTGGTCCCGCCACTTCCTCCCTGCACGGTGTCGGGCGGGCCACTCACCTCCCTGAGCCTCGGTTTCCCCATCTGTTCACGGCCTCCGTCTCCCTGCGGCGAATGCCAGCAAGGCTGTCAGACCACATCAGAAAGCAGAGCCCTCTGCAAGCCCCTGGCCTGTCTCCCAGCTCCTGGGGGGCCTTGGCCTCCAGTCCCACGAGGTCGGGGGCCCCTGGCAGCTGCCTCCCTGGCACCGTGGCCTCAAGGCTCCCAGGCCAGGCTTGGGCGAGAGCAGCCGGAAATCCACCTGGTCCACGTCGCGTGTGTTGCGTTCCCATTGGTCGGCCACGAGGAACTGGCCACTGTGGCCGGAGGAGCCCGGGACCAGCAGGTCGGAGCCAGCATCCCCGGGGCCTGACACCCGGCCCTGCCCATCCCCCTGCTGCCCTCGGTCCTTGGTGCAGACCCCCTCCCCCATTCCCTGTCCTCAGTTTACCCACTTGTCCCCGTTCCCTCTAGGCCCGGCCTCTGTTCCCTCCCCAGGCGCAGTGGGGCCTCCCCCCACCCTGCCTCGCTCTGGGCCTCGGGAGTCCGGCCGCCCCTCCTTCGGCCCACCTCCTCCAGGAAGCCGCCCCGGCTGCTCGGGGCCTCCCCGCTCTGAGCCACTTCTTTTCACAGAGACCCCTCAGCTGGTGCCCAAACGGGAAAGTCCCCCATAGCCTGTCACCCCGCTATGAACTGCATATTTGTGTCCCCCCAAATTCAGATGTGGAAACCCTTACCCCAAGGTGGTGGAGTTAGAAGGGATGAGGTGGGGGGGCTGTGATGGAATCCGTGTCCTTCTGAGAGAAGCCCCAGGGCCCCCTCCCCTCCCTCGGTCCCCAGAGGAGGCCACAGCGCGGAGGTGCCACCACACCAGAAAGAGAACTCGCACCCAGCCCAGGCCCGGGAGGCCAATGTGTGTCGCTGACGAGCCACCCAGCTGGGGGGCTGTGTTGTAGCAACCCAAGCCAGACACCCCCAACGAGTGTCCCCCCCATGTACTCCAACAACATCACCCCCACATACTCCACCAACATCAGACTCGAGGGGCAGGTGCACCCCAGCCCTACATCAATGGCACCCCCACCTGGCTACCAGCCTCCAGGGTCACAGATGGGGCCAGTGTCCACCCCCCCAAACCCCCCCCCTTCAGGCCACCAGCAGAGAACAAACTCGCTCCCCGGCCACCTCTGCGCTGGGAGGCGAAGGCAGCCCAGATAACCCGCCCGCCCGCGACACGCCCGTCCTGCCGGCCTCAACCCTCCCCCCTGACCAGCCTTATCTGTTTGCTTTTCACCCAACGCCATGGACCCAGCGGGGGGCCGGCGGAGGGTCCGCTCCGCGGGGTAGGGGGTACATTCGGCTCAGGGGTGAGATGGGGCAGCTCCCCAGGGCCCTTGGAGTGGAGCCTTTGGGACCCTACACTCAGGGCAGGGGGACAAGCCAGGGCTCCGGGCTCCGGGGACCCACAGCCACATGGAAATGGAGCCAGTGAGCACCACGGGGCAGCCCAGGCCCCACCACAGGGCTGGAGGGTGTGAGGAGGCGGCAGTGTTTGGAGGTGCTGGTTGTGTGATGCCAACTCCAGCCACAGGGGTCAGAGGTGCGTGGAGGGAGGTGGAACCAAAGGGTCAGGTGTGGCGGCCGTGCTGGGGGCTGTGCCGAGTGAGCACGGCCTGCGTGGGAGCCTGAAGCTTCCGGGCCGGCCGGTCCTGGGCGCAGTTTCCCCACATACCTCCCAGCTGAGCCCTGCCTGGTGGGCGGGCAGGTGGGTCCCTCCTGCAGGCTGCCTGGGCTGCAGGAGGGCGTCAGGCCCTGGCTGGCCGTCCCGGCCCACCCGGCAGGCACGCACAGCTCCCTGGGGTGGCCACCCCTCCTGACACTGGCTCCTGGTCTGTGGTGCTCCCGGAGGGCCCAGCACCTGAATGGACACAAAGGCCCATGGGCCTGGAGGCGGTGGGCAGGGGCCCAGGGACCCGTCCAGGTGCCTGGAGAGCGGCCCCCTCGCCTGCCCTGGGACGCATCTCCCGGGGTTGTGCTACCCGGTGGAGCGGGGGCCCGAGCCCAGAAGGCAGGGCAGGGGCTGAGGTAGGGGCAACACCCACCCCAAATCCAGGCCCGGGGGCAGAGGCTGAAATGCAAACAGTGGGGGTCAGGCTCCACGGGGGCTCAGTGAAGAGGGAGGTCTGGGGCGAGGCTGCCCCGGGCAGCACCCCCCTGGGGTCCGTGCCCAGCCTGTGGCGCTGGCTCTGGGGCTGCCCAGCAGGGAGGCCCGGGCACAGGGTCTCGAGCGAGGCTGCAGGTCGCGGCGCGGGAGGCACCATCACCGGCCCCCGTGCCCCCAGGAGCAGGCACCGAGGGCCGGGCCCCCAGGCCAGGCGAAGGGTCAGCAGGCCAACCCCTCAGCCACCCTTGACGCCGGATCCAGACGGTCCAGCGTGGCCGAGTCACGGGAGTCCCCGCCGGCTCTGCAGTGGAGCGCGCCCGCCCCGTAGCCCAGGGCATGGGTCAGCACCGGATCCGGGCAGCTGACGGCAGCCAGGCGCTCAGACAGGCGAGAGCAGCCAGCCGGGCCAGGCCAGGGCGCACCGAGGCCATTCCTGTCGAAGCCTGAACCTGACTCCCCCGAAAGCCACGGCGCTCCGCCCTTCGCTGTGACCCTGGTTGGTGCGGCCACACCTGGGCAGGGAAGCAGCGGCCCGCCTCCCCCGGAGCTCACACATGACAGGCGGGGTCCAGGGTGGGCGGCCCTGTGGGTGCTCTGGCACCTCCACAACCAGAGGCCAGCACCCGGGGTCTTGGGGGAGCCCTGCCCGTGCCGGGAGCCAGGCCCCCAGAAGGCCCTGCTGGGGCGAACGCCAGTGTCTTCAACAGCCTCAGACCCGGGGAAGGGGATGCGGGGCCACGGCGACGGGGGCAGTGCCCCCCTCCCAGGAAGCAGGAGGCAGTGCGGGGGCCCTAACCCTGGACTCTGAGGCTGGCCATGCCGGGCAGGCCAGGCCTCAGTGCCCACCAGGCTCCCTGACTCAGCCAGCCTGGCCCCGGGCCCCCGGTGCCGCTCAGGGCCAGCCACACTGACGAGGGCAGGGCAGGGGTCTGAGCTGGGGCCTGAGGCGCACAATCGCCCCTTGTCCGCCTGGGCTCCGCTTCGCCGGCGGCCAGCGGGACCTCTCTTATCGCTGAGACCGCCGGGAACAATGGCCACACACACGCTTATCTCCCCGCTGTTTGCTCAGCGCATTAGAGCGCTCCCAGGTCAGCCACAAACACGCCATTCTCCGTGATTTCCCATGATGCCCCCCGCCCCCTGCAGCACTGGAGCCCCCACCCCGCTGAGCACCCACCAACCCCTGCCCTCGAGGCCGCAGAGCCTGCGGTCACAGATCCTGGAACGCACAGCCAATGTTTCCAGGAAACTCCAACCACATCTCACACATGCCCACAGATGCATGCGTGCACACGTGTACATATCCATGCCCACACGCACGACACACAGGCACATACCCCCACGCACAGCACATGTACAGCAGACACACATGCACTCACACAAATACACATGACACATGCACACGCTCACACATGACACATACCTACACACAGCAGACACTCATGCATGTGCATATACACATGCCCACACACACGGCACATTACAGCACTGACACGGATGCACGTGCTCACACACAGCACACACACCTACACACACAACACAGGCATGCATGGACACATGGCACACATACAGCACTCGCATGCACATGGTGACACACAACACAGACACACATGCTCACACACAGCACGTGCACACACATGGCACACACATCACAGGTGCACAAGGCCACACACGACACACACCTACACACATGCTCAAGCTTCATTGGTCCAGATAATATCTAAACCCCCGCCAGGGTCACATCTGTGTCCCTCAAGCTGCTGGGGTGACACTGGGGACCCCAACGTAGGGGACCCTGCCTGCCACAAGCCCCTGCGGTGACGTCCCAGGACCACAGCCCCTCCCTCGGCCCCATCCTCACCGTCCCCTGGTCCACCCTCCCGGCGCCAGGCCCCCGAGAACAGGCCGAGGCTGACAGAAGGCCCCCTTGCCCTGTGTGATCCCTCCGCGGAGCCTGGACAGCCGGTCAGCACCCCAGGCCATGGCCCCTTTGGCCCTGCCCCCACTGCAGGGAACCAGGAGGCCCCAGGACCCCTCCGCCAGCTCTGGCTGCTGGGTGGGGCACACGCCAGGCACAGCTCCGGCCACTCAAGCTTAAGGAGAAAGGACCGGGCAGCATCCGGACTCGGTGCCTGAGGGCCAGCAGCTGGCCGAGTGGGCTTCTGTAGAGCAACTTTCTATTAAACCAGATGAACAGGGGCAGCTCCCGTGTGTGTGGCTGGGCCTCGGGTGGGAGGGCGGCCCGAGCCGGGCCACGTGGGTGCGGTGGTCTGTGACTCACAGTTCGGCCCCTTGTGAGGAGGCCGGGCTGGGGCCGGCCGGCGGCCCAGATGTAGGCCCCGTGGAAGGAGCTGGGGCTCCCGCACCCATGTCTCTGTGAGGCCAGACTCCCCTCAGGAAAGAGGAAGCCTCCTGAGCCGCACCCCGAGTCTAACCTTGGGTCCCACTCGGGGCCAGGCTGCCTGGAGAGCTCCCCAACTTCGAGGGACTCCCAAGTATCCAAACACCCATGTCCCTGGCCCTCACCGCACCCTGACCATGACCTTCACCCAGGACCCCTCATGGCCCTGGCCTACGTCCTGCCCATGGACCAGGCCCAGCGGCCCTGCTGCCCCTGCTCCCTGAGATGCTGGCCCAGGACCCCCGCCCTCCCCCGTCGGGACTGTGGGTGCTGAACCCGAAGGCTGGCACATACCCACATGCACCCCCAGGTGGGCAGCCCCAAGCCTCCTGCCCCTGCTCCTCTCCTCAGAGCTGTGGGAGCAGGAAATGGAACGGGGCCCTGGGATATAGCTTGTCCCCCCCCGCGCCACCCCCCCCCAGGACCCGAGGCCGGAGGCAGGCAGAGGAGGGTCCCAGGCACAGCCTGTCCTCGGGCCTCCAGGCCTTGTCCTGTCTGAGCCCAAGGCCACCGCCCACCCATGATGGTCTCGCACCCAGGACCCCGATGACCCAAAGGCAGTCCTTCCACGGGAAGTCTTTTTCCCAGGTCAGGACTACGGCCCAGTATGTGGGGCCGTTTGGGGCTCCTGGGGTCCAGGTGAGAGTGGAACTCACCCCAGGAGCTGCGCTCCCCACAGGGGCAGAGGAGTGCCTGCTCCCCCACTCCCCACATGCCCTGGACAAGCCCATCTGGGCTCCTGGGCTGCGGCCAACTGTGTCCATGCTGACCCCCAGAACTCTCCCCCCGGAACGGCTGCCCTGGAACCGACCTTCAGACTGCCCCTGGCAATCCCTGCCTGGAGCCAACGGGAAGGGTGCCAGCCCCGCGGAAGTGGCGATAACGGGGCCGTTGCCGCACCAGGATCTTTCCAAGAAGCCCAGGTCCTGATAAAGCAGCGCCGAGATCCTGTTTGTCCGCCGCTGCACGTGGCCGGGAGGGGCGCGGGCGGCTCGGCCACGGCCGGGCCCCTATATAAGGCGTCGAGGCCGCTACTCGGGTGCACAGGTGCAGCGAGTCTGCCTGGTGTCAGTGGCAGGAGGGGCCAGGTCCTGCGGTGACCGCTTCTCCACGCACCATGCTGGGGCCTCGGCTGCTGCTGCTGCTGTCCTGCGGGGGAGCCCTGCTGGGCGCGGGTGAGTGGGCGCCGGTGAGTGGGGGCCGCAGCCTCACACGGGCACGGCCAGATGTCCCCGCGGCCCCGGGCCTGGGAGAGGCTCCCGGCCTCCCGCCCCCCCGACTTGGCCAGAAGTGGGCTGGCCACCAGAATGTGGAAGTGAGGCCCCCTCGCTCAGGCCGCCCTGCTCCGGCCAAGGCCTGGGTCACCCCAGCCAGTGAGGGTCAGAGGGTGCCGAGGCCGAGTGCCAGGGAGGACGGACTCGGGCCTGGGGGGCAGGGGTCCCACGGGGACAGGCAGTGCCAGGCCCCAGCTGGGTGGACAGGGCTCAGGCTCAGCCCTCAGCTGGTACCCCCAGACCCATGGGTCCTGAGGGGGGCAGGTCCCCAGGGGCAGCCACAGTGATGCAGGGCCTGTGGGCACTGGGGCCGCAAAACCCAGGTGGAGGCCCAGCTCCGTGGGTCCTGGCTGTGAGCAATGACCACTCAGTGGGCTCTGGGCCTGGGGTCCCCATCTGTGAAAGTGGGGACAACATCTCCCCCTCACGGGGCTGCCCCGAGCCTACCCAGTCTCACCCATCCACCCAAGGGCAGGGTCCCCTTCCCCCTCCGTACACCCTCATGCCCGTCCCTTCCGCCCACCTGGCACCGCTCAGGCCCCAGCCCTCCTCACCAACCAGCACCAGGCCCGTGGCTCCTCTGCCCGCGTGAGCCCAGGTGGCAGAGCCCAGGGACTCCTCTTCTCTCCTCAGTCCCGGCCCGCAGGCCCCTCCCTGGTGGCCCCATGTCCCCACCAGCCTCTGGAGAGCAGTAATGGGCCCAGTGCAGGGGGCGGCTGCAGACACCAGCCCAGTAGGTGCCCTGGGCTGCCCCGCCCCCGCCCTCCCTCAAAGCCCCTCCCCTTCCAGGCACCACCTTTCCTGCAAGGGCTGCTCTGAGCCCTCAGGACCCCTGCCCCGCTGAGCCCTTCTTGGGCCTCTCCCAGGCCCTGGGGTCCAGACCTGGATCCCAGAACCTGGGGAGGAGGGAGGACAGGGGAGGCGGGGGGAGCCTGCGAGGGGTCCAGGCTGTGTGAGCAGCAGAGGGTGGGGCAGGTCTCTGAGCCTCAGCACCACCTTCTGGCGGCCTGGGAGGGACAGAGGCAGGTCCTGCCCTCCTGGACCAGGGAAAGGAGGTCTGAAGCCGGGGCCTGGGGGCCTGAGACTGTGGGGCCGGGAAAGGCCCCAGCCGGGCCAGTGCTGAGCGAGGGCAGGCAGGGGCGGGGGCCGCCAAGCGTGCAGGACGGCGAGTGCTCTGCACCGCATGGCCGGGCCGGGCTGAGGCTGCCAGGCCAGCCGCCCTGCGGCTCCATGGGTCCGGCCAGGGGTCAGTGCCTGCCCTGACCATGGTGGGAAGCACTGCCGGCCTCCTGAGCGTCTTCAAAGGAGCCCCCGCGGCCAAGGTGGGGTGGGGTCATTGTCGAGACAGAGCCCGAGGCCCAGCGGGTGGGGACCGCAGGGCTGGAGGCCAGCACCAGGCGGCCGGGGACTGGGAGTGACCCTCTGGGGGCACAGACGTGAGCTGAGACACAGACCCCCCTGATCAACACTGCGGGGGCAGGGCCACCCCCACCACCACCTCTGTGCCTTCCACCCCAGCCGGGACCACATGGCCAGGGGCAGGCATCGCCAAGACGCACTGTAGACAGGGACCAGTGTGGCGATGGGGGGCGGGGGTGGCAGGCAGGAACCGCCGCGAGCTGCTTCCAGCCCAGGACGGTGGAGCTGGGGTTGGGGCAGGGGAGGGCCGCAGGGAGGGGAGGCCCCACGCAGCTGCCCTGAGCAGGGTCACCTTCCTGTCCCTGCGGTCACTGTGACCCATGTCACCAGGTGGGCTGAGTGGGAAACAGGGGTGCAGCGGAGAGAGGGGTCCCATCCCACAGAGCCTTTGGGCCGAGCTCCTCCCGACTCTCCCTTGCCCCTCTGAGCTCAGGGCTCCCCCTCACCTCCCCACCCCCCTCCAGTGAAGTCGGGGCAGAAGCCCAGGAGTCCGGCCGCCCCGCCACCCAGACCCACGGAGCTGCCCAGAGCTAGCGGGCCGACAGGCTTTGTGCTCACTCGGCCCTCCTGCCGACCTGAGGGCCTGGCGCCTCCAGGGTGCAGTGATGGGAGCCTGGTGGGCAGAGCAGCAGATGCCCCGGGGACAGAGGGCACCAGAGGGGCTAGTGTCCGGTGTGGAGGACCCACCGGCCCTGAGGCCTGACCTCGGCCACAGGAACCTCTCCAGGGGCCTCCCATCCTCCCAGCACGGCCAGCTGCCACCTCCAAGCCCTCAGGCCCTGCTCACTGCCTCACCCTCCCCGGGGCTCTCGGGAGCAGGGACCATGTGCCCCTGCGTCTCCTGCACCCAGCAGGGGACAGGCCCACAGCAGGTGCTCGCTGCGTGCAGGGTGCCGAACTGGTGAGCGAGCGAAGGCGTGAGTAAGTGAGTGACCAAATGAATGAGCGAGTGAGCGGGAAACGAGGGTGTGGAGGGCCCAGCGGGCTGGGCTGAGGCCTGGTGCCAGTGCTGTGGTTCCCAGGCCTGAGCCCTGCTCACAGCCAGGCTCTGAGCCCCCGGGGCCGGCTGTGCCCTGGAGCAGAGGTGGCCGGCCCAGCACTGACATGGGCCCCGAACACGCAGGTCTGGACGACACCTCCTTTGCCCACCCAGGACCCCAGGGGCTGAAGGACTCCCCACAGCCAGGTGAGGACCAAGGAAGGCTCTGCCACAAGGTGGCCGTGGTCTGGGCTTTCCACGAGGGACATCCAACCACAGGGACCTGGGGAGACCAGCTTGGGCTGGGGGTCCCTGGGGGGCGGGGCTGCTGGCTGACACCCAGACCCCACCCACTGCAGCAGCTGGCTCTCCCGTGAGGCTCAGTGGGCCTGGGACTTGGGAGGCCGCGAGCATGGGCTCCCCAGGGGCCCTGCCGGCCAGGGGACCCAGAACCCCGAGACCCACCGGCTCCCTCCACAGCGCCCGGCAGGGGCTGGTGCTCCACATGGGGGACCGGCCACTTCTCCACCTTCGATGGCCACATGTATGACTTCGAGGGGACCTGCAACTACATCTTTGCGGCCATCTGCAAGGACGCCTCCTCTCCCACCTTCAGCGTCCAGCTGCGGCGAGGGCCCGGCGGGGACATCTCCCGGGTCATCGTGGAGCTGGGGGCCTCGGTGGTCACGGTGCAGCAGGGAGCTATCTCCATCAAGGATGTGGGGTCGGTCAGGGACCAGGGCCATGGCCGAGGGGTGGGGGGAGGGTTCCGGGGACGAGGGAATGGCCAGGGCGAGGGCAGCCGCTGACTGCTCCCCCCTGCAGGGCCGTCAGCCTGCCCTACACCAGCAACGGGCTGCAGATCACCCCCTTCGGCCAGAGCGTGCGGCTGGTGGCCAAGCAGCTGGAGCTGGAGCTGGTGGTGGTGTGGGGCCCCGGCGCCCACCTCATGGTGAGGACGCAGTGGGGGCTGCACCTGAGGCAGGAGTTGGTGGGCAGAGCTAGGGGCTGCCCCCGGAGGGGGAGGTCCTGACCGGTCCCCCAGCTCCTCAGCTTGGCGGACTCCGGCCAGGAGCCCGGATGGGGAGGCTCAGTTTCCCCATTTGAAGATGAGGACCCTCCAGCAAGAAAAGAGGTCCCTGGGGAGGGAGGGCGGCCACAGCCCATACGGTGAGGGTGCCTGGCTCCTGGAGCAGGCATCTGCGGTCTCTGCATCTGGGCGAGGGGTCCCCGGCCTAGGGAGCCCCTCCCCGCCCTGCTCACCCTGTGTGCCAACCACCCGCCCTCGCCCACAGGTCCTGGTGGAGGACAGGCACATGGGCAGGATGTGCGGGCTCTGCGGGAACTTTGACGGCGAGAAGACCAATGAGTTTCTGAGCGAGGATGGTAAGTGGGGGTGGGCGGGGACCCCTGCGCCCAGCCCAGGTGCTGACCCTGTGCCCCCTGCAGGCACGCGCCTGGAGCCCCACAAGTACGCCACCCTCCAGAAGCTGGACGACCCCAACGAGATCTGCACCCATGAGGCCATCCCCGGCCCCCGGGTCCTGCAGGCAGAGCATGTATGTGAGGGCGGGGCCGCACAGCCTTCCCAGTGGAAGCACTGGGTGTGGGGCGCGGCCTTCTCCCCATGACCGCATGGCCCTCTGCCCAGGCCCGGACCTGCGCCCAGCTGCTGGCCCTGGTGGCCCCCGAGTGCAACGTGCCCAAGGAGCCCTTCGTGCAGAACTGCCAGGCCGACGTGGCCGCGTGTGCCCGGCCGGGCCAGCAGAGCTGCGCCTGCGCCACACTCTCCGAGTACTCACGCCACTGCAGCCTCGCCGGCCAACCCGTCAGCCGCTGGCGGAGGCCCGGCCTCTGCTGTGAGTCCTAGGAGGCTGCAGGGAGGGCCAGGGCCTCTATGGCACCTCACTCCTGGGACAGGAGGCCTGAGGGGGAATGGCTCGGGGGGGGTAGCAGGGCCCCAGGGTTCCCTTGCCCGCTCACCAGGGCCCCGTGTACATACAGCCCTGGGCCAGTGCCCGGCCAACCAGGTGTACCAGGAGTGCGGCGAGGCCTGCGTCAAGACCTGCTCCAACCCACAGCACAGCTGTGCCCGCTTCTGCACCTTCGGCTGCTTCTGCCCGGAAGGTGGCGTACCTCTCCCCACAGGACCCTCCAGATGAGCCCCCACCCACCTTGCATGCGCCCCACTTGGCTCACTGGAACCAGGACCCCCTGTCCCCCTTAAGTGCTCACGGCCACATGGGCTGATCCACGGGACAGGGAGAGGGTGTGCATGTGGGGGGTGGGTCCAGGAGGCTACTGGGAAGAGGTGGGCCGAGCCGGGCCAGAGACAGGCCTGCGCTCCCCCGGGGCAGCCCTGGGCCTGGGCCTGTCGGCACGAGGGGGCAGAACGCTGAGCATGCAGACCAGGTGGGACTGCGGGTGTGAAGGGAAACAAGCTCCTGGGGCACAGGCCGGGAGGCCCAAGGAGGGGTGAGGTCTCCCCCACGCAGCCCCAGGAAGCCCCTGCCTGCAGGTATGGTTCTCGACGACGTTTCCAAAAACCTCACCTGCGTGCCCATCGCCCAGTGCCCCTGCACGCTCAGCGGCGTGGCCTACGCCCCTGGGGAGGTCACAGCCGACGCCTGCCGCACCTGGTAAGGACAGGAGGGGAGGTGGGGACACGGGGGCATGGGGGTCAGGGGCAGTCTCAGCCCGAAGCAGCCAGCTCTGCTGGCCCAGAACACCCGGGGGCGCCCCCACCACTCTGGTCGCCCTCCCCCCACCCCCAGCCAGTGCACGATGGGGCGCTGGAAGTGCGAGGAGCGGCCCTGCCCCCGGCGCTGCGCCCTGGAAGGCGGCTCCTTTGTGACCACGTTCGACGCCAGGCCCTACCGCTTCCACGGCACCTGCACCTACACCCTCCTCCAGGTGGGAGGCCTGCCAGGGACCCCCAGGGAACTGCCCAGAGGGGTCACCACGGCGTAGGGGTCTCACAAGGGTCCTGCCAGGTGGGGTCCCCACCAGCCCCCAGCCCTCTGTGCTTCCTGTCCTCCCCAGAGCCCCCAGCTCCCCGACGGGGGCTCCCTCATGGCCGCCTACGACAAGTCTGGGTACTCGCATTCGGAGACCTCCCTGGTCGCCCTCATCTATGTGTCCAGCCAGGTAAGGCCGCCCCGACTGCCGCCACTGCGCCTACCCAGCCTGAGCACACGGTCCTGCCACCGCCCAGCCCCCGCCCTCCACACCCAGTGACTCAGGGCCCTCCCTCCAGGACAAGATCGTGATTTCCCAGGATGAGGTGGTCACCAACCACGGAGACACCAAATGGCTGCCATACAAGACCGGTAGGTCGCAGCCCCTGCCTGAGCCACAGGGGCCGGGCCCAGAGCGGCCGCCTGCTGAGCCTCCATCCCACAGGCAACATCACGGTCTTCAAGCAGACGTCCACCCACCTGCAGATGGCCACCACCTTCGGGCTCGAGCTGGTGGTGCAGCTGCAGCCCGTGTTCCAGGCCTACATCACCGTCGGGCCTCAGTTCAGAGGCCAGACCCGAGGTGAGTCCCCGCCGGGCTGGGCCTGACCTCCCGGGAAATGAAGGGGCCCCACAGAGACTCACGGGACCCATCAGGTCCCGTCCCTGGGCCTTGGCCAGCCCCCCAGGGGTGCAGCTGGTGCTGGCCTCCTGCCCGGGGCCTGGTGAGGGGATGCGGGGCAGGACTGGGACGCGGGACGCCCACCCTCATGGCCTGGCCACTCAGGGCTCTGTGGCAACTTCAACGGGGACACGACGGACGACTTCACGACCAGCATGGGTGTCCCTGAGGGCACGGCCTCGCTCTTCGTGGACTCCTGGCGGGCAGGGAACTGCCCGGCCGCCCTGGAGCGGGAGACCGACCCCTGCTCCATGAGCCAGCTCAACAGTGAGTGCCGGCCGGAGGGCTGGGGCGGGCAGGAAACCCACGCTGGGGACACGGGAACCCACGGGGCCTGTCCCCGCAGAGGTGTGTGCGGAGACCCACTGTGCGGTGCTGGTGAACAAGGGCACGGTCTTCGAGAGGTGCCACGCCGTGGTGAACCCCAAGCCCTTCTACAGGGTAGGCGGGGCTTGCACATGGCCAGGAGGGCTGCGGGCTCGGGCACCTTGGGGACAGGGTGTGGATGGTGGGTGCCAATGCTGCTGTCTGCCCGCAGAGGTGCGTGTACCAGGCCTGCAACTACGAGGAGACCTTCCCGCACATCTGTGCTGCCCTGGGGGACTACGCCCACACCTGCGCCTCCAGGGGCATCCTGCTCTGGGGCTGGAGAAGCAGCGTGGACAACTGCAGTGCGTGCTCCCGGGCATGCGGGCGGCGGGAGCCCGGAGTCATGCGGAGGGTGGGGCTGTGACCGGTCGGGCCAAGCTCTGCCCAGCCATCCTGACGCCAGACTCCCCGCAGCCATCCCCTGCACGGGCAACCAGACGTACAGCTATGACAGCCGGGCCTGCGGCCGCACCTGCTTCTCACTGTCTGACCGCGCTGCGGAGTGCCACCCCAGTGCCGTGCCCGTGGAAGGCTGCAACTGCCCCGAGGGCACCTACCTGAACCACAAGGCCGAGTGCGTGCGCAAGGCCCAGTGCCCCTGCCTCTTGGACACCCACAAGCTCATCCTGGCCGGCCAGTCCACTGTGGTCGAGGGCGTCATCTGGTGCGTGAGGGTCCTGGGTGGCAGCCCCGCCCCCTGCAGCCCCGCCCCAGGCCGCCCCCTCACATGGCCTCTCTTGCAGCTACTGTTCCAACGGGCGGCTGAGCTGCCCTGGGCGGCCATCAATGCTCCTGGGTACGTAGTGCAGCGGAGCGGCGCCCTGGACTGCGAGGGGCCCTGGCCTCCGCTGAGCCCGCCTCACCAGCCCCCTTCCCTGCAGCATCCTGCTCGGCCCCCAAGACATTCCAGTCCTGCAGCCAGTCCTCAAGGAACAAGTTTGGGGCGGCCTGTGCCCCCACGTGCCAGATGCTGGCCACGGGCACCCCCTGCGTAAGGCTGGGGCGGGCGAGGGCAGGGCTCCCCATCCTGTCTGGGCCGGGGGAGGAAGCCCAGACTCCTCAGGAGAGGCTCTGCCCCACCCTGTCCCCCAGGAGAGGTGGGCCCAGTGGGGCTGGGAGGCCCAGTAGCTGGAGGGCGGTGTGCTCAGTCTGGGGGGCTCCCTGAGGAAGGTGGGCTGGGGCCCCAACTTGGGAAGGAGTAGGAGGGGGTACAACAGCCCAGCCTGAGGCACGGAGGCACTGGCCCCTTTCCTGAGGGAGGGAGGCTGCCGAGAGAAAAGCCCTGAGCAGGCTGGTGCAGGAGGGGGTCTGAGAGGAATGCAGGGGCAGAGGGCCCACCAGGGCCACCCTCCCAGGGGCTGCTAACCTCCGCCCTGCAGGTGCCCACCAAGTGCGAGCCCGGCTGCGTCTGTGCCGAGGGGCTCTATGAGAACGCCAGCGGGCAGTGCGTGCCCCCCGAGGAGTGCCCGTGCGAGTTTGGGGGGGTCTCCTACCCCCGGGGCGCCGAGCTCCACACTGACTGTAAGGCCTGGTAAGCCAGTCCCACCCTGGCACAGGGCTGTCCGCAGGGTCCTGGGGGCTGAGAGGTCAGATCCTACAGGGTGGGTGCGGCCTGGGTCTCTCAGAACCAGAGCTCCCTGCTCCCGGCAGCACCTGCTCGAGGGGGAAGTGGACGTGCCAGCAGAGCGCCCACTGCTCATCCACCTGCACCCTCTATGGGGAGGGCCACGTGGTCACCTTCGACGGGCAGCGCTTCGTGTTTGAGGGCAGCTGCGAGTACATCCTGGCCACGGTGAGACCCTGGGGGAAGGACCACGGGGGGCCACGAGGAGGCCCTGGGAGGACTCGGGGGCTCCTGGTGGGCTCCTCCTCAGCGCCCCCTCCCCACAGGATGGCTGCGGCACCAATGACTCCCAGCCCACCTTCAAGATCCTCACGGAGAACGTCGTGTGTGGGAAATCGGGTGTCACCTGCTCCCGGGCCATCAGGATGCTCCTGGGGGTGAGTGGGCTGGTGGGTGTCTCCACAAGGCAGCCACCAAGCTCCAGGTCCTGGCCTCTCTGTGCCGCAAGCACTGGCCTCCCCTCTGCTTCCTCATCCACACAACGGGCAGCCGTGTCTCCTAGAGCCGGACGTGGGGTGGGGAGTCTCCCAGAAGCCTGACTCAGTCCTCAGCTCAGTGTCCATGACGTTCTGGAACCTCCCGCCAATGGCAGGCTCGAGAGGACAGGCCCCAGCCTAGAGCTGGCCCTCAGCAGGCGCTGGCCGGCGCGTGTCCTTGACAGGCCCCTGCAGGAGAGCACGGGCAGGGGCAGAGCTGGGGGCACTCAGCAGCCGCCCAGGTCGGGCTGGCAGCCTGGTGACAGCCCTGCCCCACAGGGCTTGTCCATCGTACTGGCGGACAGGAACTACACGGTCAGCGGGACAGACCCCCAGGTGCACGTCCGGGTCAGGGCTGGCTCCCTGCACCTGGTGTTGGACGTCACCATCGGCAGCAGCTACAACCTGACCCTCATCTGGAACAAGCACATGACCGTCTCCATCAAGATCTCGCGAGCCTCACAGGTACCACGCGCCACCGCCCAGGTCGCTGGGGTGGGGCAGCGCCCACCACCCGCACGTCTGCCCGCCTGACATCAGCCCCCACAGGACGCCCTGTGCGGCTTGTGCGGCAACTACAACGGGAACATGAAGGACGACTTTGAGACACGCAGCAAGTATGTGGCGTCCAGCGAGCTGGAGTTTGTGAATTCGTGGAAGGAGAGCCCGCTGTGCGGAGACGCCAGACTCGCGCTGGACCCCTGCAGCCTCAACGCCTTCCGCCGCGCCTGGGCCGAGCGCAAGTGCAGCATCATCAATAGCCAGACCTTCGCCGCCTGCCACAGCCAGGTGGGCTGAGCCACGGGGGTCAGGCCTGAGCAGGTGGGTGGACAGCAGACACTGAGGGCCACTCCCGCAGGTGTACCGCCTGCCCTACTACGAGGCCTGCGTGCGCGACACGTGTGGGTGCGACACGGGTGGGGACTGTGAGTGCCTGTGCGACGCGGTGGCCGCCTACGCCAAGGCCTGCCTGGACAAGGGCGTGTGCGTGGACTGGAGGGCCCCCGACTTCTGCCGTGAGTACCCTGTCCCCCACTGGGGGCGGCCATGGCGGGAGCACCTCTCCCGGGTGGGCAGCAGGCTGTGCCTGCAGAGGGACCTGCAGAAGGACCCCGAGCCTCCCAGGCCCTGACAGGCACCCGTCCTCCCAGCCATCTACTGCGACTTCTACAACTCCCACACGCGGGCGGGCGACGGCCAGTACCAGCACACCCCGGAGACCAACTGCACGTGGCACTACCAGCCGTGCCTCTGCCCCCAGCAGCTGCAGAGCCTTCCAGACACCAACATCGAAGGTGCGGGCGAGGAGAGGGCGAGGCTGGGCCAGACAATGATGGCCTCCCGGCCAGTGATCAGGACAGGATGGTGGACGAGGGCCCAGCCTGGAGCCAGGGGACGGTGACAGACACAGGGCAGGGTGGCTGGGGTTGGGGACAAGGGGGGACCTGCCTCTGCCGTTCAGTGAGAGGCCAGGAGTGGCTGGGGACAGAGGGCAGGAACCAAGCCTCTGAAGAGGGGCTCCGGCTCCGGCACTGAGGCCCGGCCTCTCGGCCCTGCCCCCTAGGCTGCTACAACTGCTCTCAGGACGAGTACTTCGACCAGGACACGGGGACGTGCGTGCAGTGCAGTAAGCTCAGGCCACAGCCCCATGCCCTCCCAGCCCCCACGGGGGAGCCCTGCACACACCTCTGGCCAGCTGTCCAGCACCCGATTCCCCAGCTGTGCCTCTGAGGTGCTGGGACACCCATGCCCCAGACAGCAAACACAAAGGGAAAACAATCAGGCTTCCCCTCCCCAAATGCTGACGCACCCACACCCAGCCCCCAGCTGCAGGGCAACCCAGGCCCGGGCTCCGCCAGCTTGCTGGGTATGTGGGTGACAGCTGGCCTGGAGCTACCACAGGTGGGCGCTGGACAGCATCCCGGCTGCCAGGCATCACCAGGGTTGGGCAGTGGTGCTGGGAGAAGAGGAGACCCGGGGGAGAGGGGGGAAGAGGACTGAGAAGCAGGGACCCACCTGGGGACCCCCGGGAGGGCAGGACTGGGAGGGGCGGCACGGGGCGATAGCACTGACCACACTTCCTCTTGCAGTGCTGCTGCCCACCACGCCGCTGCCGCCCACCACAGGTGATTGCGCACACACTAGGTGCCAAGGTGAAGCAGCGCTCTCCCCGGGCTCATCCCTGGGTAGCCGTCAGCCCAGCCTATGCCCATCCCAGCAGCTGCTGGCTGGCATGTGGGCAAGGCTGGGGTGCACCTGGGTTGTCCTGGGCTGCCCCAAAGGCGGGGGCAAGCGGCGCTGACCAGGACAGCAGAGGGGAGAGGCATGGAAAGCTTATCCTGGCTGACCAACCCCGCCGTGCTGGACAGTCACTGTCACAGCAAGGCCAAAGGGGCTGGGATGCTGCCCTCAGCAGGGCACCGGCCTTTGCACCCTGTGCCTTCTGTCCAGCCCACCTGGGGGTGGGGGGGCTACATGGCTCAACAGGAAAGAGAGGGGACTCCTCCCAGGGTTATGCCCGGACTCACAGCCCTTCTGCCTCACTCAGGCTCGCCCTCCACAGAAGCCAGGCCCACCTCGGCCACCCCCAACATCACAGCCACCCCCAGAACCACTGGGCCCCTCAGCTCCACGGCACCCTCACCAAGCCCCCACGCCACACCTGCAACCCCCACGGCCTCGGCCCCCGCCTCCACAGAGACAGGGACAGCCCCGACCCCGCGGCCAGAACCCACAGTCTCCTCAGGAGGTGAGGACGCCCTGCGGTGGAGGAACACGTGACGATCAGACATGCTCCCTAGGGTGCGGGCAGATGCTCAGCATAGCGGGTGGGGTTGAAGGACCAGCTGCCGTGGGACGTGGCAGTTCCTGGCTGCCTGGCACTGTCACTTTAGCATGTGGGACCTGCGGACGCAGGCAGCCCACAGAGCAGCCCCTGCCGCTGCCCAGAGACCAGGGGGGGACATGGCATGGGTCCTGCTAGCAAGGGCAGGTGAAGGGCCAGCCGGCGCCCAGTGAGCCCATGGCCACCGGACAAGCAGCTGAGGAAGGATGTGCGTGTTGGCGAGGGGAAGGCACACGCCCTTCTAGAAGGGGCTCAGCGTGCCCGCAGGCCAGGCTCCTGTGGCACAGGTGGGGCAGGGAAAGGGGAGGGCAGATGGTCCTGTTCCCTGCAGACTCGCCTCGAACAACCTCCGCCATCACCACACGAGCCACGTCAGGGCCAGCCCCCACAGCCACCCCCAGGTCAACAGCCACGGGGCCTACTGTGACTCAGGCCACCACACAGCCCACCGCACCCCTGCTCAGCACAGCCACGCAATCCACGGCGCGGTCCACAGTGCGCACCACAGCGGCATGGCCAACACCAACCAAACCAGAAACCACCACAGGGTCCCCCCAAGGTAAGGCTACCCCATGAGGTCCCCACAGAGGGGAGATAGCACAGGTGCTCCAACGCCCAGCAAAGGCTGGGGAACTGCATATGAGAACAGGCCACAGATTCCCAGGAGGGGACGCCTCCAACTCAAAAGGGGGGCAGCCAGCCCAGCAACCAGCCTGAGCCTACAGCTAACCATGTGCTCTCTGCACCTCTCCCCGCACAGCACCTACAGGCCCACCCGCCACGGCTGCCCCCACACCAGGTGAGCACAGGGGTCCCAAAGGCACTGGATCTAGAGGGCAGTGACCAGGTTTGAAATCAGGGCCACAAGTCAAAACTGCAGAAAGATCCCACAGAAGGGAGCCAGAGAGTACCTGAACCCATCATAGCACCCTCTGCGAGGGGAAAGAGGGCCAAAAACACCAGCAGGAGAGAAACACAAATGCAGGGACCAAAATCAGCAGAGTCGGTAAAAGCAAGGGGACACACCGGGTGCACAGGAAGCCGGCGTGGGGAACACCATAAGCAGGTGCGAGGCCACCGACCGGGCAAGGAGGACATGATAACAAACTGACGCATCACACTTTCCACAGGGCATTCAACCCACCACCGAACGGAAGCAACAACCACAAGATCACCAGGGAGCACCACAGGCCAGGGCACAGCACACACCAGCCCAGGGACCAGGTCAACCACGGCCACACCCAACCCAACACACACTCCCTTCACTTCTCACTCCGCCCCCACCGGTTCCGTGTCCACCACCTCCCACATTACAAGCCCGCCCACAGGAACATCATTCCGGACCACCACCACCTTCCCAACCGCATCTCCATCCAAGACCACTCTATCCACTCACGTTCCAAACTCTGCCACCTCCTCTGTCACTCCCACTTCTCACAGAGTGGTCACCCCAACACAACCAGAGACCCACTCTCCTTCCATCTCTACTGCAAGGCCAACAGGCTCCTCTCCATCATCGACACACGTCCCTGCCACAGGCACAGTGCCCTTAACCTCCACAGTGCCATGGACTCCCACCACAAGAGGAACCACCCAAGCCCCTCACTCTGTCAGCACAGCCAAAACCTCCACCTCCCTGGTGTCACACCCCTCCGCACCTGCCCACTCTGGCACCACATCTGCTCTAGGCACCACCATCTCCCACGAGGCCACCAGTAGAGGAACCTGGAGCCCGGGAACACACACCGCCACGGCCACACCCAACGGGCCACATACTCCCTTCACTTCTCACTCCACCCCCACTGGTTCCGTGTCCACCACATCCCACATTACAGGCCCGCCCACAGGAACATCATTCTGGACCACCACCACATTCCCAACCGCATCTCCATCCAAGACCACTCTATCCACTCACGTTCCAAACTCTGCCACCTCCTCTGTCACTCCCACTTCGCACAGAGTGATCACCCCAACACAACCAGAGACCCACTCTCCTTCCATCTCCACTGCAAGGCCAACCGGCTCCTCTCCATCATCCACACACATCCCTGCCACAGGCACAGTGCCCTCACCCTCCATCCCACCGTGGACTCCTACCACAAGAGGAACCACCCAAGCCCCTCACTCTATCAGCACAGCCAAAACCTCCACCTCCCTGGTGTCACACCCCTCCGCACCTGCCCACTCTGGCAGCACATCTGCTCTAGGCACCACCATCACCCCCGAGACCACCAGTAGAGGAACCGGGAGCCCGGGGACACACACCGCCACGGCATCGGTCACTCCCAATGGGCCAAACACTCCCTTCACTTCTCACTCCCCTCACACAGGTTCTGTGTCCACCACCTCCCACATTACAGGCCCGCCCACAGGAACATCATTCCGGACCACCACCACCTTCCCAACCGCATCTCCATCCAAGACCACTCTATCCACTCACGTTCCAAACTCTGCCACCTCCTCTGTCACACCCACTTCTCACAGAGTGGTCACCCCAACACAACCCGAGACCATCTCTACTGCAAGGCCAACAGGCTCCTCTCCATCATCGACACACGTCCCTGCCACAGGCACAGTGCCCTCAACCTCCACAGTGCCATGGACTCCCACCACAAGAGGAACCACCCAAGCCCCTCACTCTGTCAGCACAGCCAAAACCTCCACCTCCCTGGTGTCACACCCCTCCGCACCTGCCCACTCTGGCACCACATCTGCTCCAGGCACCACCATCTCCCCGAGACCACCAGTAGAGGAACAGGGAGCCCGGGGACACACACCGCCACGGCCACACCCAACGGGCCACATACTCCCTTCACTTCTCACTCCGCCCCTACTGGTTCCATGTCCACCACCTCCCACATTACAGGCCCGCCCACAGGAACATCATTCCGGACCACCACCACCTTCTCAACCGCATCTCCATCCAAGACCACTCTATCCACTCACGTTCCAAACTCTGCCACCTCCTCTGTCACTCCAACTTCTCACAGAGTAGTCACCCCAACACAACCGGAGACCCTCTCTCCTTCCATCTCTACTTCAAGGCCAACAGGCTCCTCTCCATCATCGACACACGTCCCTGCCACAGGCACAGTAACCTTAACCTCCACAGTGCCATGGACTCCCACCACAAGAGGAACCACCCAAGCCCCTCACTCTGTCAGCACAGCCAAAACCTCCACCTCCCTGGTGTCACACCCCTCCGCACCTGCCCACTCTGGCACCACATCTGCTCTAGGCACCACCATCTCCCACGAGGCCACCAGTAGAGGAACCTGGAGCCCGGGAACACACACCGCCACGGCCACACCCAACGGGCCACATACTCCCTTCACTTCTCACTCCACCCCCACTGGTTCCGTGTCCACCACATCCCACATTACAGGCCCGCCCACAGGAACATCATTCCGGACCACCACCACATTCCCAAACGCATCTCCATCCAAGACCACTCAATCCACTCACGTTCCAAACTCTGCCACCTCCTCTGTCACTCCCACTTCGCACAGAGTGATCACCCCAACACAACCAGAGACCCACTCTCCTTCCATCTCCACTGCAAGGCCAACCGGCTCCTCTCCATCATCCACACACATCCCTGCCACAGGCACAGTGCCCTCACCCTCCATCCCACCGTGGACTCCTACCACAAGAGGAACCACCCAAGCCCCTCACTCTATCAGCACAGCCAAAACCTCCACCTCCCTGGTGTCACACCCCTCCGCACCTGCCCACTCTGGCACCACATCTGCTCTAGGCACCACCATCACCCCCGAGACCACCAGTAGAGGAACCGGGAGCCCGGGGACACACACCGCCACGGCCTCGGTCACTCCCAATGGGCCAAACACTCCCTTCACTTCTCACTCCCCTCACACAGGTTCTGTGTCCACCACCTCCCACATTACAGGCCCGCCCACAGGAACATCATTCCGGACCACCACCACCTTCCCAACCGCATCTCCATCCAAGACCACTCTATCCACTCACGTTCCAAACTCTGCCACCTCCTCTGTCACACCCACTTCTCACAGAGTGGTCACCCCAACACAACCCGAGACCATCTCTACTGCAAGGCCAACAGGCTCCTCTCCATCATCGACACACGTCCCTGCCACAGGCACAGTGCCCTCAACCTCCACAGTGCCATGGACTCCCACCACAAGAGGAACCACCCAAGCCCCTCACTCTGTCAGCACAGCCAAAACCTCCACCTCCCTGGTGTCACACCCCTCCGCACCTGCCCACTCTGGCACCACATCTGCTCCACGCACCACCATCTCCCCCGAGACCACCAGTAGAGGAACAGGGAGCCCGGGGACACACACCGCCACGGCCACACCCAACGGGCCACATACTCCCTTCACTTCTCACTCCGCCCCTACTGGTTCCATGTCCACCACCTCCCACATTACAGGCCCGCCCACAGGAACATCATTCCGGACCACCACCACCTTCTCAACCGCATCTCCATCCAAGACCACTCTATCCACTCACGTTCCAAACTCTGCCACCTCCTCTGTCACTCCAACTTCTCACAGAGTAGTCACCCCAACACAACCTGAGACCCTCTCTCCTTCCATCTCTACTTCAAGGCCAACAGGCTCCTCTCCATCATCGACACACGTCCCTGCCACAGGCACAGTAACCTTAACCTCCACAGTGCCATGGACTCCCACCACAAGAGGAACCACCCAAGCCCCTCACTCTGTCAGCACAGCCAAAACCTCCACCTCCCTGGTGTCACACCCCTCCGCACCTACCCACTCTGGCACCACATCTGCTCTAGGCACCACCATCTCCCACGAGGCCACCAGTAGAGGAACCTGGAGCCCGGGAACACACACCGCCACGGCCACACCCAACGGGCAACATACTCCCTTCACTTCTCACTCCACCCCCACTGGTTCCGTGTCCACCACATCCCACATTACAGGCCCGCCCACAGGAACATCATTCCGGACCACCACTACCTTCCCAACCGCATCTCTATCCAAGACCACTCAATCCACTCACATTCCAAACTCTGCCACCTCCTCTGTCACTCCCACTTCTCACAGAGTGATCACCCCAACACAACCAGAGACCCACTCTCCTTCCATCTCCACTGCAAGGCCAACCGGCTCCTCTCCATCATCCACACACATCCCTGCCACAGGCACAGTGCCCTCACCCTCCATCCCGCCGTGGACTCCTACCACAAGAGGAACCACCCAAGCCCCTCACTCTGTCAGCACAGCCAAAACCTCCACCTCCCTGGTGTCACACCCCTCCGCACCTGCCCACTCTGGCACCACATCTGCTCCACGCACCACCATCTCCCCCGAGACCACCAGTAGAGGAACCGGGAGCCCGGGGACACACACCGCCACGGCCACACCCAACGGGCCACATACTCCCTTCACTTCTCACTCCGCCCCTACTGGTTCCATGTCCACCACCTCCCACATTACAGGCCCGCCCACAGGAACATCATTCCGGACCACCACCACCTTCCCAACCGCATCTCCATCCAAGACCACTCAATCCACTCACGTTCCAAACTCTGCCACCTCCTCTGTCACTCCAACTTCTCACAGAGTAGTCACCCCAACACAACCTGAGATCCTCTCTCCTTCCATCTCTACTTCAAGGCCAACAGGCTCCTCTCAATCATCCACACACATCCCTGCCACAGGCACAGTGCCCTCACCCTCCATCCCGCCGTGGACTCCTACCACAAGAGGAACCACCCAAGCCCCTCACTCTGTCAGCACAGCCAAAACCTCCACCTCCCTGGTGTCACACCCCTCCGCACCTGCCCACTCTGGCACCACATCTGCTCCACGCACCACCATCTCCCCCGAGACCAGCAGTAGAGGCACCGGGACTCCGGGGACACACACTGCCACGGCCTCGGCTACTCCCAACGGGCCACACACTCCCTTCACTTCTCACTCCCCTCACACCGGTTCCGTGTCCACCACCTCCCACATAACAGGCCCGCCCACAGGAACATCATTCCGGACCACCACCACCTTCCCAACCGCATCTCCATCCAAGACCACTCAATCCACTCACGTTCCAAACTCTGCCACCTCCTCTGTCACTCCCACTTCTCACAGAGTGATCACCCCAACACAACCAGAGACCCACTCTCCTTCCATCTCCACTGCAAGGCCAACCGGCTCCTCTCCATCATCCACACACATCCCTGCCACAGGCACAGTGCCCTCACCCTCCATCCCACCGTGGACTCCTACCACAAGAGGAACCACCCAAACCCCTCACTCTGTCAGCACAGCCAAAACCTCCACCTCCCTGGTGTCACACCCCTCCGCACCTGCCCACTCTGGCACCACATCTGCTCCACGCACCACCATCTCCCCCGAGACCACCAGTAGAGGAACCGGGAGCCCGGGGACACACACCGCCACGGCCTCGTCCACTCCCAACGGGCCACACACTCCCTTCACTTCTCACTCCCCTCACACAGGTTCTGTGTCCACCACCTCCCACATTACAGGCCCGCCCACAGGAACATCATTCCGGACCACCACCACCTTCCCAACCGCATCTCCATCCAAGACCACTCTATCCACTCACGTTCCAAACTCTGCCACCTCCTCTGTCACACCCACTTCTCACAGAGTGGTCACCCCAACACAACCCGAGACCATCTCTACTGCAAGGCCAACAGGCTCCTCTCCATCATCGACACACGTCCCTGCCACAGGCACAGTGCCCTCACCCTCCACAGTGCCATGGACTCCCACCACAAGAGGAACCACCCAAGCCCCTCACTCTGTCAGCACAGCCAAAACCTCCACCTCCCTGGTGTCACACCCCTCCGCACCTGCCCACTCTGGCACCACATCTGCTCCACCCACCACCATCTCCCCCGAGACCAGCAGTAGAGGCACCGGGACTCCGGGGACACACACTGCCACGGCCTCGGCTACTCCCAACGGGCCACACACTCCCTTCACTTCTCACTCCCCTCACACCGGTTCCGTGTCCACCACCTCCCACATAACAGGCCCGCCCACAGGAACATCATTCCGGACCACCACCACCTTCCCAACCGCATCTCCATCCAAGACCACTCAATCCACTCACATTCCAAACTCTGCCACCTCCTCTGTCACTCCCACTTCTCACAGAGTGATCACCCCAACACAACCAGAGACCCACTCTCCTTCCATCTCCACTGCAAGGCCAACAGGCTCCTCTCCATCATCCACACACATCCCTGTCACAGGCACAGTGCCCTCACCCTCCATCCCGCCGTGGACTCCTACCACAAGAGGAACCACCCAAGCCCCTCACTCTGTCAGCACAGCCAAAACCTCAACCTCCCTGGTGTCACACCCCTCCGCACCTGCCCACTCTGGCACCACATCTTCTCCACACACCACCATCTCCCCCGAGACCACCAGTAGAGGAACCGGAAGCCCGGTGACACACACCGCCACGGCCACACCCAACGGGCCACACACTCCCTTCACTACTCACTCCGCCCCCACAGATTCCATGTCCACCACCTCCCACATTACAGGTCCACCCACAGGAACATCATTCCGGACAACCACCACCACCTTCCCAACCGCATCTCCATCCAAGACCACTCAATCCACTCACGTTCCAAACTCTGCCACCTCCTCTGTCACACCCACTTCTCACAGAGTGGTCACCCCAACACAACCAGAGACCTACTCTCCTTCCATCTCTACTGCAAGGCCAACAGGTTTCTCTCCATCATCAACACAAGTCCCTGCCACAGGCACAGTGCCCTCACCCTCCACAGTGCCGTGGACTCCCACCACAAGAGGAACCACCCAAGCCCCTCACTCTGTCAGCACAGCCAAAACCTCCACCTCCCTGGTGTCACACCCCTCCGCACCTGCCCACTCTGGCACCACATCTGCTCCAGGTACCACCATCTCCCCCGAGACCACCAGTAGAGGCACCGGGAGTCCGGGGACACACACCGCCACGGCCTCCGCTACGCCCAACGGGCCACACACTCCCTTCACTTCTCACTCCCCTCACACAGGTTCCGTGTCCACCACCTCCCACATTATAGGCCCGCCCACAGGAACATCATTCCGGACCACCACCACCTTCCCAACCGCATCTCCATCCAAGACCACTCAATCCACTCACGTTCCAAACTCTGCCACCTCCTCTGTCACTCCCACTTCTCACAGAGTGATCACCCCAACACAACCAGAGACCCACTCTCCTTCCATCTCCACTGCAAGGCCAACCGGCTCCTCTCCATCATCCACACACATCCCTGTCACAGGCACAGTGCCCTCACCCTCCATCCCGCCGTGGACTCCTACCACAAGAGGAACCACCCAAGCCCCTCACTCTGTCAGCACAGCCAAAACCTCCACCTCCCTGGTGTCACACCCCTCCGCACCTGCCCACTCTGGCACCACATCTTCTCCACACACCACCATCTCCCCCGAGACCACCAGTAGAGGAACCGGAAGCCCGGTGACACACACCGCCACGGCCACACCCAACGGGCCACATACTCCCTTCACTACTCACTCCGCCCCACAGATTCCATGTCCACCACCTCCCACATTACAGGTCCACCCACAGGAACATCATTCCGGACAACCACCACCACCTTCCCAACCGCATCTCCATCCAAGACCACTCAATCCACTCACGTTCCAAACTCTGCCACCTCCTCTGTCACACCCACTTCTCACAGAGTGGTCACCCCAACACAACCAGAGACCTACTCTCCTTCCATCTCTACTGCAAGGCCAACAGGTTTCTCTCCATCATCAACACAAGTCCCTGCCACAGGCACAGTGCCCTCACCCTCCACAGTGCCGTGGACTCCCACCACAAGAGGAACCACCCAAGCCCCTCACTCTGTCAGCACAGCCAAAACCTCCACCTCCCTGGTGTCACACCCCTCCGCACCTGCCCACTCTGGCACCACAACTGCTCCAGGTACCACCATCTCCCCCGAGACCACCAGTAGAGGCACCGGGAGTCCGGGGACACACACCGCCACGGCCTCCGCTACTCCCAACGGGCCACACACTCCCTTCACTTCTCACTCCCCTCACACAGGTTCCGTGTCCACCACCTCCCACATTACAGGCCCGCCCACAGGAACATCATTCCGGACCACCACCACCTTCCCAACCGCATCTCCATCCAAGACCACTCTATCCACTCACGTTCCAAACTCTGCCACCTCCTCTGTCACTCCCACTTCTCACAGAGTGGTCACCCCAACACAACCAGAGACCCACTCTCCTTCCATCTCTACTGCAAGGCCAACAGGTTTCTCTCCATCATCAACACAAGTCCCTGCCACAGGCACAGTGCCCTCACCCTCCACAGTGCCGTGGACTCCCACCACAAGAGGAACCACCCAAGCCCCTCACTCTGTCAGCACAGCCAAAACCTCCACCTCCCTGGTGTCACACCCCTCCGCACCTGCCCACTCTGGCACCACATCTGCTCCAGGTACCACCATCTCCCCCGAGACCACCAGTAGAGGCACCGGGAGTCCGGGGACACACACCGCCACGGCCTCCGCTACGCCCAACGGGCCACACACTCCCTTCACTTCTCACTCCCCTCACACAGGTTCCGTGTCCACCACCTCCCACATTATAGGCCCGCCCACAGGAACATCATTCCGGACCACCACCACCTTCCCAACCGCATCTCCATCCAAGACCACTCAATCCACTCACGTTCCAAACTCTGCCACCTCCTCTGTCACTCCCACTTCTCACAGAGTGATCACCCCAACACAACCAGAGACCCACTCTCCTTCCATCTCCACTGCAAGGCCAACCGGCTCCTCTCCATCATCCACACACATCCCTGTCACAGGCACAGTGCCCTCACCCTCCATCCCGCCGTGGACTCCTACCACAAGAGGAACCACCCAAGCCCCTCACTCTGTCAGCACAGCCAAAACCTCCACCTCCCTGGTGTCACACCCCTCCGCACCTGCCCACTCTGGCACCACATCTTCTCCACACACCACCATCTCCCCCGAGACCACCAGTAGAGGAACCGGAAGCCCGGTGACACACACCGCCACGGCCACACCCAACGGGCCACATACTCCCTTCACTACTCACTCCGCCCCCACAGATTCCATGTCCACCACCTCCCACATTACAGGTCCACCCACAGGAACATCATTCCGGACAACCACCACCACCTTCCCAACCGCATCTCCATCCAAGACCACTCAATCCACTCACGTTCCAAACTCTGCCACCTCCTCTGTCACACCCACTTCTCACAGAGTGGTCACCCCAACACAACCAGAGACCTACTCTCCTTCCATCTCTACTGCAAGGCCAACAGGTTTCTCTCCATCATCAACACAAGTCCCTGCCACAGGCACAGTGCCCTCACCCTCCACAGTGCCGTGGACTCCCACCACAAGAGGAACCACCCAAGCCCCTCACTCTGTCAGCACAGCCAAAACCTCCACCTCCCTGGTGTCACACCCCTCCGCACCTGCCCACTCTGGCACCACAACTGCTCCAGGTACCACCATCTCCCCCGAGACCACCAGTAGAGGCACCGGGAGTCCGGGGACACACACCGCCACGGCCTCCGCTACTCCCAACGGGCCACACACTCCCTTCACTTCTCACTCCCCTCACACAGGTTCCGTGTCCACCACCTCCCACATTACAGGCCCGCCCACAGGAACATCATTCCGGACCACCACCACCTTCCCAACCGCATCTCCATCCAAGACCACTCTATCCACTCACGTTCCAAACTCTGCCACCTCCTCTGTCACTCCCACTTCTCACAGAGTGGTCACCCCAACACAACCAGAGACCCACTCTCCTTCCATCTCTACTGCAAGGCCAACAGGCTCCTCTCCATCATCCACACACATCCCTGCCACAGGCACAGTGCCCTCAACCTCCATCCCGCCGTGGACTCCTACCACAAGAGGAACCACCCAAGCCCCTCACTCTGTCAGCACAGCCAAAACCTCCACCTCCCTGGTGTCACACCCCTCCGCACCTGCCCACTCTGGCACCACATCTGCTCCACGCACCACCATCTCCCCCGAGACCACCAGTAGAGGAACCGGGAGCCCAGGGACACACACCGCCACGGCCTCGGCCACTCCCAACGGACCACACACTCCCTTCACCTCTCACTTTGCCCCCACGGGTTCTGTCTCCACCACCTCACAGTTCACTTCTCTCACCACCCGAGTTCCCTTGCCCAGCCTCATGTCATCCACGCTGGGGGTGACATCCATCCGAAGTTCTCCCGCCACAAACCTCACTACCAAGCATCCTGGTACCACTGGACTGCTGACCACTCTCTTCCTGACCAGCTCCATCACTGCGCACAGAAGCTCCTCTTCCCCCACTGCCGGTTCCTCCACCTCCTCTCTCCTCACATCCGGGCCCAGCTTCTCCAGTAAGTGATGTCTCTACCGCCTACCCAATGACCCTGTGTGCTGCATCCTCCTAGCCTCGCCTCTCTACTGGGCCGCGTTCTGGGACACTCCCATGGAGCCCCTCCCTTTTCTTGACTCCTCCCACTGCCTGATGACCCCTGGGGCTTCTCCTTCCCCTCCCTGCCTCTGTCCCCCACTCTGTGCTCACATCCCACCTGGCTCACTGCTGTGTGGGAGGTGGGCAGGTCTCGTCCTGCCCCTGAAGCCTTCACCTGGCCCGCTCAGCAGGCCGCACAGGGTGTGGTGCACCGTCAGAGAGCCAGCTTAGCCTCTGGCCAGGCGTATGCTCTGGGTATCCCCAGCTGTGCCTTCAGAGGGTCTGGGTCTCACCAACCCCACCATGCTTCCCCACACCTCCGCGCTCTGTCCTGTCCTATGCCTCATGTTCCCCGACCCTTGGGACCTGTTCTCAACCCTCCTTGACAGGGTGTCAGTTCCTCTCTCCCTCTTCCCCAGCTTCCTCCTCCCTCCTCCCCAGGAGCCGCTCCAGAAAACCCCACAAGAGGAACCACCCAATCCCCTCCCTTGTCAGCACCTGGCTGGAATGCACACCTGGCCTTCCCTATTGATCCCCTTCCCCTGCAGTCCTGGCCTCCCTTTGAGGAGACCCTCTGCTCAGCAGCCTTCCACTGCTGTCCCCTGCGGAGCTCAGAGGAGGTTCGGGCTGGCAGGGATCTGGGGAGCAACTATTCCCACCTTCCCCCAGGCTGCAGAAAGCAAAGCAAAGGCTGGTAGGCCATGCCTCACCCCAGGTGACCACTAAGGGCCGAGCTGGGACTAGCAGCACGCTCTCAGCCCTGCAGCCTCCTCCAGTGTCCACTCTGCCCTCTGCACCCAGGCCAGCTGCACCCGCCTTGTCCTCCAGAGATGCCACTCCCCTCCCTTTTGGGTGTTCCCTCCACAGAAGCCATTGCCTGGACTGGGCTCCCCTCACAAGCCCCAGGCAGGACTGTTCACAGTGACACATTTCTCCTAGGAAATGGCCTAGGTGCAGGTCAAAGCTCATGGGTCCACTCAGGGACCACAGAGCCATGCAGGAAACTCCCGTATGGTGACACTGATATACTCTTCTCGTCCCCCCTGCAGGTTCTGAGCCCAGCAAACCAGACACACCTATGCCCGCAGGTAGGTATCAGCTGGGAAGGGGAGGTGGCTGGGGAGGTTGGGGAGCAGCGTGGGAATCTGCCTCATCCCGAATAGCCCTGGACCACGGGGGAGACCAGCAGGCTTTATTACCGGGGTGAGGTCAGACCCGGGGGGCTCGGGCAGGAGAGACAGCACAGGTAGGGTCCAGGTAAGTGCCGACCGGCCCCCACGGGGCCCAGGCTCATCTCCTGGCTCCCTGGGCCGGCATCACTCGGCGTCCCACACAGACAGGGCTTGAGGAGCCCAGGCCCAGAGCCCACAGGTCCTCCAGCCCCACCTCCTGAGGGCCAGGCACAGACCCCGGGGGCGCAGCACCATCACCTGGCTCTGGGGCTGGCGTCTCACTTCCTGCCTCCACTTGTCAGAGGTCTGCCGAGTGCGGGAGCTGGAGGAGGAGGTCACTTACCAGGGGTGCACAGCCAACGTGACAGTGACCCGCTGCGAGGGTGTCTGCGCCTCCTCAGCCAGGTGAGCTGTCACCCGGGCGGTCTCCATCTACTGCTGGGCTCCGGGCTTGGAGCCGCCTTACCCAGCAGAGGCTCCCAGGGGGTGGTCGGGCAGGTCCAGCCGGGATCTCCTGCCCCATCTCAACCACCCTTGCAGCTGACCTCCGACAGCTGGGAAGGTCACCAAAGAGGCCTGCCTCGAGGCCCTGCCAGGGTCTGCCTTGTCTGGGTGGTTGGGGAGGAACCGGGATCCTTCCCCGAGGCCACAGGCTTGACCATGTACCTTCGGCGGATTCTTTAGTTTCAACGCCTACACCAACCAAGTGGAAACCCTCTGCAGCTGCTGCCACCCCCTTGGCTCCTATGAGAAGCAGCTGGTACTGCCCTGTCCAGACCCCGGGGCACCGAGCAAGCAGCTGGTGCTCACGCTGCAGGTGTTCAAACGCTGTGCGTGTGGCCCCTGGCGCTGCAGAGACCAGGGCCAGCCCCCCTGGTGAGAGGATGAAGCACCGCTCCCAGCGCCCAGCCCCCCCCTCCCCCGTCCCCCCCCTTCCCGACTTGCTGTGCCGGCAGCCCCTTTCCAGGCCTGGCCCTGGGTGCAGCTCATCCAGGCACCTGCAGGAAGGGCCTACCGGGCAGGGGTCCCGCAGACCCTGGCCCACCCCACACAAGCCTTTCGGGACACACCCACCAATCGTCCACACTGCCTCCCAGCCTTAGAAGGAAGCTGCCCGGCCCTGTCCAACCAGACCCTGGGGCCCGAGGAAGGGCAACGATGGGCAGGGGAGAGGCAGCAAGGAGAGGGGCTGAGCAGTCGGGAAGGGAAGTGAGGGCACCAGCCTGCCCACCAACACAGCTCACCCTAGGGAGGGGTGTCCCAGCGCCGTGCTCGGCAAGCCCTGTGAACAGAGGACAAATAAACTGGCCCTGATCAAGGCACGAAGCTACCCTGAGCTCTGCTTGTCGTCTCCATGCCCCTTGGCACCCGTGAACCCCAACCCCACCTGCCCCATGAGGCCAGGCGGCATCGGCCAGGACCCACCCCCGCAGGCCCCTCGCCCTCCTTGGGCCCATCTCCAGGGTCCCTCCCTCACTCGGGACTCTCCTGGGAAGCCCTCCTCCCGTGGGATCCTGCTCCCAGTCTGTGGTGGGGTCACCCCTCCCATGAGCTCTGGAGGCTTGTTCCCCAGGAGGAACCCTTAGACCAGCGGCCTCCAGGTGGCAGACTACCCCACACGTCCTGCCCAGAGGAGAGCCAAGGCCGGGCAGGGGCCCAGCAGGATGACCCCACAGGCTCAACCTTACACCCTGAACCCACATGCAGAGCGAAAGGCACATCACCTCCAGCGCACCTCAGCTTCTGCCGTGGCCGGGCCGCCACGCTCTGGAGCAGCGGCCGCCAACTGGTGGTCTGTGAGGTCCGAAAGGTTGGCGACCGCTGCTCTGGAGGACGACCCACCCAAGGCGGCGCCCTGCCGTGTCGGGGGAGTCAACGGCCTCCCCCTGAAGGTGGGGGCTTTCCCTCCACCTTCCCGTCCCTCCAGGGACAGCACACACGTTCCTGTCATGGTCCCTTGGAAGGAGCACACTTCATGGTGCTCCCTCCTACAATGCACTAGCCCAGGCGTAGCTCAGGGAGGGCGCCGACGGACACAGGAGAACCCCGCGGGCGGGCGGGCCACAGGGCAGTGCGGGAGCCGCGCACCGCCAGCAGCTTGAACAGACGCACAAGGAGCATCACTGCGTGGCCGGCCACGTCAGCGGTTAAACCTACAAATTAAAGGGACACTAAAAGGCCACTCCTGTCCCTGCAAGGACCCCTGGACACAGAGTCGCACGCGGAGGTGGTGGTTACGCGGGTCTCTGTGGGTCACAGAGCACGCACGCAGGGGCTACACTGACGTTGGTGGGGTGTCTGCAGTGTGGCTGCCCCCAGGCCCAGAGGGCGCCTTCGTGCCTCTGCCTCCCCGGGCTCCACACCACACCACAGGCTCATGGGGGTCTGAGGCGCCTCTCGGGGTGCCCAGTGCCTGCTGGGAAACTGGGAAACCAACGAAGCCCTGGCTCCTCCTAGGCCCTCAGGTGCCACCTGCCAGGCTGAGCTGCCACCCTCTGCACACCAGCCCCAAGCAGAACAGAGGCCCTGGCTGGCTGGGCTCCTGGGTGGCCAGCTCAGGGTGCACACGTGCAGGCTGGGGGCCAGGACAGAATGACCACCACCAGCACTGAGTGATGAGAGTGGCGCAGGGTGACACCCTCCTGTGCCCATGCCAGCCAAGGTCTACAGCACCGGCTGCAACTATGACCCAGGGACAACGGCGCTGACAGCCCAAGGCTACCAAAAGGGAAGAGACCAGCTTGCCTTCTAGAATCTTCTCTGCTGGTCACATTTAACCCTCCAATCACAGATGGGAATCAGTCCCTGGCCACTACGGTGAAGCCCAAAGATGAGTGAGGTCAGCTACACACCCTCTAGAGCCCCCCGTACCCTCCCCACGCGCAGTCGGCACTGCAAACCCCCTTGGGAACACTGTGCTGGAAGGGAGCTGAACCCAGCGGGATGCATGTTGGGGAGGCAGAACAGATGTCCCCTCGTCTAGACCGCAAATCCTACCCTGGGAGAGCCAGGCTCAGCGTGGCAGCTGGCGTGCTCTGGGCTCCGGCCCCAAGGCCCAAGCACAGGGCCAGGCCACATGGGGCCTCATCACCTAGCTCCTGCCCTGGCGGCCCCAGGAACAGGCACATGCCTGGTTCAGGTTGAGCCCCACGACGAAACACTGCCGCCTGCCTCTGAGCAGCAGAGCAGCAGCACAGCGGTGGTATACGAAAAAGTTCCAGAAACTATCCATTTCCATTCAAACTTCTAGTTTCCCTTTAATTTGTAGGTTTAACCACAGAACTGTCCTGATTTCTATAAAAACGGATCCCAGGGCCGCCCTCCTGACCTGGCAGGCCGGCTGCGGTGCAGGCTCAGCCTGTCCTCGCACTGCACCGTCCCGTCCACCCTGAGGGACGAGGCGGGCTGGCGGGCCTGCAGCTGTGCAGACAGCGGCTGAGCGAGGAGTCGCGGGGCTAGAACTGCTCCGACAGCAGCGCACACAGCCTCTGGGAGACGGTCTCCTTGCTCGTCCGCAGCGTGAGCCGGTACATCTGCAACAGAGAGGCCAGTCAGGGCCCAGGTTCACAGCCGTCACCGCCCAGGCGCCGCCTCGCACTCCCCGCTCAGCCCTGGCCCTCCCGAGGCGCCCAAAGCTCTAACGCCTCGAGCATATCACACTCTCGGCCACAGCTGAGGGAAGTCTGAGGTGGCAGGTGCCGGTGTGCACAGGAGCTGCTGCTGGGGGGACAATCCCAACCCCTGGAGAGTAGGGGCAGGCCCACTAACCACATGTGGGCCTGTGAGCGCGCTCCTCACTGCGTCCCACCCGCCGTCTGCACAAAGGCCTGCCCAGAGCACCCGCAGCAGCCCTGCCCCCACACAGCCCAGGGGTCCGTCAGTAGGAAGGCCACCAGGACTGGCACAGCACTGCCTCGAGGGGAGGCGGAGCTGGCGGCCAGGCTCCGTGGAATTTTCGGGTGGGATGGGAGTGTCGTGCCCAGGGTGGTGGGTTCCCCTGGGCACTCATGACCCCACACTAGGCTCTGGCTCCCCGTGGCAACCACACCCTGAAGCCACGCCGTGGAGGCAGCCATGTCCTCAAGAGGCTGACCTGGGCCTGGAGGTTCGGCTCCAAGCGCAACAAGCACCCGATCTGCGTGGTTCTGGTGTGGATGATCCCGGCTCCCACAAAATTGGCAGGATTCGGATCGACCTCTTCCAGGAGCGCGGAACCAAACCCAATAATCTGTGCAAAGGAAACGGGAAGCTGGGACACTGCGGCTGCGGGTGGACACAGGGCCACCCGGGAGCACCGCCAACAAGGCCGTCACCTTGGCTTTGGTGATTTCTGTGTCCATTGGATGCTTTGCCTTGAAAATGTTCTGCACCTCCTGCTGGGGACTGAGACACAAACCAGCATCAGACCTTCTGCCGAGGGACCACAGGCCCAGCCGCCCTCCCCGTCCCGCACAGGGGCCGCTCACCTGCTCAGCTGCTTCCAGCGCTGAAAGAAGTCCTGGGAGGCCATTTCTGTGGGCTGGAAAAACTTGTTGAGTGTGATGGGCAACTTGACGGACACATTCTGAAAGGTTCCACCATACCTGCGAGCAAGAGACGTGCTGAGGAGAGCCACGGGCAGCAGGGGACTGCCACTCAGCTGGGGGCCAAGCCCCTGCCTGCCCATCTCCAGGCACAGAGGGCTGTGGTCCGAGGTGGGGGCTCCTGCCTCAGCGCCTCATCCACCCAGCGCTAGAGGGGCTATCCAGCCCACAGGGGCAGCATTTGGAGGGTGGCTCGGCCTGGCCCGGCACTGTCACTGAGAGGACCGCACACCACTCATGCCTGCTCCTGGGCACCTGTCCTGTGGTGCCCGTGCTGCTCTTCAGTTCTCTGTGTATTTGATGTTTGAAAATATGCTTTTCCATGCCCGTGGGTGTAGCTCAGGGGCTGAGTGTTGACCCAGGAACCAAGAGGTCACCGGTTCAATTCCCGGTTAGGGCAAATGCCCGGGTAGCGGGCTCAATCCCCTGTGGGGAGCGTGCAGGAGGCAGCCGATTGATGATGTTTCTCTCATCGATGTTTCTTTCCATCTCTATCCCTCTCCCTTTCTCTGAAAGTCAATAAAAAAATATTTTAAAAAAATACATGCTTTTCCAAAAATGTAACTTTACAAACATTCAACAGTGAACTGGTCAACCATATACACTCTATTGTAGCCATTGAAAAATAACTCTAGTGAACCAGTAACACCACCAAAAATAAGTGTGGGTTTTTGGGTAATCAAAACAGTGTGTCTGCAGAAGCACTCACAGCAGGGCACGGCTGGAGGGACACGCCCCTGCAGGGCACAGGGGACCTGCTGGCCCCGCCCCAGATGACACGCCAGCAGGCCCCACGGGGTCTGGACTCACTCTCCCCCACCTCCATCCTCTGTAGCTGGTGTTGCAGCTGAGCAAGGACGAATGGCTCCCGGGGACACAGCTGCATGCAGGTGAGCCCCAGCCCCTCAAGCTCCAGGTCAGCGCCAGGGTTGGGACACCCCACCAGCCTGCAGCGCCCCCCCTGGGCTTTCACCTGAACTGGATGTTGAGAACTGGTGCTTCGGTGAAGTCCGACACGCACTCGATGTTGACAACCTGCTGCACCTGCGCGCCCCCGTCCACTGTCGGGTCCACGGGCTTGGTCTGCAGGCTCAGGTGTGTGCGTGTCAAGGCCATTTCAACTAGCAAAGTGGCTCCGGGCCAAACCAGCCTGTGCTCCCCGGGCCCAGGGAGCCCAGCGATAAGAGACCTTCTAGAAGGGGCTCAGAAGAGTGGTGCTCACACTGCTGATCTTGGACAAAACCTTTAGTAGAGTTGACCCTACGTACAAGTATTTTTAAAGACTTCTGAGACGCCGCCTTGACAGGCTACATTTAAAATGTACTTGTCTCGAGATAAAAGTGAGCAGGTAGCCGCCCCTCTGGCCAAGCCGGGCCTTGCTCACCACCACTATGCGGCCAGCCCTCCTGGAGGGAGCACGGTGGACACTAAGGTGACGCCATACTGGCCGGAAGAGCTCCCACATCGCTGACTTTCTGGGGGGATAAGCCTCCATCTCAACAGACACCAGCTCACCCAGCAAGTGGTGGGCCCGCTGTGTCTGGCGGCAGCAGCCCCGGAGACCCGCAGAGGACACCAGAGCTCAGAGGACTAACAATGTCACAGGAGAGCAAAGCAATGAGCCAGGAGTAGACGCTGCCTGTCGAGGGGGAGCATCCCCTGAAATGAGGGCAGCACCGCGAATGTCTTGTTACTCTGACTTTTTTAAACCCTTGCTCACAACCCTCCGCTCCCCCCCAGGGGCTGCTGGCAGGGGCAGGGGCAGGTGGAACCAAGGATATTGGCCTGAAGGTCATCTGAGCAGATCAGCGTTGGAGTGAAGTTTAAGAACTGCGTGGAGGTCTTATTCCCATAGAATATAAACATGCGACCTAGAAGGAAACAGTCCGTCTCAAACACGTTTCACAACCCTGAGGAGGAACAGAAAGACCAAGAACCCCACCCCCAGTGGAGTCCCAGCCCCGTGCTGGGCTCCCCCTGCCCCACAGCCTGCGCTGTCACCCTCTGCAGGGACCCGGGCGCCCCCCCAGCAGGTGTCCTCACCACTGCAGGTGCCTGGACTCGCGTGGCAGACATTTAAGACGCTGCCCTTAGGACAGAGATCCTACACGAATCTCTGCACACATTTTTATACCCTCTGAGTTCCGCATAGAAAGTGAGCTGCAAACCCCCAAAAGAGACAGCAGTTCAGCATCGCTCCTCCCACAACTTAAAAATCAACAGTCCAGCCCGGCCGATGTGGCTCAGTGGTTGAGCGTCGATCTATAAAACAGGAGGGCAGGGTTCAATTCCCGGTCAGGGCACATGCCTGGGTTTCAGGCTCAATCCCCAGTGGGGGGCATGCAAGAGGCAGCCGATCCATGATTCTCTCTCATCCTTGATGTTTTTCTCTCTCAATCCGTCTCCCTTCCTCTCTGTAATCAATAAAAATATACATATTTTTGAAAATCAACAACCCAAACCCAGGGAGGCCCCTGAGGCCATTTCACACCTGAATCGAAGCAAGAATAAAATGTCACCATCCATGCTCACTGCGGTGTCAGCGTGAGTCCTGGCAACCCCCCAGGTCCCTGGAGTGCGTGCTGGTTCTCTCTTTTTTCTCACACTTTCACTTGTTTTTACCACCTTCACATCTCTAAGTGCACAGCTCAGGCATGAGACATGCACGCTGTGGTGCAGCCATGACCACCACCTTCTCCAGAACTTGCCATCCTCCCAAACGGACACTTGGTGCCCATTAAACACTCACTCCCCGTCCCTTCCCGAGCCCATCACCCACCACCTGCTTCCTGTCTCTCTGGATCTGACCCTGCTGAGTGGGTCACACAGGGCCTGTCCCTCTGGGTCTGGATGACTCGCTCAGCACAACGTCCTCATGATCCGGCCCGATAGCAGGTGTCAGGGCCCCTTCCTCTTTAAGGCAGAGTGTGACTCCGTGTGTGGAGGGACCACTCGCTGTGTATCCCCCTCCGGCTCGGGCACTCGGGCTGCCTCCATGTTTTAGCTACTGTGACTAATGCTGCTGTGAGCGTGGGGTACACATATCTTATCAAGACCCTGCTTTCAAATTTTTGGGGGGTGTACCCAAGAGTGGAACTGCTGGGTTATGCGGAAATTCTATTTAATTTGGTTTTCTCTTTTTTAATCCTCATTGGAGGATATATTTATTGATTTTTAGAGAGAGAGGGTTAGAGAGAGAAAAACATTGATCGGTAGCCTCCTGTACGCACCCACCTGGGGATCCAACCCGAAACCTGACCGGGACTCAAACCCACAACCTGTTTCTGGGTGTACAGGACGACGCTCCAACAGCTGAGCCACCCGGCTGGGTGACCCTGTTGAATTTTGGATCCCGCAGCGGCTGCAGTGGCTCCCTCTCCTGTCCGCGCCAGCACTGGCTGTCCTGGCCCTGGGACAGGGGCCACTCTGACGGGCATGAGCTGGGGACTCCCGGCGGCTCTGACTGCATTTCCCTGATGACTAGCGACGTGGAACACCTGTCCCTGTGCCTTTAGCCGCCCACACACCCCGAGAGAAATGTCTGGTCCCTGCCCGACCTTTCCCGAGGCTGCTTGTCTGTCTGTTGCTGAGCTGAAGCACCTACATATTCTCAACCCAAACCTTATCAGACATGTGACTTGGAAAGATTTCCTCCCCATCATCTCTGAGAGAAGTTTTCATTAGGTGATCAAAACCCATACCTAAATTCTGCCGGAATTCAGACTTGAGTCCAATCTGAAGCAGCTGGTTTTCAAACAACACACCGTTGTTTTTACAGACAAACCTGGGGAAAAGGGACAGTATGTGGGTCGCTCAGCACACACACCAAGATTTGCTCTCACGGAGGGTTCAGTGGGCACTGAGGCCAGAAGGACGGAGGGACAGAGGGAGGGACAGCAGACAATATTCCCAGGGACCCATGCAGCGCGCCCTCCGGAGAAGGAACGTGAGCAGGCGGCAGGGACGTCGCAGTGGGAGTGAGCACCGGAGACAGGCCTCTGCCTCCCTCTGCTCAACCATCCCCGCTGCTCCTCCCGCAGGTCCCAGGGTCACACCGAGGCTGGGCCACAGCTCCGCCCGATGGACAGCCAGTACCAACCTCCATGCAGGGACAACCCTCAGCATCCCGGGCTATGGGAACGCAGGCCAGCCCCCTCCACAGCATGGCCCACCCCTCCCCCTCCCTCCCCCCTCCTCAAGGCAGGGTTACTTTGCACTGCACAGGAGGGCCAAGGTTTTGCTCACTACATGGTATCGACACTACACAGAATCAGGGGAATAAAGCAACGTGAGTGTTAGTTCACTGGTGCGCATCCCCGAGGAGCTCCAGGGCTCCGGCCTCCTCTAACGTAAACCCGTCACACTGTGAGCTGGTGGCCACAGCAAGCCCGCCCAGCTCCGCAGGCCCTAACCCGCTGCAAGGGCCCTGGCAGGAAGGACCTCTGCCCGCTCCGCCCTGCTCACCCGGCCCGGGCGGCAGACAGGGCCCTATCTTCAGGAAGCAGGAGATCAACTACCTGGCAAAGTTGTCCTCGGAGCCAGGAGCGAGAGGCGCGACCGCAGAGGGCGAGTCAGAGAACACGTCCACGAGCAGCCCGCCGGAGGAGGGGGGCGGGCCTGCAGGCGCGGGGGGCACAGCCCCCAGACCCAGGAGGTCTGCCGACGGAGAAGGCGTGGACTGGAAAACAGGGGAGAAGAGGGTCAGCCCGGAGCCCTCTGGGCACTCAGAGGCCAGCTGGGCAGTGCCACGCCCTCCCACGGCGGCCACTGGGCTGTGTGGTGCGGGCAGGTAGGTGCAGGCTGTGGCCGCTTCTAGGATGCGACTGCCCTAGACTCAGGCCTGAGACCATCACATGGTGCAGACGAGTCCCACCTCACACAACAGAAGTACCCCACCTTTTCCCACAAAGTCATCTGAGTGAAAACAACTCTGGAAAAATGTCCTGAAAGAGATCAATAGCAATGTGTGCCCGGAGCAGCAACCCCGGGCACACTGCCCGCTGGAGAGGAGCCGCCACGTGCCCAGGCCACCGTTATGCTGCTGTCTCCGGGAGAAGGTACAGCAAAGCCACAGAACAAACCTTTAAGAAAATGCTCTGAACCTTGACAAAGACTAACAAAACCGCCCTGCGCTCTCACACTGATTCACGGGCCTGGGTGAGGGTCTCCCATGCTCACTCGCGGGAGCTCGCCCTGCGACCTGCACCTCTGGGTGTCCGCCCGCCAAACGTGTGGGGTTCCGATGGTCCACGTCACCGGCAAGTAGCCGGGATGTGAGCCACTGCGTCCTGGCCACTCGTCTTGTGCGACCAGAATGTCCCCCTGGACACTCAGAGGTCAAATCCGTTTGTCAGGACCTGAGACCACATCCTGAGCATTGCCTGCTGTCGCTCTCGTTCGCTCGGGTTTAACATACTCATCCTTCCGGAGCGCGGCGGCCGAGAGCTGCAGGAGGCAGAGCCCTTCCATCTGCAGCACGTGGGCGCGCCGCCAGCACTGGCCTCGCCCACCTCCCGCCGCCTGGCACAGCCACACTCAGCACTCACGCGTGGCAATCGATGTCTGCATAAACACTGCTCGTTTCTCTTTCATGTCAGGTTAGAGCCGTGCCGCACTTGTACAGAACTGCCTGTGGGGCGGGTGGCAAACACGCGAATTCTGCTTGGAGGAGGAGGAAGCTACAAAACGTACATCCCGCAGAATGCGCATGGGGTGGCTCGGGTGTGAGGGCTCCCGGCCGAGGGCACAGACGGGATTCCTCACTCGGAGCAGCTGTCAAGAGCATGAGAAAGCTCTTCAGTGCAGGGAGGTCTGGATGGAACGGCCACCCTCCTGGCACCTGTGACAGCTGCTGCCACGCTGTGCCCCCAGGAGGGGACGGGCAGAGGGGGCAGTCTGGCGCTGGGCTGAGAACCACACGCCTGCAGACAGAATGGGGCCTCCCCCTCTGCCAGCTGCTGTAGGATTTCACCACTGGTTCCTCCAAACAGTGCAGGGCTTTCCGAGTAGAAGCCCCTTCTGTCCAATTAAGTCACACAGAGTCCAGAGAGTCCGCAACAGACATAAGCAAGGCGTCGTGTGGGAGGCCCAGGGCACGCAGGGACCACAGCCTTTTCTCCGCGTCTCCTTAGGACGGGGAGACCCCAGGGAGCCCATCTGGCCCCAGTCTGCACCAGTCACTTCTGCTCACTCTGACAGTAAAGAATTACAACGGCAAAAAGCAGCCCCACGGCCCTCGCCGGGTGGCTCAGTTGGGTGGAGCATCGTCCCATAACCAAAAGGTTATGGGTTCGCTCCCCAGTGCGACGGGCACAGGAGGCAACCGATCGATGTTTCTCTCTCACATTGATGTTTCTCTCTCCCTTCCCTCCCTCTAAAATCAATAAAAATATATCCTGGGATGAGAATAAAAACAAACAAATTTACATAAAGTAAAATGCACTGAACTGACCAGGAAGAGGCCCTCTGCCCCCTGACCCCCGTGCATATTACATCTTGTCAGGGTTCCGTTTTCAAAGTGGAGCTCAGTGCTAACTCCCTCAGATTCCCATTCGCACCAAGCATCGAGCCTAGACCCCAGGCCGCTGCATCCTGGGCGTTAGCTGGGCAAACAGTGTGGCCGAGAGGCACATGCACACCTCAAAAGTCAAGTAAGAAAGACCCGTGACAATGGCCCACGCGGTCAAGCCTATTTCCTGTGCTGCCTCGAGCACTCCGCCCGCAGAGCTGCTGGACAGAAAGGAGGCACCTGCTCCCCCACAGCCCGCCTTCCTTCGCGGTTCTCCTGGACGGCAGCCGGAAGGAGTCCCTCGCTCCACCCGCTGCGCACCCCACCCACACCCCACCCTTCACGGTGAGTCTTCCTTCAGACACAGCCCCTCTGTGCAGGCCGGGCTGCTGCTGTCTCTACGGGAACCGCAGCTCATCAGCAAACCCGCGTGGGAACCACCACAAACCACACCACTGAGGATCCAGGCCATCGATGTCTCTGGCAGCAGGACGACCTCTGTGACCCCTTCCCAAGCGGCGTCAGGAGCCCTGCGCTGCCCTAGGTTCGGTTCACTCTGGCCCCAGGACAAGGTCAAAGGCACGGGTTGAAGAGAAGCCCATGGGAGGGACGAGCACCAGGAGACAAAGCACGCGTTCATCATTCACTCCAAAGCCAACGCGCCCTGACACTCAGACTGCCCGCCACAGAGCAGGGGACAGGCGTCCGGAGAGAAGGCAGCAGGCCCGGGTGAGGCGCCTGACAGGTCTGCAGGCCTCGCTCTTGGCGTCCTCGGCCTTAGGGGCCCACAAGCGGAGGGGGTCACACGAGGGCCCTGCCAGGAGCACCAGGCCCGGACACGAGCACACTCCTGACCCGCACACACGGGCAGCGAGTGCCCCCTCACAAAGGCCACCGGGCGTGGCCAGCGGCACTGCTCCCAGCACTGAGCGCCTCCGGGAGGGAGCAGAGCTCGCCAGGCTCCCTTTCATCTGGGCAGGCAGATGCTGGGTCCTGGGGGCCGGCCGCTGCCGAGGGGACCGCTGTGGGGCCAGGTTGGGGTGCCCGCTCTCCGCGAGCCCCAGTCCAGAGCCGACAGCAAGGAAACACACCCCTCCCACGTGGCATCGCCACCCAGCCAGCATGAGAGGACACCCTTCTGTGCATGGGCGAGGCTCCCACCACGTCCTACGTAGCAGGAGCGGACTCGAGTCCAATCCAACCCGGAAACCTCCAAGAACAGCATGGCCAGGCCCATCTTAAACAGCAGGCTTAGGCAGAAGGCCTCAGCTGTGGGGCCACCACCAGGCTTCCGGCACACTTTCCTGTTTAACAAAGCTGCTCCCGGCAGACAAAGGCTACGCTGGCCCGAATCTCAGGGCCGGGCAGCACGGGAGCTGGGTCAGGCGCTGGCATCAGGGAGGGACCCACCGTGGCGCTGGCCGGGGCCGGCTCGGGGCCCCCGTTGATGTCGGGGCCCCGCTCCCGCTTGCCCTCCTCCAAGCCCATCACGGTGCCCGGGCCCTTCTTCTTCTTGAGCTTGGCCAGGATGGACGACTCGCGCTCCGGGAACGGGGGCATCTCCTCCAGGACCGTGGCCTGTCGGGGGGGAGCCGGGTCAGCAGGGGTGCGGCTGGGGCGGGCCGGCACCCCAAGGCCTACCCACCAGGATGTCGGTGCTGGCGACAGTACTGAGCCGCAGGTACTCCACGGCCCGCTGCTGCAGCTCCGCGTCGGCGTTCCTCAGCTGGCTGTCGCTGCGCAGCACGTCCTGGATGGTGGGCTTCACCTCCGGGAACAGGTTCACGAACTTGATGTAGGTGGACAGCAGCAAGGCCCGCGTGGGGACGCTGCACAGGTGGAACTTGGAGTGCAGCAGGTTGAACTGCACCAGGGGGCTGGCAGGAAGGAGAGAGACGGCGGGAGCCTGAGCCCAAGGGTCCCCAGGAGGGGCAGGGCCGCTCCGCCCAGCGACTGCGCTTCCTCTGGGGGCAGGGACCCACATCCACATCTGCATGTTCAGCAGGACCCTGTTTCTGTGCAGCTCGCAGGCACAGAGCCATCAGGCCAGAGTGCAGGTGGCTTGCTCTGGGCTGTCCCGTGGCCAGGTCAGACCACCGTGAGGGCCCAGCAGGCACAGCCCAGCACAGCTCCCTGACTCCCCAGGGGCGTCTTACCTGGATCTCGGGTCCCCAGCTATCAGGTTCCCAAACTCGCCCAGGATGTAGCCGCCCACTTTGACCAGGTTCTCATGGCACGCCGGGGCCTGCAGCGACTGCGAGACAGCGAGCAGGAAGTCAGGGAAGAAGCCAGCGTGGGAAGGACCCTCCTGGCGGGAGCCTACCCTCCTGCCCTCCCGCCCTCCTGCCACGCAGCAGAGGTGCAGCAGCAGAGCAGCCCCAGAGGCAGCGGCATGGCAGTCCCACCTGTCATGAGAGCTAATGCCAGGCCCCGAGCTCAGGGAGGAAGCGAGGCACTGGCCCCGGGCACTGCGCTCAGGCGGTCAGTGACACGGGCGTTAGGGTTGGTGTGCCCGCCCTCGGCGAGCCCCAGTCCAGAGCGGACAGCAAGGAAACACACAATTCTCCCCGTGGCATCTCCACCCGGCCAGCATGAAAGGACACCCTTCCATGGAGGAGCCTGAGAGGGCAGCGGAGGGTCAACAGAACAGGAGCTGGACACCCCAGGACAGTCAGCCGCAGGTGGAAGGAAGTCGGCCGCCCAGGGCCACCCCTCCCCGGGCCAGCTGGGGTACCTCCCCGGGGCCAGCTGGGGTACCTCGAACACTGTCTTGGCGGCGTAGCCCTGCACGTCGTCCCGGTTGATGACGATCTGGATAACACGGTACCACACCTCTTCACTCACGTAGTCGCCCGCAATCCGGATCAGGTTCAGGATGGTGTCTACGTACCACGTGTAGTCCACGGCATACTTCTCCGCCAAGATGGCGACCTTCAGCACCTGCAGGGGCGGCTGCTCAGGCTAGGTCCCCGCGGCCCATGACAGCAGAGCATCCACGTGGGGCTTCAGGACTGAACCCTCGCAGCCACGCTCAGTGGTAGGCACTCCCACCGGGTTCTCAAAGGAGCCCAGGCAGCGGAAGGCTCACAGGGCTAACTGAGGAAGCCTGCGGCCCTCCAGCAACAGACACGACAGGACACGTCTGGGAACACAGGGCACAGCACAGCTGCAGGAGCGCACGAGGGCCGACCTGACCAGAGCCAGGCCAGGCCTGGGCTGCCCTCCCGCACCCGCATGCGGAGCCGCCGCACTGTGGGTCTCTGGCTCCAGCCCGCCTGTCTAGCCAGGCTCCCCTCCACTCTTCATGGGAGACCCACCCACTCAGGAAACAATTCGCTGAGATTCACAAGCATCTGGGGCCAGTGACATCAGAACTCACAATCTCTTCTCGAATGGAGTAGTCAGCCGTCTCCAAGTAGCTCAGCATCTCGGCCACAATCTGCTGGGCGTTGCTGCGGTCGCACATGGCGTAGAGGAGGTCCACGGCCCGCTGCCGCACGCTCACGTCCCGCTCCGTCTGGGGACAAGGCACCGAGTGAGGAGTCCGGGGATGCACCTCCACACAACCCTGACACTCACTCTGGGCTCCCCTCACTCACCATCTGAATGCAGAGACCCCCAACAGGCTATGGTGAGCAGAGCCCCTCACCCCAATCCACTGCTCCCCTTGTCCCTGCACTGCCCGGAATCAGGCTCCGTCTCCTAGGGGACGTCAAAGGCCTGTCCACTGTGTGGTCACAGACCGGCACCTTCCGTGTCGCCTGAGAACTTGTCGCAGGGCTGCTCTCCCCCGCCCCCGCCTGCACATCAGTTCCTCAGCACAGGGCAGCAGAGGAGCGCTGGCTGGGGTCAGGCAATGTGCAGAGCAAGGGCGAGCCTGGGAGCCTCGCGGGACTGAGAGCACACGGCACCGGGCCTGGAGGACCCAGGGCAGCGCGAGGCTCGCTCCCAACCCTGTGGGCCTCCCATTCAAATCAGGCCCCAACAATGTGAGATTCGTGCAAATACGAAGCGATGGAGTTGAGCCTGCTCTTCCCCTAAGCTCGGGGCCAAACTGCGGCTCAGCAGCCCCCACCTGCTCCCGGCCCTCTCGGTGCTGGCTACCATCGGGGACGCTGTGGGCACTACTGTGTCTGACAAGGGGACAAACAGCCTCCACTTGGCTCTTCTAAGTCTGGAATTTTAATTCCTTGAAAAAAGTTGATTTTCTTTTGCAAACGGTGAGTTTTCTTGGAGACAAAGACAAAATACTTCATCTTTCTACCAAAAGGAACTGTTTCTGTTGGTTCAAGTATTCACTGTGCCCGTGGCACCTGTTAGACGCTGCACGTTCTAAGTCACTCGCGGGCAGAGGTCAGCGGGCAGAGGGCAGAGGGCAGAGGGCAGAGGGCAGAGGGCAGAGGCTGGGCCACGGGCCTGCACAGAGCACTTGCCTTCAGCGCGGCGATGACAGTCTCGATGTGGGTCTTCACCGCCTCATGGGAGAACTCGGAGCTGGCCAGCGCGCACATGCTCTCCAGGGCCAGGTAGCGCAGGTTGGTCTCCCGGTGCTGCAGGAACTGGCCCAGCTGGTTGCAGGCGCGGACGAGCAGGTTCGGCTCGCTGCAGGGACGGGGCGGTGGTGAGCAGGCCGCGTGCACTTCAGCACGGCAGGTTCAAGGCACCACTGCTGAAGAGACACCCTGGCCCCCTGGACGCAAAAGCCTCAACCGGAAACCAAGTCAGCTGCCCATCCCCTCTGGTAGCGCCCACAGGGGAGACCCACAGGAGCTTTGCCAAGCACATCTGCAGAATTCCACCAACTCCAAAAAGCTGCTGACAGCAGGGCCACCCCCCGCATCCCATCCCCAGCGCATGGCAGCCACCTCGGGGCTCCCGAAGGCTGTGGCCAGGAGTGTGACCTCAGCCGAGGTCACCAGCCCAGGGAACCGTGAACAAGTACCCTGACCATGGGGCTCTGGAGGGTAAGTGTGCAGACACGGGGACAGAAGAGGCTGGTGGATACTTAAGGGCCAGTACCGCGCAATGGGTTGGACCTCTGCACACTCCTGGCTCTGTCTGCATGATGCTGTTACTCTTTAAATGCTTCTGCTCACGTGGGAAGTCTGCTTGAGGTGTAACAGACTGCGTTTAGTCACAGGAAAGCACGTTTGTGGAGGAGCGGCCGCGCTGTTGCTCTTGGGGAGCGCCAGAACTGGCAGCAGGCGCCAGGCCACGTGCAGGCAGGGCCACGGCAGCAGCTACAGAGATGGCGAGGCAGCAGCCCTCCCGCTGCCCCACTGCCTCTGCCCATCTGTGCTGACACCACAGTCATCTCCACGCTTCCCCAGTGCCCTGTGCCACAGGCAAGCTAACAAGACACGCAGACGGGTGCTCCGTCCTTCCCGCCAGCAGTGGGGTGCCCAGGAGAGACAGCAGAGGCCCTCACAGAGAGGCGGTGTGACAGTGCTGAGGGTCGAAGGACAGAGAAGAGGGGCCGCACAGGAGCAGGCGCTGCTGGGGAAGAGGGCGAGGCCAGGCGCCAGGGCCTGCGGGAGGGAGGGGGGCTGGCAGGGAACCAGCGCCAGGTTGCCCGCCAGGCCCGAGGTCAACAAGGAAGAGTGCGCTGCCTGCGTCTGGGAGGACCACGTCTCAAACCTGCTTGGGGGCGGGCAGCGGCGAGATGCCACCAGCTCACCTGTCGTGGTGGATGATGAGGCTGATGGCCTCGAAGAGCACCGCGTTCTTGGCGTTGGAGTGCTGCACTTTCTTGGACTTGGGCGGCTCCTGGGCCTTGTTCAGAATCGTCTCCAGGCACTCGGTCAGGCGGCCTCGCACGGCAGGGTCTTCTGGGCGAACAGACAGCCATCGGGCAGCTCCCACAGCCCACCCGCCCCCCACCCGCTGCACGCCGCTGGTCCTCACTAGCAAGTCCCCCTCAAACTGGGGAGAAACAGTGGCCAAATTGTAGCTCCATTTAAAATAGGATGGTTTAGTAGCTGGGGTAACGACACATACATTCTAATGGAATCACGCACACACTTACTGAGATAGAGATTACGTAAGCCAAGAGAAGATAAAACCTCATGTACATGGACATAATACGTGATATATAGAAGCTTTAGGGGCCGGGTTGGGTCGCTCAGCTGGTTAGCATCGTCCCAATACACCAAGGTTGCAGGTTTGATCCCCAGTCAGGGCACATATAAGAATCAACCAATAAAGGCATAAATAAAATACATGAACAACAGATTTCTCTCTCTTTCTCCCTCTCTCCCTCTCTCTTTCCCTCTCTTCCTCTCTCTCTCTCCCTTTGCTCTCCTTTCCTCTCGCTCTAAAATCGATAATATTTTTAAAAAAGCTTTAGGGAAAAGGGGAAAAATATCTTTTCCCTGTGCTATTACCAACAGAAATAAAGAAAATGTTACAAGAAACAATACAAAGAGAAAGAAATGTTTAAGTTTCAATTCAAACCAGAAGAAACACTGGATCAAAAAGAATAAGAACTAGTAGAACACAGGAAACAACTAGCAGAACACAGGAAACAACTAGTAGAACATGGGAAACAACTAGTAGAACACGGGAACACGTCTACAGAGACGCCACCTCCGGGGGCTGGAAAACCAGCCGTGTCAGAGAGGACGAGAGCCTCCAGCCCTGTGACTCAGACGTGCGCAGGGCCCCCGAGAAGCCCTGAGAGACCTGAACTTAGAGGCACAAGGAGGGGAACAGGATGGAGGGTCCCAAACTGCAACACATCAGAACCAGCCCAGAGAGAATCGGAACCTTGGAACGGAAAGGAGGACGAGGACATGGCAATCACACCTCTGGGCAAGTGGGAGGGTGGGGGTCTGAGTCTGGGTCTCCAGTCTCGGGAGGAGGGGGAGGAGGAAGAGGAGGAGGAGGCAGCCAGTTCCATGGAAAGGTCTGTGGGGCTAAGGAGTGGAAAGGCACCCGCCCAGGGAGGCTGTGTGGTTCATACTTGGTATAAAAGATACTCAGTATAGCCATTACTTGACATTAACAAACACCCTGTATAAAAACAAGTTAGATTCCAATGTAAAGGTTGCAACAACAAAGCAATATTTAAAGAAGGGAGTGGGAGTATCTAACAAAATTTTCATGTTGGTTCTTCAACTCAGATTTCTTCTCCTGACACCTACAGCACTGCTCACATCAACCACCTTTTCCAAGGAACAAACACAGAAAACTCCTCCTCCTCCTCTTCCATGTGCATGTTACAGTTACAAAGATTACTGACTACTTAGGATACAAAGTTTTTCATGGTTTCAAGTTTTATTTTAAAAGATTGTTTCACAACCCTGCACTGATCTGACAGTGTATATCAGTGATGGCGAACCTATGACACCTCTGACACGTGAACTCATTTTTTTGGTTGATTTTTCTTTGTTAAATGGCACTTAAATATATAAAATAAATATCAAAAATATAAATGTTTGTTTTACTGTGGTTGCAAATATCAAAAAATTTCTCTATGTGACACGGCACCAGAGTTAAGTTAGGGTTTTTCAAAACGCTGACACGCCGAGCTCAAAAGGTTCGCCATCACTGGTGTATATGATAGTGTATAGACAGAGAGACAGTCCCAGGTCGTCAATACTGCAAGCGTTCCACTAGCTTTCTCTGGGAAAACCAGGATGCGTGGCCGCCGCACAGAGGGATCCACAGGACAAAAAGCAGCGGCAGGAAAGGACTTTTTTTTTTTTAATGTTTTTATTGATTATTTTAGAGAGAGGGGAAGAGAAAGGGAGAGAGAGACAGAAACATCAATGAGAGAGGAACATCGATCGGCTGCCTCCTGCACACCCGCTGCTGGGGATCAAGCCTGAAATCTGGGTATGTGCCCTGACCGGGAATCGAACTGGTGACCTCTTGGTTCATCGGTCAATGCTCAACCACTGAGCCACACCGGCCGGGCAGGAAAGGACTTTAAAGAGAACAAACAGAAGATCTAACCCTAAGGGGCTGAGCAGACCCTGTCCGTGTGAGGCCATACCTGGGGGTGGGTAGCACTGTAGCAGCCTCAGAAGTTTGACTGACAGCCAGGGAGCCGGGACAAAGTAGTAAGTGTAATCCTGCAGGTCTGTTGATGCGGAGGTCACAATCTGTAAAACAACACAGGTGTGAGGCTCTGCGGGAAGGTGTCCCCAGGAGGAGCCCCCACTGTGGGACCCACACAAAGCCACGCGGGCCCTGGTTCCACAGGTCACACACTAACCGAAAACCTGATCTCATTCAATGTGCTAAGAATGTTTAAGACGCTCCTCCGGACTGGGGGTGAAGGGGCGCGGCTGCTCCAGGTTCACACCCGCAGTGCCGTCCTCAGTGGGGCAGCTGCGTGCTGCCGCTCCCGCCTGGGACACACACCTACGCTGCTGCTGCCTCGCACAGAGTTCCACGGCGCCTGCAGAACTCAGTCTTTCCTTTGTGGACCGGAAAGTGAATGAGGCACAAAAGGGAGGCCTCTGGTCCCTCAGAAGGGAGCAGCTGGTGTCCTGACCCCAGCCCCATACCCCATGTCTCCCAAGCGTACACCCTGCCATGAGCCCCCTGCCATGAGCCCGTCGAGGGTGGGGGACCCACCTCCTTTACTCGCAGTCCCAGCACAGCCCTGGCAGGGCAGACACTCATCAACCCTCCGAACACACGACTGTCCCCAAGACACTGTCCCCACTCCCACAGCCCAGCATTGGGGAGGTCAGGTGGCCTCACCCCCCAGAGCTCCCGGGGGTGACACGAAGTCATAAAGAGGCGGCTGTGGCGCATTCACCAGCATCAAGTGAATGGAAAGCACACAGAACAAACGTAATCCCACAAGGGTGACCAGAACAGGCCAAACACATGAGAACGCGTGCTGCTCGAAAGTTTCTATAAAATCAAACCGCACAGGGCCGTGAGGACAGGCTGGGCCCCGCCGCCGGGTGAGAGGGGCTGGCAGGCTCTGCTCCAGAACCTTCCCACACAGACAGTGCTCAACGGCCTCAAAGTCAAAAGGAAGCTCACCGATTACTAACCAGCTCTTCACTCTTGAATTTACAAACCGTGACAAATACCCTGCATCCTAAAAACTAAACTAATATATCAATTGCATAAAATAACTGAGACCAAAACCCACCCTGAGTTCCGTTCCCTGTCCACTGACTTACTCTGCTTAGTCGGGACACGGCCAGAGAGACGGAGGTTTTAAACTCTTCTGGGTTCTTCTGTGCTAAGGTGGTGATGAGACTCGTGGCCGCAGTGACCACGCCCTGAAAGGAAAATGCAGGCACGCTATGCATTCCGATTCCATTCAAAATACCGGCAGCTGTTAATCCTCTCGTGTTAAACCCATCCTTCAGATACAACTTTAAATAAACTAAGAGCAACAAACCGGCAGCCCACGGCCACCTCCGGCCGACTGGCTGGGCCCACGGTATTTCTGAAGGTGGACGTGGCACACACAGGTGGTGGTCTTTATGCAGTTTTTCTTACAAACCACGCAGTCCCCACACTCCAGCTCCCCCGCCAGGGCGGGCAGCAGAGGGCAGCCCCCATCCTTGCACGCACGGCCGCCTGCCTGGATGTGGACTGTGCCGCAGGCATTATCTGCAGCCTCACTTGAATCTTCATGACCCAAAAGTGAGGAGTGGAAAAGGAACTGAAAAAGCCCATTCGGCCCTTTTTGAAAGTGGCCCGGGCTGCACCTCTGCCACCAACTGGGTGGCCCCTAAAGCACCACCAGGCCCAACGCCCTCCCCCGCGGGACCTTCCCAGCACAGCTCGTGGCCTTGGTTCTCCCGGAAGATCTAAGTAAAGAAGTTTCCTCACAAATATAAACAAATCAAGACAAAATAAACAACACTTCCCGGTGAAGATGCGCCCAAACCAGCTCAGGAAGCTCCCTTGGCATCAGGTGCTCCCCTGCTCCACCCCCGCCCCAGCCCGGACTCTGGGACAGAGAGCGGGAGAAGTCAGCGCCCTGCGACCTCATCGGAGCCTCACTGTGCGGGCTCGGCTTTCCGGGGAGAGAGAGGGCTGCACAGAAGAGGCGCGCTAACTGCCTGCCTATCGGTCCTTGGCGGCAAGATAAGTGCCAAAGACTCCCCAGGCCAGACAGAGAGCTTTCACCAACTCCGTGTGACGGGCAGGCTCTGCCAGGCCAGTGTCTGGGCCTGGTTCCCCTACAAGCCCGCCAACAAGAGCTGGTTGGGCCCCTGAGCCCTGGTACAGGGTCTGGCTCTCCCTGTGTCCCTGCGTCCCTGCAGAAAGGGAGGCGTAGGCCAGCGCCCGCTGCACGGCAGTCTACTGTGACGGACACAGGACTCGGAGGGGCCCCCTGCTCACACAGACCCCCAGGCTCTGAGCCCTGTGGCCGCAGGAGCTCCCCTGAGGAGGCGGCAGTGATGACCGCCAGAAAGCCACGAACCTGAACGACAGCGTCTACAGAGCACCATGCCCCGGAAGCCGTGCTGCACACCCTTCCCCTCCTGCCCCCTGCCTCCTCCGTGTGCCACCTGAGCTCTGGGATGGCAGAGGCCCCAGGCCCCAGCTCTAAGCCTTCGTCACCCCCGGTTCAAGCCTGGATCTGTGTGAAGCTGCTAAACCTCTGAGCCTTAGTTTCCTCATCTGCAAAGCTGAGAAAGCCCCACTGCCTCACGGGGTCCCCCTGTGGGGCGACCTGTGACCTGAAGCCTCCCAGCCCAGCCTCCAGCACTGCTTCCCACATCCCTGGGCAGAGTCTGACCTTGAGTGACCCAGTGGGAGCCGGGGGCATGGCTGGTACAGGAAGCCGAATCCCCACACCTCCTGCCAGCGCCCCCACCCCCACCCCAAGTCTGCTGGCAGACGCCCAGCTCCATCCTGAGGAAGGGCTGCCTCTGTCCCGACACAAGCCTTCCCAGTGAGCGCGGGGAGTGGTGTAGGGACAGCTCACCGGCTGCCACGCCACAGCAAGCTCTCACCTCGGAATCTCCGTGCAATGACTGTTTCTAGTTTGATTTTTACGGTAGATTTCTCTTCTGGAAAAATTGTAGCAACCAGCCAACATACTCACACCCTCTACTCAGCAGGAAAATCTGTTTCCCTTGAAGTCTGATTCTCTCATTTATGCAACAGAATTCAGGCAAAAGAAGGCCACTCTGTCCCATACCTGCTCCTACTTGACCTTGCCGCCCATGTGCTGTCCCCACACGCCCCTCCCGTGTGGAGGTCTGACCACAGGCACTGGATTGCTCTACACCCCCCGTCCTGTCCACACATGGCACGCCCTCGCTGAACAGTCTGGCCTCCGCTTGCTGCCTGCACCCAGCCTGCAGGCGGCTCCCCAACGCCGAGTTCCAGGTGAGCCAGAGACCACGTCCGACTCATCACCCAAGCAGGGCGCTCACAGGCCCGACAGGAGCGCTGTGTGCCGCCCTGACACTGGGCAGCCGCGCGGGCCGCGTCACGGTGGCTATTCCTGCGGAGGTTACGGGGGAGGGTTCACCCAGAGGCGCTTACCAAGTGCTGGTCGTTGAGGAGGTGCACCACTCGGGATGCCCAGTCACCCGTGGGGACCAGGTGGGGAGACGTCCGGTACAGACGCAGCAGGCACAGGGCGGCGCTTTGCTTCGCGCTGTCCATGGTGTCTCTGAAAGACAACCCAGCGGTCACGGCCAACACAGCCAGCACGGCCTGGAGCTGCGAGAACACCCACCCAGCAGAACCGAGCCAGAGGCCCGCCAGTGGGCCAGCTGGAAGGACACGCAGAGTAGGGCTTCAGCCTCGGGGGGCGTCTGCTCTAAAGGGCTGCCTCGGGACTTCACTCCAGCACACTGCGGGAAAGAGCCTCTCCCAAGACTCAGCCTAGGGCCCAGCTGCTGCGGGTGGCCCTGGCTGTGCGGGTGGTCAGGTCACCATCCTCTCATTGTTTGCACTTGACCTTAGCCAAAAGGCCGAGAAGCGACCTCTTTCATTGTTTGAAGAACGCTGTTTTGGTCAACCCGAAGATTTCCTCCCATCTCCAAAACCACCGCCAGGCGCCCGCCCAGCGTCGTCCACCCACCCGCCTGCCTGCCCCCAGCACTGAGAGGCAGGGCCAGCGGCTCCAATGCCTGCGCCTCTCGTGTGGCCGCGGTGAAAAGCCCGGCTTTGGGCTGGGGAGCACCGGGAGGCTAGGTGGGACCCCTGCAGACACCTTGCGGGGAGGGAGAGTCTATCCTGGTAGGAATGTTGGCTGAAGGCACAGAATGTTCGTTCCCAGCACTGCCTATGCCCCTCCCCCACACCCCAGCCCAATCTGCTCCAGGCGCACCAGGGAGTGCCCCAGGGTGGGCCGCACACCAGCCAGCTGGTGAGGCACCGAGGGAAGAGAGTTTGGGGGCTGTCTTTACTATTCGCCTCCCTTTTGGCTTTCTCATCCCTGAGGGCCTGGAGGGCAGGGAGCTGGACTGGACTCCTCCTGACGTCTAACCAGCACCTCGTCTCCGCTATGTAATCTTCGGAGACGAGCTTGTCCTGTGAAGTCTCTAGGTAGCTGCATAGCTGACTGACTGAGAGGCATTTTCCAACAAATGGCAGGACACATACCCAGCCACGAGGATCTTGGGGATCTCCCCAGCGAAGGCCTCGGCCATTTCCCGGCTGCCCACGTTGGCGATGCAGTGCAGGGCCAAGCCCATGAAGGTGGGGTTCCGGCTGGCCAGGTCGTTCTTGATGGCGTTGTTGATCAGGCGGATCAGTTCGCTGTTGGAGTTCACCAGCACCGAGATGAAAAGGTACCCCTGGGTCGAAGGACAAGAGAGCAGAAAGCTCCTAACCACCTCGTCCACATGGGCCGGAGGCACCAGCAGATCCCGCAGCCACAACCAGCCCCCGCATGTTCCCGAGGGCCCGCGGGCTGTGCTAAGACATGCTACGCAGGACTCGTGGGCACGGGGCCGGGGTGGGGGGCAGCGGGAGCCACTTCTGTTACGGAGGCTAAGTCTACTTCTGGCCCTGCTGGGGGAAGTCCTGCAAGAGGAACCTGAGGGGCAGTCAGACGCCCCACGGGAATCAGACACCTTGGCCTGGCCTTCCCCCGAGTGCCACTGCCTCCGAATCGTGATGGGTGAGTCACCCAGACTCACTGCCGTCCTGAGAGGGAAGGCGCTTGCCTCGACTGTAACTAAAATCACTGGGTAACTTCCAGAACCCAGCTGATGGCTGTCCCCTCTTGAATCTGTCTCTGTGCTCCAGCTCCCCCTCTCCACCCAGGCCAAACTCCAGCCCGTGTCACCCCAAGTCCACCTGCTCCCCAGGCAGCGGGACGTGATTCCTCCACACTGGTCTCGAGGGGAGGCCCAGGAGAGCCCTGCACCCTCCAGGCCCCCGGAGCGGCACTCACGATCTGCTTCTCCGTGTATCTGTTGGAGCTCAGCAGGTTCACGGCCTCCATGTGCCCAAAGTCAATGTCGTGGCCCAGGAGGAAGATGAAGAGCAACTTGCAGACATACTTCTTTTTACTGTAGCCATCAAGAGCCTTGTCACCTAGGAAGGGAAGCTGAGAGCTTAACCGAGGAGCAAGGCAGGCAGCAAGGAGTGGCCTGTGGCACAGGCAGTGGCCCCACCAGACGCACGCCGGCCCTGTGCTGGGCACAAATGGCACCTCGGCACTGGGCACAGATGCACCTGGCACTGTGCAGGGTCCCCTCTGAACTCAAGAGCGACACTAACACTTCCTGCCTCGGCACCGCACACGTGTTCCGCACCGCCAGGGGCTCTGCCCCACTGCTCCCAGCGACAGGACAGGCCTGGGAACAAAAGCCCTGCTCACGCCACACAGCCCACTTGTCCATCTCCATCAAGAAAGTGTATGCGGCCCTAGCTGGTTTGGCTCAGTGGGTAGAGCATCGGCCTGCGGACTGAAGGGTCCTGGGTTCAGTTCTAGTCAAGAGCACATGCCCTGGTTGTGGGCTCGATCCCCAGTGTGGGGTGCGCAGAAGGCAGCTGATCCATGATTCTCCCTCATCATTGATGTTCTCTCTCTCCTTCTCCCTTCCTCCCTGAAATCAATAAAAATATATTTTTTAAAAAAGAAAGTGTATGCGCTGGCTCCACCAGCATCCCCCCAAATACTCCAGCACCTGCTCCCCACCCCCCAGGAGCAAGGGCCAAGCTACAGTGTGCCCAGCATCCTGGCAGCTGCCCCAGGGCACACTGGGCCTGCTCCTCACTCTGCAGGAGCCCAAGTCCACTCCCAACTGCAGAACTTGTCATCAGCCACTGGTCAGCTCCACAGGCTCCCTGGTGCCCGGCCCAGGGCAGCATCCCCTACGCGGCCCCCTCACCGTCCCAGTGGTGGTGCTGGAGAGACAGCTGAGGGCTCCTTCAACCCCGGAGGCCACTGCCTCCTGTGTCTCGGCGTCACCTTACAGCACTCAGTGTTCTTTACAGTGGGCGCTCTGTGGCCCTCAGTGAGGTTTTTTCCTGACTGCCCAGTCTAAGACAGGCCTCAAAATGTTAGTTCCAGTTAAATGGTCTTTAATTCCAGCAATCCCAAACTGTCAAATCAAGGCTTTCTGAGCTGTAAATGGGGACGATGAGAGTGACAGCCATGTCCCTGGCTTACCAAGAGGGTGGATGGCCACAAACCGAGGCATCCTGTCTGTGCCCCGCGGCCTGTCCACTTGTCTGAGGCCCGTGCCCCGGCGGCGCCTGCAGAAGCCGGACGTGCACGGCTGAGGCTCACGGGGACGAGGAAGGGGAGCAGAAGCGGCTCAGGGCAGGTGTTCCCTTCCTGCCCCTCAGAACCCCGAGTCTCTCTCCAACTAGGCCTGCCGTTACACCACCCACGGAGCTCTCCGGGGAACCTGCAGGTCTCAGTTCTAGAATTTCCATTTGGTCTGATTTCAAAATCTGCTGCTCCCTTTCACACTTCCCGAGTCTCCTGCTGAGATGTTCAGGTTTGTTGATGACTTCTTTCCGCGGTGAGCCTGGTTCCTGCTGCCTCTGCTGCTCTGACCACGCCCTCAGGATCCCCTTCCCGTCCCCACGCTGGCGGGCGGCAACCTCGTCCTCGGAGAGCAGCTGCAGGAACCCCAGGCAGCGCTGTAATAGCATCTCCCCAGACAGGGCTGTTTCTCTCACCTTCACCAAGGCGCGGTGATCTGGCAGGGTGGCTCACGGCCAGGTCACTGCTGCCTGAGGGCATTGCCTTGGGGTCCCCGTTGACAGTGGAAGGTATCTCCACTTTGGGTGGCTCTGGCTTTTTCCCCTCTAGCCAGGGTTGCTCCCATTGGGGCCATACTGTGCCCCAAAGGTGTTCAGCAGTCTCCTGGCCTCCCCCCACTAGATGGCAGCAGCACCCTCCCACCCCGAGATGTGATGGCCAAAAATGTCTCCAGACTTTGCCCAGTGCCCCTGGAGGGCAAAGTCACCTGGTTGATAACTACCCTGGAGATGTGCTTCCTGCCGGTCTCTGGCTCACATGACTCACAGCTCTCAGCTCTCGAGGCGAGGCGAGGCGAGGCGCACAGGCGGCAGCACTCCCTGTGGGCCCCCTCCTCTTAGAAAGGCCCAGCCTCGCTGCCCTTTTCCTCCAGGAGGCTCTCCAGGCTGTGTCCATGCTATGGTCTCTTTAGGCTGTTTTCAGTCCAAGGGTTGGTCTGGGCCACAGTGGCTCCCGAGCACCTGAGCCGTGGCTGCTGCAGAGGGTGGGCTCCGAGGCACCCCCCCGCCCACCCCGCCCGGTGCCGGAGCCTCGGTGGGAGTCTGAACCACGCAGGGTTCTCCTTGCCCACCGGTTCACGCTGCAGGGGGGCTTCAGGTGTGCCGCTGGGTCAAATGCATGAAAGCTCACTGCCTTCCCTTCCGTCTTTACCGTGAGTCCTGGGACATTTGCGCGTGTCTGCGTGTGACCTGCACAGTATTTCTAGGGACAGCACGGATCTAGACCATCTAACCGGCCATAAGGGGTGCAAGTCCCCAGAGCACACTCTGCAGACAGGGCTGGTGTTCTCCTGTTTGCTACTAGTCAGGGCGCAGGCGAGCTCAGTTAACACCAACTGGTTAACCGACAGGGGGCAGCCTCCTCTCTACGCAGGCGGCTGGGCTTAGAGAGGCGTGAAGGCGGAGGAAACAATACAATCGTGTTGTCCCAAAGCATCTGTATGGATGGCTGGGAGAGTCACCATCTGAAGGGCCAGGGACTTTCCATAACAACATAATTAACAGGTATCAGGACTCCCGTCCTAAACAGGTGTCTATGTGCATCCACACGCAGGCCATCTGGGCAGCAGGCATGGCCCTCCCTTCAGGGGTGAGCTGACTGGCCTGCTGGCGGTCTGCCTTCCTGGGCTTTCCAGCCACGACTAAGTGATGGCGTGGCCAAGGGACTCACTGTTCCCATGTTCCCACCCAATGCCCGACTCCACGGCGCAGACAGACACTGGCACATCTCCCCCTGCTGCCTCCCGCCCTCACCCACCGGCCTCCCCCTGCACTTGCACTAGTCCTGCGATCTCATCGAGGGTCTGCTCACGGACAACCCACCAAGGGCATCAGTGTCCCATTTTACAGCTCGGAAAAGAGGCACCAAGGGTTAAGGGACTTGACAAGGTGACACAGCTCCTAAGCCTCAGAGCAGAGACCTTACCACCAGTGACAGTCCCTCCCTTCAGGAAGCAGTGGGAGCTGTCAGTGCCACCCCAGAGACGCACAGGAGGCTGGTGAGCACAGAGCTGCTCCACAGCGTCTGTCCCCTGGGAAATGCCAATTAAGACGACGGGACAGCTCTGCACACCCACCCGTTGGCCAGAATCCAGCACTGACACCCCCCGTGCGGGGCGGGCGCGGGGCAGCGGATGGCTCTGTGCTGGGGACGCAGATGGTGCAGACGCCTGGCCAGGCAGGCGGTGGTTTCTCGCCGTCGGACCCAGCAATTGTGCTCCTTGGTCTTTACCCAAAGGAGCTGAAAATTCACGCCCACAAACAGCCTGCACATGTGCTTACAGCCGCTCATCATCACCGCCGAGGCCTGGAGCAACCGCAATGGCCTTCCGGGGGCGATGGGTAAATAAATGGGCCCATCGGACAGTGGGATGGTATTCAGCGCTAAAAAGAAATGAGCTATCAGGTCAGGAAAAGACCCAGAGGGAACTTAGATGCATGTGACTGAGTGACAGGCCGTGACAGAGCCGTCTGTGACTCCGACTCTGATGCTCTGGTTAAGGTGGAGTGTGGGGGCGAGCAGCTCAGGGCTGAGGGGTGGGCACACGGTTGTCAGGGCAGCAGTACTAAAAGGTGGACACATCTGTCCAAACCCACAGAATGTCCAACAGCACGATGAGCCCTGATGCTCTGTGGGCTCTGGGTGCTGATGATGGGCAGTGCAGGCTCATGACTGAAAGGAAGTCACCGTCTGGTGGGGACAGCGATGGGGGAGGCAGTGGGGGGGGGGAGGGCAGGTGTACCTGGGAAATCTCTGTACGGGGGGGGGGCAGGTGTCCCTGGGAATTCTCTGTTTTGGGGGGGCAGGTGTACCTGGGAAATCTCTGTACTGGGGGGGCAGGTGTACCTGGGAAATCTCTGTACTGGGGGGGCAGGTGTACCTGGGAAATCTCTGTACTGGGGGGGGGCGCAGGAGTACCTGGGAAATCTCTGTACGGGGGGGGGGGGGGGGGGGCAGGTGTACCTGGGAAATCTCTGTACTGTCCTCTTAATTTTGCTGGGAGCATAAACTGCTTTGAAAAAATGAAGTCTTAATAAAAAAAAGATAAATAAAAAAAATTTTAAGCAATGAAAGTTACAGACATCTCCCTCATAAATACACACATAAGCAAACCATTTCACATATGATCTCTGGAGCTCCATGGACCGAGAGCAGCCTTGGGCCCGGCTGGAAGTATCACAGCTCAGTACTCCCCTGGGGTCAGTGGGCACCCTCGTCAGCAATTCCTGAGCCCCGCTAGCTTTCCCATCACCTGGCAGCACAGTACTCCCCCAGGGTCAGCAGGCACCTCAGTCAGTAACCCCCGAGCCCCACTAGCTTTCCCATCACCTGGCAGCACAGTACTCCCCCAGGGTCAGCGGGCACCTCAGTCAGTAACCCCCGAACCCCACTAGCTTTCCCATCACCTGGCAGCACAGGGAGCCACCGCCAAGCAATCCTGTCTCCTGTGCCGGGTTCCTGGGTTGGCCCAGCCCGCCTGCACCATGGTCCCTGGGCGACACCAGTCAGGCTCCAAAGTCTCCCAGAGACTGGAACCAGGCCCCCAACCTGTTAAGTTAACTGAAAACTAAGGCTTACAGGCTTAAGGCTCCACAAGTCCTTAAAGCTGAAAATCGACACCACCTTCTTCAAAATGAGGTGGGTGCTCGGGAAAGTGTGTCCCACAACCTGAGTGGATCAGGGAGCGTCATCAACATGGCAGAACACGCTTTGGCAGGGGAAGTGCTCGGATCACTTGACAGAATTCCGAATGAGGAACCAGTGGCCTCCGATGCAGGTCTTCATCTGAGGCTCCCACTCCGAGCCCATGCGGGGTCTGCGGGGTCTGCGGGGTCGGCAGGCTCGCATGTTTGGGGCACGGATGAGCGTCCCCCGAGCTCCGGGAGGAGCTAGGGGCCTAGGAAGGGGCCACGCTGTCTGGTCGACTACACAAACGTCTAACAGGTCGAGAATAACCAGTGGCCTGACTTCAAACATGCTTAACTTCTAACAGCACGAGAGCAACAGTACTAAAACCTTAGCTTTGGTTTGAAGTGGGAAAAAAAGACTGAGTCCCTCCTACATAGTGTACAATAGAGCATTTCACAGAAGGGCTCCCACACACTTACCTTTAAATTTTGACCGAATGTTTGCCAGCTCCTTATTTATTCTCTTTATTTCGGCTTCTTTACTTTTGCCTAAAAAGAACACAAACATGTTTCTTTAACTGCCTTCTCCACACACACCCGTTCCCTGGTGAGACGCACACGGAACGCTAAAGGCAGAATCGCTGCTTCCAGAAGCCTGATGAGCAAAGCAAGCTGCCCCGACCAGGGCCAGGGGCAGCGGGGCCGGGCCTCGGGTCCCGGCGGGCAGGCTCCTGAACGCCAGCGTTCATTCACCTTTTTCCCCTTTCGGAGCGAGAAGCACGCAAACACCTGCTGGGCTTTGCCCAGCTCATCGTTTACCCGCAGCGTGCCTGACGGTGCAGCCATGTTTAAGGTATGAACTTCGCCTACTGATGAAGCCCACCAACCTACACACGCTGAGCTCGCCGCCTGGGCCCCTGTGAGGCGCGGGGATTCTCCAGGACACAGTGGCCGTCGAGCTCTGCCTCCACCCTGGCCTACTGCTAGGTTGGCCTTAATTCAACAAACACATGCGCGCCTTCACAGCCTGCATGGAGCGTGGACAAAGCACTGTGCACAGGAGGGCATGCATGTGTGTGCGCCTCTGTGCACCTCTGTGTGCCACTGTGTGTGTGCCTGTGTGTGCCTGTGTGCCTCGGTGCACCTGTGTGTGTGTGCCTAGGTGCGTGCCTCTGTGTGCATGCCTATGTGTACGTGCCTCTGTGTGTGCCTGTGTGCCTGTGTGCATGGCTATGTCTGTGTGCCTCTGTGTGTACCTCTGTGTACCTGTGTATGTACCTGTGTGTGCCTGTGTGTGCCTGTGTGTACCCGTGTGCCTCGGTGCACCTGTGTGTGTGCCTATGTGCGTGCCTGTGTGCCTCTGTGTGTGCCTGTGTGTACCTGTGTGCCTCAGTGCACCTGTGTGTGTGCCTATCTATGTGCCTGTGTGCCTCTGTGTGCATTGCTATGTCTGTATGCCTCTGTGTGTGCCTGTGTGCACCTCCGTGTGCCTCTGTGTATGTACCTGTGTGTGCCTGTGTGCCTCGGTGCACCTGTGTGCGGGCCTGTGGGCCTGTGTACATGCCTATGTCTGTGTGCCTCTGTGTGCCAGTGTGCACCTGTGTGCACACTCTGTGTGCCATGTGTGCCTGTGCACCTCTGAGTTCTTCTATGTGTGCGCCTGTGTATGCCTCTGTGTGCTCCTGTGCGCATCTGTGTCTGTGTGTGCCTGTGTGTGTGTGTGCTTCTCACAGGTGCACGGGAATCTGTGTCGTGCTTCTCTCTGGTATGTCCACTAACTGGGCTGTCACCTCCATGCCCTCTTCTCATGGTGGCAATAGCAGCATGAGGATCAGGAGGACCAGCTCCCAAACATGAGCCTGTAACTGGATGGTTTCTCTCCCTTTAGTCCAGGCAGCAAGGCTACTCCCAAGTGTCAAACCCTGCAAGCGCCCGAGGGGAATTCCAGGGGAGCAAAGTGCTACACTGGTCACAGGCAGCGCTCCAAGGGGAGGCGGAGAAGGAAGCCCAGTGTGGCGGGGGTGACTGGCAACCCACAGATCGACACATGGAATCACAACGTTAGGAGGCCGCCATCCCGCGGGGCAAGGGCAGCCTGGGCACGGCCGGTGAGCTTCAGGGCGCCAGCGCATGCTCACTCCAGCTGCTCTCCTCCCAGAGGGCTCACACAACTCGGCCACCCACACTATTGGGAGTGGCTCCAGCAGGAAGCTCCTATTTTCAGATAAAGAACTTGCTCTGGGGAGGCACGGGGTTTACTGCCCTCCGCGGACTTCAGGAATCAACTGGCACTGGGCCAGGCCTCACCAAGCTTGCTGTCTGACCTCTGTGCCACCCCGCACCATCTCGATATTTCAAATGTGGCAGGTCGGTCGGCCGCTGAAGACGCCAAGCTCATAACAGGCATCCCAGGATGGACTTGGGCTCCGCTGGCTAATGAGTAACCTGGACTAGCCGCAACCTCTGCCCAAAATAAGCTACCCGTGCGCCCAGCAAGCAGCAGAGAATGCAGCCTGGGCACGGGATTTGTTAACAGCTCCTGGGGTTTCAGAACAGCCGTCCCACTAGCCAATGCTTCCTCCTGATTTGCGCTGAACCAGCCAACAGACCGTCTCATATCCTGGAAGCACCGAGGGCAGGAGCCTATCACCCAGGTTAAAGTACTAAGTCTGAAATTTACAGTAAAGTTTGGTCTAAAGAAAGACTTCATCTTTGTATGAAATGAATTCACTGAGTACATCAAAAGCCCTAATTGACCAAAAAGGGCGTTTATGAAGGAAGATATTGCTAACATTATACTGAGGGCGGGCAGCACAGTGGTCAACAGAGCAAACTCTGCAACTGAGCCAGGACACACCGCCCGCCTGGTCTCGGGCGGCACTGACCCTGGGCATCAACGCCACCTCTCTGTGCCTTGGCTTCTCCATCAGTGGGCGTGAGGAGGACCCAGCAGAACAAGCAAAAAGCACACGCCAAGTGGTGGCACAGGGCACTCACCTTTCCCGGAAAGCGCGAGAAACGGGCCTTGGAGCAGACTCCCCAACTGGACTAACTGCTCTCCGAGTCAGAGGGCTCATGCCAGAGGTGAGGCTACGCTCCACCCTGACCCATGCCGGGCTCTCAGCGGCTGTGCTGGGACATACATCACACGACCCACTCACTCAAAGCACACGGTTCCCGGGCTTTGGGACATTCAGAGCCGAGCCTCCACCACGCTCAGTCCTGTAAAAAGTGCGTCACCCCAGGGAGAGCGGGCCCGGCAGCAGCGCCCAGCAGCCCCTCGGCTCTCCCAGGCCCGGCTGCATCCCACCCCCGAAAGTCTCCCAGGGTCCTGAGGGCTCCTTTCACCGCGCTGGTTCATGGCAGAAAGGACCAGTGCGCCGTCCCTTCGCTGAAGAACATCGCGTTATGTGGACATGCCACACCCTCCGTGACGGACAGGGCCATTTCCCCTCTCTGGCTGCTATGAATAACGTTGCTATGGACGTTCATGGGCCAGTTTCTGTGAACACGCTCTCGTTTCTCTTGGGTGGACACACCCAGGAGCAGCACTGCTGGGCCACACGGTCACTGTGTTTCCCGTTTGAGGGGTGACAGCTGCTCTCCTAAAGGGCGGCCCCGTTCTCCACACTTGTCACTGCGGTCCCTCCAGCACCGTCATCCCGGTGGGGGAAGCCGCATCTCATCGTGGTTTTGATCTGCATTTGCCTGATGGCTTTTAATGTGCTCACTGGATATTTGTGTGTCTACTTTCAAGAAACAAATTCAAATACTTTGTCCACTTTTTAATTCAATATTCTGAATACAGCCCTTTCAAATACTTTCATTCTTGGGTTGTCTCTTCATGTTTTTGGCTTTGAGGAAGTCAAGGCACCATTCTTGTCACTTGTCCTCTGTCACATCTAAGAAGTCATTCCCCAACCTCACAAAGACTTGCTCCTGTTCCTGTCCCTCAGCTTCTGCACTGGGCTGGCATCCTGAGTTAACTCTGAGCGTGCTGTGGGGCAGGGTCATTCCAGCCTTTTGCATGTGGTTTACGCAGTCACGCCAGCACCATTGGCTTAAAAAACTACTCTTTTCCCCACCGGATTGCTTTGGCACTCTGGTCAAAAATCAACTGACTGAGCCCGGCCGGCGTGGCTCAGTGGTTGAGCGTCAACCCATGAACCAGGAGGTCAGGGTTCAATTCCAGGTCAGGGCACACGCCTGGGTTGTGGGCTCAATCCCCAGTGTGAGGCATGCAGGAGGCAGCCGATCCATGATTCTCTCTCATCAATGTTTCTATCTCTCTCTCCCTCTTCCTTCCTCTCTGAAATCAATAAAAATATTTTTTAATAAAATTAACTGATCAAAATGTAAAGGTTTTTTTTTCTTTTTTAATTTTTTTTCTTTATTGATTAAGGTATTACATATGTGTCCTTATCCCCCCATTGCCCCCACCCCACCCCCATTTATGCCCTCACCCCCTGGTGTCTGTATCCATTGGTTAGGCCTATATGCCTGCATACAAGTCTCTTGGTTGATCTCTCCCCCTTACCCCCACCCTCCCCTACCTTCCCTCTGAGGTTTGACCGTCTGATCGATGCTTCTCTGTCTCTGGATCTGTTTTTGTTCATCAGTTTATGTTGTTCATTATATTCCACAAATGAGTGAGATCATGTGATATTTATCTTTCTCTGACTGGCTTATTTCGCTTAGCATGATGCTCTCCAGCTCCATCCATGCTGTTGCAAATGGTAAGAACTCCTTTTTTACCACAGCGTAGTATTCCATCATGTAGATGTACCACAGTTTTCTAATCCACTCATCTGCTGATGGGCACTTAGGCTGTTTCCAAATCTTAGCTATTATAAATTGTGCTACAGTGAACATAGGGGTGCATATATCCTTTCTGATTGGTGTTTCTGTTTTCTTGGGATATAGTCCTAGAAGTGGGATCACAGGGTCAAATGGGAGTCCCATTTTTAGTTTTTTGAGGAAACTCCATACTGTTCTCCACAGTGGCTGCACCAGACTGCATTCCCACCAGCAGTGCACAGTGTTCCTTTTTCTCCACATCCTCTCCAGCACTTGTCGTTTGTTGATTTGTTGATGACAGCCATTCTGACAGGTGTGAGATGGTACCGCATTGTCGTTTTGATTTGCATCTCTCGGATGCTTAGTGACTTGGAGCACGTGCTAAGGTTTATTTCTGTGTTCTCAATCCTCTCCCATCAATCCCTGTGTCCTTGCACAGCCGCCCGGACACTGCACTGAGGCTGAGCGTCTGCATTCACAGAGAAACTGGCCTCTGGTCTTCCGGCTGCGATGTCTCTTTCTGGCTTTGGTATTGGGGACACTGGCCTCCCAGGATGAGCTGGGAAGCGTTCTCTCCTCTTCTATTTTTCAAAGTTTGTAAAGATTGGAACTGATCATTGAAGTGTTTGGTAGAATGCATGCATGAAGCCATCTGGGCCAGGGTTTGTTCTTGTGGAAAGTTTTTAAATTAATAATTCAATCTTTCTTCATTATCAGCCTGTTCAGATTTATTTTTCTTTAGTCAGTTTCGTTTATGTCTTTCTAGGAATTTCTCCACCTTATCTAAGTTAGCTAATTTTTGGCACACAATTACTATTCACGGTACTCCATTACACTCCTTTTTATTTCTGCAAATTCACTAATAAAGTCCCTTCTCTCTCCTGATTTTAGTCATCTAAGCCTTTTCTCTCTTCTCTTGGTCAGTTTGGGTCTATTGTTATTTTCATTCATCTCAAAGTATGTTTTAATCTCCCTCTTTGCCCCACTGGTTACACCGGAAGCTGTTGAATGTCCCCGTTTGGGAATGTCCTCCTGGCTCCTGGCCTCTCACTCCTCCTGTGGTTGCAGAATAGACTGTGTGCGTTCCGCCCTGTGAAACGTGTGGAGACTGAGGCCCAGCGTCTGGCCTGTCCCGCAGGGCCTTCCTGTGCACCGAGAGGACGTGTCTTCTCTCCTTGGGAAGGGGAGAGTCTGTGGGTGTCTGGGAGGCCAGCTGGCCTACAGTGTGTGAGTCTTCCACTGACTGCTAACCTGTCTAAATGTGGTACCGATTTCTGAAAATAGGGGGTTAAGGTCTCCCACCATCACCAGATTGTCTATTGCTCCCTTCTCCATGTATATAGGGGCTGTTATTAGGTGTAGATATGCCTATAATCTCCTCAAGGGGTTGATCCTTAATCATTATAAAATGTTCTTCTAGCCTGGCTGGCATGGCTCAGTGGTTGAGCATCAACCTATGAACCACGAGGTCACAGTTTGCTTCCCCATCAGGGCACATGCCCAGGTTGTGGGCTCGATCCCCATTGGGAAGCATGCAGGAGGCAGCCAATCCAAGATTCTCTCTCATCATTGATGTCTCTCTCTCTCCCCCTCCCACTCTAAAATTAATACAAATACATTTAAAAAGTAAAATAAAATGTTCTTCTATGTCCCAAAAATAATTTTTGCCCTAAAGTCTATTTTGTCTGATATTAACACAGCTGCTCGGCTCTCCTCTGGTATCTTTTATTTGTGTCTTTTAATCTGTAGTGCTTCTTGAACACAGTATATAGTTGGATCATGTGTTTTTAAATCCATTCTGCCAATCTCTGCTCTTTAATCCACACAGCGCCTCTGAGCTCCTCCCCTGGCCACCTGTCAGAAGCCTCGCCCATCCTTCCTCCGAGGGACTGCTCCACCCCCACCACCTCCACTGTCACCAACACCTCTTGTCCAGACTGTAGCAGCCTCCCCTTCCACTCAGCCTCCCTGACTACTCCCTGCAGAGAATCCCAGCATCCTTTACGTATAATCAGGGCTGTCCCTCCCTCGGAGAAGCGGAGAAGCGCAGGCTCGCTGTCAGGCTTCAGAGCCCAGCAGTCTGACTCCGTGTCTGCCCCGCCCCCACCCCCGCACTCCAACGGCACTGGCCCCAAATCCTGAGCAGAACCAGCTCTTCGCCACCCAGTTTCTCCCCTCAGGAGGTGGGTCCCAAGCAGCACTCTTCAGCGGCCTCCTGGGGTCCCTCATCCTGTCCACCAGGAAGCACGTTCTAAAAGATGTTTCTATTTTTAAAGGTTGAAGTTCAGGGTCTAAAGTAACTCTGGCAATTTAGATATCCAAACTCCTCTGGTGACTCATGACCAACAGCAGTGGCGATCGATCCTGGGTAACCACAAAGAAACTCCCACTCCCTGCATCCGTTACCGGCAAGCCACTGCTGGCCGCCCAGATGGCGTGTAGGACGCAAGCCCTCTCGGCGCCCACCTCCTCGCTCTGGGTCCCGGGTTTCAGAGACGCACGCTCCCCCATAGGAGCAGGCCCCGCTCTGCGCAGGGGAAACGAGGCCTCCGCGTGCTTGCTTCAGGTAAGACCCAGAGAAAATGCCCCAGAATCCCACGTTCTCTTTAAAATTCCGTTAGAAACAAGCTCTACAATGAGAACTGCTGTCCAAATTAGAATGAATAAAAGGTGTTATTACTTCATTTAAAACTAAAAAGTACAAAAAGTTAAATTATTCTTTCCCAAGGCCTTTTCTCACGCAGTGATTTTTTTTTTCTTTAAATGTTTTAATTTTTCAATTACAGTTGACTTCAATATTACATTAGTTTTAGGTGTCACTTATACAACTTAAAAAGCTCTTTATCTGCTGTGGCAGCTAGAGGATCTCTTAGAGCTCTGGTCTCCTGGATATCTCCTGAAGAGACACTGCATTGAGAAAAAGCCACTGCTGGATATTTGCTCACGCAGTGATTAATCCGAAGTATAAGTAATGGCCTTATGGTCATGAAGGCATATGTATGTGTGTGTGTGTGTGTGTGTGTGTGTGTGTGTGTGTGTGTGTGTGTGATATAGAAAATTAGTCAAAACCATATTTAAAAGGAGAAGACTATATCACAACTTTGGACACTGGACAGAGCTGGTCATGCGATAGATAAGTGGCTCAGCCTAACAGAGCAACTGGGACCCAGCTGCCTGCAGGGGGAAGAGGGGCCGGTAAAGAGCAAACCTGCTCGGAGAGACGCCTGAAGGGCTGGGGAACTGGAGGTGCCAGGTGCCTGAGGAGCATCGTTAGGAGCAGGGGCTGGACGTCCCTGAAAGGAGCAGGTCCCGCCATGGACCTTGAGCCAGGCCCACCCCAGCAGGCACACAGACGTGCCAAGCCCAGTGAGACTGGGTGCCGGGCAGCAAGGCTGCATGCGGGCTCGCTGATGGAGACACCCCTCGAGAACAGCAGCAGGCTTACCCACCTCCCTCCAACCAGGCGAGACTGGGGCTGCTCCGAAGATGGCTGCAGGGACCCTCCGTTGGCACCGTGCCGGGAGCCCTGCCGGAGACCTGCCCATGCTGCCCATGCTGGCACCTATTAGTGGACAGACACCCACCAACGGGCGTCCAGAAGGGCCTCCGCATGAGCCAGAGACCACAACAAGCCTAAGAGAGGGTCCCCACAGAGGCCATGAGAGGAGGACACTCCAAAACAGCCAGCACTCTGACAAGAACAAAAGAAGATTCGGCTTTAAGGGCCAGATGCCACCGAAGAAGGAGCCTCGGACAATAAGGAAGCCCTCGAATTGAAAGTGAGAGCAGAAATCCAAAATCCAAAGCCAGGGCCAGAGGACCAAGCTGAGAGCCACAGGAAACAGAGCACCACAAAGACAGAGGAATGAGAAATGAGAGAAAACGTTCAGAAAATGTAAGGCAAGAGGCCCAAATTTCTACTATGAGCAGATTACTGAACACGAGCAGGTGAAAGGAAATTGTCAAAAAACAACCCAAACCCAGAGCATGAGTTTCCAGAGTGAGTGTGGCCAACCTGGCCACAGCATCCTCGCATCCAGACCACTGGGCCAGGGAGAGCCACTCCCAGCCTGGACTTCTACCCCAGCCAATCAAGTGTGAAAGTAATAAATACTTTCAAAAATGAAAAATCTCAAACCTGTTTCAGCTCCTGCATCATCTTTCTCAGCTGCACCAGGACATGCACCCCCACTGAGTACAGACACACACAGGCCCAGAGCACAGACAACTGGGTCACCAAAGAAAAGGTCCAGCCAGAAGCGAGACCCTCCACAGTGGCCAGAAGTCCCAGAGCAGCCCATCCAGCAGGGCGTGCCCACCAGGGTGGGGACTGAGGCTGCCTGGCTGTCCCCCCACACAGAGGCTGTCACAGTCACGTCCCAAAACGGGGGCTGCAGGGCAACAGGTGTCTCAAAAAGTCACCAAGCAAAGGCAATAGCTAACTCCAAGAAATTAAAAGTTGAGCCCTTCTTGGCTGAGAAGAGTATTTTCGGACACGAATTAAATGCTATTCATTAATGCGATCAAATGCTGCAACATATCAGAGCAGGGGTGGGGCACCTTTTCCCGCCAAGGGCCATTTGGGTAGTTACAACATCATTCACAAGCCACACAAAATCATCAACTTACACATGAGCCTGCTATGTAACGTCCACCATGTCACTAACTCCCCCCAGTGCCTTGGCCGGGCCAGACCCGATGGTTTTGCGGACCTTCTACAGTCCCCGGGCCGGATGCTCCCCACCCCTGCATTAGAGAACGGGAGAAGGAAGCTCAGGTAAGTTACAGCCTCATCTTCCACACACGAAACCAATAAACAATGATTAGGGGGACACTCATCGGCCATATGAACATGTAGCTTAGAATTGGTAAGCAATCACATCTTAAAGATGAGAGAAGAAAGGGCTATAAAAGGAGAAAGACTGACTCTGAGGGCCAGGATGGGATGAGTCAACTGCTTAAACTACCTTCTCAGATTTTAAATTTTGTAAAACATTTAATTGGGGACAAGACTACAACAAAAGGACAAAAATGCGTACAACTGGGAAGACCTGCCCAGTTACTACTACAGCACCCCTCTCCCCACCCAGGGAGGAGCGCCCCCCTTCGTGATAAATACTCCGGCACATGACCACCCGCCACCACCAACCATGGCTCCTCAGGTGGTCTGGTCCGAACCCCAGCCCCTCCAACAGTCACCCCGCACACTCCAATGCAGGCGTCCCACCAGCCCTGCCCTCAACACAACTAAGCCCCCCTGCTCACCCTCCACTGGCTCCTGCAAGCCCTGCCACCCAGCTCTCTCCCAACTCCTGCTGCAGCCACACTGGCCTCCCTACCCAGCGGCCAGCGCTGCAGGGCCCAACACACCCCTTTCCCTGCTTTGTTTCCTCTGAATGTCGTTTGTAAGGTCCCCTGTTACACTGTTCACTTTCCTTTCCTCACTCAATGTGAGACACGTGAGGGCATCCTTGCTGCTTCGCTGTGTGTAAAACCGCTCGGTAGGCTTGTTGGAGAGTGAATTAACCTTAAGGCAAGGATCCTGTGAGTTACCTGCCAGGGCAACAGGAGCCCTGCAGAGGTGACTAAAGCAGGGAGTCAGCTGGTCTTGTGGGCGTGGGCCGGCCTGGTCTAATCAGATGAGCCCTTACCTACAGGGAACTCTGCCTGGAGGCAGCGGATGTGGCTGATGTGTCAGAAATCCATGGCTTGAAGGGGGTTCACTGGAGGGGCCTCGGGGCCTGAGAAGGAATGTGGCCAGTCTGCCACTAGCAGCAGGGACTGGGCGGAAGCCACACCCCAGTCTCCAGAGGGAGGGGCTCACAGACACGGGTGAGACGAAGGCAAGGTCCTGCTGGGCCCAGTGGGCGGCACCCACCGGCACTACAGAGCCCAGCGCTGCCTGGTTTGCTGCTGGGGCCACAGAGAGCCACACCCTGTGCCCTCAGCGGTCAGCAGCTCCTCTTGCCTCTATATCAGTGGTTCTCGACCTTGGCTGCACGTTAGAATCACCTGGAAATCTTTTTAAAATCCTGATTTCTGGGCCTCATACTCCGGAAATTCTGTTTCTTTGTTACTAATGTTGTGGCCCCTCCCCATAACAAAGAAACAGAATTTCCAGAGGATGAGGCCCGGAAATCAGGATTTTAAAAAGATTCCCAGGTGATTCTCATGTGCAGCCAAGGTTGAGAACCACTGCGCTACAGCAAAACTCAGTGCGGTGAGCCTCCCGGTTCCCAGTCATCCCCACTAACCCCCACATCAGGTTCTCCAGCTCAGTCCTCCCCGACCCACACGCTGGCCCCTCCGGCAGAACTAGCCCAGCACTGGGGTTCCGGGAGATGTGGGTCTCCGTGGGCTCTACCACCTCCTAGGCAGTCAGGTGGCCTTGGGCTCCTGCACCTCAGTTTCCCCGTCCGTAGAGAGGAGAACCAAATACTATGTCAAGTGTCCCATGCAGCTCAGGTGATACATGAAGGGCTGGTGCCGGGAGCACACCTGCCCACAGGAAGGAGACATGTGGCAGTGTGACCACCTGGTGGTGACCCGCACTCACACCACAGTGACCGCCTGTCTCCTCTCTAACACCAGCCCAGACGCGCCTCAGAAGCCAGTGTAACCATAGGACTGACCCTCCCACCTCAGGCAACGACAAACCTGCACAGACGAGATGAAACGGTGGTTTCCGCCCTGGCCGGTGGCTCAGTGGTTAGAGCATGCAGCGGGTAACTGATTGATGATCTTTCTTTCATTGATATTTCTGTCTCTCTAACCCTCTCCCTTTTCTCTAAAAATCAATTTTTGAAAAGAGAGAGAGAAAACTAGAACTGTATTTTTCAAGAGCAATAAATGCAATTCAAAAATGTTCCAAAATAGTCATTTTCTTGCTATGATTCTCTATTGGCTATTTTAAAAGACGTTCAACATCAATTCGGTGTTGTTTTTAGTGCTTTCTGAGCTGCTCTCTCAACCACATCCCATGGAGGAGGGCTGGCCACAGAAAATGCAAACCTAAACCCCCTACGCAGCCTCAGGGGGCGAAGTGCTCCAGGCACCCCCTCCGAGTACAGCCCTGGCCGCCCCCAGAAGGATTTTAAAGAAAGAAAAGCACCCGACAGGACAAACAAACACCAGGCGGCCCACGGGGATGCTGGCCTCCGTTCAGCCACCCGCAGGCACACCTCACGGCCGTGGGAAGGAAGGTCAGCGTCGCAACTCCGAGGACCAGAACGGTGCACCACCCACCTCACTGGGCTGAGACCTCAGGCTCTGCAGGCCCCAGCGGGCAAAGGTGGGAGAGGGGACGAACCGGGGGCTGTCCGCACCCCTGGGAGAGTGTGACCACAACCAGCACAGCCAGCAGCTCTGAGGCGCCGGAGGCTGAGAGAGCTCCACCGAATGCGCGGGGAGAGGGTCTCGGCCTCACGGCCAAGGCCATCCTCTCCATCTGGGGCCCAGGATGGGTGTGGACACATCCCTGCCCTTCTTTGTTTCTTTTTAAAAAAAAATTTTTGAGAGAGAGAGAGAGAGGAAGGGGGAGAGGGAGAGAGAAAGGAACGCTGACTTGTTTTTGCGCTGATTCACGCATCCATTGTTGCTTCTTGTATGTGCCCTAACCCACTGAGCCACCCGGCCAGGCCTCCCTGCCCTTCTTCAATCTGGAGCACCCACCCCCACAGAAGAGGCACTGGACCCTCCCAGCAGCTCCCTGACGCACTGCCTACACTCTCATTACTGGGTGACGGTGCCCCACCTCGCTCCTCTCTGCCAACAACGCTGAAGGAAAACGATGAAGGGTTGGCAGGAAGTGAGGTGTGGAGGCAGGTGGGACCAGAGCCAACTGCATCGGTGGGCACGGCAGCACGTTGGGCAAGGATAGGACTCGTCTCCCTTTCCCCCAGGTGCCCCTCACTGTCGCCACACTCGGGTCCTCTTCCCAACTCAGTCTCCGGTGGAGAACAGGCCACTTCCTGCCTCTGGGCCGAACCCTCCAGCCCCTGGACCAGCACAGGAGCCCGTTCTAGCGCAGCCTCAGCGCCCACCTCCACGGGGGGCACCGGCTTGAACTTCTGGCCAGAAATTCTCCTCAACACCATGGCACATGCTGCATCTCATGACATTTCAGCCATGTCAGCTTTCACACCAAAGTCGGGAAGAAGGCGAACACAGGACCGGCAGGTACATACAGCTTTGCCATCGAGTCTTGGCCACCAGTTGCCCTCTGTTTGCCTGTGAGTAGCATCCGTTCATGTGAAGATGGGAACCTCCGTTAACTTGCTCCATGCCCCGCCCTCTGTGGCTGACCGCTTCCCCCAACCGCCCCCCCCCCACCGGGTTCACGATGAAGCCTACCGCTCTTCGGTCAGGTCTGACCGTGCTGACCACTGGATGGGGTAGGAGGGGCTACACACTTCCACAAAAAAAGACTCAAGGCCACAGGCCAACAGGAAGCACTCCAAGGTCTGACTTGGGACTGCCTCCCTCATTCCCTCTGCCCTCCCTCTAGGACAGGGGTCCTCAAACTATGGCCCGTGGGCCACATGCAAATACAAATATTGTATTTGTTCCCGTTTTGTTTTTTTACTTCAAAATAAGATATATGCAGTGTGCATAGGAATTTGTTCATAGTTTTTTTTTTTAAACTATAGTCCGGCCCTCCAACAGTCTGAGGGACAGTGAACGGGCCCCCTGTTTAAAAAGTTTGAGGACCCCTGCTCTAGGACCTGCTCCCCTCTAAACCAGAGAACCCCTGGGGCCAGGGCCCACCGCGTCCACCTGGTGCCTCTTCCTCTCCTGTGTGTTCAGGAGGTGCTCGATCAAGGTGAGCGCACGTCTGAGCTCCTCAGGGGGACACTTCTCTGAACCCCACACAGTAGGTCACATAACAGGCCCAGGAGCATTCCAGATCCAAAACCTAAGCCCAATCTGTCCCAGAATTCCACGCGCTCAGGCTTTCGGAGGAAGCAAGTGTGTGGCCATCACCGCGCATCCTGGAAGCACCCCGTGAACACCGCACGGCCAGGGCAGCCACACAGAGCTGTGGGGCAGCGCAGGGCCAGCCTCTTGACCAAACCAGTCCACCAGAGACGGACAGAAATAGACGCTCGGTGTCTGGAGCCCTCCAAGCGTTGAAATGTGCGCCACAGGAGGACGGCCTCACCCCAAGAACCCGGAGAAACGAGCAGGTAAGATCCCGAGGAGCTCAGGGCCGGTCCCAGGAGCGCACACCAGAGTCACGCTCCCCAGTCGCACGGTGCAAACCCCTCAAACCCACCCTCTGGCCTGACTCTATTTGATACTTTAAAAGCCAAGGACATGCCATTGAATCCCACAAAGATGGTCTTTCCAATAACTCTGCGCAAACAAAATCCTGACACACACTGCTGCCCCAAAAAACAGAGTAAAGATCATTTTAAAAGGAAAGAAAAGCAATTCTAAGGCTCCAGCGTGAGCACACTTATCGCCAGGACATGACCACTTGTCACAAAAGAGTTATCTCCCTTCAGAGCAGCCAGGGGGACCTGGGAAGGACACACAGCCGCTCCCAGAAGCAGCAACCACCAGCCTGGGCAGAAAAGTTCAACTGGACCAAACCTTTCCTTCCTCCCCTGCCGGGGGGCCACCCCCCTCACCCTCCTCCGTCACAGACTTCCTTAATCAGCTTCTAAGAATCGCAGATTATGCATGAGCATGCAAAAGAAAAGATGCCAGAGGAGCATTCTTTTTCAAAAAGTCAGCGTTTTTAAACCGTACAGTCAAGACTAAAATGAATCTTACTTTTTTTTTTTTTTTCAAACTTCAAAAGTTACAAAGCAGACCGGCAAACTCTCATCCTGACGGTTATCACTGCGCAGGAAAATCAGGGCCGACTTTAATTTTTACACGGAAGTTTACACTGAGTCTGAATTTTTATGTTCGGTTGCTCCATGTCCCATGTCTGACTCACGCAATGGGTCTCATGAGCAAAGAACATTTTTTAAACTTTAGTCATGCTGAAAGGCACCTGCGTTCCAGCCGACACGCAAGGACGGAGCGCTGAGGATCCTCCGCCAGGTCAGCAGCGCCCGCAGCGAAACCGCACGCTTTCTCCAGGAGCTGGGAGGTAGGGGTTTTGCCAAATGGCTAATTACACCTCCCCTTGTTCCCTTCATCTGCGGGAGCGCCGGCAGGCATGAAGTAAACCGCCTCCAAGCGCGACCCCGCACCGCGGCCACACCACCCAGCGGGGGGGATGAGCGGCAGGTCTGCCCCTGGCACGGGGACTGGTCCCCTGGGAATGAAGACCGTCACTCCTCCCTTCCCTGCGGGCCTGGCGGGGCAGAGGCGCGCGTTAATTGTTATGCGGGCGCCCCTTGAACACACAAGCACAGAGCCACTGAACGCGGACTTCTTTCAACACGTCCACAGTCGCCCCCGTGTCCCTGGGCTCCACGTCCACAGCTGGGAATCGGCAGATGTGGAGGCCGACTAGACCCGGATCTACAGCGCTGTACGTGAGGGGCTTGAGCATCCGCGCCTTGGGGCACCCATGGGTCCGGGAGCCAATGCCCCTGGGGTGCTGAGGGACAGCCGCGGTTCAGTTTCTGGGGAATCAAAAGTTAGAGGCGGATGTTCGACCGCAGAGGTCGGCGCCTCTAGCCCACCACTGTTCAAAGGTCAGCTGCCTGTGGCTCTCCTGCCACACATCACACGTGTCAGAGCCGAGCAGCCGCAGTAACCGAGTGAAGAGCTAACTGTCATCTCCCAATCTCAGCAGTGCTGTCTTCCTCGCGAGGGCCGAAGGGAATGCCAGTCAGGGCGCTGGCCTGGACGGGCCTCAGGGCACAGTGCTGAGTGCGAACAGCCCATCGCACAGGACACACCACCGAGGGCCTCGCACCGCCCCCTGGGGTGCATGCGGGGATGGAGCACAGACGGTGGCTGGGGGAGGTCTGGCCGCACGGGGAGCACAGGAGCTCTGCCATGCAAACAGCTCTGTATCTTGATGGAGCGGGGTTATGCAACGCAGGCAGAGCTACTCGTGATGAAGTGCATGGGCCCCGCCACACACGCACACACACGCACACGCACGCACGTCAGTGCGCTAATACTGGTGAAGTGTGAATGTGTCAGTGTCAGTGTCGGCGTCAGGTCCCGGTGTTGAACTGTACCGTTAGGGAGGCTCTACCTCAGGGAGGCCGAGTGAAGGCACCGCCCTGCCCATTTCTGAGCAACAGCCTATCAATCTGTATTTGTTTCAAAGTAAATAATTATAAGCCTAGCCGGTTTGGCTCAGTGGCTAGAGCGGCGACTGAAGGGTGTTCACTTCCGGTCAGGGGCACGTGACCTGGTTGTAGGCTTGATCCCCGTAGGGGGCTGCAGGAGGCAGCCAATCAATGATTCTCTCTCTCCCTCTCCCTCTCCCTTCCTCTCTGAAATCAATAAAAATATTTTTAATAAATAAAAAAATAAAGAATTATTTTAAAAGTGGTTCTAAATAAAAACAGCGTTTTTTTAACACCAATTAAAGGAGAACAGCTCACGAGCTCCCGCACGCTGAGCGCATGAGCTGATCCAGTGGCCCTGGGGCCTGTCAGAAGGGTCGGCGAATGGAGGCGCTGGACTGGCTCACTCCCTGTGCGTTTCACAAACGCTGGCGCCACTCAGCGCTGCCCACGCTTGGGGTGCCCTGTCCCCAGCCAGTCGGCCAGAAGCAGATGAACGTGAGGGCGGCTCTGAAAGGTCTCCAGGGGGGTAACTGAGGAGAGCGGCTCAGAAGGGCCCGAGGTGTGGCCTAGAGGTTGTGCATCCACCCAGGAGCCAAGAGGTCACCCGTCCAATCCCCAGGGCTGGGGGCTCCATCCCCAGGAGGGGGCAGGCAGGGGACAGCCAACTGTGTTTCTCTCTCGCCCTTGTTTCTATCCCTCTCCCCTCCTCTCTCTCTAAAAATCAATTAAAACATTTTTTTAAATGATGCCAACACATGAGCTCCTTTAAAGAGAGAGAGAGACAGAGGGAAAGGAGTTGCGACTGTAGAGCTGGAACAGACCTTAGTGATGCCTGTTCAGCATCCACCCCATCTGCTGAGGAAACTGAGGCTCAGTGGCCGTGGCTGCAGTCATGGGCGGGGGAGAGGCAGTCGGAGCCCAGCCCCTGCCGGCGGCTGGGTGCCCTCCCTCCAGAGCCTGGCACTCCGACCCCCTCCCCAGAGCGCAGTGAGCTCACAGAACCGAGACCCTCTCCCTGCCACCGGGACCAGCTGTGGCCAGCTCTGACCGGGGTTCTTGCCCGCCCCCTCCAGCCACCCGCCCACTCCCGGCTGTGCACGCACATCCTGGCCCCCACCCCGGCCCTCAGACCCCACCGGCCTGAGAGTCACCTCCTCAGTGGCACCTCTGGCTCGCTCGTCCGTTCACCCGTTCACCCACCCGGCACAGGTCTCATGCCGGAGCCCAGCGACCAGGGGAGAGTGAGGGCCAGACAGACGTGGGCCCACCTGCGGGCGAGCTGCGTGGGTGGGCCCAGCGCCAGCAGCTGGAGGGCCCTGCTCGGGAAGGGCAGCGGGAAGGGGCAGGAGGGGGCCGGGCAGCGTGGTCGGGCAGGTCCTTCAGGGACCGAGAGCTGGGCCTGGCCCCCACGAGGGACGAGGCACCCCTTCTTATGGAAGTCTTCCCAGCCTCTACCCTAGGGCCCTCACCAGGGCAACCTGGCCCGCAGGCAAGTACGGAGGCCTTTGGGGGTGACAACGGGGGCGCCGGGCGGAGGCGGGGATGCTGCCCCCAGGGCGGCGCGCAGCAGAGATGGAGCGATGGAGCGGAGCGGGTCCACCGGCAGGCACCCCAAATCCAGGCTGGGGCGCCTGCCCGGCCCGGCACAGGGGCTCGGGCCACGTCCGGCCAGCACCGCAGGCTGATGCTCGGTGGGTGGCGGTGTCTGGCACCCCACGGCCCCTCGGGTCTAAGGGACGGGCAGAGCCCCGGCGGGGGCACCGACGGCGGGCCGGGTCCCATCCCCACGCCCCGCCCGCAGCCCGGCCCGCTTTCCGCCCAACCAGCGGGCGTGGGTCACAGCCCGGGGCGGCCCGCCGGAGGCCGAGGTCACGAGGTCACGAGGTCACGGACCTGCTCCCACCGACGTGGGGGGGGGCGGGGGGGGTCCACGCGCGGGAAACAGGCTCCGCGTTCATCTTCCAACCAAATGGAGGGCTTCTCCGGACCCACGGGCTTCTGCCCCGAACCCCCACTTACGGCCCCCCCCGCCCCCGCCCCCTGGGGAGCGTCCTCCCACTCGGGCACGCGTGTCCCTGAGCCCCCGGTGGGCGGCAGCGGAGCCGTCGCACCCCCCAGGCGTGTCGGGGTCCGCGGGGGGACCCCTGGGAGGTGAGCCCCTCGACCCGGGCCGCGAAGCCCAGGAAGCGGGGCGCAGAGCGGCTCCCCCGGGGCCCGCGCGGCTGGGGGGCCGGTCACCGGCTCCCTCACCGGAGAGAGGGCGCCCGCGGGGTGACATCACGCGGGGGGGGGCCGCAGGACCCCTCGGCGCCCCGCCCGCACCCCAGTCCGGCCCAGCCCGGCCCGCACCCCCGGCGCCCGCCCCGACCCCCCGCCAGGTTGGCAGCACCGGGTCTGCGCCCGGGACCCGCCCCTGGGTCCGCACCCCCGCGCCCCCGCGCCCCCGGGCCCCGCCCTCTAGGTCGACACCCGGCCGCCGCCCCGGGCCCAGCCCCGAACCCCCGCCCTTGAAGGCCGCACCCAGGACCCCAGGACCCCCGGGCCCCGCCCTCTAGGGACCCCCGCCCTGCAGGCCGGCCCGCCGCCGCGGCCACTCACAGTTGCGGATGTCGGAGATGAAGACCGCCAGGCCGCGCATCCCGTCCCCCTTGGACACGGCCGGCATCGTGGGCCGGGCAGCGGCCTGGCCGGCAGGCCGCGGGGAGCAGCGGGCAGCGGGAAGCCGGCAGCGCCGCCGAGGAGCCGCCTCCGCCGAGCCACCTCAGGCTCCCGGCGCCGCGCTCAGGGCGCCGCCGCCGCGCGCGCGCACGCACGCACGCTCGCTCGCGTCCGCACGCACGCGCACGCTCGTCGGCGCGGGGGCGCGCACGTTGAGGGCGGACGCGTCGGGCCGGCGCAGGGGCGCCCCCTGCAGGCCGACGCCGCGGGCGCACGCGCGCGCGCTGGGAGACCGGCCTCGGGTTGCTTGCTGGCCGCGTGGGGGGCTGGTGTGTGTGCAGAGCTTTTTTTACTTAATACATTGATTTTAGAGAGAGAGAAACATGGGTCGGCTGCCTCCTGCACGCCCCCTGACCGGGAATGGAACCACCGACCTCCAGGTGCATGGGCCCACGCTCAACCACTGAGCCGCACTGGCCCGGCCTGGCCCGTGTGCAGAGCTTTGAGACCCTGATGCACATCGGCCTAGCGCTGCAGAGCCAGCCCGTCCTGCAATGAAAGGTCTGCTCGCCCCCACCCCATGACAGCAGCAGGTGACCGCAGGGCCCGGGCTACAGTCCCATCCCTCAATGCCCAATCAGGGCCAATGGCCTCTGCACCCCAGGGAGGTGGAGGCAGGGGACAGCCCCTGTGGCCCACACCGCAGCGAGGCAGGGGCCTTGGCTGGCACGGACACCCAGGGAGTCCGTTTGGAGAGCAGGTGGCCCTGCCCAGCCCTCCTTTTGTGTGAAGCCGATGGCTTTGAAGAGGAAGCTCCTCTTCATCAGGACTTCTCTGGGCCCTGCACCTGGAAGTGGCCCCAACCCACCAGGAGACCTCTGTCCCACCCTGGCTCACTTCCTCAGTTCCCGGTGAGAGGTCAGGAGGAGGAAGGGGCAGGCCCCTCCCACAGACCAGGCACCCCACCCAGGCTGTAGAGACCCAAATCCTTATGTAACAGCAATTTCACCATCTCCCGAGGCCTCCCAAAGAGCTGAGCCTGCCCAGCCAGCGTGGCCCAGTGCAGAGTTGAGCATCGACCTATGAACGAGGAGGTCACGGTTCTATTCCTGGTCACATGCCCGGGTTTCAGGCTCAATCCCCAGTGTGGGGTGTGCAGGAGGCAGCTGATAAGTGATTCTCATCATTGATGTTTCTCTCTCTCCCTCCCGCTTCCTCTCTGAAATCAATAAAAGCATATTTTTAAAAAAATTTTTAAAAGAGCTGGGCCAGCAGAGGGCTTCAGGGAGACCCCCAGCCCTGCATGCCCACAGTAGGAGGCCAGGGGACTCAGCAAGCAGACCCTCACCCACCCCCACAGCCAGAGGCTCACAAGGGGCAGGGACAGAGTGCCAGCCCCAGCTGAGGTGGAGGGCTCCTCGGAAGAGAGGCTTAGGGCTGGGCAGGTAGCCACCTCCTCTCAGGGGTGATTCTGGGCTTCCCAAACCTCCTGGGAAGTGTGTGTGTGTGTGTGTGTGTGTGTGTGTGTGTGTGTGCACGCGTGGGGGATCTCAGGGCCTGAGGAGACACACAGGTGGCCATAAGGAAGCCCCACACCTGTCGGCCCAGGCAAGCCCTTCAGATCACTTACTACCATCCAGCTGCGGGCCTGAGCCCACGGGGGCCCTCCCAGGCCACTGCCTCTGCTCAGCCAGGCTCAGGCCCCCTTGGGACTGTGTTTGGAAACAGTTGCATTTCTTTGAGTGTGTCAACTGGACATCTGTTACATTTTAGCCCCTGGTAGTCACTGCCCGGCTCCCAAGGGCGGGGGTGGAGCCAAAATCTCTTTCCACTGGGAGGTAAGGGCCTGCCCAACAACTGCATGGAGAAGGAGGAAAGGAAGGCCAGGGAGCCCCAAGCCTGCAGCGTGGCCAATGTGTCTGGGGGTGTCCCGCGGCGTTAGCTGGGCCAACACCTGAGCCGCCGCAGGCCTCCCGTGGGGTCTGTGAGTGACGCGCTTCCTTCCCATAATCTCGGAAATGGGTTTCAGACCGCGGCCCTTCCAGAAAATTGGACTTGATGGCCTGGTTCAGGGATGGCGAGAGGCCCTGAGCACCCAGCCTATTCAGGGACGCGGCGGTGGCAGTCCTGGGCGCCTGGTGGCTCCCTGTGGTCACCAGGAATGACATGTTGGGGAAGGCCAGCCTCCGGGGCCCAGAGCCTCCAGGCCACGGCCCTGGTGCAGCAGGAGGAATTCAAGAATTCTGGGAGGGCGGGGGGGTCGGGGGGGGGCTTCAAGCAGAGCTGGACCTGAAGAAGGGCAGTGAGGAGCGCGGGTCCCTAACTGCTCACCCAGCGGTTGTCATTGCAGCCACGGAACTGAGCCCAGAGCCACACTCGACTGGATTCGGATGGTTGCAAAACAGCCACAGACATGGAGCCTGCGGCCTCCCCACATCTTACAGGAAAGCTGGCGTGCTGGGAGGGCACGCGTGGGGCCCAGGGAGCTGCAAGGCTGTAAATGGGGAACTGAGGATCCCCAGGCAGACCCCACGCCCTGCTTCCCTAACGCCACCCCCACCCCACCCCCCAGCCTCCCCTCATTGGATGAAGTTGTCTCCGTAGCTGAAGATCCGGTCATGACACCCAATGAAGGGGTTACATTGTAAGAGAAAACTCAGTCGCCCTCAAAGGCCCCTGGCCGGCCCATCCTTTGACACCTGGGGGAGTCAGGTCCCAACACAAAGTCGCACCCAGAAGGGGAAGGCAGAGCCCCTCACTGCGGGAGGCGGGGTTTAGTCCTGCAGAGTGTGTGTGGGGTGGGCTCCCAGGGAGCCGCACCTGGTCAGCTGAGCTGGCCCAGCAGCCACGCCGACTGCCTGGGGGCTGGAGTCAGGTGGCCGGTGTGGCTCAGTGGTTGAGTATCCACCTATGAACCAGAAGGTCACGGTTCAATTCCCCTTCAGGGCACATGCCCAGGTTGTGGGCTCGATCCCCAGTGTGGGGCGTGCAGGAGGCAGCCTATCCATGATTCTCTCTCATCATGGATGTTTCTCTCTCTCCCTCTCCCTTCCTCTCTGAAATCAATAAAAACACGTTTTAAAATGAAACAAAACAGGGTTGAGATGCCAGAAACTCCTGCATCTAATGCAGAGAGGGGCTTGGATGTTAGTGTCCGCCAGAGACTGGGTGTTTGCGCTGGAGGGTCCCAGGGCTGCCCCCCTGGGCTGCATGAGGGGCAGGCCCGGCCCTCCTCAGAGGCGGGCGTCTTCCCTCTGTGCTCGGCCCTCAGCCCCAATTTCCCCTTTTTCTAACGACTCGAGTCACTTTAGACTGGGCCCGCCCTGTGGACACATCTCCATCCAACCTGCAACGATCCCGTTTCTAAGGAAGGTCACAGTCTTTTTTTAATGTATTTTTATTGATTTCAGAGAGGAAGGGAGAGAGAAACATCCTATATAATAAAAGGCCAATATGCAAATTGTCCCCTCGACTGGGAGTTTGACCAGGGGGCAGGACAGCTGGCCAAGCACCTGCGGCCCCTTGCCCTGCCAGCCCTGCCCCTGGCCCCACCACCACCCTTGCCCGTGCACGAATTCATGCACCAGGCCTCTAGTCAATGATGAGAGAGAATCATGGATTGGCTGGATTGGCTGCCTCCTGCACGCCTCCCACTGGGAATCGAGCCTGCAACCCAGGCAGGTGCCCTGACCAGGAATCAAACCATGACCTCCTGGTTCATAGGTCAATGCTCAACCTCTGAGCCACACCAGCTGGGTGTTTTTATTGATTTGAGAGAGAGAGAGGTGGGGGGAGAGGGAGAGAAATGTGAGAGAAATGTGAGAGAAACATCAGTTGGTTGCCTCCCACACTGTCCTAACTGGGGATCAAACCCACAACCTTCTGGTATAGGGGTCGGTGCTCCAACCAACTGAGCACCTGGCCAGGGCAGAACCTATGCCATTTTAAGATTAGCCTGCCCCGTCCAGTGTCATCCAGTGGTTAGTGCAGGCAGGGAATGGAACCTGCAACCCCCTGGCCAAGGCCTCTGAAGGGTTGTGGGTTCAATTCCCGTTCAAGGGCACATACCTGGGTTGCAGGTTCCATTCCCGGCCCGTGGGAGCACATGCAGGAGGCAACCAATCAATGTGCCTCTTTCACGTCAATGTTTCTCTCGCTCCCCCGCCCCTTCCTCCCTCCCTTCCACGCTCACTAAAAAAGAAAAAAAAAAAATCAATGGAAAAAATATTCTCAGGTGAAGATTGACAACAACCACACAAAGGTTAGCCTGAGAAGACCCTTTGGGAGAGAAGACAAGGTGGAAACGGGTCAGGCCTCGGCACCGCTGGGGCCGCGTCCTGGGGCCGCCGTAACAGTGACCGCAAACCAGTGGCTTAACAGCCACAGAATTGGTTCTCCCCATTCTGGGGGCCAGAAGTCCGAGATTGCTGGGGTCTAACCCCAGCAGGTCCAGGGGTCCCCAAAGGTGTGGACGGAGTCGGTGAAGAAGGAATGACTCGGAGACAGCGTTCAGTTGATCAGCAGCCTGGCCAGGATCTCCAGCCACAATCTCCAGCCAAGTTCTGTTGCCATATTCCCTCGCTAGGTTCTCCAGCCAGGTTCTGTCCAGGTTCTCCAGCCAGGTTCTGTCCAGGTTCTCCAGCCAGGTTCAGTCACCAGGTTCTAGTCAGGTTCTCTTGCCATGTTCTATCCAGGTTCTGTAGCCAGGTTCTCTCGCTAGGTTCTGTCTCTAAGTTCTGTTGCCAGTTTCTGTCCAGGATCTTTTGCCATGTTCTGTCTCTAGGTTCTGTGTCTAGGTTCTGTGTAGGTTCTGTGTCTCTTGGTTCTGTCTTCTAAGTTCTGTCTCCTGTTGTCTTGTTACATCTGTATTTATACCAGTTGATTCCAATCCAATCAATCTCTATTGCAAAGGTTAGGGCGTTTCTTATCTCCATTCCAGGGAGTAAAGATTATGTAGCTTAAGTATGATTGTTCATAGTTAAAGTGATTAACTACCCTCCTGGCACTTAATTGAGGGGTTTTATTCCCTCCCTAACTTCAGGGGAAAATCTCTACCTGGGGAAACAACCTTTCTCGGAGAGGTGACCTTGGTTAAAACACATAGTGCCAAGAAGGTGAGCAAACATATTAAGAACAGTATGCCATATATGCCAGGTCCCTTGAAACCACAAGGATGGACCGGCTCCCGGCACGAGATCACAACGTTGCAGGGCCAGCTCCCGAGGCTCTGGGGAGACTGTTCCCACCCTTCTTCTAGCTCCTGGGGGCTGCGTGACCCCAGTTCTTACCCCCCCCCCCGCTCAGGTGCCCCCATCAAGTCTGTGGGCCGAGGCTCTCCATGTCTTCTCCTCTGAGGATCCAGTCGCTGGAGTCAGGGCTGGTCCTAAAGGCAAGGCGACCTCATCCCAGGCCCCAGTGGCAGTTGCAGAGACCCTCTCACCCAGCAAAGTGGCCTCACAGGAGCTGGGGTTGGGGACAGGGACAACCTTTTGGGGTCCACCATTCACCCCACTGCAACCACCAAGAAATGCTGCCCCTTGGGTCCCGTGGACACACAGGCTGTCCCTCCCCCCGTGACAGTACTTAAGATTGGGGCGGGCAGGGCGGGGGGCAGGGGGGGGGGAGATGAGAAGCATAAGATGAGCCTGCGACTGACCACGACGTGCACAGCCCACCCCCCGCGACGTCCACCTCTGCCCAGCGCCTCCCGGCTGCTGACCGACGCCCACAGCACACGACGCCCGTCACAGTCACCCGGCCAAAGCCAGGGGGGCTGCCGGGGGCCACACGCGGGACACAGACAGAAAATCTGCTGCGCTGGCTCTGCAGCTCCATCCGGAAGCCCGGCCGCGTGGGAACGTGCCGCGCCCGGGCCCTCCTCGCTGGGCTCGGCTTCTCCTTCTCCCGGAGCCCAGGGAGGATGTCTCCCCGCGCAGCGGGCGGCGGGCGGCGGGCAGGGGGCGGGGGCGCTGGCAGCAGGAAATCCTGATGTGTTCTCTTCCTGGGCTTCCGGCCTCCAAGCAGGACTGTGTCAGGGTCCAGGGGTGACAGGACACGGCCAGTGATAGTGGCCTGGGCCCTGCCCTTGGGGCCACCCCTGGCCAAGGCCTCCGTTAACACCGGACAAGTCACGGTTGTTCCTGTTGGGCAGGGCCTGCCTGTGCTGGCTCAGCAAGTGAGGAAGGGCCCACAGGAGCCCTGGCCAACGCGGGGAAGGGCACAAGTCCAGCCCCCTGAGGCCCCACAGCCGCCTCTGGGCTCCCGTAGTAACTCAGGGGTGCCATAGGGGCCGTCCTGGGCAGGCTGCCTCCGGCTGCAACCCTCGGCCGGCCAGCACCCCGACTGTAAAGGGTCCAGTTGTCTCTGCAGGCCGCTCGCTCGCTCCCCGAGGCCTGCCTGCCCTCTCTGTCCTCTAGGGCCCTCTGCCCTCACCTGTGTGAGGGGGCCAGCGGGCTCCCAGCTCAGAGCCAGGACCTCGGCCTGGACAGGGGCTTACACTCATATTTCACTTCAACTGAAGTCATTAGGCCTCATGGGCGCTGTACATTCAAAACCTCATTTCTTAACCTGTTAACTTCCATTTTACAAGCCGGCTACTCCCTTTGAAAGCCTCGCAGACTTTAAAGTCATTTTTGTTTTTATAAATATAAATATTTCTTTATTGATTTCAGAGAGGAAGGGAGAGGGAGAGAGAGATAGAAACATCAATGAGGAGAATCATTGATCAACTGCCTCCCGCACGCCCCCTACTGGGGATCGAGCCCGAAACCTGGGCATGTGTCCTTGGCCGGAATCAAACCCGGGACCCTTCAGTCCGCAGGCCAGCGCTCTACCCACTGAGGCAAACTGGCCAGGGCTTTAAAGTCATTGTTAAGGGGCCTCTGCATCATATTCGGTCCCATCCACAAACTCAGTCAAGTCAGCATTTTCAACGTTCAGAAGTGAATTTACAGATTAGGTCTCTTTTACTTCCTCCTCAAGGGCTTCAGCTTGTCCGGACGGAGCACAGACTCCCGGCGCCCGAAGAGCTCACTCGTGAGACTGACTGTGCACGGGTGCTGAACCCCGAGCTGTCCCCAGGGTCCCAGGACCACCAACTCCCAACGCGCTCAGGTTTCACTCAAGTATGTAAAAGCGGACGCTCTGACTCCAACTCCCTGCCGCCTTTCCAGGCCTCGTCTCAGCCTTCCCGTGGCTGAAAGTTGTGTACCCACCTCAGGGTTTCAACCGGGGGCCCCTGGGCACCAGCCGGGGCAGCTGGGAGGCCGACAGCTTTGTCAGGACCCCCGGGATGCTGCCTGTGGGGGCTCTGCAGGGTGGGCAGGGGCTGGGCTCCCTGGCCCGCCCACCGCTCTTGGCATCTGCAGGGCTGGCCCCGAGGGAGCCCTGAGTGGACTGTACAGGGCTTTAGCCCCGAACCCCTGAAGCCAGTGGCGCCCATGGCTAAATGCCTTTCTCAGTGAGAGCCCTGTGACCCTGCTTGGCATTCCTGGGACGGCACAACGGACAGGACATCGGCACAGCTCATGGGGGCCCCTCCAGAGCTCTGCCTGGCTTGGGATCAATAGCCCAGAGGTCAGGCCTCAGGGCTGAGCCGGGTGCCAGGAACACAGAGAGGCCCCGTGACGCCTGACAGTTGGTACATGACATGCATCAGCACACCCAGCCCCAGCCACCCTCTGGAAGACGGGCAGGAAATATGGGGAAGAGAAAGAAGAAAACACGTTCAGTTCAAGGAGAAGCCTCTCACGCAGCAGAAATGGGGAAACAGCTGAGCAGTGGTCCTGCCGGGGTGGGGACCAGCTGTGTGGTTTTCTGCAGGAAACGGCCGGGACGCTGGGGATGGGTGGGGGCATCTGTTCGCTGGTATCAAGTGAGTGAAACTGCTGGTCTGGTCTGCGTCCGGGCCATCCCAGGGCGGACACCTCTTGCTGGGAGCTGAGACAGAGAGGTTCTGTTTGCATGTGCAAGGTGGGGCCACTGTTCGCAAACACAGAGACAGCGCCGGGTCTCGGGTACCTGAGGTTTTCGTGTCCCCGCTCCAGACAGCGCTGGGCACCACCCGCCCATGGATGATGACCGGAGGCGAGGACTGAGATGCCCTCCCCCAGGGAGATGTGGGGGCGGCGGAGGAAGGCGAGGCTGCGGGGTGGCCACCAAAGCGGCAGGAGGAAAGCCTGGAGAGGCGATTCCGTGTCCAAGAGAGAAGACCGTGGGAGCCGGGGAGACCGGTCCCGCGCGGTCCCCTCGGCCACGCGCCCACGCCAGGCTGTGGCTCTGGAGCCTCGGGCGCCCCCTGGTGGTCACATCTGGCTGCAGCGCTGGCGTCGCCCAAGGCGCACAGGCTTCCAGGGAGAGCAAGAGCTGGGGAGGCAAGGGGACCGCCTCCCGGACACGCCGCGATGCCCACGAGGGGACCTCCCCACCCCCCGGAACCCCGACCCCGCGCGGCGACCCTCGAAACGCCCGGCAGGGGGGCGCTCACCACCCCGCAGAAGACGCGGGGTCCTTGCACCGCCCAGCTCCTCGGCCCGCCCGTTGACCACGCCCCTACCCTGCCAGGCCCCGCCCCTCGCCCCGGCTCTCCCCCCCCCTTCGACCCGCCCCCAGCCCATCGTCAGGCTCCGCCCCAATCCAGGCTCCTCCCCTCGGCCCCGCCCAGCGTGCCCTGCGCGTCGACGGCGGCGCGGAACTGGCGTGGCACAGCGACGGCGCGCGCGGGCGTCCTGGGGCGGGACTTCCGGCGGCGCTGGCGTGCGTCTTCCGGCCGCGCGCCAGGGTGGTCCGGCCGGCCTCCGGGACATGAAGGTGAGCCCCGCGGCGGCCGGCCGGGGTAGTGCCCGCGCCCCGCGTCCCGGCGCCTGCGCCTCCTCCTCGCGCGGCCTCAGTTCCCCTCCGCGAAGGGGGCGCGCGGGAAGCGGCGAGCGGCCGGTGTGGACGAGAGGGGGTGTTGGAGCGAGAGGACGTGGGCGACGGGCAGCGTGTGGGGGCGGACGTGGGCGGAGGCGCCGTGGGCCCGGCGGAGCGAGCGCGGGCCGGTGTGGACGAGCGAGTGGGAGTGAGGGCCCGAGTGGGAGAGCGCGGCTCCGTGTGACAGGTGGCGGTGAGCAGGCGGGGCGCCGGGGGAGTGGGGGCCGCCCCGACCCCAGGGGCAGGCCACCCCCTGCAGGTTGGGGTGCACTGGGCTGGACCCCGCCTCGCTCAGTCCCCAGCCTCGAGGGTAGACGTTGCTGAGCCCAGAGGGGTCAGGGGACCCCGGTGGCCGCGTCCTCCGCGCCTCCACACCACGGAAGGCGCCTGCGGTGTGGACACCTGGTGGCGGACTCCCGGCCTGAGCGGCACGTGGTCCTTTCATGGCCCCGGGGCTGCGGTCCTGCTTCCGCGGGGCCCTCACTTCCCAGAGCGCCCACCGCTCCCGCGGGACCCCCGTTGGCTCCAGAATTTGCACTCGGAGGCGACAGCGGGCATGAGTGACCGCCACACCTGCCATTCAGTTGAAGACAAAGGTGGCTCAGGGTCCAGCCCCGTGTCCGTGATGGACTCTGGACCCACCATTCAGCGCTTCTCAAAATGGCCCGTCCCTGCGTAGCGAGAGCAGTCCGTCCGCAACAACCAGCGCCTCCAAACGAAGAGAAACGACCGGAGGGCATCGCAGGACAGGGGCTCCGATCGGCACACGTACCACGCGTGTCCGCACTTGGTGGCGCCGGTGAGCGGGCTGTGGCGACACTGGTCTTCCATGGAAAGCACTTAACGGCACCGCAGGGTCTCAGTCCTTTGGTCACACGGCTGGATCAGCTCTTACTGTGGGTCTCCATAGAAAGCACTGGACCATCTCCACGGAGACCGGCTGTCCTCTGGGCACAGGCTGACACAGTCCCCCGGAGCGTGGAGCCTCAGATGGTGGCTCCAGGCAGGCCTGCGGCCCCTGGTTTGGGTGTGTAGCAGCCTCTCTGGTCACTACACACCACACTCCCCGTCCCACACAGAAGAGGTCATGGGCACGTGGGGCGAAACACGCTCTGCCTGGCAGGAGCACGCGCCTTGGGCACAGAGGCCCGGAGGACATCGCCGTGCAATGCCTAGTGGGGAGCGGTGGGAGGTGCCCGGCAGGGCCTCGCCAGGCAGGAGCACCCCACACACCACACAGCTCACATGTTAGTCCCCACCACCAGGGCCAGGCAGGCAGTCTGCAAAGTTCCCTGCTGGTCCGGGAGCGGCCCCACACGCCAGGTGCTTCTCCCTGGCGTGCCTCCTCACCCCCACGCTGGCCCCCGGGGGCAGGCGGTCTGCCTCGGTGCCCACGGGCCTTGTGCTCCGCCTGGTCCTCCTTCCGTTGGCCCTGCTCCTGGCACTTAAGCCAGTAGGGCCTGTCTCCTCCAGATGGACCCCATCTCCACCCTTTCCTCTGTTGTCCTTTCCCGTGGTGTGAGAGCACCGGTCAGGGGTCAGGCAGGGGGTCTCGGTCCACCATGAGCAGGACAGCAGGAGGGGCGGCAGGCTGCGGTGGGAGGGTGGTAGGGCACCATCGAGCTGCAGGTTACTGCTGTGGGAGCACTTCCTGCTTCGTTTCCATTCCTTTCCGTCCTCGGTGCCCCAAGCCCCTACCCTGGAGCCGAGGAGACGCCTGCGGTCGTGGAGGGGGCCTGGGGCCAAAGCGGTGCCTCGCAGAGCGGGCCCCCTCCCGCCGCTCCATGTAGCTCCTGCCAGCAGGTCCCTCCCGCGCACGGCCCTCACCTCCGTTCTCTAGCATGTGGAAGCACATCATTCAGGCCTGTCCGGCCCCACCGTGGCCCAGCTGCCAGGAGCTGACCCCTCACAGTTTAGCAGCTGCAGTCTCAGTCTGTCCAGGGGGGTGATGGGTAATTCTGGACAGCCTGCCCCTGCCGTGGCCAGCGCCCCCTCCCTCAGGGCCCTTCCAGACCTGGGGCTGTGCCCAAGGAATCCAGTCTCCCCGCTGCGGTGGCTAGATGCTGGGCTGGGGCGGGCGGTACGGCAGAGGCTGCAGTCCTTGATTCTGATGCTGCCTGGGCCCCCCAGTCTCACCAGGGCACCGGTCTCACCCCGGGGAGTGACAGCCCAGAATAGCGCAGCCTGTGCAGCCATGGGAGGGGGAGCAGGTTGAGAGGATAGTCGGGGGGCCTGGCTCTGTCCCCTCCGACAGGGCACACCCTGCCTGGCCAGGAAGGCGATGCCAGCCCGCTGGTGTGGGGGCGGCCCCTGGGCTGGGCTGGAGGGAGCACTCGCCAGGACCAGTTGTTTACACCTGTACATCTTTTGTTTTTTTTATCTTGACCTGAGGACATGATTTTTATTGATTTCGGGGGAGGGAGAGTGAGAGACCCTCAATATGAGGGCGAAACAGATCAGTTGCCTCCTACTCACACCCCAACCGAGGACCGAACCCACAGCCGGGGTGTGCGACCTGACGGGATCAAGCCCACAGCCTTTTGGTGTAGAGACAGTGCTCCAGCCCACGGAGCCACGCCGGCCAGGGCCGCACCTGCACCTCTTACAGCCCCATCGAGGACAGCAGCCAGCCGGGCTGCTTGTCACTCCGCTGCCCCGGGGGAAAGACGAGGTGGGATCTGGGAGGGGCGGGGAGCAAGGGCTGGCATGGCTGCACAGCTAGTGCCAGTCCGTGCGGGAAGGAGAAAACGCAGGTGATGCCCAGGAGGGCCCAGCACGGCCCGCCTGTCAGCGTCCCCTCCTCACTGTCCTCGGTGGAGGAGCACAGGACTTTTAAATAAACCGGGGATGCGCTGCGTGCGAGCGTGTGTGTGTGTGTGTGTGCGCGCGTGTGTGTGCGCGCGTGTGTGTGCGTGTGCTTCCTGCCGTTGGTGGAGCCAGTGCCTCTGCACCGCTGAGCGCCTGCCCTGTCCCAGCGGGAGGAGCTGCAGGCTGCTATCTGCCACAGACATCCTCCGTGTCTCCCGCGAGGGCGGGGGCGTTTCCAAAGCGGGGTCTGTCACGAGAGGAGACGTGTTGGAAAGCATAATGTTCACAGGCAGATTGTCACCCAGGAAGGTTCCTCCAGCCTGACCTCCCAGAAACAGCCGGGAGGGGCTGCCCTGGCGCCTCTGGTGCCTCAGCCTCGAGCTCACACACGCCGGGTGGACACGCTGCCTTACTCAGCGTCCTTTCCTCTGTCCGGGAAGCCTCTGGGACTGGGCTGGTGTCTTCCTCCTCCTCACGTCCCCATAGCAGGAGTGGACGTCTTATCTCTGATTTGTGAGAGAGAGCCCTTTAGGTGCTCTGCATAGATAATGGGTAGGAATCTGTTGGCAAGTGTGTTCTGAGTACTTGCTTTCCTCATTGCTTCTTTATAGATTCCTTATGTGTATGCATATACATATGTGTATGTGTCCTAGAGGCCCAGTGCACAAAATTTGTGTATTGGGGCGGGGGGGGGTCCCCCAGCTCAGCCTGTGCCCTCTCACAGTCTGGGAGCCCTGTGATCCATCGCCCCTACAGAGCAAGGCCCCGCCCACCCGCCGCAGCGCTGCCACTGGGTAGCCTCGGCCTCCCTCTACAGGGTGATCATAGGGCGATGGCCAGGCCCCCAGCCAATCGCATTGCACCTGCCTTGGCTGGCCTGGCACCAGTGGGTGTCACAGTGTGGTCGTCCGGACAGTCGTTCTGCTGTTCAGTCTTTCGGTCGATTTGCATATTGTACTTTTATTACTGTAGATGCATATGTAAAGGGTGTCCCAAAATTCACGCAAGATTTGAATTTTACACCATTTGTGCCGTAAAGTGTTGACAGCTGACAGTTCAGGGTTATTAAAAATGGAGCGCTACACAAAAGAACGACACGTTTTCATTGTTGAGCAATATTTTAAAAATAATGAAGTGGATGCTGATTTTTTTAACAAAATCATCTTCAGCGATGAGGCTCATTTTCATCTTGATGGCTTGATTAATCGACAGAATTGTCGCATTTGGGGTTCAGAAAATCCATGAGTGATTATTGAGAAACAAATGCATCCACAACGTGTCACTGTTTGGTGCGGATTTGGGGCTGGAGGCATCATCGGACCATTCTTCTTCGAGAATGCGGCTGCTCAGGCATAACAGTTCATGGTGCTCGCTATCGTGACATGATGACCCAGGTTTTTGGGCCTAAATTGGAAGGTATGGATGTGGAGGACATGCGGTTTCAACAGGACGGTGCCACATGCCATACAGCCCGGGAAACAGTTCAATTACTGCATGAGTCATTTCCTGGTCGTGTAATTTCCCACTTTGGTGATCAGAATTGGCTGCCCAGATCATGCGATTTAACGCCGTTGGACATTTTTCTTTGGGGTTTTTGAAGTCTAAGTTTATGCCAACAAGCCCACAACCACCCACGCCTTGAAGGAGGAAATTGAGCGCTGTATCAACAAAATTCAGCCACATTTAGCAAAACGGTCATGGAAAATTTCAACAAAAGAGTGCGTATGTGCCAGCAAAGCCGTGGAGGCCATTTACCCAATATGCTATTCCATACATAACCCTATACTGTATACTTTATGAATCAATAAAAAATAACAATTTTTAATTATAAACCTGTGTTTTCTATCAAAATTACTTCTTGCGTGAATTTTGGGACACCCTTTATTTTGTCTTCTAATGGAAGTTTTGTGTTCTCACGCGGTAATCTCTGTTGGTGTTTTTTCTGTGACCTAGCGTCGCAGCACGCACAGAGCTGGAATAGCCTCCCTACTCCGAGGTGACGTGAACAGGCGCCCACGTCTTCTCCGGGTTCCGTGGCTCTGTTAGTCACAGTGAAGCCCTCTGACCGGACCTCTTTGTTTTGTTTTTAATAATTTTTTTTTTTTGAAAGAGAGAAAGGGAGTGATAGAAACCTCAATGATGAAAGAGAATCATTGACTGGCTGCCTCCTGCACACTCCACACTGGAGATCGAGCCCGAAACCCAGGCACGTGCCCTGACCGGGAATCGAACCATGACCTCCTGGTTCATGGGTCAATGCTCAACCACTGAGCCATACAGGCCAGGCTTCTTTGGGTTCGATGGGGAGGGAGAGCCAGCATTCTAGTGGGCCTGCAGTGGTCAGCAGGGCCCCGAGGCAGGGAGGCAGGGAAGCCCCTCTGGCTGGCTGTGAGGGAAATGGGCCCAGCCGTACTGAAAGCTGGACTCGGGCACTTGGGGCTGGTCCAGGGCAGGGCTGTGTCCTGGGGCCAACAATGCCCAGCCCAGTGCCCTGAGGACCCAGGCCCCGCTGTGAGGTCCCAGACGCTCTGCTCTCTCTGCAGCCCCCTGGACTCCGAGCTTGCACCCCCTGCGACTGCCCGCCATGAAGGCGCTCCTCCGCGTGCTCTGGCTCGCTCTGGCCTGCGGCTCTGCTCACACCACCCTGTCAAAGTCAGACGCCAAAAAGGCCGCCTCCAAGACCCTGCAGGAGAAGGTAAGGTGGTGGGAGCCTGGCCGCAGGGCTGCCCCTTTGCACCTTCTCTCTCCCCACGGGGCCCCGTGTCCACATGGCCTGGGAGCGGGAGGCTGGGGGGCGTGGCGGTGTGTTGTCAGGGCGGCCGCAGGGAGCAGCTCCCTGCCCTGGGCCTGTCTCGTGTGACAATGTCCAAATTTCGGCCCCACCCGCTTTCCGCTGCTTTCAGCACCAGCACTCGCCCTGGATCATCTGTGAAGTCCAGTCAGGGAGGCAGAGCGTGTCTGCAGGCACTGTCCGCTCCGCGGGGCGGACCTCCCCCTGCCCCTCCCAGTCAGCGGCATGGGGCGACCAGCACAGCCCCTGGCTGAACCGAGAGGCCGCTCTGCCGGTCCCGCCTCTGCCTGCGGGCTGACGCTTCCCCATTCGCTTTGCTCCAGACTCAGTTTGCAGAGAAGCCTGTCCAGGACCGGGGGCTGGTGGTGACGGACCCCAGAGCCGAGGACGTGGTTCTGGAGCATCGCAGCTACTGCTCGGCCAAGGCCCGGGAGAGGCACTTCGCTGGGGACGTCCTGGGTTACGTCACTCCGGTGAGCTGGCCCCGGCGGACGGGGCTGTCCCCAGGGCATGGCGGCACTGGGGTCTGCATGCTCACCTCCCCAGGCCCGGCTGCCGTGGGGTGCAGCGGGAATGGCGCAGGGTCCTCGGGGGGCTCGTCTGCCTGGCCAGCTGCAGGGACTCACCGGCCTCTGTCCTCTGCCAGTGGAACAGCCACGGCTACGACGTCACCAAGGTCTTTGGGGCCAAGTTCACGCTGATCTCGCCCGTGTGGCTGCAGCTGAAGAGGCATGGCCGCGAGTTGTTCGAGGTCACGGGCCTCCACGACGTGGACCAAGGTTCTCACCTGTTCGTCTCCCAGCCCAGTGGGGGTTTGAGTGTGAGCCTGTGTGTGAGAGCATGCGTGTGTCCGTGTGTGAGAGCATGCGCGTGGTGACTACCCAGGGTCGGCCTGCACCCCCGTCCTCTTGGCGGGTGGTGCATGATGTCCAGGAGGGGTGTCTGGGGGTGCTGTCAGCTCCTCTGAAAGCTGAGTCTGGAGCGAAGAGAAGAAGAGAAGCGTCAGTGTCCGCGGCCTCTGGCTCAGCCAGGGCTGCGCTGGTCGCCCCGTGCCGCTGACCGGAGACAGCAGGGGAGGCCCTCCCCGCGGAGCTGCCATCGCTGCAGATGTGCTCTCTCCCGGGCGCCCTGTCTGACTCGCTCACCACGGGGCCATCACAGAACTCGAGGCGGGTCCGGTGAGGAGCGCGTTTGTGGGCCTGAGCCTGAGCTTACATGGCTGTCCCCCTTCCGGTCCAGAGAGGACACACGTCAGCCAGTTGTAGAGCCTCAAGACCCAGGGCAGCTCCCCGATGCCAGGAGGGCAGCGTCAGAGTGTGGCTGCCGGACCCCCTCAGCTCCAAGCAACAGTCCCGGTGTCTGCGGGGAGGCGGCCCCCAGACCTCCCCATCAGCTCCCCGCTGTTCTCCCATCGTGCAGCGTTTTCCTCCGTGGGGGTAGGTGTGGGGCTGTGTCCCCAAAGTGACTGTCCTCTCCCTGCCCCATAGGGTGGATGCGTGCGGTCCGGAAGCAGGCCAAGGGCCTCCGTATAGGTGAGTCCAGGGCGTGGAGGTGGTCAGGACAGCAGCCCTTAGACCACAGGCCACGGGATGGAGGTCTGGTTGGTGTGACCTCCTGTGAGTGGATGAGTGGGCCCCAGGGTGATCCAGCGCATTGGTCACTCCCCCAACCGCTCAGAAACGTGGCCAGCCAGCTTTCGTGGCCCTGGTCCACCCGGGGTCCTGCGGTCCTATGCCCACCCGGCCTCAGCCCAGCACGGCCAGCCCTCCTTCACCAGTTTCTTCACTCACGAGCGAGGGTCTGGGGCCCAAGCCCACCCCGTCGCGGAGAACACAGCTGGCCAGCGAGGGAGCGTCCCAAAGGGCAGTGGGATCCGTGGGGTCTGGCAAGTTTGGGGCAGGCTGGGAGCAGGAGCCAGGAGGAGGCGCTGGAGGAGACGTGTGGTTGGCGGTGTGGGGAGCCGTGGGCAGGGTCAGGACTGGTGGGAGATGGTCCAGCAGGAGCCAGGAGCGAAGAGCAGAGTGTGGGGTCTGGGCAGCCAGAACCAGCAAGTATGGGCACACGGGTTGGCATCTCCACCCTTCTACCCCCGGGCCCACCCTCACCAGGCCATGAGCTGCTGGGATGACCACGCTGGGTGCCCATGGTCACTCTGGGTGGGGCCGAGCACAGGAGGGTCACGCTGCCTGTACGGGCCTGTGCCCCCAGTGCCTCGGCTCCTGTTTGAGGACTGGACGCATAAGGACTTCCAGAGCGTGTGGGACAGCGAGGACGAAATCGAGGAGCTCAGCAGGACCCTGCTCCTGGTCGCCAAGGTGAGGCCTGGCGCTCCCCAGGCGGGGCCCTGCCTCGGGCGACGCACAGCTGTCCTCAGGCCCCAGGGCTTGGGTTGGATGGGGAGGGACATGAGTGGACAGCACATAGGAGAGCCCTGGCCGCTCTGCCTGTGGTCTGTGGGGACCCCCACTTCGGTGCCTGTGGCTTGAGCCTCAGGCTGTGACCTTTGTGGTGGGCGCGGGGGCTGCCTCCAATGCTTTCCTCCTGCTTACGGGCCATCCTCACCGTCCCGGGTCCTTTCAGACCCAGCATTTCGATGGCTTCGTGGTGGAGGTGTGGAGCCAGCTGCTGAGCCAGAAGCACGTGTAAGTGACGGAGGCAGAGCCCCAGGGGTCCCGTGGAGGCCGGAGGAGGGACGGGGAGTCCACTTGGGTGGAGGCCTTGGTCCCACAGGCGCGGCTCTGCTGGCCTGCCCTGCAGGTGGCGGGGGGAGCAGGAGCCTCCCCACAGGGCACCCAGGCAGTGCCACAGTCAGGCTCGCACACCAGCAGGGGGTGCTGCTGAGCACGAGGAGCCTGCCCAGGGCCCGAGAGGCTGGCGAGCACAGCCAGGCCCTCCCATTGACGGCCATGGGGCTCCGGGAAAGAACAGCCGCCCAGGCCACACTCCCCTGGGCCAGAGAGACCAGCAGGGAGGAGTGGTGGAGAGTCACCCGCAGCAGCCACCGCCCTGGCCTGTCAGGGACAGGGGGGCCACCCCGCCGAGGGCAGGGACCAAGCTCTCCTGCCGGGCGTTGTAGCCACGGCTCCACAGAGGCGGGTGCAGCCACAGGCCCACACGGCAGTGGACGCCTTCAGCCCTTTTGTTTACTTACTCTTTTCTTTTAATTTATTTCTTTTAGAGAAATATTAGTTTGTTGTTCCACTTACTGATGCATTCCTCAGTTGCTTCCTTTATGTGCCCTGACGGGGATCAAACCCGCAACCTTGGCGAATCCGGGTGTCCCCCTTCTGTTGTAAAGCTGCAGGCGGCCTCGGCCCACGTGGAAGCAGAGTCCCCACAAGGACCTGTCTTCCAGGGCAGGTGGGAGACACACTGTCAGGTGCAAGGGGAATGGGACCCCCCCCCCCCCCGGGGCTCCGAGACAGACGTGCCAGGAGCCGGCGCCAGGGGCCCTCTGCCCTGGGGGGGTGGCGCAGTGGCAAGGGTCCCTGCTCCCCACACTCAGGCCCCTGCACCAGCCGGTGCTTCTGAAGGCTCCCTGTCTGTCCGCCTGTGCTGGGCCGAGGGTGGACGGAGCCGGGAGAGCGTGCTGCCACCCAGTCGGGCCTTGCACTCCGCGTGCATTCGGACCGCATGGGCGGTCCTGGGGCACACAGGAGGGGTGCCACGGGCAGCGTGTGGACCCCGAGCCGGTGCCCGAGGGCTGGGGCATCTTCCAGGGCAGGAAGTGCCGTAAGGGGCGCCTGCCCGACCCCGGGCTCGGTCCGGTCTCCTGGGCTGACCTCGCGTTTCTTCCCAGGGGCCTCATCCACCTGCTCACCCACATAGCCGAGGCGCTGCACCAGGCCCGGCTGCTGATCATCCTGGTCATCCCTCCGGCTGTCACCCCTGGGTGAGTGCCACACTCGCTCAGGCTGGGAGATGGAAACGGGCTGGCCCGAGTCGGCGGGCTGGTCCCAGGCCGCGTCCCTGAACCCACACCCGGGAAGACGTGTTGAAAGTCCCTCAGTCTGAGGGATGGAGTCTTTCAGACACACTTCCGCTCGCCCTCAGGCGAGGCCGAGGCCCTGGGGAGCTCAGGCGGCAGTTGGGGATCCTTCCAGAACCTGGTGGACGAGGAGGTGGAGGGGTCCCGGCGCTGTGGCTGTCATGTCTGCCCTGCCCAAGGCGCAGGTCAGGGCCAGGGCAGACCCGGTAAAGGGCAGGGCAGTGGTGGGGAGGGCCACAGAGGCCCGAGGGGACCAGGTTAGATGCACCTTGACCGGCGATGTCCACTGAGGACGCTCGCAGGTCGATAGACTCACAGAAACGACCCAGCAAGGCTCACAGGGAGCCTGCAGACTCTCGGGCATCTGGGACAGGTGCCCCTAAACGCAGGCACTGTTCTCTGGGAAGAGTGTGCCTGGCTGCCTGCCCGCCCGCACTCGGCCCTTATGCCCCACAGTGCCCACATTTCCAGGGTCCCCCTCTGGCCGGTGGGCTGCAGCAGGCTGGATTTCAGACCTGTGTCCACAGCCGGCACCCGTCCCAGAGAGGGGCTGGTGGTGCTCCCCCAGGAGCGAGCCAGCCGGAGCCCGTGCCCCTCCCCCCACACACATGTGCATTCGTGTGTGGGACACACGTGATGGGGCTGGCAGACTCAAGCACCCGAGCGGGCTTGGTTGCAGATACACAGCGCCCATTCCGTGGGTCTCCTGGTTTCTTGGGTGATTTGGGGCAGCTCACCCACTAGTGCTGTGACTGGAGCCGGAACCCTGCCTGCAGCCCCCTCCCCGGCCTCGTCCACTGGCACGGAGCCTCACAGCTTTCGGCCGGTGCAGAAAGCAGACTCGCAGTGGCTGTGCTGAGGGGGCAGAGGTGGACACCCCTGGAGGGCCGACAACTGGGACCCCCTCTGCCCTGGAACCTTCAAGCCCAGCTCCTGGCACCTAGGCAGGAAGTGGATGTGTGAGCTGGGGTGACTGGCCCCTCCCCCGCAGCCACCGCAGGAGGAAGCTCTGTGGGCATGGGGGCCTGGGGTGCTGGAGGGAGGGACGGGGCCACTGTGCCTGGGGCTTCAGGCACGTCCCCTGGTCCCTCCCAGCAGCCAGGTGTGTGCTGACAGGCGTGTGTTTAGGGTGGGCTGACTGCGGGGCCCTGGGAGCCATCTCCTCGTCGCTTAAACTCCGAGGCATTGCTCCCAGCACCTCCACAGCGAGAGCTGCACAGCCTGTGCTCTGGGAGGGGCCTGTGTGCAGGGCAGGGCGGGGGCCTGTGTGCAGGGCAGGGCGGGCGCCTTTGTCTGCTGTGCTGCGTCTGGGGCCCTCCCAGCAGCACTGACCTTGTGCTCTGCTCCCAAGGTCACAGCCCGCCACTGTGCTCTGGTGGGCGTGGAGGTTTTGCTCCGCTTCACGCTCTCATGGACATGCGAGTGCGCAGCACAATGCACTGGCTTGATCGGAGCCGGCGCCTTCTGGGCTGGCCCCGGCATGTCCTCCCGGGCTCGGGCCCGCCATGTCCTCCTGGGCTCGGGCCCGCCATGTCCTCCCGGGCTGGCCCCGGCATGTCCTCCCGGGCTCGGGCCAGCTCCTCCTGCTCAGCCTCAGGGAGCTCACCTCTGACACGGACCTGCTGAGCCCAGCCCCCACGCGCTGGCCCTGCCACCGCTGCCCACTCAGCCTGGTGGGCAGATGTCCACCTTGATGTGGGCTGTTCCCCTCCCCCATCCCCTCTAGCCACACCTGGGTTCCCCATGGCTTCTGGCAGGCAGTCACCCCATGGTCAGAAGACCCTGATGGGTCCTCCTCTGCACAGAAGCCCATCCCACTCACCTGGGGCTGAGGACAGCCTGCACCAGAGTGTGGTGGCTCGGGACAGCGGACACAGGCCACCTGTGGGTGTGGGACAGGCAGGGAGGGTGGCGTTGGAGGCAGAAGGCAAGGGTCCAGGCTGGGAGGCTGAGGAGCCTGCAGGCCAGTGGTCCCCTCTGACCCTTGTGGGGTAGGTGGGCTCATGCTGAGTGGACTAGCAGGGAGGGGCAGTTGATAACTGGTGGGAATGGCTGGGAATGTGGAGAGTGGATGTGGGCCTCCTAGAGGTGGGCCGGCCTTCGCCTGTCACCATTTAGGGGCAGAGGGTTGGGGGTCTTGGTGGGAGAACAAGGCCCCAGAGGCAACCCCGTGGGCCATGTGGCCCTGACCATGCTGCAGGCCGTCCCCTGTAGCCAAGTGCTGAGTTATTTCCAGGAGTGACCTGAGGTCCTGGAGTGGCAAGGAGAGGGCAGTGGGCTGCAGACCCCCACCGCCAGCTGCTCTGCCTCAGCTCGGGGGCCGGCCGGGGGCCAGCAGGTGTGCGATGGGCCCTGGGGGCCGTGCTTGTCTCATGCAGGACCGACCAGCTGGGCATGTTCACAAACAAGGAGTTGGAGCAGCTGGGCCCTGTGCTGGACGGCTTCAGCCTCATGACCTACGACTACCCCTCCCCGCAGCAGTGAGTGGATTCTGGGCCCTGTGAGCCCTGCTGGGTGCACGCGTGCTCCCCACCAGCAGGGCTGACTCGGGAAGGCCAGGCCTGGCTCCCGCTGGCCAGCTCAGGACCACAGCTGCCAGCTGTTCCAGGGCGCAGAGGGCCCAGCCTGTTCTCCAAAGCCCAGGATTGGCCTGGCAGCCTTTTCGCTTCGGGGGCAGTGACAGATGGTAACAGACCGCCCCCGGGGGCATACTCTCCCGGGTGTCCTGCCCCCATGGTTGGCCCAGGGGAAGCAGATAGAGACAGGAGTGTCCAGCAGAAGGCACCAGGGGAGGCTCGCTGGCTGCTGCCCCTTCCCACTGTGCACAGACCCTCGCCCCAGCTTGGGAGGCCACTGCCTGACGCTGAACCCCTCCCCCCCCTCGCCCGGCAGGCCTGGCCCCAATGCTCCGCTGTCCTGGGTGCGAGCCTGTGTCCAGGTCCTGGACCCCAAGTCCAAGTGGCGGAGCAAGATCCTCCTGGGGCTCAACTTCTACGGCATGGACTATTCGGCCGCCAGGGATTCCCGCGAGCCGGTCATCGGGGCCAGGTGAGCTGGGGCTCTGTCAGCAGGGTAGCCTCTGGTGCGGCCCCTCCCCGAGGCCCTTGCTCCGTGGGTCTGCAGGTTCCCAGAGGCGATGGGTGAGCAGGGGGAGGCCCTGGCGGGGTCTGCAGACAGAGCCTCTCTGAGCCTCGGAGTTGGGGGCCATGTTGCACCACCCGATCTGGGACACCCCTAGCATTTCCTCCTCTGTCAGGTGGGTGGACAGCCTTCGCGATGCGAGTGGTGCGTGTGCTGGCGGGTAGGGGATGGGCCCGCAAAGCTCCTCTCTGGAGGCCCTTGTCACAGGGACCCTTCCTTCCTGCTGCCTGGAGGACGGCCTTTCCTTTGTGCTGTGCAGCTCTGCTGGTGTTGGACTCTGTTCAGCTTCATTTGCTTCCTTTTGGGAAGATATTTTTGCTGGGCATAGAATTCTAGGTTGTCAGCTTTTTTCCTGGGCTGTCACTTTGTCACCTTCCTGCCGTGTGTCCAGTGGGCCACGTGGCGGTGCTGTCCCTGTGTGCGGCCGTCCCCCCCCCAAACTCTGTGTGGCTGCCCCCCCGTAGCTGTCGTCCCCACCCCCACCCCCCGTGCGGCTGTCCTCCCCGTGCGGCTGTCCCTCCCTGTGCGGCTGTCCCCCTGTGAGGCTTTCCCCACGTGCGGTTCCCCTGTGCGGCTGTCCCCCCCGGCTGTCCCCCCTGCCTGTGTGGCTGTCCCCCTGTGAGACTGTTCTCCCCGTGTGGCTGTCCCCCTGTGCGGCTGTCCCCCTGTGAGGCTTTCCCCATGTGCGGTTCCCCCGTGCGGCTGTCCCCTCCCTCCCCCCCCGTGTGGCTGTCCCCCCGCCCGTGTGGCTGTCCCCCACACCCCGCCCCCGTGCGGCTGTCCCCCCCACCCGTGTGGCTGTCCCCCACACCCCCCTCCCTGTGCGGCTGTCCCCGTGAGGCTTTCCCCACGTGTGGTTCCCCTGTGCGGCTGTTCCTCCCCCCGTGCGGCCGTCCCCCCCGTGTGGCTGCCCCCCCCACCGTGCGGCTGTCCCCCCATGCGGTTGTCCCTGCGTGTGGCTCCCCAGCAGCTGCCATGGCGACCAGGCGGGGCCTGCATGGACCTTCCTTCCTGCACGTGGTTTGCCTGGGATTTTTGGATCTGTGGCTCTTTTTATCAGATTTAGAAAGATTTGGGCAGTTTCTTCCAATATTTGCCTCCCCCTCCCTTTCTCTCTGGGCCTCGAGTGCATGTTGTCAGGTCCGTGGCTTGGCCCTGCCCCCTGGCCCAGGGTCCCCGGCGCCTCTTCTTTCCTTCTCTGGGGTTTTATTTCCGTCTTCACATTCCATGGCCGCCGCCTGCCTGTCTCATCTGCTCTTGATCCACTCAGCCTTTTCCGGGCACCGTTGGCCCAGTGGCTGGTTCTGGGTCTTTTCTCATCTTCCCTGTCGCCTGTAAGCTCTGCACCTGTGTCGGTCAGCTCTCGGTCCTGTCACCAGCCCTCGTCGGGCCTGCACTCTGGGTGGGGCACCAGGTGCCCGTTTGTTCCCTGGAAACCACGTGAGCCACTGCTCTTCTCAAGTCCTGGTCCTGTCAGTGGAGAGCGTGTCCAGGGACCGCGGTCTGGGCGCGCTGCTGCAGCCGTTGCCCTTCACAGGGGTCTCTGGTCAGAACCCTCGTTCCTGGACGGAACCTCCTCCTCGGAAGGTCCCCCCGCCCTCCTGCTCTATCCCCCCCACATCCCTGGCCTGCAGGAGTGTTTGGCCTTGAGAGACCACCATCCTAGCTCAGGCCACTGCACAGACACCGCAGACGGCACACACCATTCACTGCCCGTCCTGGAGGCTGGAGCCCGAGGCCTCCCTCCTGGGCGTGTGGACGCCGTCTCCTCCCCGTGTCCCCGCGTGGTCCCTGTGCATGTCTGTGTCCTGATCCCCTCTTCTCATGAGGACCCCAGTGCCCTCACTTAACCTGAGTCACCCCAGTCACAGTCTGAGGTCCTGGGCTCAGACCCTAACACAGGGACCTGGGCACAGTTCATCTCCAACCCACCTGGGGGGAGGGGTCATTTCCTCACGGGACGTGGGCCCAGCAGTAGCTCGCACAGTGGAGTTGTTGGAGCCCTAACCCAGCTTGTGGGTCCGATGACAAAGGGCTCCACACGGCCCCCAGTGGCCACAGCTCCAACTGTTCTGAGGAGGGGCCAGGAGCTGCCAAAAGGCATTCTGATGTGAAGGTGTGTGTGTGTGTGTGTGTGTGCGTGTGTGCGCGTGCGCACACGTGAAGGGGTGTGCACCTGTTCGCACACGCACACCGGCTGCTCCCAGCCAGCGGTGGAAGGCTGTATCCCATCCGGACGGCAGCCCCCGCCAACCTCCCCTCCCTGACAGAGAGGCCAGGGGCCCGGCTTCAGGGGGTCTGAGGGAAGCAGGTGGTGGAGAGGAGGCCAGGGCCTAGGGTGTGGCTGGCTGCCTCGCCCCTGCTGCACCCCGGCCTCACCTGCAGGAGCCGATGCTGCCGCCCAGCAGGGCCTCCCAGGGGCCAAATAACTGCGCAGAGCGCCAGCACTGACAAGCGGCTGCGGCTCGGGCCTCAAGGGCAAGTGGAGGTCAGCGCCCACTTTGGTCCTGCAGGAGGCGGCTGAGGGGGACGTGGGTGAAGAGAGCAGGCCTGTGACAGGCGGGCAGGTCAGCTGGAGGCCTCAGATCAGGCCAGGGTAACGTCTGCCTCGAGGGAGCGCTGTGGTTTGGGCGGTGCCACAGCGCCTTCCCTGGGGTCCGCGTCTCTGTGACCGGAATGAGGGTCGGCGTGGATTGAGTGCAGGGCTGGGGGGGGGGGGTCAGGAGGGATGTCCCCCCCCCTCCAGGGGCACCCGAAAGGCCGTTGTGCCCCCCACAGGACCACCCCAAGCTAAGGGCAGCCTGTGGTCAGGGACGTTGTTGATTGACGGTGATTCGCTGCACAGAGGAAGGGTGCACAGAGTGGGGTGATAGGCATGGCCACAGCCCGAGTGAGCTGCCCGCCATGTGGCATGAGGCCCCCGTGAGCCTCTGGCAGGATGCCAGGCCTTCGTGGAATTCTGGGCAGGGCCGGGCCCTTATTCGTGCCTCCTGCCCCTGGCCCCACACCACCTGCCTCCCCCTCCCCCTCTGCCTTGGTCCCTCCCTCTCCCAGTGCTGGCGCTCACCCCCTGCCCCCCCCCCCCCCCCCCGGCCTCCCCAGGTACATCCAGACCCTGAAAGAGCACAGGCCCCGCATCGAGTGGGACAGCCAGGCCGCGGAGCACTTCTTCGAGTACAAGAGGTGAGTGTCCAGCGTGAGCCCTGGCCCCAAGCCCACCACTGCCCTGAGGGCTTTCCAAGTGACCTCAGACCTGGGGCCCAAGGGGCGGGGCTGGGAGAAGCGGGAGGCATTCGGTCCCACTGTCCTTTGCAGAAGCCGAGGAGGCAGGCACATCATCTTCTACCCGACTCTGAAGGTTCGTGGGCCGCCTGGGGGGGGCAGGGCGGACCTTCCCTCTGGGGACAAGGGGCTCGGACCTGGGCCTGTTTTGGGGTGCATGGGCCACCGGGGCTGCGCTGGGGACGAGGTGGCTGACACTTCCCTGTCTGCAGTCCGTGCAGATGCGGCTGGAGCTGGCCAGGGAGCTGGGCGTCGGGCTGTCCATCTGGGAGCTGGGCCAGGGCCTGGACTACTTCTACGACCTGCTCTAGGCCCTGCTCTGGGCAGACATTTCTCAGCAATGGACTCGCGGACGTGGGAAATACAGACTGTTCTCTGCCTGCCTGGCCATGTCTCTTGCAGTCCTTGAGTGGGCCCCCTCCTTGCAGTGCCGTGAGGAGAGACAGCCCTGGCCAGGCACCGTGAGGGCAGTCATCACCCCAAGGTGCAGGGCTCCGGCTGCTCCATGCGGCCAGTGGTTCCAATGGATCTGGAGGCCTCAGAATGACCCAGCTCCCAGACCCGGACTCCTGGCAGGGGCGGCCCCACCACATCACCCTGGGCTTCACACTGCCAACAAGCCACCAAGTCCCCCGCGCCAAGGGTGTCAGGCCACTGCCGAAACCTGCTCGGAGACACCAGGCATGGGCCTCACTGGCAGCAGGACCCCAGAGCCTGCTGGTGCCGGCAGCTCTGGTCACTGGAATGACAGCGCCCTGGCCAGTCCCAGCACCTGCAGGACAACCGCTCTCCCGGGATCGAACACTGGGGGGCCCTCGGATTGAGGCGCTGGAGGATAGCTGTCCCCTCGTTGGGAGCTGGGCACGGGGCGGGCACTGCAGGTTAGAGGGAGATAGCTTTGCTGTGTGACTGTTCTCACCTCACTTCCGGGCATCTGCTGCTGGTGTGTAAGAAAGTTTGTGTTAACTGTCTAAGATCACAGCCTGTGTTAGTTTGGGAGGACGTGGGGGCACGCCAGAAACCGGGGCCCGGGCACCCTGCAGTCACTAGGTGGGTTGACCAAGGCAGGACCATGGAGCAGGCAGGAATGGGGGTTATGGGTGGGGCTTGAGAGGGTCAGATGCCCCACAGCTTGAGGCTCCTGAGAGGCCCATCCCCACTGGACCCAGCCCCAGCCCTCACTGCCCACCTGCCCAGGTCGCAGGACACCACCGAGGCGTTTGGCTGGTGCTAGGCCTGGCAGATGCTCGCTCCCCGCGGCCCCTTTATTTGCAAAGTTGTACAAACACTTCAGGACCATGTTCCCAGGACAGGACAGGAACCCCCAACAGGCAGCAAGGAACTGAACTCGCCTTGCTGAGGACACCTGGGCGGGGCGGAGGGACAGAAATGCAGGGGGATGGAGACACTGGGCAGGTCAGGGAATCCTCGCGGTTCCTGGGGCCTCTGCACCACTTCCTGGAGCTAATCTAGTGGAGGTTTGGGGGCTTGTCCTCAGACACACAAGCCCCCATCTGCTGGCTGGGCAGCTCGCCTGAGCCTGTGTGTCGTGGAACCCCACGTGGGTAGGGGGGCCCACAGCCACGGGCTTGCCTAGGCGTGGTGCCACGGGGGGAGTCGGCAGTGACAAAAGGGGGGCTGCTGCCCACGCACTTTATTAGCTGCACCGGGAGCCTGCCCTGCCCCACATGGAATGTGATGACGGGCTCCGCCCGCCCAAGCACCGGGCGCAGGAGGCCCTCCCCACCGAGCCCTGTGTCGGGCCCGAGAAAGCTGCTCTGGAGACTGTGGGTGGACACAGAAGGCGCCAGCCGCCCCTCCGGCACGAGGTCGTCTCCCCGGTGGGGGGCATCCTTTGGCAGCGAAGCAGGCGGCAGGCAGGGCAGCCTATGCGCAGTAGGTGTCGGCCTTCACCACCTGGCAGTACATGGTCATCGCGAACGTCAGTCCCAAGATCTGCGGGGACACGGGGCTGGGCTGAGGGAGCCAGAGCCATGTCCTGCGTGCGGGCGCCCGGCCTCTCTGAGGAGGGCCCCCCACCCTTGGCAATTCAGGTCCATCACAACCACCCCCTCAGCCCTGCAGGCGTAGTGGGCACCTCGGGCCTCCTGGGACTCAGCCCAGGCCCGCCTCTCCCTGGCATGGCCAGCCTGGGCTCTGCAGGCGGCCTCAGGGCCAGCACCCACCTGCCGGCCCCAGCACCCTGCCCCTTGCCCATTCATCCAACTGTGATCATCACTTCCGCATGTTCATCTGCTCTGGCTTCGACCCAGGAACGGTGGCTGCCCTGATGACCAAGGTTACTAACATGGCTTAGCCCCCAGGATGCAGACACTCAGGATTCCATGGGGTCAGGGGTAGGGCCGCAGGGCCCCAGCTGGACCTGCCATCAGGGCCTGGGTGGCCCACCCTCCCTCTACTCTGGGCAGCCCTGTGAGCACCACCTGCTGGGCAGGGGCTGCAGGAACAGGGCTGGGAGCGCCCAGGGTCCTCACACAGGCGTCCAGGCTGCACCTCCTCCACTTCGCTCATGGAGGCTCCCTGTCCACCTGCACGGAACCACCTCCTCCTGGGGACGGGGCTCCACGGGGGCAGGGCATCTGCCGCTTTGTTCCCTGGGGCGCCCTCCGTACCTGCACCAGCGCCGTGCACAGCCCGAAGACGCCCACGGCCAGCAGGTTCTCCTGGAGCCACATCTTCACCGTCTCGTAGCACGGCTGGAGAAAGGGGGGGTGTCACTGGGCGCACTGCTGCGAGGCTGGCCCTCTACCCCCAGGTCCTGGGGCCCAACCAGCAGACAGATGGGACGGGCGCCGGCTCACCGCCTTCCACCAGGTGCCAGGGGCATGCAGCCCGCAGCTCTCACTGAACTCCAGGCAGCAGGAGTCGGGCACGCGTGTGGCATTGTACACCTCGAACCAGTCCGTGTAGTTGGAGACGCCGCAGCAGCGGAACTGCAGGAGGCACCGGGCGGGATCTCGCTGAGGGGCCCACACCACACATCCCGCCCACAGGTCCAGCCACGCCCCACCCACCAGGCCTCCTGCCCCACAGCCGGGCCCCCTCACGTCGGTCTGGATGATGCTCCAGGCGTTGGTGAGCCCCACGTTGCCCGGGGTGCCGTACAGGTGCAGGCCCTTCTTCAGATCGCGCTGCGCGTACCTGTCGATCTGCAGGGGCCGTGTGGTCAGCGGGGCCTCCCTGTGCAGACCTGCAATGCCTGCCCTCGGCCCCTCCCTGGAGTCACCTCTCCCCAGAAGTCCCCGCAGCGCACAGGCCTTTGTTCTGCCGTGTCCGGCCCCTGGGTGCTGAGCACTGGATTAGAGTCGGACACAGCAGCCCGAGCTCAGCTGGACGTACAGACAGGTACACAGACTCCAAGCTGGGTGTGCCCACCGGTCAGCACACACAACCATGCCATCGGCTGAGGGGCCTTGAGGCTCCAACACCCCTGAGCAAGGAGCAAACCAGGCTCCGTCCCTAAGACCCTCCAGGAAAGGAGGGCATCTGTGGTGCCAGGAAAAAGGAAGTGGTCCCCAAAGAGCCAGGGCCAGGCCCAGGCGGCCGGAGCCAGCTGAGCGCCCACGCACAGGAGGGCAGATGAGCAGGAAGTCACAGTCCCGGGCCACCACCCCGGGAACAGACACGTGTGAGAGCCCGGACTGACATAAACAGACGACCAAGGGAACGAGTGGGAGACAACTACCCACAGTGAGCTGGGCGTCAGCGAGGGGCCGCTGAGGCCAGCCACCGGCCGGCACACTAGCCTGCGGCCCCTCGCCGACGGAGCCCCCAGGAGCTGGTGGCCGAGGGGCTGACCTTGTCAGTGTAGGCGAAGAAGAGGACGGTGACGGTGACCTCCAGCAGGAACACCAGCAGCAGCAACACGAAGAACTGCAGGGGGTGGGGGGACACAGGCTCAGCACCCCGGCCCTCCGGCCCAGCCACCCAGGCCCTGGAGCCGGCACTGTCCTGGGCGGCCACGCCCTCCGAGTTATCTGCCGCCATGGTCATGGTCATCCCGCCTCTAAGTCCACCTCCAAGGCCACGGCCAGCCCGGGAGCATCTCAACAAAGCGCCCCAGGACAGGGGAGGGGAGGGGGGCAGGAGCTGGGAGGGGTCCCGAGGAGGCAGTCTCGGGAAACAGGCCTGTCACGCGTGTGTGACGGTGGGCACGTGTCCTCACTCAGGAGGCCCGTCTCAGAGCAGCCCACAGCCCTGGAGATGGAGCCGGGAGTGGGAGCCTGTGCCCCCACCCCACATCCACACAGGCCCCGCCCCGCGCCCGCAGAGGCCCGGCCCCGCACTCACGGTGAGCAGGAGGCACTTGTTCTCCTTGATGGCCCCAATGCAGCCCACGAAGCCGATGGCCATGATGAAGGTGCCGGTGACGATGAGCAGGTTGGCGGCCGACAGGGACGGGAAGGAGGAGGACAGGGTGGCGAAGTTCCCCTGCGTGGCGGCCAGCCAGATGCCCACCCCCAGGATGCCGCATCCTCCCAGCTGGGGCAGGGGAGAGAGATGGTGAGGCAGCAGCCAGGGGCGTCCCGGCAAGCCCGTGTGCACCTCGAGGGCACCCTCCCGGTCTTGTCCCGACACCCCGACCCACGGCCACCGTGACGGACAGCAGGGCCCCACCCTGAGGGCTTGGTCACACTGGGGTTGGTGGGAGGCGCTGGTCTGCGGACACTGCTTTCATGAATGGGGTGCCTGTTGAGGCAGCCTGGGCAGGGGGCCCCAGAGCACCCCCCAACCCACCCTCCAAGAAGCACCCCCCGCCCCCCCCAGAACACAGCCTGCACCTCACCCATTCACACCAGGTCCAGCCCAGGGAGCCCCACCTTAGAGGCCCCAGCAGAACCCTACAAGCTCGCTCTTCCTAAAACCCAGCTTCCTCCTGGTGGGTGGCCCGAAGACCAAACACCAGACCCCAGGTGGGCCGCCCAAAGCACCCACGGGTCCCCCAAGGGTGCGGGCAGGCTTGGGCAGAGCCTGCTCCCCGCTCGCTGCCTCCCCTCAACCACGACAGCTCTTACCGGATTTCATAATTGCTCATTATTACAAAAACCAATTAAAATCAGAGGAAGAAGGGGGAGAGGCGAGGCGGTGATGACCGGAGAGGGCTCTCAGCCTCGCCTGGTGGCGGGGCGCCCAGAGCTGGCCGAGGGGGCTAGGGCTCCGGCTCCCTCCCTCAGACAGTGAGGCCTTGGGCTCTGGGTCAGTTCAGGATGAAACGGAGGATGTGTTCCGGGGTGCGGGCAGCCCCACAAACGCTGGCCTGCACTTGGACACCGACGGCTGATGGCTCTAGGGAAGGCCAGGCAGCCCTGGGGGCCCTGCCCCCCTCTAGGACTGGACAGTCGTGGGACCCTGCACCCCCACCAGGGCCCAGGAGCGTCCTGCCCGTCTGGCCTCGGCCCCCCTGGGCTCGGCCGCAGGGCAGCCCCGGGCACAACTACACCTCAGAGTGCTCACCCTGCCCACCCAGGACAGCCGGGCCACCGACTCCAGGGACAGTGTTACTTGCCCAGGCCACCAAGAGCATCACCCACAAAAGCTTCCCGAGCTCTACAGCCAGACTCGTACCCATTTCCCAGGCAAGTGAACCGAGGCTGGGAGATGAGCACCCACCCACTCCCCAGGCCTGGGCCTCAACTGCGACAAGGACCCCTCAGCTCAGGCAGGCCCTGTGGGCTCAGCCCCTCCCCCACAGTCAGCCTGGCTGCAGGGCTGGGCGGGGGGGAGCTTCCGCTCTCGTCTCCATCGCTGTCTCCATCACTCACTTGGGAGCACATGGTGCATTAAGCCTGCCGGCTGGCAGGAGACCACAATCACCGGGGGGCGGGGTGAGCTCAGCCCAGGCCTCCTAGGGCAGTGATGGCGAACCTAAGACACGCGTGTCAGAGGTGACATGCAAACTCATTTTTTTGGTTGATTTCTCTTTGTTAAATGGCATTTAAATATATAAAATAAATATAAAAAATATAAGTCTTTGTTTTACTATGGTGGCAAATATAAAATAATGTCTATATGTGACACGGCACCAGAGTTAAGTTAGGGTTTTTCCAAATGCTGACACGCCGAGCTCAAAAGGTTCGCCATCACTAATCTAGGGCGTCTGGGGTCCCTCTGGGCAGCGCCCGGCTGCAGTGGGGGCTGCAGTGGCGACAGGAGAACCAACCAGGGGCAGGAAGTGCCAGGGCCTGTGCTTCTAGGTTCCGGGTTGGGGGACCCTGGTGCAGAGGCTGAGCAGCCCCAGCACTGACCCACCGGCCATGGGGGTTCCCAGAAGGGCCACCCTGTGTGACAGCGCCTCCGCCACAGCTGGGATCAGAGCCTGCGAGGCGTCAGCACGGCGTCCTGCTCAGCGTGTCCCCTGATGAAACGGGGCTGTGACCCGGCTACAGGGGCCGGGGGGTGGGGGGGCCCTCTCACTGGACACATCACCTGGTGTCTGCCCCCCCACACACACACTCAGCAGCTAGCTCCTCATACTCCGTGTGTGCCACTCCCCTGGACCATCCTCACCTCAGAGCCAGGCGTGGGCACAGCCCAGGGGGCAGGGTGTGCTGACAGTAGGGAGGTGTGTGTGCCCCCACGTGTAGGTGGGCTAGAGGCAGGCCCCCCCAGCAACCAGGGAAGGCGCTGTCCATGGTGCTGACTGCAGGCGAGGCCTTGGAGAGGGAGCAGGACCGGGCACCCTGAGCCTGTCTTCGGGAGACACCCCTCGAGGCCTCATGGGCACAGGGGAGGCAGGGGTGAGCACTGACTCATTTCATTCTCCCACCTGCCTGCCTGGCTGTGCCCCAACTTGTCCCCATGCCCGTGGAACATCATGCACCCGTCCCCATGGCCTCTGGGTCTCGTGGGATCTCCAAGGACCCCGGTGGGGGCAGGGGGAAGGCTGTGGCTGGGGCCACCCACTGGGGCACTGTGTGCAGGAATAAGGCCACACAGACCCACTCCGGGGCAGGGGAGGGACCTGGGCAGGGAGGGGCCACCACTCTGGGGAGGAAATCGTAAGCCAGGCCTCTGGACGGAGGACAGTGACCCGCTGGACGCGCTGGCCCTGGCCCCTCACCAGTTCACCGCTCTGGCATCAGGGGGTCACAATTCAGGGCTGGGACTCGGGCTGAGCCACAGTGGGTGTGGCGACCTCTTAGGGCATGTCCCTGACAGAGGGGAGGTGCTGAGCTGCTACTTAAAAGCCAAACTGCTGCTCTCTGCCTTCAAGGGTGGTGGCTGGCGCCTGTCGGCAGGAAGAACGGGACCACACTGCTTGGTGGGGAAGCTGCCGGGGACAAGGAAAGGGACAGCAGGAGGGGGCCATCCAGGGGCCGGGGGCCCAGGACGTGGGGGCCCCACTGCCAGCCCTGGTGGGCGTTTCCTTAAGTAACACCCCTCACAACGTCCTGGCCTCCAGCCTGAGACAGAAGAGAGACCCAGACACATGCCATCCACACCTGGGACACAGACACACGGCCCACGTGGTCACAGACGCCTCTTGCCGCTACTGTGTCACCTGCGACAATGCACACACCCTCACACTCAGACATGCCGCCCTGTGCCCCGGGACCCCCACAGGCGCCCAGGCCCTTCCACATTCAAGCACATTTTCACAGAACAGCCACCCAAAACGCTCCCAGACACGCGCACTAACACTGCATGCCTGTGCTTAATAAAATTACCTGTAATTTTAAAATGTTTCTGCGTTTGCAGCTTTTAAAACATTTTGGCAGGAAAATTACAGCCTCCAAGTGCAGGAGAAAAATGGGCCCCATTACATCCAGACACAGAACATCACCGGCAGGAGGATAAACCCGGCTGGCTCCCCGAGGCCAGCGCCCCCGGCCCTCCCAGGGCAGGCTGGCCAGACGGCGAAGCTGGGGACCCAGGACGCCACCCCAAGCTTACCAGTGTCCAGCTGCACCTCCCCAGCCGCTCGCTCACTGCCTGGGGCACGGCCGGACCCGCTCCCCAGCCAGACAGAAACCCAGCTGGGCCAGAAGCAGACCCTGACCCACGACAGCCTGGGAGGGGAGGGTCCACCATCAGGGTCCCCACCCAGCCTTGCCCCCCTGAGCCGTCCCTGCCTCTCACACCCCGAGCACGCGCCCTGCCCTCACCTGTCCCTGGCTGCCACCCTCCTTCCTGCTGTGGCTTTCCTGGTCTGCATCTTTTCCAGGTGGCCTCGGGCACGGTTGGTGATGCCCATGGCAGGGGGGTGCCAGCAGGCCCTCTGCTGACAGCCCTATGGCCACATGGCTCAGGGTGGCAGATGGCCGGGCAGCAGGCCATGTCCTTGGAATGGGGTGGAGGGCTGGGTGCCCACAGGGGCCAAGCCTGTGCCCAGAAGCCCCTCACCTGGCAGCCGGCACAGCCTCGGTATGGGGGCTGGGCACGGTGGAGGGCACCATCTACATGCAGTTCAAGAATGGCGGCCGCTGGGGTCTGCAGCTGCCCTCGGTGGGTCAGGGCTTCCCCACCTCGGCCGTTATCGGGGGGCGGAGCCTGCCGGCCCTGAGCTGCTGGGGAAGCTCCTGTGGGATGTGCAGGCTACGGCCTGCCTGGGGCCCCTGCTCTCGGCGCAAGGCCCGCGGGAGGGACCTCTTCTCCATGCAGGCAGGTGTCCCGGCGGCTGAGGAGGGCAGATGAGGGGAGAAGCAGGGACCTGGCCATGCCCCACACCCACTGCCCCCAACCCCCCGTCAATCCACAACCCACATGCCCACCCTGACGACACCTATGGCTGCCAGCTCTGGTCCCCATCTCAGCCATCAGTGCTACCCAGGCCGGTGCCCCCTGCAGCTGTCAGCGTCCCCACCCCTTCCCACGCCTGCTCGGAGCTCCAGCTGCACCACCTCTCTGTGGGCTCCGGGCCTGGCCCTTGGCAGAGAACAAACTCTTAGGGTGACCCTCCGAAAAGCAGTCATCTTGGGCAAGAGCCACCTTGGGTCACACCCCACATTTGACCCCAGGCTAGCTGCCCTCCCAGTGACCCCTAATGCCCCCCAAAGTGGGAGGGAGAAAAGCCAGGGCCCAGGGTGGAAGGGAGGTGCAGAAAGGTAGACCTGGGTTTCTAGGCATCTGTCCTCAGCTGGACCACATGCAAATGAGCATGCAAATGAGCATGCAAATGCAGCCTCCTTCTGGTCCACAGCCCAGGCATGCGAGAGCCACGCCCCTCACTCCCAGGTGTGGAAGGAGGGTTGCCCAGGAATTAATGAAGGAACCGGAGTGACCTTGACATCCTCTCTCCAGCAGCCCCCCCCTGCCCGGCCTGTGGGGTCGGAAGCCTGGTCAGGCTGGCTCCGACCTGGGCAGGTGTGACACCTGCCTCCCCACAGCCATCACCCTCCCTGCAGCGTGGGTCTGGGAGGCAGCTCTGTCCCCATCCTGGGGGAAGGCCACCTGACTCGACACAGGCACCTCCCCTCTCGGCAAAGTTATGGAAGCCGCCCCAGCCTGTTGGAGGAAAAGGCAGCAGGCGAGGCGCCCGCAGACACTCACGGTGGCCCGCCGTGCCCACAGCCCACTCAGTGCCCCCCGGCCAGAGCACCCACAGTGCACACCCCCTCTCTCCCTTCCCACGGCTCCTCCAGAGACTGGGGTACTTCACCCCTACAGCCCCTCATAAGCCGGGGTCCCTGGGACCCGGTAGGTGGGTCCACTCGATGGGGGGGGTGTGATAAAGAGCTCAGGCTGCGGGGATGGAGGGGAGCACAGAGGGGAGCGCCAGCCCAGCACACACACCAGGGCGGACCCCTGGCAGGTGCCGCTCAGCGCCCCGGGCAGCCCGACCGGGCACGCACGTGCGGGACACGTCCGCCTCGGGAGGAGGACCCGGCGCTGCTGCCAGGGTAGAGGCCGCCTGGACTCCCCTCCCCCACGCGCACCCGCCCCATTGGCCGGTCCAGCCCTGGCCCCCAGCCAGAGCAGCGACCCGGGACCCCGCCCCTGCGACCCGCACGTCCCGCCCCGTTCCGGCCGGAGCCGCGGCTCTCGGTTCTCCCTGGGTCCCTCCAAGAGCGAAGGCGGCCCCGGTCCCCGGTCCCCGGTCCCCCGGCCGCGGCCGCTCACCCAGAAGAGCAGGTTGAAGGCGAACATGAGGTACTTGACGCCCTGGAGGCAGCCGCGCGCCATGCCGCAGCGCTGGAGCTCTAGGAGGAAGATGAAGGACAGGTCCAGGTAGAAGACCACGTACTTGGTGCCCTTGGGCGCCGTGCAGCGCGCCTGGGCCGCCGAGGGGCCGGGGCTGCCGTGCAGCCCGAAGGCGCCGCCGCCGTCCCCGCCGTCCGCGCGCCCGTAGAGGCTGCTGTAGCGCCGGAAGGGGCCGCCGCGCGCGAAGCCCGGCTCCTTGCCCTCCGGCGACGGGCTGCGCCGGTACGTGGACTCGTCGGTGCTGGAGCGGCGCATCGCGCCGGGGCCGCCGGCAGGCTCAGCGCCCCGCGCCCGCCGCCGCGCGCCGCATCCCGCCGGCCGTCCGCCCGCTCCCGCCCGCGCGCCCCCGGCCCCGCTCCCCTGCCCCCTCCCCGGCCCCCGCGGTAGCAGCCGCGAGAGCCCCGCGCAGACCGGCGGGTCCGGACACCTGCCCGGCCCGCCAGCCGCAGCCCCGCAGCCCCGCCCCGCGCCCCCCGCCAATCTGCGCCCCGCGCCCCAGCCCGAAGCCCCGCCCCGCACCCCCCCGCCAATCTGCGCCCCGCGCCCCAGCCCGAAGCCCCGCCCCGCGCCCCCCGCCAATCTGCGCCCCCCCCCCCCGCCCGGAGCCCCGCCCCGCACCCCCCCGCCAATCTGCGCCCCGCGCCCCAGCCCGAAGCCCCGCCCCGCGCCCCCCGCCAATCTGCGCCCCGCGCCCCAGCCCGAAGCCCCGCCCCGCGCCCCCCGCCAATCTGCGCCCCGCGCCCCAGCCCGAAGCCCCGCCCTGCGCCGACCCTCCCTCCCGGCCCTGCCGCCGGGCAAATCCGACCGCTCGGCCCCGCGCCGGCCAATCCCGGCCTCGGGCGACGCCCCCGCCCCGCCCCGCGCCCCTCACGCTCCCGGCCTGGCGCCCCAGGGAGGAGGTGCTGGCGGAGGGCTGGGCAGAGCGGGGGGGCTCATCCCCGCAGCGCTCAGCCCCAGGAAGGGCGCCCGGCCTTTCACGGAGCAGCTCTACGCAAACCCAAGTGGCCCCCTGCTGTCCGGTGGGGCCTGGGGCGGCTCCGGACCGGAGCAAGGTAACACGTAGCGCCAGGGAGTGTACCCCAACACGTCTTGGGGTTCCCACTCTCGAGCAGCCTCCTCTACCCACCCACCCACACCGCGCCCCCGGGCTGGGCGAGGGCCGCGCTGGGACCCCAAAGCTCCTGCAGCTCACAGCTTGAGTGGGGAGGGCTGGGGAGGCAGGGGTCGGCCTGGGAGACCCAACCTGGGGGCCCAACGCGGGGGACAGTGCTTGGGGAGGCTGGGGGGAGGCAGAGCTTTGATGAAAAGCCAACCCCTGAGGAGTCAGGTGAGAGAGGGCAAGCGGGGAGGGTGTCCTGGGTGCGGGGAGGGCAGGGTGGGCTCTGCAAGGCAGGTCTGGGAAGTTTCAGACTGAAAGAGAGGGCCGGAGCCCTGGCTGTGTTGCTAAATGGTCAGAGCGTCAGCCCATGGTCACCGTTCAATTCCCAGTCGGGGCATGTACCTCGGTTGCAGGTTCAGTCCCCCGCAGGTTGGGGCACATGTGGGAGGCCACCGATGTGTCCCGCATAGATGTTTCTCTCTCTCCACCCCCCTCCCTTTCACTCTCGCTAAAAATCAGTGGAAAACTATCCTCCAGTGAGTATTAACAAATAGTGAAAAATAAATACAGACGCCCGGCCCACCTGGCTGTGGCTGAGCATCGACCTGTGAGCCAGAAGATACCGATTCGATTCCCGGTCAAGGGCACAGGCCCGGGCTGTGGGCTCCATCCCCAGTGTGGGGGCAGGAGGCAGCCGGTCCATGATTCTCTCTCATCACTGATGTTTCCATCTCTCTCCCCGCTCCCTTCCTCTCTGAGATCAGTAAAAAGAAAGAGAGAGAGAGAGGCCTGAGCGCCGGGGCTCAGGGGGATGACTGGGGACCCAAAGGCAGGCCCATGGACGTGGGCAGCCCCGTCCAGGCCCAGAGACCAGCCCCGCCCGCAGCACCCTGCTCCTCCCCAGCCAGGGTGGCTGGCAGCCCCTCCCAGACCTGCCTCTGTGGCAGGGACAGCTGGCCACACGGAGCCCTCACTGGTTTGAAGCTCCACCACCTCCTCTGTGAAACTCGTGGTAATTTTTGAGCCAAGGGCCCCAACTTTGCTTTGCGCCAGCCCAGGCTGGAGGTCCGAACCCGGGACTGTCCCCGCACACTCGGACTGGACCCGAGCCAGGGTCCCAGGCACCCAGTGACCCGCACCCCCAGAACATGCACCTACGCCCCTTGTACTGAAGATGCTGGGCCAGAGGTGGTTGGGGACGGGGGCCCGGCTCCGAGGGCAGGGCCTCCGAGGACCAGGGCTGGGCGGTGCAGTGATGGGCAGGGCTCCCACGGGCTCCCCTCCACGGCTTCATCACACTGGGGCTCAGGCAGGAAGAGGGCGGTGGGGGGTCGGCATCCCGATGCCCTCAGTTCCATCTCCTCAGCCAGTGCTGTCCCAGCATCCCCCAAAAGTCCCACCACCCCCACTCCCACCTACCAAACCCTGTGCCCATCACCCCAGGTGAGCGGGTGAGTCTGAGATGAAACTGCAAGACCCAGCCCAGCACCAGGGTCCGTTGGGGTGTGGACACAGGTGGGGGCTTCCCCGTGATCCTGTCCCCAAAGCCCAGCCCCTCCCCCACCGCAGCCCCTTCCTGCAGCAGGGGGGGCTCCAGCAGAGCACACTGGGGAGGCAGCATCGGCTGGCACGGCCCCAGGCCCAGGCCCCGGTGAAGCCAGGAGGCAGCCAGACCTGTCCCCACTGCCCGGCAGGCGGCGACGTACCTGGGCTTGCCACGGGAAGTCAGGCGGTGTGCGGTGGCCCTGGGGCCGGGCAGGGCGGGTGAGCAGTCAGCAGGCCCAAGGCAGGCGGGTGGGAGCTCTGCAGGAAGACGGGCAGGATGAGGCCGCACCCCGTGCGAGTCACTGGGTGTCAGGGTCCAATACCTGCTGGGTTGGGGCACATGTGGGCGGCAACCAGTCGATGTGTCCCACATCCATGTTTCTCTCTCTCCACCCCCCCCTCTTTCACTCTCGCTAAAAATCAGTGGAAAACTATCCTCCGGTGAGGATTAACAAATAAAGTGAAAATAAATACAGACGCCCGGCCCACCTGGCTGTGGCTGAGCATCGACCTATGAACCAGAAGATACCGATTCCATTCCCGGTCAAGGGCACAGGCCCACATTGTGGACTCCATCCCCAGAGACCAGGCAGCCCCCAGGAATGCGGGGCAGCCCTCCCCTGGGCATCAGGTCCCTCCGGGGGGCAGCGGGGAGCAGCTGGGGGGTGGGGCATGGGGGCAACACTGACCAGCAGCCCCAAACAGGGGAGTTGCATCCCCAACCTCTGGTCACTGGGCCTCTGAACGCCCAGGCAAGGAGGCAGGTTTGCACACGCAGCGACAGGCAGTGCACGTGCAGGGACACACCGGCAGAGCACACGTGTGCTCAGATGCCTGGACTCACACAGACTTGGCTGCTAGCCAGCCATGCGTCACCCACCGAGGTCCTAGAGCCCTGAGACCAGGCTGTGTCCCCCTCCCCCAGGTGCTCTGCACCCCGCCCCTCCTGGGCTGCAACCTCCTGCTTCCCCCCAGAGCCATGGGGATGACTACCCAGGCCCTGCCTCTGCCCTCAGCACTTCCAGGGGCCTGTCCTCCCCACCAGCCAGGAGTGCAGGGAGAGGGCATCCCAGCCACGCCTCCACCTTCCCCTCGGACCAGGGGCCGGTCAGCCGGGGGCTGGGGCAGGCGTCTTCCCAGCAGCCCAAGGGCACAGGGATGGGAAGGCTGGACAAGCCCCCTGGCAGGTGCCCACTGGTCCGGTCACATCTGGGGTGGACAGACCTCTGCAAGGGTCAGCCCCGACTCCTTCCTGCGAGCAACCTGAGCCCAACCCCAACCTCGGGGAGGAACAGCACCTACCAGAGGGGAGAGGACCCTGGACACCCATCCGCACCGCCCCCCCAACGCTGTGCCTGGGCTGACCTGCCTGCGGAGGGGTTGCAGGCCCGGGAAAGCATCAAGGCAACGGGCCCCACCCTCCCACTGTCTTTGACCAAAGCCCACAGCAGCATCCAGAAGCTGACAGCACGTGCCACACCTCCCACCGGCACAGGCCCCAGCTGGGCCTGCGTGTTCCCCGCCCCAGACCTGGGCAGGCCCTAAAGGGTGGCCCCTCTGGCACCCTCATGGCCCCACCACCCTCCTAGACCCACATCTCGGGACGGAGGCCAACACCAGGATGGAGGACCCCCAGCCCCAACCCTGGGCAGCCCCTGAACCCCCTGTGAGTGACCCCCACCCTCCCAGCCCAGACACAGCCCTGCCATCAGGCATGGGTGCCGCTCCCTCCCTCCCCCAGGCCCCGCCTCCTCCTCCAGGAAGCCGCCCTGCCCCACTCCCAACTCCGGGCCTCCTTGGAGTGCAGGGCCAACAGGTCTGTGTCCCCAGAGCAGCACACACAGCAGGCAACAGGCACAGGCTGAGAGAGCGTCCTGCCAGCCTGGGCTGGGCCCCACCGTGGGGGGTAGGTAGGGCCCGGGCAGTGTGAGCTACTCAGAGGCCATGGGCACCTACCTGGCTATACCAAGGCTCACTCACAAAGGACCTGTCCAGGAAACTGCACGCCCACCTCGGACTTGGAGGCCTGGGGCGGAGGGACAGTCAGGCGATTGACTGCGCGGCCCCCTGAGCCCAGCAGTGGCCGGGCGGCCGCGCACAGCCCAGCCAGGGCAGCTCGGCTCGGGTGGAGGGCAGCGGCAGCTCTGAGGCGGCTTTGAGGAGCTGGGAGGCCCGGCCAACACAAACAGGCCTGCGGTGTCCCCTTCCTGCTGCTGCTGCAGCCCGAGGGCCCAGCGCCCACCCAGCCCCCGACTCGGGGAGGGGCCCACAGACACCAGGCTGGCACCCCCTGTGCACGCAGGCCCCAGGCCCCCGGGCTCAGGGGCTGTGAGACACCTGCTCCAAGGAGGGGTCCCGCTGGAAGGGGCCACCAAGGGCCTCTGTTTTCCTCCAGGGACCACCCAGGCCAACCCGAGCTCGGGGCCTGCCCATGGCTCTTCCACCTCCCCCTCAGGTATTCCTCAGCTGGAGGCCACGGGGCGCTAGAGGTGGAGGGGGACACAATGAGGACCCTGGAGGGAGGGGTGCCTGCCCATCGACCAAGGCCCTGGGAGGGATCACCCGGCGTCAGATGCCCAGTGTATGCCCACCCCACCTCAGTGAAGGCCTGTGCCACCGGGACCCACATCAGGCCCAGGCGGCCGGGCTGGGCTGGCAGTGCCGTTCTCAAATGCCATGAGCCCAGGGGTGCCCAGTAGGTCATTAGGTTAGGGCCACACCAGGCCCCAGCACACCTGCAGCACCGCCTGCCACTCAAGACACCCCAGCCCCAGGGCGCGGGGTGAGTGCAGGGGCCGTAGGGGGGCGACCGGCTGACTCTGGGGAGGAGTCCAAGCCAGAATGTTCATGGCCCCGCCCCGCCCCGCCCGCGCATCCGCATCCGCATCCGGGGTGAGCACACACGACCCCCAGCGCGGAGCCACTGGCCAAGCCTGGGCCACGTCTGCACAGCCGGGCTCAGGACCCTCCAGCCCCACAGCTGCTGGTTCCCCAAGGGGAAACTGAGGCTGTGGCCCAGGGCCAGTGGGCGGGGCCTGTTACCAGGACAACGCTCAAGACCAAGTCTCAGCAGCTAAACCTTCAATCTTGGATTTCCCCTTCTCCCCTGCCTGCCCTCAAGTGACCCTCTGGCAGGAAGCATAGCGAGCTCATGAGTTCCAAACCACATGTGAGCACAGCCCCCCTCCCGCCCCCCACTCCTGGGATAGGACGCCCGTTCTTGGAACCTGCACCTCACCCTCTGGTCCTCCCCAGAAGCCCGGGCCATGTCTGTGCTGACACTCCACAGAGGGGGCCGCAAGGGCCGCACGTACCCGGCAGGCGTACCCCCGGCAGGCGGGCAGAGTCCCCCCACCCCCTCCAGTGCCCGGCCCCCATGGCTCCCTCCTGCAGAGAGCCTGGCTCTCCCCCAGGACACGCTCACCCACAAACACACACACACCGCCACTCAGGGCCGGGGGGGCGGGGCGGGCACGGCTGACCTCAGAGGCTCCCTGGCTCCTGTGGTCCAGCCTGGGCAGAGTTGAGCTTGGGGTTCTGACCCCAAGTGCCCCAAGGGGCCTCTGCGCACCCGAGCTGGGGCCCTGCGCCCGGGCTGGGACGGGCAGCCACTCTGCTCCCCATGGCCTCTGCCGGGAAATCGGGGCGCTGGAGGGAGGAAGTTTGGGAAGAGGATGCTGCCTGCCCCCAAATCTACATCCGGCACTCAGAATCCCAGGAATGTCCACTTGGCTCCGTGCAGATCAGGGCGGGACTCCTCCCCTCACTCCCCGTAAACAAAGGCTCCCTCCGGGGAGCACTGGTGGGCAGGCCTGGCCGCTCCTCCAGGAGGCCTTCTGCCCCCACCCCGGCCCGAAGGTCCACCCGCGGGCACCCCCTGCCCTCCTGGGCTCGCGCTCACCTCCACCACCTCCGCAGCCTCTGTGGCTGAGCCTGGGTCTGACCCTCAGGCCACGGTGACTCAAGGCCCCGAGCCTGCCCATCTGGCCAGGGACAGGATGTGCGTCCAGTCAGAGGGAGGGGGGTTGAGGGGTGTCAGGGAAGGGAAGTTGCTTTGGCTCGTGGCTCTGCACGTGGCAGCGTGGGGGATGGCAAATGCCATTGGGGACGCGGTCCAGGGTCCAGGGCAAAGGTGGAGGCGCACACTCCAGGCGGCCAGCAGCTCTGGCCAGCTCTACCCAGGACCCAGAGGACCCTCCATCTCCCTGCCCCCCAAGTAAGGTCTGAGAGGACAGTTAGCTGATGCCTGGGACCCAACAGAGATGCAGATGACTGTGCCAGGCCAGCGAGCCTGCCCGGAGCCTGCACACACCCTGTCACAGGTGCCACTTGGCGACACAACCAGCCCCGCAGCCCAAGGCTCACCTCCTGCACAAAGCCTACCCCCAGCCCCGGCCCCGATCTCGGGGCTCACCCCACCCCATTTCCAGACACACAGCCTCTCCTTCCTGTAAACCCTCCGTGGCTCCTGCCCATCACCTCCGGCTCCACCACCTACCCTGGCCCTGGCCCTGGCCCAAGCCTGTCTCCTGGAGCTGCCCTGCACGTAACCTCCAGGCCTCTGCCCAGGGGCGCCCTGTGCCAGCCTCTGTCCGCGTTCACACACTCCGGCTCGCCCCTAGCGAAACCGGGTTCTTCAAGGTTCAACTCAAAGGGCGCCTCCTCCGCGACGCCCTCCCCGACCATCCTCTCCGCCCCGCTCCCGTCCTCACACGCGAGGTCCGACGCCCTCAGACCGCGGGACCCAGCACAGCCTGTCCCGGGGCGGGTGCAGACCCATCCCGGCCGCTCTCCCGCAGCCCCTTCCCGGGAAGAAGGGAGGAGGGGCGCGGGCCAAGCAATGGACCCGGAGCAGACGGGGAGGAGCCGCGACCGAGCGCGCACGGACCGATCGACCCCCCGCGCCCCCCTCCCCCGTCGGCTCCTGGTAACTACCTGGCCGGGGCCGGTATCGAGCGGACGAGCGGCCCGGGCGGCACCCCGAGGAGACCCCAGAACTCAGCCACAGAGACTCCCAGGCATCAGGGAGGGGATCCGGGCAGGGGACCCCTTTCGGGGCCGGGACAGGAGGGGCGGCGGGAAGACCCGCCCGTGGCCGCGCCCAGACCCTCCGCCCCCGCCGCGGGGTCGCCCCGCCACTTGTTGCTGCGGCTCGGCTCGGGGCTAAGCGCTCGGGCTCGGAGGCCACGCCGGTTCTCTCGGGCCCGGGCCTGGATCTGGTCCCGGCTGCGGCGCCGCGGGCGGCGGGACTCCGGGCGCATCCCCGCGGGAGGACGCTGTACCTGCGCTTGCCGTCCGCCCGCCGCGCGGCTCTCAGTCGTGCGAACACGAGAAACGCGAACCGCGCCGCCGAGCCCTTGCGGCCGCGCTCGGACGCCGTAGGCCGGGACGTACCAAAGCTACAGGCGGGGGGCGCCCCCGCTCCTGCCGTGGCCACGGGCCCCGGGACCACCGCGCGCGCGCGTAAAAGAAACTCGTCGCACCCTCAGTGAAATGGTCTCTGGCCAGACGTGGGAAGTGACGGCCCACGGCGCCGGGGGCCCGCAGGGCAGGAGGGAGCGGGGCCTGCCACCCCCGCGCGTGGATGCGCCCGGGGGGGCGGGGACTGAGACTCTAAAGCCGCCGGCAGCCGGAGCGCCGGCAGTGGGAGCGCCGCCGCTGCACCGCTGTCGCCATGATCATCCCCGTGCGCTGCTTCACGTGCGGCAAGATCGTCGGCAACAAGTGGGAGGCCTACCTGGGGCTGCTGCAGGCCGAGTACACCGAGGGGTGAGACGCCGGGTGGGCGGGCGAGGGCCTCCTGGGCGGTGGGAAAGTGTCCCCTGCGGGCCGGAGGGCCTGGGGCGGACGTGGCGCCGGGAGCAGGGATTGGGGCTGGGGCCGGGGCTGGGGCTGGGGCCGAGGAGGTGGGGCGGTGGCCTAGGGCTGCCGGGGCTGGGGCCGGGGCTGGGGCCGGGGCTGGCGCCGGGGCCGAGGAGGTGGGGCGGTGGCCTAGGGCTGCCGGGCAGGCGGCGCACACCGACCCCAGGTGACCTGCGTGGGCCGTCACCCCCAGAGCCCAGCCCCGCTCTCGGAGAGCGTCATCCCCCCCGCCCCCCTGCAGTTTGGGGGACGGAGGGAGTCGGGCATCAAGCCACTGGCGGTGGGGGCTTCTAGGTGCCCTCTGGCCAGTCAGGGCGCGCCTCCTCCCTGTCCACCTGCTCCCTGACCTCTCCGCTGTGGGCCCCCCAGGCCCCGAAAGCCCCCTTGTCTTCTGGGAGTAGGACAGCTTCCTGAGACGGAGCTGCCATCGCGAGGCCCCGCAGCACAGTTACCCGTGCCCGCCCGCCCGCCCGCCCGCCCCTGCTCCCCACTCGCCTCGCCTTTGGCCACTGTGCGGACGCCAGGTCCTGGTCACATCTGGGGGCCTGGGGTGTGCCAGCCCGCGCAGGCTCTCAGTGCGGTGTGAGGAGAACAGGGGAGCCATGGGTGGGCAGGTGTTTGCACTAGACCCCGAGGAGGCTGCTGGGGTGCCCAGGACCCCTCCCTGCGAGCCGAGCACCGGCAAGGACCTCCAGCCTGGGCTCCCCTTTCCCATCCCCACGCACTGAGGCCAACGGTGTGAGAGTTTTCTGGAGGCCTCGAGGGTGAATGGTCTGGGTCCCAGGGACATTGGGGGCTCTTACTGGCTTGGGACATGGCCGCGGTGGCTCTCTAGAGACACCGTCCTCTCCTGCCCGCAGGGACGCCCTGGACGCGCTGGGCCTGAAGCGCTACTGCTGCCGCCGCATGCTGCTGGCCCACGTGGACCTCATCGAGAAGCTGCTCAACTACGCGCCCCTGGAGAAGTGACCGCGCCGCCCGCGGTGGGGACCCCGGCATGTCTGGCCTGAGACCCTTTCGCTGAGGCGTGGGCAGCCGGAAGCAGTGCTGCCCGCAGCCGTGAAGATGTTTGTCTCCTGCTCTGGAAGGAACCGCCCAATAAAGGTCTTTGCAGAACCACGTGGAGGTCCTCACTGTGTCTGGCTTTGTGGGACCCACCGCCACCCACATACCTGTGTTCTGCCTCGTAGGGGTGAATGTGGGCCCTCACTGCCTGGGAGGGGGGAGAGCCATCCCCATGGCAGCCACTCAGCCTGGGGTGTCTCCCTCAGGAAGGGGGTGCTCTCAGCCCCACAAAGGCACGGGCAGCAAGAGCGCGGACACTGGCACCCCACCCCCATGTTCTGGGTACTCGTCAGGTTGAGGGCAGAGCTCCCTGCATCCTCTCTCCCAGGATTTAAAGGATCAGGAACAGAGTGCCTGCTGCGGTCACATCCTGAGGTCCTGCTGCCAAAAGCTTCCAGGCTGCACCCAAGCTCAGTAGCCCCCCCTCCCCACCCCCTGCCCAAGTTCCTGCAGAGGGAGGGCAGCACCTGGCTGCCTCAACCAGGCCTGAGACCCCCCCCACACCCCAGCAGGTCACGGGTGGCCCTGATGAGGCTCTGCTGGCTGTCGGGGCTGCCCGAGCTGCCCGAGCCCTGGGCATTAGCCTGGACTCCCGTGTGCCAGCCAGAAGAGCCGTCCCCCGGGGAGGGGCAGGTGGGCCCTGATGCCCTGGCCAGCAGAACGCAGAAGCCAGCTTCAGAGCCAGGGAGGCAGCCTTCTCCAGCCCCGTTGCCCAGGCATCTGAGAAGGTCTGCCCAGGGGTGGACAGCCCAAGCCTTGGGGACGGCCACTGGGCAGAGGGATGCACATCCTGCCAGACCCCAGGCCTCACAGCTCTCCAGCCCGGGTCACAGCTGCACCATCATCTTCCCAGATGTGTGAGGTTCTACTGGGCCTGAGTCCGGTCAGACTCAGCTCGCACCGGCTGCCCTGGGCCCCGGATCTGCCCTCCTTGTGGCTGTGGGTGGCAGACCCGTCCTCCCTGCTGGACGTGAGAGCTCAGGACCAGAACCATCAGTACCGTAAGCACCTGTGTATCTACACGTTTATTGAGCACCTGCTGTGTGCAGGGCAGGTCTAGTTATACAGCAGTGAGTACATACCCCCAGCCCCTGCCCCGGGGGAGGGAGACAACAGTGAAAATCGCGGCCTTTTTGGTGATGGGGAGAGCAGCAGGAAGACAGCGGGGGGCTCAGCAGGGGGTGGCTGGGACCGGGGTCAGCAGAAGCACGGACCTGGGGGTGGCACTGCGACCTGGTGGCAAGCACACGGAGCTCCTCACCTGCCGCCGATCCACACCCCCCTGCACCTACCCCAGCTCACCCCTCCCAGGCCTGCCCCCACCACTATGTGGGGTATGTCCAAGGGTCTGGGAGCACCATAGGGTGGGCCAACCCAGCCCCTCCAACTAAGCACAGGCACCAGGGAGTCCCCTGAGGTGCCATAACCTCCCCTCCAAGGGAAGTGGCCTGTGGGGGGAGACTTTATGACAGAACCCAGACCCCCACATAAGCAGAAATGCTGGGTCCCCCCAACTGCAGGAGGGGTCCCTGCCTCAGGATTGGCATGCAGCAAAAGGCACTTGAAGCTCGCTCTGGGGATGGAGGTCCCCAGAGGTTACGGTGATGGCACGTTGGTGGGGGCACAGGCATGAGAACACAACCTCCCTGGCAAAGGGGCAGAGGGGAGGGAGAGGCACCCGGGGACCCCAGCTCCCTGGCCGTCAGTAGTATCCGCTCAGTAGTCACTCCGGGGAGCTGTGCGCACGTGCCCAGCGGGCGGCCGTGGGTGGGTCAGTAGTGCTCCAGCTTCAGGCTCTTGTACAGGCAGCAGGTGAAGATCATGCCGAACACCTGTGGTGTGGAGCCGACATGAGTCGGCCCGGCCGCCCGCCACCCAGTGTCCCCGCACCCGCTCGGGCCCTCCCTGCCCAGGCCCGCACCTGCACACAGGCGATGCCAAGGCCCACGGCCCCGATGATCCTCAGATGCTCCTGGATGAAGGTCTCCAGCTTGGTGATGCAGCCGCCCTGAGGGGGCAGGAGCGAGGTGGGGGCACTGAAGACAGGCAGGTCCCCCACACCCAGCATCCCTCACCCGGAGCCCAGGCCCCGCCCACCTACCTCCACCCTGTAGATGTTGGAGGCGTGGACCCGCTGACCACAGTGGGTCACCACGGTCTTGCAGCAGCTGTCGGGGACCAGGCGGCCACCGGCCTCCCCAGAGCGGATCCAGTCGCTGTCCTGCCAGTCCTGGGAGTTGTTGCTGCCGCAGCAGTGGAACTGGAGGGAGAAGGCGGCAGGGCTGAGCGCCCGCCCCACCCACCCCGCGGGCTCCCTCGAGGTTCCAGAGAGGCCCCGACCCACCCACCAACCTCCTGCTGCAGCTTGTCCACGGCACTGGTCACGCCCTCGTGGCCTGGCTGGTGGTACCGCTTGGTCATGGTGTCCTTCAGGTTCTCCTTGAGCTCCGCGTTCAGCTGGGGGCAAGGTGGCGATAACTTCAGCCACTGACTAAGACCCTCCGAGGGGGGCAGATGCGGAGAGGTGTGTGGAGGACTGGGGGGGTGGGGGTCCAGGCTCAGGTGCTGGCTGAGGAGGGGGTCAGGTGGGCTGGGAGAGTCCCCCAGGGGAGCCTGGGGAGGGGCTGGGGCAGGGACGGAGCTCCAGATCCTAGGATCACCTGCTTTCCCCCACAAGCCCCTGCAGTGTACCCTACCCCCTGCGACCCGGCCCTCACCTCCAGGGCCTGACGCACAACGGTCAGCTCTGGAGCTCGGGGGTCTATGTGTGCGTGTGTGTCCCTGTGTGTGTGCATCCCTGTGTGGCCTGTCCGGGCCCCTCACCTGCTGGTAGTAGACGTAGGCCAGGATGCCGGCAACAATCTCCAGCAGGAAGATGATGAGGAGCAGGATGAAGTACTGGGCAGGGAAGGGCGCAGTGAGCAGGGGCACAGACACCCCCATCCACAAGTCGCCGCCCTCAGCTCCCAGTGGTCACAGAGTGAGGGCTCCCCTCAGAGCGGGTGTCGTCCCCCACTGGGGGCTCACAGGGGGGCTGGGCAGGTGGGAGGGACACCCCCAGCGAACACAGCAGAGGCGATCCTGCAGTGTCACACTCGACCCCCCTCAGTCCCTTCTCCCCCAGACAGCCGGGGGGAGGCCCCACCCAGGGACCCCCGCCCCCAGTGCCAGCGGCGTCCTCCTGACCGGGCGCAGCAGATTCCGCCGCTCCTTGAAGGTGGCACAGCAGCCCAGGAGACCGGTCACCATGACAACAACGCCAGCCACCACCAGGATGTAGGCTGTGGCCAGGTAGGTGTTTGAGGCCAGCAGGCTGATGTAGTCACTCTTCAGGGCCAGCGTCCAGATGCCCACGGCCATGACGGCCAGACCAGCCAGCTGCGGGCACACCGGTCGGTCCCCACGTGAGCCCAAGACCAGGACCTCTTTCGAGGACCAGCCCCAACCAGCCCCTCCAACTAAGCACGGGCAGAGGGAGGCCCCGAGGTGCCATAACCTCCCGAAGGGTCGGGGGCAGTGCCGGGCCTCACCCAGAAGCAGCAGTTGAAGGTGAACAGCAGGTACTTGAGGCAGACGGTGCCGCACGTGGTCTTCTTCTCGCTGAACTCGCCCATCCTGGTGCTGGGAGGCGGGGGTCAGAGAGCCCTCACACGGGGCCTGACTGGGAGGACAGCCAGACACCAGAGGGGACAAAGGGAGGGATCCGATGCCCAAGCAACCACTGACTCTGGGAACCAGGACACTTCGCAGGAGGGCAGGTCAGGGGACCCCATTACAACCAGGGCAGATGCCTGCTGCCCCCAGCCCTAGAGGGCGGGAGGGCCTGGCTTCCCTGACCAGACCCCTGGGCACAGAGGACCCCCAACCACCAGCGGCTGACTCACCCCCACTGGCAGCCAGGGTAGGAAGCCCCGGGGGGCACCTTGTGGTGAGCTCATGCAGGCCCCGCCCCCCCACCCCACCCCAGCATTCCCCAGGCCCCATGTCACAGGCTGCCTGGGACCTACCTACAGCTGCCTGAGGGGGGGAGGCCACTCAGAGACACTGGCCTACCCCTTACTAGCCATGTGGCCTCGGGAAAGCCCCTCAGGCTTCTGTTAAAGGCCAGACCTTCCTTCCTTCCTCCAGAAAGAGTGGGCACCGTGGCCCTGGCTGGTTTCTCAGTGGTTAGACCGTCAGCTCAGGGGCCAAAGGGTCTCAGGTTTGATTCCCAGTCAAGGGCACGTACCTCTGTTGTGGGTCCCCAGCTCAGTAGGGGCATGTGCCGGAGGCAACCAATCGATGTGTTGGTCTCACATCGATGCTTCTCTCTCTCTCCCCCTCCTCCCTCCCTTCCATTCTCTCTAGAAATCATTGGGAAAAATGTCTTCGGGTGAGGATTTAAAAAAGAAAAAAAGAGTGGGCACTGTGGAGGGTCCAGGCGGGCAGAGCAGGCAGACCCCCCACCCAGACCTCGGGTTTCCTCATTACTGGAAAGGGGACAGACAGGCACACTAGCCCCAGTGAGAAGAGCAGCCACGGGCTGTCCTCAGAGGCACCCCGGCCAGGAACTGCAGCCGCTCTGTAGGGCGGTGGCTACACTGGGGGCGCAGAGAGGCTGTGGGACAGCCGGCGGTGCCCGGGGCCACTTTTCCAGACACAGTAACTCCCACAGCCAGACTCACCGCCCCACCCAGCACTCACCTGGCTGGCAGGAATGGCTCCCGTAAGACAGGTGGACAGCTCCCCAGAAGGTCCCACTAGAAGGGCAGCGACAGATCAGGGGGCTGCCCCAGCTCCGGGCGGCTGGCCGCCCCAGGCGCCGGCTTCCAGAGGAGGCAAAGTCACTCCCAGCAGCAGCCAGGGGAGCGGCCAGTATTTTGGTCTGAGCCAGGGAGGGGCAGGGCAGAGGACATTTCTGGACAGTGCGATCCTGCTAGGAGCCTCACGCCTCCTCCCAGCACCCCACCCCCGGCCTTGGCGCCAACCTGCCCCTGCCCCCTCCCCCACCAGCCGCGGTGCCGCAGCCTGGGAAGCACAGCAGGCGTGGACGGAGTGGGCGCCCCACGCGCGGAGCCGTGCCCCCGGGCCTGCTCGGAGGTCCCAGGCCTTGGGGGACGCTGACTGCGGACACAGATCCAGCCCCCGCGGCCGCACACGGCCACCCGTGGGGAGAGGCCCCTCTTTCCGGGAGAGTCTAGCGGATGTGAACCCCCAGGGAAAGGGCGGCCAGAAATAGTTCCTGCGGCCGGGAACAGAGCCGCCCCACCCCAGTCCCTGGAACTCAGCGCGGCCCTCGGAGGCCCGCGCAACCAGGAGGGGGACCCGGGAGGAATCCTGGCCCTGGGAGGAATCCCGCGTCACCGCGATGAGGTCACCGCCGCCGCCGCCCGCCCACCCACTTGCACCGGGCGGTGGGCGGGCCTGCGGGCGGAGGAAAGGGGACCGGCGACCAGGAACAATGAGTGGGATGCTCAGGTGGGGCCCTTGGCCCAAAGGGACCGCCAGGCCGGTCTGGAGACCCGGGAGGCGTTCCGCCCTCGCCCTGCGGCCCCCCCCCCGCCCGCCCGCACAGCCTCCTGGCGCCCGGCTCCCTCCGGAAAGGGCCTCCCGAGGCGGCGGCCGGGCCTCCGAGCCCGCGCCACGCAGGACTTGGGACTCTCGGCCCCTCCCGGCCGGCCCGGCCAGGTGGCGCACTCACCGGACGTGTCCGAGCCGAGTCGGGCGGGGATAGAGGCTAAGAGCGCTGAGAATGCACGGCCCGCCGGCGGCCTGCGAGGGCGGTGCACCGGTCGCCTACGGCCCCGCCCCGGCCCGCAAGCCCCGCCCATCCCGACAAACCCCGCCCACGGCCAACAAACCCAGGCCCGGCCCGCAAGCCCCGCCCATCCCGACAAACCCAGGCCCGGCCCGCAGGCCCCGCCCATTCCAGCAAGCCCCGCCCCGGCCCGCAGGCCCCCGCCCACGGCCAACAAACGCGACCACAGACCCCGCCCACTGCCAGCAAGCCCCGCCCCGGCCCGCAGGCCCCGCCCATGGCCAACAACCCGGCCTACGGCCCACAGGTCTGAACGCGCGCTCTGCGCGGGCGGGCGGGATACCAGCCGGTGCCGGCGCCTAGAGAGGGTCTCTAACGGGGCTGTGGAGGCCGGGCGAGCTGCAGCCCGGAGGCCTACAGCCTGGCCAGGCCCAGACCCTCAGGAGACGGAGGCACTGAGCTAGGGGCGGGGGAGGGGGGAGGCCGCCAGCCCAGCCAAGGCCTGGACTCTGTCCAAGACCCTGCTGTCCTCCAGGCCCAACTCTTCTTTCTCTCCTCCCAATCCAGGTTCCATCCAGAGGCTACAGGGGTCAGCAGGACAGATGCTGGCCTGGCGTTCGGAGGCCTAGGGTCCCTGTGCGGGATACTCCAGTCTGGAGGGCTCTGGCCTGGCAGTGGTGGGGGGGCTTGAGAAAATCCTGCGGACCCACTAGACTGGGAGGCTGAGTGGGGGCAGGGGGAGCGTAAGGAGGGAAGCTCTCCAGTTGGGGCAGCTCTCCCCCACCTGCCCTGGGCTCAGCGGGCAGCTCCCAGCTCCCCTGGCAGGACCTTGGGCATGGGAGGTGGCTCCAGGCCTACCCCAGGAGGCTCCATGCAGGACTGGCCCGACCCCGGGGGGTTACCCGGAGCTGCGTGAGGGTGGCATGGCCAAGAGATGGTCAGCTGGTCTGGATTGGGAGGAAACCCCACCCAGGGCTCCCTGTGAGCCTGTGGGCCCTGGTCTCCTTGTTCCTACAGAGAGGCCCATGGGACTTCAAGCTTTTATGGGCTGAGAGGGCTTGGGGTCTGACAAGAGATGCAGGGACGCCTACAGACACAAACAAGGACCCACAGCCCCGACTCGGAGGGTGGTGGCCTGTGCCGCACTTGGGCCTGGACGCGCGATGCCTGTGCCCACACACACACAGGAGGTCCAGGAGGCCGCAGTGAGGTTGGTCGAGTTTATTTGGAGTGCTGGACAGAGATGGGTTTGATGGGGGGTGGGGACAGGATGAGGACCGGAGGGGGGCACAGGGGAGCCTGACACCCCCCTCCCCGTTAGTTCCTTCATGTCCGCAGGCAGGCAGGCCAGGCAGCCCACTGGGTAGAGCCCAGGTCCTGGACCAGCAGCCCCAGCCACGATGAGTCACTTTCAAAGGGCAGTTTCTTCAGGGAACGCCCCGTGAGTCACTAGGGCTGGCTGGTCACCGGGCACTGGGAAGGTGGCCTGAGCCACATCTGGGGGGTCGAGCCCAGTTGCTGCAGCAGCAGCAGCAACAGCAGCAGGTGGGCCCCGGCAGGCAGGCCGAGGACAGAGCCTTCCTGGGGCCACTGCCCAGCTGCTTGGTCTCACAGGCGTCCCTCTCGTCGCGTAGCCGCGTGTTCAGCTCCCTGGGGAAGGGAGTCCAGGGACTCTGAGAGGTCTCAGGAGGCAGAATTTTAGGGCGGGGAGTGTGGGCCCGGGCTCTCCCTCAGACCAGGCAGGGGCTGCAGCGAGGGAGAGAGGGCAGGTACCAGGAAGGCCTTCCCGGCAGGAAGCCGGGCAGTGGTCAGGGATGTTTGGGCTGAGCCAGACCGAACCTGAGGAGCGCCAGCTGCCGCGCGAGGCTGAGCTTCTCCTTCTGCATGTTCCGCGAGACAGCAACCACGTCCCTGCGGGCGGGAGGGTGGCCTGGGTGGAGGGAGACGCCGGCGGCGCCCCGCGACCCCCCTAGGGGACCCGGACCCACGCAGACCCTGGCGGCGAGGCTGAGACTTGGGATGCGGATGGAAGCGGCCCAGACCTGAGCCCCCAGCGCGACCCCCGCTTCCACGCGCCCGTGGGCCCCGCCCCCTGTTCGGGACTCGCCCCTGAAGGCCGCCCCCGCCCCTGGCACCGTAGGGTCTGCTCCCGGCGGCCCAGCACTTCGCCCTCCAGCCGGCGGAGCTGCCCCTGCGCCGCCTCCAGCTGCGCCCGCAGCGCCTCGTTGGCCAGCCACAGCTGCGCGTTCTGCGCCTGCGCCTCCCGCTGCTCCGCCGCCCGGGTCTGCAGCTGCTGTTCCAACTGGGGGGGGGGGCGAGACTAGAGAGGAGCCCCCTCTGCCCCGGGCGGCTGCTGTGCCCCTGCCTCCCAGCGACTCCGAGGCTGGGGACGCTGGGGCGCCGGGGGCCTCCAGGACACCGGGGGGGAGGTGGCGGTGGGATGGGGGCGTGGGCCGGGCGCCCGCGACCTTCCCCGGGGCGTGGGCGGCCGCTCACCTCCCGCTGCCGCAGGCCCGCGCGCTCCAGCTCCTGCTCGCGGCTCTGCAGCTCCAGCTCCAGGCGGCCTCTCCGCTCCTCCCGGGGGTGGTCCTGGGACGCGCCGGGGCACCTGAGCCTCCGCGATCCGCGAAGGGACAGGGGCCGGGGGTGGGACGGGGCCCGGGAAGGCGGGGCCCGGGGGGCGCGCGCGCCTGGGATTGGGCTGCGCGGTAACGGGCGGGGCCGCGGGCCCACCTGGCTCCTCAGGCGCTGGCGCTGCTCTCGGAGCTGCTGCTCGGTCTCCTCGTACAGACACCGCACCTCCCTCTCGTGCTCGCTCTCCCGCCTTGGGGTGGGGTGGGGGACGGGGTGAGAGCTGCATGGAGCCTGCCTGTACTGCAGCCCCCAGCCCGCGCCGGCCCCAGCCCTCACCGCCGCAGCGCCTGCTCCAGGCCGGCTCGCTCTCGGGCCGCCTCCTCCAGGCAGGCCGACACTCGCATCAGAACGTCCTCCAAGTACCCCAGCAGCTCGGGTCGCTCGCGCTGCAGCCGGGTCCAGAGCAGCCGCACCGCCCGCTGCCTGGAAGGGCGGGCAGGGGCTGAAGCCGAGGTGGGGGCTCCGCGCCCGCCCCGAGATGACCCTCTGCAGCCCCGGGCCAGCCAGGCGCACTGGCCGCGTCCAGGGCCTCCCTCTCCAGGGTGCCTTCGCCCCTGCCAGGGGTCTGCTGTGCGCGGCTGGCTTGGCAGCGAGGGGTCATGTACAGGCGGGTCTGTGCCCAAGTGTCGGAGGCCGAGGCCCTGTGACCCGCGCCACCCCTCCCAGCAGCCCTGACTGCTGCCTCCTAAAATGCAAATTCTGCGGGAAATCACACCCGCCCGCCCAGGTGGTGGCAGCTGAGAGGGAACCTCAGGGCCAGACCCCGCCTGGGACCATGCCCAGAGCAGGCATGGGGGGATGTGAGCAGGCAGCATGCAGACCAGGGAGCTGGGGCAGGACCAGCACAGACTCACTCGATCAGGACCCGGGCCACCCCCAGCTGCTCCAGCGCCGAGAGGAACCTCTCCTCCTCTTCCTCCTCCTCCTCCAGGGAGCCCCCCGTGCCTGGCCCCTCGGACCAGCCCGACTCAAAGGTTTCCTCAAGAGCCCCCGAGGGCTGTGTGCCCTGGACCGACTCTGCCCCCACAAACTTCCCTGTGGGCATGGGAAAGAGAGTACCGGACTGTGGGTTACCACCCTGGCCCAGCCGCCACTGCCCACCCCCCCCCCCCGCCCTACACACACACACACACACACACACACAAACATATCCTGCCCTGTCCATGAGCCCAGTTTCCTGTTTTTCTTCCTTATTCTGGGCTGATTCTTAGCCTGGGAATGGGAGGTGGCGGCCAAACTCAGGCCAGAATGGACAGCTGGCTCCCAGCCCACCTGGATTTGGCACAGCAGCGAGGTGGCGCGCAGGAGGGACAGCGGCACCCAGGCCTCAGCAGTGGGAGGGGGGGGCAGGGGGCTTTCTGTGGGGCCTTCCAGCACTGCCTGTGTGTGCAGACACTGGACAGGCACAAGTGGGCCCCCAGGGCCCCCACATGCACCAGGGGAGGGTCCCTGGGTGGGGGTCAGGGTGGGGTCAGGAAAGGCTCACCCAGGCCGAGGCAGAACTCCCGGGCAGTGAGGAAGCCCGTGCGGGCCTGGTCCAGGCTCTCGAACACGGCCTCGAGCTGCTCGGGCGTGAGGAGCAGGTCGCTCTGCAGGCCCTGGCGGACAGACACAGGCTGAGCGGCCAGGGCCAGCCCCGCCGGGCACCCCTCCCGGGACGGGGGACTCACCTGCAGGTCGTGCCGGGTGATGAAGCCCTTGGCCTCCTTGTCACACAGCAGGAACAGCTCCTGGGCCTGCGCCAGCATGGCGGCCCAGGGCCCCACGGAGCCTCCCTCCTGCTCCCCCTCCTCCTCCTGGGCCTCCCCAGGGCTGGCCATGAAAGTGGGGTCTTGGCCGTCGGGTGCTGTAAAGCCAAGGAGTCGGGGGCTGAGCAGAGCTCTTAAGAAATGGGGGGGGGGTAGAGAGAGGGTAAAGGCCAGGGTGGCTGAGGGCTGAGCTGGGGCCCTTGGGACACAGGGTTGGGCAGAGGAAGGTGGGAGAAGGCCTGGCCCAGGTCCAGGGAGGAGGGGCAGCGGGGAGGGTCTGGCCCGCTTGAGGGAGATGCCATGGGCTCGGCTCGGGGTGTGCCGGGTGGGGGGCTGCAGGCTCTGGGCTTGTGCGGACTGTGAGGGGCTAGAGCTGCGGGCCCAGGAGGGAGCCGAGGAGAGGACTGGCTGGGAGAGGGGCCAGCTCGGTGGGAGGCGGGAGTCCATGGAAGACCTTGTGATGGCAGCTGAGGGCACCGGGCTTGGGTGAGGGAGTGGCCATCGGGGAGGAGCTGAACGGGTCCTGGCGTTGGGGACGCGGGGACGGGGCGAGGGGCTGACCAGTAGGAGCACTCGGCCAATCCTGCCCGCTGCTCAGCCTGCCCTGGGCCTCGGGCCCTCCCGGCACCAGCTGGCAGGTGGATCGCCCTCCGGTCCCTCCCTCCCGCTCCTCCCCGCCCACCCGTGCGCCAGGCTCCCGGGTGCAGGTGAGGGTCCCGGCCTGGACAGGGCGCCTTCCATGGCCCTGGTCAAAAATACCCCGAGTCCAGGCTTAGCAGACTCCTCAGCACGAGGCTTTGCCCCCTCCAGACGCGCCCCCTCCGGGCTCAGGACCTCCCGGTCTCCCCCGCAGGGCGCCTCGCCCTGGATCCCCTAACCGGAGCCACCTTCTTCCCCCGACGCCCTGTCCGGGTTTTCCAGCGCCAACCCCGGGTCTGAGGTCCTTCCCCAGCTCAGAGCTGGTGCCCCCCGGTTCCTGGGGGCTGAGCGGGACGCGATACCCGCAGGCGGGTCTGAGGAGGCGCGACCCGCACCCGGGCCGAGCCGCCCCCCACCCTGCGCCCCCGCAGCACCGGCGCCCGCGGCTCCCCGGCCACAGGGCCATCCCGGCGGAAGCTGCGTTTCGGCCGGACGCGGGGAGCGGGAAGGAAGGGCCGCCGGGCCCCGCCCCGTGGGCGCCCCGGAGCCCCTGACCGCCCCGCGCGGGGTCGGCGCGCCCTGCAGGCCCCGGAGGGACCCGCGAGGCGCCTACCTGCGCGCTGGCCGCCGCCGCACCTGCCGCCACCTGGCCGCTCCTCCCGGAAGGCGGGCGCGGCGGGGGACGCGGGGCGGATCGGCTCCGAGACCCCGCGTGGGCCGGCCCCGGGCGGGCGGGGCGCCCCGCTGCTGTCGCCTGTCCCCGCCTCTCGCCTCGCTCCCCACCCTCCCGCGACCTGGCCCCGTCCCGGCAGAGACCCCGCGGACGGTGGGGCGAGGTGACCCAGGCTCCTGGGGACCCTCCTCGTGCGGGGCCAGGTCAGGGGGGCATGTCCGGAGGGTCCCGATTTAAGGCGCTAAAAAGTGCATGGGAGACCGCGCAGGAAACACCCGACACCCCCAATGGTGTGGGCGGCTTTCCTCTCTTCCCTATACTTTCCCACTTGGCTTCTCCCCGTCTTTAAACAACACACACGTGACATGCTAGAAAATGACATTTAAATCAACAGCACAAAGGCCGGGAGGTGTGAGGGTGAGGATGGGGCGGCTCGCTGGGGCTGAGAGGAGCTGGCGGGAGCCTGGTGTGACCTCCCTGCTGGGGGAGAGAGTCCCCCCCCCTTCCCTAGGCCCCTCCCCAGCCCCAGCTGGCCCCGCACCCACCTGGAGGGCCTGGCCTGGGGGCTGGAGGCCTCTGCTTCTCCAGGGCCCCGGGATCCTGCTGAACTAGAACAGGTTGGGCCCATAGGACGGGACCTTGAGACAGAGGGGGGGCGGCCCCTGGCACACGGGAGCGCCCGGGACCTGCCCAGCCGGCTCGCCCAGTCCTGCAGCCCCACCACCGACCGTTATTGTTGGCTGGGGGCTGCCATCGCCACCCCAGCCGCAGCCGCCCACACAGCCCATCCATGTCTGACCGGGAAGCAGGTGGGGCTGAACCGCAGGACTAAGAGCTCTGGAACGTTAGCCAAACACCAGGCTGTCCCCGCACCCTCGCCCCCTGGGCTCCTGGTCATCGGGGAGGGCTGGCGGAGTTCCCCCACTGCCCCGAGCCGAGGGGACTTTCAGGAAACCATGTCTCTCCCAGAACCAGGTCCGGCCCCTCCAGCTCAGACCTCACCGTATCCCTGGCCCCTGCTGTGTATTGGCAGGAGCCTGGGCCCCTGAGGATGAGGAGGGGTTCAGGGGAGCAGGAACATGTGTGCACCTGGCCAGCAAGGCTTCCGACGACAAGGCAGGCCCAGCCCGCACACAAAGCCCTGCTCCAGGGGAACCTCACCCTCCGCGGCCCCCACCCCGTCACCGCGGAGTGGAGGTGCAGACACCACCTTTTGTAAACACGTCTTTTTTATTCAGCGAGGATCTTGGTCTCAAATATTTCCACTGGCCCTTGGGAAGCTGCGCCCAGGGGTCAGCCAGCAGGCCTCAGGGCAAAGGGGGGCAAATGGATGTGAGGAATGGGCTGCAGCCCAGGGGGCCCCAGGCCGGAATGCTGGCCTCAGCAGAAGGGACCCTTGGAAGCCGGGATGGAAGCTGTACCCACACTGGTCAGCTAGAAGGGGTCACATACAAGGAGGACGCAGGGGCTGAGCTGTGGCCTTTATTACATCTGCTTCAGCGAAAATAAATAATTCTTCACACATTCTTCAGTATTCTTCAGTGAAAAACGCGGAGGGAGGAGCAGGTGCAAAGTTCTAGGGAGTAATACTGCCCGGACCACCGGGCCCCCTGTCCTGCCCTAGGGCGGCCGGGAGTGGATGTTAAGGCACAGGTGAGGGGCCCTCTGTGGCGAGGGGAGGGGCGCTGCACACCCCGCCTCGCCTCCGCAGTGCAGCAAGTGAGTGGTTTGTGGAGGAGCTGACAGCCAAGTCCCTTCTCCCAGCTGTGAGGCCCATCTCCCCCTCCCCCAGGCATGGAGGGAGGCGGGAGGGGGTCTCAGATGACCCCAGGGCCCCGCCTCATGGGGCAGGGAAGCTGGAGGGCCTGGCCCTCAGCACTGGGACCCGGGGGGCTGGGAAGGCGGGAGCCAGACTCTCAGCAAGGGGGCGGGTGCTGCGGGGGCGCGGGGTTGGTGGGGGCGGGGGTGCGCATGCGCAGGGCATCGGGCGGGAAGGCCACGTTGGTGCAGAAGAGGCCGAGCAGCATCTGGCGCTGGCACTCCTCCCACTTGGCCAGCGTGTCCACCAGGGAGAGGTTGCTGCGCATCCAGCCGGGCAGCGCCTCGCAGTAGGCGGCGTAGGACAGCGGGACAGAGGGCAGCGACTGGGCGCGGCGCAGCTCCACCTGCTCCTCCAGCCTGCGGGGGGTTGGGGGGTGTTAGTGGGGGGCCATTACAGTGAGGCTGTGGCCCCCGTGAGCACAGCAGCCACGGCTTACCTGGAGGGCAGGCGGCTGCCCAGCTTCCTCTTGGCACGCATCACCAGGTACTGGCAGATGCTGCCCGTCTGCTCCCTCATCCACCGGATGTCCTCGGGCACGTCGGGCAGCCACTCCAGCAAGCTGGGCGGGTGGGAGGCATGGCCTCAGGGTCAGGGCCTGTCCCTTGCTCATGCCCCACCCTTGGCCCTGACATCTCTATCCTCCCCCTACCAGCTGCCTCTTCCCCAGGGTGACCACCCACAGGAATGGTCCCCAAGTTTGGTCCAGGCTCCTCTCCTGACCGCCCCCTTCCTGTACCGGATGGTGAAGGACACAGCGCTCTCCAGGGGCAGAGTGTAGGGCATCATCATAGCTGTGGCCAGGCGCACGGGCAGCATGTTGGAGAGTGTGGTCAGCAGGTCTTTGGGCTCCATGCAGGCCTCCAGCAGGGCTTGGGGGGAGCAAGAGGGAGGCTGACCACCAGTGGGGGAGGTGGGGACAGCCCTGCACTGCTCCACCACCCTCCCCATGGCCCTCCACCCACACTGAGCTGAGCCCCCCACGCACCCTCATTGAGCCATGCCCTCCACCCGCACTGAGCCGAGCCCCCCACGCGCCCTCATTGAGCCTTCCCCCCACGCACCCTCATTGAGCCTTCCCCCCCACGCACCCTCACTGAGCCTTGCCCCCCACGCGCCCACACTGAGCCGTGCCCCCCACGCGCCCTCACTGAGCCGTGCCCCCCACGCGCCCTCATTGAGCCGTGCCCCCCACGCGCCCTCACTGAGCCGTGCCCCCCACGCGCCCTCACTGAGCCGAGCCCCCCACGCGCCCTCATTGAGCTGTGCCCCCCACGCACACGCACCCTCATTGAGCCGTGCAGGCAGATGTTCCAGGATGTGGTCCTCCACGAGAGCCCTCTCCACTACCATCACAGCTTTCTCCTGGTCCTCATCCTGGCGGACAGGGGGCTTGGCAGGGGGCAGTGCCAGCAGGGGATTGGGCCTATCCAGGAGGCCTGGTGGGGAGGACCAAACATGTGGTCAGCTCAGCGGAGGGGGCCATGGTGCAGAGCCCCCCGCCCCCAGGGCCCGGCCCCACACACCATTCCTCCGCAGGAAGCGCAGGCCGTCCCGGTAGCCCTGCTTGCACATCTCCCGCAGCACCTGAGGGCAGGGAAGTGGGAGCAGGAAGTCAGACACACCCCGTCTGTCCCTGGGGTCCCTGCAAACCCCCACCCCTCCCCACCACAAGCTAAGGGATCCAGGACCCGGGACAGATCCAGGCTGGAGAGGCCGCCCCCGTGGAGAGGTCGTGCAGGCCACAGGCTTCTTTCCCAGCCCTCAGCAGAGGCTGCCCTGGCCCCCCGCCCTGTCACTCAGGAGCGGTCAGAGGGGCAGCTTTCTCCCCAGGACCAGGACTAGGTGAGGCGGCGAAACCAGCGGCTCACCATGGGCTCGGGCGGGAACAGGGCCTTGGAGAGGCGGTAAAGGTTGCGCAGGTTGAACTGGATGCTGGTGTTGGTCACCCGGAGCTCGTGGATGTTGGTGGAGCTGTCCTGCGGGCAGATGTCACTCTCGCCCGAGAAGGGGGACACGGTGATGGTGTTCTTGAGCTCATAGAGCGGCAGGTTGTCTGAGATGCCACCGTCCACGTAGCGCTGAGGGGGCAGGGACACACGGTCACACGGTGAGGGGCCGGCAGAGTGGCTGGCTGCCGCACGGGCCCCACCCAGTGGCTGTTTCATTTGAGCCTTTCACACACTAGGCACCGGCCACGGCCGCCCTGGGCGCTGAGAAATAGCCAGACATTGGGGCAGGGGGGGAGGGGTGCAGTTACAGGAAGTGTAAGTGGCCACGGGCTGGCCTGGCTCTTGAGTAACTCCGGGGAAGTGAGGCAACAGGCAGTGGCCGGAGTGAGGGGCTGGGGGACAGCTTCCTCCTCACCCTCGTCCCTCAGCGCCCGGTGGGTCTCGTCACCCAGAAAAGGCACCCACATTCACTTACTACGCCCTGGAGGATGGGCGGGATGAGGCCGCAGTACACGGGGATGAAGGTGCTGCAGACGTTGGCCTGCGGGAGGACAGAGCGGGTGGTGAGCGGGGCTTTGGGGTGGCGGTGCCCGGGTGACCCCTGCAGGGCCCACCTGGATGAGCTCCTCCTTGGAGCTGAAGTGGTAGATGATGACGTTCTCGCCGTCCGAGACGCGGGTCAGGGAGATGCCCAGGCGCCCGCTGGCGCGCTCGTGGCTGTCGGCGGGCAGGGTCTTCATCAGGCAGCTGCGGATGGTCTTCACCAGGTTGAAGGAGGGGTGCAGCGGGCCCAGGAACCGCTTCCGGGCCTCCTTAGACACCTCGATGATGTTGGCACCGGCCTCACCTGGGGCACAGGGCCAAGGGTCAGGGGCCAGAACTCCTGGACTTAGCACCTCCCCATGGCTCCATGCCAGTGTCTCTGGGCACATCGACTGGTGGCATCCCCTCCACCCTGGAGGAATCCCAGTGTCCAGCAGGGGGCCCGGCCCACAGTTGGGACTTTTGCCACCTGCCCCTGAAGAGAGAGGCAGGCCACACCCCCCCCTCCCGGGAAGACAGACAGCGGGGCTGCCAACTGGGGCTGGACCTGCCCTCTGCCCTCTGCCCGGTTGTTTCCCAACAGCCTGCCCTGGTCCGTGAGTCACCCGGTCTGGCCGCATGTGGCACTCAGCCTGGGGTGCGGGCAGCTGAGGCTCAACTCTGACCAGCCTCAGCCTTTACCCACTTGGCCAGATCCAGACCCCCAAAACCCAGCGCAGCCCAGGGGTTCCACAGGGTGGAAAGAGTGGGGTCCCACCACCACGGGAAAGCACAGTGTGTCCCACTGCAGCCAGGTGCAAGCAGCCCCCTAACACTCCTCTTGGGGGCCGTGGGGGCCAGCCTAGGATACAGCTAGAGTGGGAGGGGCCCAGGAGTGGTGAGGAGCAGAGGGACCTGTGAGGAGCTGAGGACCAGGCCCTCCTCCAGGCCACACCCAGGGCAGAGTGAGCGGTGTGGGCGGCACCTGCCACCCCGGGGGCTCCAGCTGCCCGAGACCACTGTTCACTTGTGGTCTCGCGTCCCTGCGCGGAGGAGGGAGCGGGGCGCTGGGCGCTGACAGCCCGCCCAGCCCCCCCGACGGCCCCGCTCACCCAGGCAGGGCCGCCCTGGCCGGGTGGCTCAATTGGTTGGAGTGTCGGCCTGCACACCAAAAGGTTGCCGGTTCAATTCCTGGTCAGGGCATGTACCTAGGTTTCGGGCTCATTCCCTGGTTGAGACACGTACAGGAAGCAACTGATTGATGTTTCTGTCACATCAATGTTTCTTTCTCTCTCTCTCCCTTCTAAAATGAATAAAAACATATCCTTGAGTAAGGGTTTAAAAAAAAAAAGATAGATTATGGTTGATAATCTCTCACTATAAAAAAAGAAAAAGATACCCTAGCCAGTTTGGCTCAGCGAATAGAGCTTTGAACTGCAGACCGAAGGGTCCCAGGTTCAATTCCGGTCAGAGGCACAGACCTCGGTTGCAGGCTCCTCCCTGGCCGGGCCCTGGTCGGGGCACATGCGGAAGGCAACCAATCGATGTGTCTCTCTCACATCGATGTTTCTCTCTGTCTTTCCTTCTCTCTTCCACTCTCTCTAAAAATCAATGGAAAAATATCCTCCATTTTTTGGGTGAGGATTAACAAAACAAAAGAAAAAGAAAAAAAGAAGAGGTGTTCTGAGAGTGGTGTGTGGGGTGGGGGAGGAGTCATGTCCTCAATTGGGTACCAGGGACCTGGGGTCTCTCTCTCTCTCTCTCTCTCTCTCTCTCTCTCTCTCTCTCTTTTCAGAGAGGAAGAGAGAAGGAGAGAAAGATAGAAACATCAACGATGAGAGAGAATCATGGATGGGCTGCCTCCTGCATGCCCAACACTGGGGATTGAGGCTGCAACCCAGGCCTGTGTCCTTGACCGGAATCCAACGGGGGACCTTTCAGTCCACAGGCTGACGCTCTTCCCACTGAGCCAAACCGGCCAGGACCTGGGTGTCTCCCGAAGCCAGCGAGGGGACTGAGGACTCTGGTCTGAAGGCCTCCTGAGAGGGAGGGGTCCCCTCCCCAGGAGTGTGGAGGCATGCTCCCACCCCACCCCTCAGGGCAAAGGTCATGGGAAGGAGGCAGGGGAGAGCCCCGCACAGGCTCCTGCCGGGCGGGGCACTGATGACCCCTGGGTCACCTTGCTGCCCAGAGTGGCGGGGGCTGGGCAGCACTCCCAGGACTCCTGGACTGTAAACACTCAGGCACCGGGAAGTGTGTGTGAGTGGAGGCGTCCTTCCCGGCACACTCACACCTCTGCCCGCCCCGCGCGGGGCGGAGAGCCCAGGACCACCAGCCACCCCAGGGAAGGGCCCAAGCGGAGGGCCACAGCCGGGCCCCCAGCCCCCGTGGGCGGCATGCAAGGTGGAAGGGGCGCCGGGCCCAGGCCGGGCCTGCTGGCTCCTGCTCCAGGGGCCTCAGACGAGGTGCTCTTCAGAGGCCCCCCCAAACCCCGGGACATGGCAGCCTGGAATGCCCGAGCCCCAGGACGCGGTGACCGCTAGCACCTGGTCCGGCACCCGGCCAGGGACAAGGGGGCAGCGCAGGCCCCGCCCCCTGCTCTCACGGCCCCGCCCCCGAGTTAATTTCTCTTCCCAATAAAATAGCCTCCGTTGCACCTGCCCGCCCCCAGCCCCTGCCCCGGAGGCGGGCCTGGGCGACAGCCTGGCCCCAGCAGCGCCCAGGACCAGGCGCCCCAGGAGCAAAACAAGCCAGGCCCCGCCCCCCGCCGGCACCCCGATGGCACCGCGTCCGGGTCCCGCGTCCCTGCGCGGAGGAGGGAGCGGGGCGCTGGGCGCTGACAGCCCGCCCGGCCCCCCGGCGGCCCCGCTCACCCAGGCAGGCCCCGGTGACCAGCGCCGTGGCCGTGAGCGCCCCGGCCGAGGCGCCGTAGATGTGCGTGGCGTTGGCCACCAGGAAGGGCGCATGCTCGCGGAGGCAGGAGGCCACGCCGATGTGGTAGACGCCGAGGAAGCCGCAGCCCGCGAACGAGATATTCCACGTCGTCTCCCGGGGGGACGTCGCGTCCTTGGGGAACATCGCGGCGGCCCGCCGGCCCGGGGTCTCCGGAGGCCGGCCTGGCCGTCTGCTCGCCGGTGGCGCGGGGCCGGCCGCCCGTTCGCAGTCTATTTCTCTTCCAGGGTCTCCGCCGTAGAGGCGGCGACGCTGCGCAAGGAGGCGGCAGAGACGGTGTTTTTAGAGGTTGGTGGGCGGGGCCGGCGCGGGGCGGGGCCGTCACACGCGGACCAATCGGGGCGCGCGGGGAACGGCCGCGCCCTCGGGGGCCCGGGAGCCCCGCCCCCGCCCGAAGGCCCCGCCCCCGGGCCTGAGCTGCCCCCTCGGCCGCGGTCCGGGCCTCTGGGCCCTGAGCTGCCCACACCTGCGGCGGCAAAGACGGCGGCCTGGCCCCGGCCTCCTGCCCCTTCCCCGTCCGCCATCGTGGGCGGCGGAGGGGACCCGGAGGCCGAGGAGGGTGCGGAGGAGTGAGGCCGCCCGGGGTCTGTGGGCCTGGAGCCTCGTGGAAGTCTGGACACTCTCGAAAGGAGGGCCCTGGTGTTTGGGCAGCGTCCTCTGCCTCCCTCAGGGTCCGTCTTCGACACCCACTCCCCAAGGGGTGACCCCCAGGACCCAGACTCATCCCCAGACCCACCCATAACACCCAGGGCCGGATACTCACAAACAAAGAGCTCACAATCGAGGCGGACCCCCTGACGTCCACACCCCAGCCCCTCCCCCGCCCCGCGGCCCCTCCGCACCTGGGCACCCACCTGGGTTCTACCTGCGTCCGACCCCAGCTCCTCAGACTGTGCCTCTCCCTGGGTATGACTGGCCCCTGCCTCGCCCCCGCTCAGTGCCCCAGCAGGTGGAGCAGCGGGTGATGTCACGCTGCCTCCAGTTCCGCATTTTTCTCCTGGACTGTTCGTGCCACAGACCTAGCCTGGTGGGATCCCAAGCCAGCCCTGCACCTCACCCCGGGCTGTTTACGCTGGGGTGGTGGAGAGGCAGGGTGCCCAGATGGTGCCGGGGTGCAGCCCCCGCCAGCCAGGGTCAGGCCCAGAAGCCAGAGTAGGGCCTCCCCAGGACATGGCCATCTGGGGTCATGCTGTCCAATCCTCGGCCACTGCTCCCAGGCACCCATACTTGGCACCAACAGGGTGCCAGGCAGGGGGACCAGCACAGGGCAGAGCAGTGAACAGTCAACCCAGCCCCAGCCCTTCTGGGGCAGGAGGGGGACAGAAGTTGTTTACATAAACTCAACACGAGGAGGGAACGGGGGACAGGGTGCGGGGCAGTTAACTCAGAAAGGGCACATGGCTACTCTCAGGCTACCCGACTGCGTGTGCAAAGGCCCTGGGCGGGAAGGGGACTGAGAGGGGAGCCGGGCCTGGGCACTGGGAGGGAGAAGCAGGGGATCTCACTGAAGGAATCTTAGAAAGACTTGCCCTCTCTCCCATCCCCCAATGCCTTGGATGCAGGTACAGGACCAAGGGTGTGGCCCCATCAGGATGGCCAGGGCCTCTGGTGACTGAGTCCTTGGGGACGCTGCTGGGGCAGCAGGGGGCAAAGAGTGTGGCACAGCGGGGATAAGGCCAGCCTGGGAAGTTCAGGGGGTCACCAGGGTGGTTAAGAGGAGAGCTGGGCCCAGCCGGTGTGGCTCAGTGGTTGACTGTCTACCTGTGAACCAGGAGATCACGGTTCAATTCCTAGTCAGGGCGCATGCCCAAGTTTCGGGCTCGATCCCCAGGGTGGTGTGTGCAGGAGGCAACCGATCGATGATGATTCTCTCATTGATGTTTCTATCTCTCTCTTCCTCTCCCTCTCTTTGATACCAATAAAAATATAATTTAAAAATATATATATACAATTTTTAAAAAGGGGAGGGGGGAAGGGGAGCTGGGCAGTGCAGGCTGAGCCTCCCCCAACCTGCTCCAAGGAGTCCTGCCTGCTTCATTGGGACCGTGGGGTCTTGGGGGATGGCACTGCCCCAGTGCAGAGACCTCTGCCCCCATTTCCACACCAGGGTTGAACTGTTTTGGGTACATATCCCTCCCTCCGGGCCTCTGGGACGTCAGCTCTGGAGCCAGGAACAGGGCGGCCCTTCCTGGAATCCTGGCTGGGCGGGAGGAACCCTGGTGTCTGGTGTGCGGTGGCCATGCCAGCGAGTGTCCACCCCCCACCCCCCACGCTGTCCTCTGGCCCACACAGGGCCCTTCTCCTCAGGGTCTGCGGGTAGCCTTGTGAGCTCCGCCCTGGACCCTGGGCCCACTTCTCTGCTGGGCCTCCTACCCAGCCTGGGACAGGGGCCCCACCCCACATGCCACTTGCCCTCACAGCACCTGCTGCCAGGACCTCTGCAGTGGTCCCTTCTCTAGGCCCCGTGTCCCACCCACCAGGAACTTGGCTTCTACATCCTCCCGTAAGGCCCTAGGCCAGTGGTTCCCAATGGGGGGCAATTCGAGAATGAGGTATTAACAGTTTTCTGATTTCTTATGGTTCTAGGGGCCTCATGTACAGTATATATATTTTGTGGCACATTCATGCATTTCAGTTCTCTGTTTTGAAAGTTTGCTATTTTTTGTATCACTACACGTTATTATTTTTTAACAGTTTCTTAGTGATCTCTTCCCCCAGGACTTCCACTGTCCGTTCATTCTTTTTCTTTCACGGATGCCATGTTCTCTGGAAGCTTCAGACCAAGTTCACGGCCTTTAGACTCCCTCCACGTGAAGAGCTCACTTTTGAATAAGAATTATGTCACAGAGGGTGTCAGGATTTCAGATGCTGAAGGGGGGTGTGCCCAGAAGCTGGGGCCCACTGCCCGAGGCCTGCTCCCGGCCTTCCTTCCCTCCCCGCCTTACTCGCTCCCTGCCTGAGGCCTTGTTCTGCTCATTCCTTTCCCCATAGAACTAGCCCAAGGGGCTCTTCACACAGGTGCGCACCCCAGTAGCTGCTGACCCAGGGCCTCGGGAGGGGGAAGCAGTGTCTACTGAGGGGCCAGGGGTAGGCCCACCCAAGACGTGAGCACATGGCCCAGGTGAGCTATGTACCACAAGCACTTCACATTCGCCCAGCAGAGCCCGTGGTGGACTGGATCCCCCACCCTCAGACGCCCAGGGACCACACAGGCCGCTCGCATAATACACATGCGTCTGGGGGAACTGGTGGCCTCTGTCCACCTCAGAGCACTGGAGACCACCCACTGTTGCTTTTAGGAAGTTCATTTATGGATCTGAGCGCGAAGGGGGCGGGAGAGAGAAACGTGGATGCACTGTTCCATGTGTCTGTGTTCACTGGCGATTCTTGTGTGTGCCCGGCCAGACCAAACCCGTGACCTCGGTGTGGCCGGATGATGCTCTAACCAACTGAGCTGCCCGGCTAGGGCGCCCACCGTGGCTTTTCAAGTTCCCTGGGTGTCCCCTGCAGGCGTCACTGAGTCCTCAGGAGCCAGGACCACGCAAGGAGGCTGGTGTCCCCTCCTGAGCCTGTCCAGGGATGGCAACATCCAGGACCCACAGGAAGTGTCCCCGTCCCCCGTCCCCCCCCTCCCCCCGCACCAGCTCTTGGGCCACAGCTCCTCCCCGCTGGGGGTCCCACAGCTGCCTTGCACCAGGCGCGAGTGCAGAGGCCAGGCTCTGACAAACGGTCACAGGCCGCTCAAGGTGTATGTAAAAAGGACTTTATTTGCAGGGGAACGAGACTAATCAAACAAGCCAAATCCCATGTCGTCATCCGACTCCTCGGATTCCTCCTTCTTCTCATCTTTCTTCTCCTCAGCTGTGGGGAAAAGACCACAGTGAGCAAGGCAGGCAGTGCAGGCCAGGCTCCCAGATACTCCAGGGCACCCACAGCACCAGCTGCCTGAGCCGCCACTTACCTGCAGCTGGGGCAGAACCAGCAGCAGGAGCTGCAGACCCGGGGGCGGCGGAGACGGCCACAGCCCCTCCAGCGGGAACGCTGGCCAGCTTGCCAATACCTAGGAACCAGAGAAGGGAGTGAGAGCAGAACAGCCGCTCAGCCTAAAGGCTACTTCAGAGAGAAGACAGCCACCAAGCGCCGGTGTAACAGGCTGCCCCGCTCTCCCAGAAAGACGCTCCGCCACGCCCCAGCCCCAAAACTTCCCATCTGGGAACTGGGCTTCCAGGAATTGGCCCACAAGAAGCTGGGCCATAGCTCCCTACACTGGGGTCAAATTGGACAAACATGTTTATGGCCAGGCAGGGACCTAGTCTGCTGCCCCAGTGTCCAGATACTCGTTCCCAGCAGTGAGCTCAGATGAGGCTTTTGGCTGAGCTGGCTCTTGTCCTGGCCAGTCACATGTCCAGGGACAGGAATGGCTGCCCCAGCAGCTCAATTTCCAAACAAGTCCCATCACCTCCACCCTGGCGCCACCAGAAAACAATCCACCCAGCAAAAGGGAGCAGGGGCCTGTGGTCACCCCTGACACCAACCCCCTTACAGAGGGCACGTGGAGAGACTTGTTTACCAGGCCCAGGTCTCCAAACACTAGGCCAGGCAGCCAGGCCCAGGGAGAGCACAGGCGCCCCCTAGCGTCCTCTCTCTGCGTGTCCAGAAGTGCCCCTGGCATGAGCCCAGGAAAGCCGTGCTCACTCCTCGGGGCAGGATTCTAGGTTGCTCTGGTCCACAAGCGAAACCTGAAGGCCACAGGCGACCAACAGGAATTAGGATGGACCATGGAAACCAAAGCCCCGCACAAGCTCACCCTGGGCGATGACATCTTCGATGTTCTTCCCGTTCAGCTCGCTGATCACCTGGAGTGGAAAGCCATGAGCAGGAGTTACCAGGCATCCGACCTGCACGCCCCCCTTCTGGAGCCAAGGCGGGGCTGGCCGCGGGAGCAGGACAGGAGGAAATGCCAGGCCCCGCTAGTTACCACGCACACGTGGGTTCTCCGAACCGAGATCCGCTGCAAGTGGGAACTTATACATCTCTGTAAGTTACTGCTCAGACACAGATGCAAAATATCTTGATTTATACCCAATGTATGTCAAAATAACACCTTAATTAATTCGGGCGAAGAAGAATGGCTCTCAAATACCTTCCCCTTTACATTTCTTAGAACGTGGCAGTTACCGAAGAATTTTAAGTTACGCGAGACTTGCATTGTGCTTCTACTAAACCACGCTGGCCTTTTGTTCCCGTGGGGCCGTATCAAGGCCTCCACGCCACACTTTCCCCAAAAAGCACTCGGATCGGGGAGGAGAGGGACCCCTCTGTGCAGAGGAACCGTCGGCCGGGGCCCGGCGGGCGGCTACCTTGTTGAGCCGGTCATCGTCCGCCTCGATGCCCACACTGTCCAGGATCTTCTTGATGTCCTTGGCGCTGGGGGAGGCATTGCCCCCGAGGGCGGCCAGCAGATAGGAGGCAACGTAGCGCATCCTGGGCGGTGGAGAGAGCCGTGGCGTTACCGTGAGGCCTCCCGCCCCCACCCCGGCCCGAACGCGGCTGCGCGTGGCCCGGCCTGGGGGCCCCCACCGACGCCACCCCGTGCCCTGCCCGCCCCCTAAGGCCCCCGTCCGGCCAACGGCCCAGTTGGGTCTCTCCACTCACTCGGCGGCGGCGGAGGGGCCTCGCGCGTGCGACCGCGGCGGCGTCAGGCAGGGAAAGGAAGGCGCCGGCGCGGGGGGCGGGGGTAATCCGCTACCCAGAAGCCTCCGGGAGCTACACTCCTTGCGCCCTGGCGGCGCCTGCGAGTGACGTCACAGGCGCTCGGCCAATGAGGACGCTGGAGAAGCCATCGTCCCGTCGGGTCCCGCAGCCGCCCCAGCAAAGGCTAAGAGCACTTCCGAGGCCGCCTTCGTATACAGTGTGGGGCACACGTCCCCCGGAACCCCTGCGGCGGCGGAACGGAGCGGGGCGCGAGCCCGAGCGGAGCTTCTCTCTTCAGCCTGCCACGCGGGGCCTGCACGCTCCCAACATGCAGCGCGGCCGCCACGCCCACGACGCCTTCCTTTGCGACAGCGGCCAACGCAGCCGGTAACTACAAGTCCCATCGTCCAGAGCGGCCGGAAGCGCTGCTCCCGGCGGGAGCGACACGTGGGTCGCACTGAGGCTGCGCAGGTTCAGCCGCTGCGCTTCCGGCTTTGGCAGTTCCTGGCCGCTGGGACCGAGGCCTCATGTCCGGTGGGCTCGAGCCCTGGCCCTCCTGACCCAGTGAGGCGGGCGAGCCGCTCGTCGCACTGATGTGACGGAGCCGAGCCGTCTGGGCCCAGTGGCTGCTCCTCTGCGCCGCCCTGACTGTGTCGGCTCAACTCTGACCTCACACGGACATCAGCATGTGTCACCCACTCACTGCTCCGTGTGGGACCCTGCAGCGGCCTGGGAGGGAATAGACCCAACCTGCTTCCGCAGAACTTGGGTCCTAGTGCGAACACACGCAGAGAAAACAAACCAGGATGTCCCTGGCCGAGCTAGACCCTGAAGGATGAGCAGGGACATTGAGCTGAAAGATGAGAAGGAGCCGGCCTTGCCCCAGGCAGGGGGGTCGGAGGCAAAGGTGGACGGAGAAGGGTCCCGAGGCAGGCAGCCAGCCCTCAGCGGCCTAACAGCGAGCCCTCGGGGGTAAACACATGCGTCAAACCCCTTTGTGTTCACGCAAACCACACAGTCCCCCAGGCTCATCGCAGTCACTGCCCGTTTCATAGACATTTCCTTGCTCAAGGTCACTCAATTGGGGTAAAGTGGGGAAACCATCCTGGCAAGGGTAGCCCTTCATTACAGTCAATAGCGAAGTGGCATGATGTGATTGATTTTTTTAAAAATATTTTTTTATTGCCGAAACCGGTTTGGCTCAGTGGATAGAGCGTCGGCCTGCGGACTGAAAGGTCCCGGGTTCGATTCCGGTCAAGGGCATGTACCTGGGTTGCGGGCACTTCCCCAGTGGGGTGTGTGCAGGAGGCAGCTGATCGATGTTTCTCTCTCATCGATGTTTCTAGCTTTCTATCTCTCTCCCTTCCTCTCTGTAAAAAATCAATAAAATATATTAAAAAAAAAAAAAATATTTTTTTATTGATTTCAGAGAGGAAGGGAAAGAGAGTGAAACATCAATGATGAGGGAGAATCACTGATTGGCTGCCTCCTGCACGTCTCACAGGGGGCATGTGTCTTGACCGGCAATGGAACCGTGACCTCCCTGTTCATAGGTCGACCCCCAACCACTGAGCCACTCCAGTGGGGCTGATTGATTGACTTACGTGGAAAATAGTAGATAAAATTTACCATTTTTTTAAAAATATATTTTATTGATTTTTTACAGAGGGGAAGGGAGAGAGATAGAGAGTTAGAAACATCGATGAGAGTGAAACATCGATCAGCTGCCTCCTGCACATCTCTCACTGGGGATGTGCCCGCAACCAAGGTACATGCCCTTGACCGGAATCGAACCCGGGACCCTTCAGTCCGCAGGCCGACGCTCTATCCACTGAGCCAAACCGGTTTCGGCAAAATTTACCATTTTAATTAGACAATTCGGTGGCACTTAATACATTCACATTATTGTAAAACCATCACCACCACCATCTCCAGAACTTTTTCACATTCCCAAACACCCCAGCTCGGGTGGCTCATTATTTTACTTCCTGTTGAAGTATCCATCTTATATAAAAACTGCTGTTTGAAATTTTAACCCTGATAGTATGGCTTCTGTCTTAAATAATAAGGAAAATAAGACTACTCCCATTCCAGAGAGGCCGTAAACTATGCCCCAGACAGAGCTGTCGGTGCTGACACCAGGCCAGGCCCTGAGATATGGTCGCATGGCCCCTTCCCAGCACGCAGGCCTTCTTTCTCCGAAGGCCCGGAAGTCTCATTCCAAATTTGGGAGACAAAGGACTAGAAAAAGTATAAATAAAGAGTTTCCTCCATATTGGGGGCCCAGAATTTGAAAGACATTTTCTCTGGGCCTGCACAGAATTTAATAAAATGTAACTCCTGTGGTCAGCGCTGCAGTTCAGCCTCTGCTTCCGCAGGTGCTGTGACTGTGGTCAGCTGGCCAGCTTCATAAAAGCTCCTAAATTTTGATCTGAGTCCCTGGTGGTCGTCTCCGCGGGTCACCCCATTACACTGTCTCTGTGAACCTGACTCCTCCTGTAAGTAAGTGTAACCGAGGCACCAAAAAAAAAAAAAGTAAGTGTAACCGCCCAGTGTTTGTCCCTCTGTGTCCTGTTTCACTCAACACAATATCCTCAGGGTTTATCCACGTTGCAGCACGTGTCAGAATGTCCTTCCTTTTTAAGGCTAAATATTCGCGGGGTTAGTTTTTAAAAAGGTGTTCCTGGCAGCTCTGGGGAAACTGAATGGGGGTGGGCAGGCGCGGGGAGAATGGAGGTCTGGCAGGTTCTGCCCATCCGGGTGGGAGGGATGGTGGTAGCTGGGGAGGTGGCGGAGAGGGCGCACACGTGTGATGTGAGGCAGGACGGGCGGAGCGGGATGCGCTCATCTGTCCCTTCACGGAGCTCCTGCTCTGGGGGAGCCACAGGTGGGAGGCTTTCTGAAAGGTTATGGGTCTGGGCGGGGCCGGCGCTCACCGCCACGTGGCCTTGGGCAAACGGACCTCGTGGAGCCTGCGGGTCCTCCCTTCCGAGATGCAGACACACGTTGAAGGAGGCGGCCCGTGGGGAGGCCTGCGGGGGCCCTGCCCGGAGTGATCACCATGGAGCGGGTGAGGCCGCGGACGGACGGACAGACACGCTGATCAAGGGGTGGCTGTGAGGCCGCAGGTGCGGTCAGTCCCCAAGCCCCGTCCGCCCGAGCACCTCCGGCCTCTTTACACCCGGGACCGGAACGCACGCCCCGGGGCGAGCCTGGGGCCGAGACCTCTGAAAGGCGGGTTTCAGGGCGCGCAGCTCGCAGCGCCGGGCGCGGGCGAAGGGAAGCTGGAGACGGCTGGCGGGCGCGAAGCAGATGGGGTCGGCGTCCGCGTCTCCAGGGCGGCCGGCGGGCCGCGGGCAGGCGGGGCGGGGCGGGACCCAGAGGCGGGACCCAGAGGCGGGGGCCCGCGGACCCCCGGGGCGGGGCCAGAGGGGGCGGCGCCCGGCGTCCAGCCCGCCCGGAAACGCGCCGGCGGGAGCCCGGGCGCGCAGAGCGCACGGAGCCGGCGGGAGGGTCGCAGGTACGCGCGGCGGGGACGCGGGGCGGGAAGCACGCGCTCTGCGGCCGGGACCGGCCCTAAGGCCGCCCGAGTCCCGAGTGCGCCCTGCACCGCCCTCCGCTGCCCACCGAGGTGTGAACTGCTGGGGCGGAAAGACTGCTCCCAGGGCCGGCGCGTGGGGTGCAGCAGCTCAGACCCAGTCTCCCCTCTCACACTCGCTTCTCTGACACCCTTGGGCGCGATCGGTCGCCCACTGCCCGGGACACCCCCCCACACGTGGTAGATGACAGTCCGGACCTGTCAAAGCTGTTGAGTGAAGGTTGGAGGTGGGGCCGGACCCAGGAGACTCGTGGGGGGAGGGGGGAGAAGGGGACAGCCAGGATGACCTGACAGCTCTAGAGCCCCTTGTCCGAATGTCCAGAATTAGGGTGCGAAACGTCCCCCCGCCCTCCTCCCGGCAGGCAGGCTCCCAGGCTCCTCCGCACACAGGTCACTGCTTGCTGCCCTCCCGGGCCTGCGCTGCCACCCTCCAGCCCCATTGCATCTGGGGTCTGCCCAGCCTGGGCGCTGGGATGTAGGAGCTGGTGTGTTAACAACAAACCGGAATCCCCATGCCACGGCCCGGGAGGAGGGTCCAGCCCTCCCCTCCCCTCTCCTCCCCTCTCCCCACCCTGACTCCGCAGGCTCTCCGGGCCCTGCCTGAGCAGGCCTGCCTGGCAAGCTGGGACATGTCCAGCCCGCGAGGCCTGCCGGTGGGCGATGGCCGCGGCGGAGGAGGAGCCCCGGGCGGCGGCTGCTGCAGGAGATGCTGCAGACACTGCGGATGTGGATGCGGATGCGGGTCCAGGGGCATCCCTTCTCCTGGCCGGGAACCGCCTGAGCTTGGACCTGTACCCCGGGGGCTGCCGCCGGCTGCTGCGCCTGTGTGCCCGGCGCACCCCTCAGCTGCTGCGGGTGGAGTTCCTGCAGCTGAGTGGCCACGAAGACCCTCGGCTGCTGGGGGCCGCCCTGGCTCAGGTGCCGAGGAGCCTGCCGCACCTCCGCTCCCTGGTCCTCAAAGGTGAGCCCACCTGGTCCCAGCCCTCTCCCACCCCCACCTCCAGCTCCTGCCCCTGCTCCTCCGTCCTCAAAGGCCAGCCCCACTCCCAGCCTCCATCACTAGTGTCCATACAGCGTGCCCAGCCCTCTTCTCCCCACGTGACACAGGCTGCGCCCCAGCTCCCAGCCCTGCAGCTGCCCAGTGGTGGTCCCCGGCAGACGGCAGTGTGCACGCTTGCCCGGGGCAGGCCCTGGGTGATGGCTCCCGGCTGAGATGAGCCTTCAGGCCCGGCCCCTGCCTCCCTCCACCTGCTGGTGTCTCTCCAGTGTCTCCATCTGTCTGTCCTTGTCCGGCTGGGGTAGACCTGGAGGCCCTTGCCTCCCTGGCTAAGCTGGGACCTGGGACTGAGGGCCACCCCCGCCCTTCACCTTCCCAGGTGGGCAGCACTGGGATGCGCGGGGCGCCTGCCTGCGGGGCTCTCTGGCCACGCTGCCTGCCAGCCTGAGTGGCCTGACCCGCTTGGCGCACCTGGACCTGAGCTTCAACAGCCTGGAGACGCTGCCCACCTGCATCCCGCACATGCGCCACCTGGGCGCCCTCCTACTCTCTCACAACCGCCTCGCAGAGCTGCCTGAGGCTCTGGGGGCGCTCTCGGGCCTCACCTTCCTGTCCGTGACCCACAACCGCCTGCAAGCGCTGCCCGCGGCGCTGGGAGCCCTGTCCGCCCTCCAGCGCCTGGACCTCTCCGAGAACCGCCTGGACACTCTGCCCCCTGAGGTCGGAGGCCTGAGCAGCCTCCAGGAGCTCAACCTGGCCTCCAACCGGCTGCAGAGCCTCCCAGCCTCCCTGGGTGAGTGCCGCCATGCCTCCTGGGCTCGCAGGACAGCAGGGCGTGCTCCAGCCACTGCCACCCCCCCACGCATCAGCCCCTCTCATCCTCCACCGGCCTGGACGGGACCCTGCACTCACAGGCCTGGCCTGCCTTTGAGCTGCGCCCCCTTCCCCGGCTCCGAGGCTCCTTGCTCAGGCGCCTGGGCTGTGGGTGCAGCCCTGGGGCAGGGACTGAGTCACTCCTGGGGCGGGGGGGGGGGGGCGGGGGGGCGCTCCAGGGCGGAGTGGCCCAAGCGGTCCTCCTGGGGCCTAAGCAGTGCCTGCCCACAGCGGGGCTGCGTTCCTTGCAGCTCCTGGTCCTGCACAGCAACCTCCTGGTCTCGGTGCCCGCCGGCCTGGCCCGCCTCCCGCTGCTCGTCCGGCTGGACCTGAGGGACAACCAGCTCCGGGAAGTGCCCCCCGAGCTGCTAGACGCCCCCTTTGTGCGCCTGCAGGGGAACCCCTTGGGCGAGGCCCTGCCAGGCTCCCCCAATCCCCCAGGTAGGCTCGCTGCTGGGGAGGGCAGACTACAGACAGGACACAGGCACCCCCTGCCCCCATCCTAATGGCGCCAGTCCTTCCACAGGGACACCTGTGGTCCCGGGAATGCCCAGGATGTTCCTGACTTCAGAGCTGGACAGGTGTGTGGATGGGGGAGGGGACAGAGGAGCCGCCTGACACCTTACCTGTGCTCCGGGGTCTCCCAGAGGCCCCCAGGGGCCAGGCTCAGATCTGAAGCCCCTCCGGGTCTGACCTGATGCCTGCCCTGTCCTCACTCAGCTTCCTCGTGACCCCCCAAGGCTGCTCTGTGACCCTGGCCTGCGGTGTCCGCCTGCAGTTCCCTGCCGGGGCCACTGCGACCTCGGTCACCATCCGCTACCGCCTGTGGCTGCCGGAGCCGCGCCTCGTGCCCCTGGGTCCCCATGACTCCCTGCTCAGCGGGGTCCTGGAGCTGCAGCCCCACGGGCTGGCCTTCCAGCAGGCACGGCCAGAGGGTTTGGGGGCAGGTGGGGCGGCCAGGTGTGGCCTTGGAGCTCACACCACCACCCCCATGCCCGGCAGGAGGTGGGCCTGTGGCTGCTCCTTGTGCCCCCACGGGCCCGGCGCTGCCGTGAGGTGGTGGTGAGGACCCTGAGCGACGACAGTTGGAGCGACCTGGAGACGCGCCTGGAGGAGGAAGCACCGAAGGTGAGGCTGCCTAGGCCTGCGGGGGAGGAGCACGGGGGGAGGGCGGGGGGGGGCAGCGGGGGGCCCTCCAGGACCTGACTCCCCTCTGACCCTGTGCCCTCTGACCCCATCCCCACGCCCAGCGGCTCTGGGCTCACTGCCAGGTACCCCACTTCTCGTGGTTCCTTGTGGTTTCCCGCCCGGTGTCCAACGCCTGCCTGGTGCCACCAGAGGGGGCGTTGCTGTGGTCCTCGGGGCATCCGGGGGTCAAGGTCACCTTCCCCCCTGGAGCCACCGAGGAGCCTCGTCAAGTCCGAATGCAGGTACAGCGAGGGCAGCCGCGGGGGGTGGCCGGGGTGCCTCATGCTCGGGGCGCTCAGGGGCCTGTTCGCCCAGGTGGTGCACATGGCAGGCAGAGAGCTGCGGGCGCTGCTGGGGGAGCCCCAGGCGGCGGTGAGCCCCCTGCTGTGCCTCTCCCAGACCGGCCCCTCCAGCTTCCTCCGGCCAGTCACAGTGCAGCTGCCTCTGCCCCCGGGGGTCACAGGTGAGAGAGGTGGCCGTGGGGCACCCCTGGACTTGCGGCCAGAAGGGGAGGCCCTGTGGGGAGCCTCAGCCTGTGGCCCCCTCCCTTCCGCAGGCCTGAGCCTGGACCGCTCCCGCCTGCACCTGCTCTACCGGGCGCCCCCTGCAGCCACCTGGGATGACATCACGGCCCAGGTGGCACTGGAGCTCACGCACCTGTACGCGCGCTTCCAGGTCACCCACTTCTCCTGGTCAGTGCCCCCTTGGCGTCCGCAGCCCCTCCCCACCCCGCCTCTGCGTGCACAGCCCGCCTCACCCCAGCCCCCCCAGGTACTGGCTCTGGTACACCACCAAGACCTGCGTGGGGGGCCTGGCGCGGAAGGCCTGGGCGCGGCTGCGGCTGCACCGGGTGAACCTCATCGCGCTGCAGCGGCGCAGGGACCCCGAGCAGGTCCTGCTCCAGTGCCTGCCCCGCAACAAGGTGGGGGCCGGGGGCCGGGAGGGCCGGGGATGTGGGGGTGGGGGCCGGGGGTGGGCTCTGAGCCCCTGGGTGCCCCCCAGGTGGATGCCACCCTGCGGCGGCTGCTGGAGCGGTACCGCGGCCCGGAGCCCTCGGACACGGTGGAGATGTTCGAAGGCGAGAAATTCTTTGCTGCCTTTGAGAGAGGCATCGACGTGGATGCGGGTAGGCCCTGCCCCTGCGGTTGGGCCCCGGGGTCTGCCCCCGACTCCCGCTGACCCACCCCACCCCGCCCCACCCCGCAGACCGCCCGGACTGCGTGCAGGGCCGCCTGAGCTTCGTGTTCTACTCCCACCTGAAGAACCTGAAGGAGGTGTATGTGACCACCGCCCTGGACCGGCAGGCTCAGGCTGTGAGGGGCCAGGTGGGCCGACGGGGGGGGGGGGGGGGGGGCGGGGGGCCCAGGCTGCCTGCCCGGGCCGAGGCCGGGCACTGAACCCCGTCTCCTCCTCCTGCCGCAGGTGTCCTTCTATCGGGGAGCCGTGCCGGAGGAGGTGCCCGAGGCGGCCGAGGCGGCCCGGCAGAGGAAGGGCGCGGACGCCCTGTGGATGGCCACTCTGCCCATCAAGCTGCCGGTGTGGCCGGGGTGGCGAGATGCGGGCTGAAGGGGCCGGGGCGGGCCTGGGGCCGAGGCCAGGGCTCACGGCGTCCACTCCTCCCCACAGAGGCTGCGGAGGGCCGAGGGCCCGGGCCCGGGGCAGGGAGCCAGCCTCTCCCTGGCACCTCTGAACCTGGGTGACGCTGAGACCGGCTTCCTGACCCAGAGCAACCTGCTGAACCTGGCCGGGCGCCTGGGCCCTGACTGGCCGGCCGTGGCCCTGCACCTGGGCCTGTCCTACCGGGAGCTGCAGCGCATCCGGCATGAGTTCCGGTGCGTGCCTCCCGGCCAGCCTCAGGCCTGGGCCCCTGCTTCCTGGAGGGCCCCCTGAGGCTGCTGAAGTTCCTTGGGGAGGGGGGGCAGGGCAAACAGGTACAGACAGGGATGGTCTGGCCACACCGGCCCAGGGAGCAGGAAGCCGGCCCAGGGTGGGTGCGGTAGGTAGTCCTGGGGGGGCCCCTCAGTCACCGAGCCCCCTTCTCCCCAGGGACGACCTGGACGCCCAGATCCGTCACATGCTCTTCTCCTGGGCCGAGCGCCAGGCTGGACAGCCAGGGGCCGTGGGGCGCCTGGTGCAGGCCCTGGAGCAGAGTGACCGGCGGGATGCGGCGGAGGAGGTGCGGGCCATCTTGGAGCTTGGCCGCCACAAGTATCAGGATGGCATCCGCCGCACAAGCCTGGCCCCCAGGGACCTGGCCCCACCTGGGCCCTCGGCCTCACGGTCCCCAGAGCCTGCCCAGGCCTAGACTGACCCGCCGATCTGGCCTGGCCCCACGTGTGCCGCGGCCGGGCTCAGAGGTCCCCACTCCCAAGTCTCCCCTGCGTGTGGGGACAGTGACCCCCGTGTGCAGGAAACAAACACGCGCTGTCTGGCTGTCTGAGTTGGCTTGTTTGTTGGGTGGAGATCAGAGGCCTGGCCGCCGCGGGGGGGGGGGGGGGGGCGGGGAGGCCTCCGATGACCTTGGTCCTGCCCAGCACCTCCTGTGGGTCCCGATCTTCCCGGGAGGGAGGGGAGCCGCGGCTACAAAGTCACGGCTGCATCTTGTAACAAAGGCACTGTGTGCGGCTGGTGCGCCCGCCTCGCTGGCTGACGCGGCGCCGTCCCTGGAGCCCGGTGTGGTCCCATCGCGCCTCCCGCAGGGCTGCTCCCCGGTCCCGCGCACGCAGGGGGCCCGGCGGAGGCCGCGGCGTGGGCCCGGTGCAGTGGCCACGCCGGCCGCGAGGGGGAGCCGGAGCCCGTGCGCTCCGGGGCCGGGGGCGGAGCGCGCCGAGCGGACGCCCTTCTGCAGCGGGGCGCGCGGCGCGGCGGCGGCGGCGGAGCTCGGTGAGTGCCCCGGCCGCCCCCGGACGCAGCCCGCTCCGGTGCGGTCCGGTGCGGGGGCGAGGGGCGCCGAAGTCGGCCCGCGGAGGTGACAGCTGGCGGGGCCAGGCGGCTGCGGGGGGCCCGGCCGCGGATGCTCGGCTCCCCGCCGCCGGGTGTGGGAGGCCGTGCTCGGCCCCGAGCGGGGACGGGCGCGCTCCCCGCGCACACGTGTCCCTGCGGGCTGGTTGCCTGGGTCCCGAGCCCCGAGGCCGGGCCGCGGGGGGTCCCTCGTGGGAATGCGCCGGGCGTGTGTGGACACGTGCGGGCTGGAGTCGCCGTCGCCTAGCGGGGGGCAGCCCGGCTCTGGCGCCAGGCCCGGTGCGGACCCGTCCAACGGGACCGGGAGGGGAGCCGGCCCCTGAGCGGAGCCGCTGCGCCCGCCCACGCCGCCTCCGTCCGCGGGGTGGCGCCACTCCAGCCGGCGGGACGGAGCGCGCCTCTGGGTCGGGGACGGGCAGGTGGGATGGGGAACGAGGGGCCAGCTCCACACCCGGGCGCGGGGGGCGTTTACCGGGGCGCCTGGAGGCGGCGGCGTGGCCTCTTCGCCTGCCCTGAGCGGTGCCCGGCTGTGGGCACGGAGGGGCGGACAGTGCAGGCTGCCGGTCCGGGGCCTCGAGTTCGAATGTGAGCTTGGCTGGGGCTGCCCAGTTCCTATGGCCACATGGGGTCTGGGGTAGGGCCCTCCACGGAGTGAGGACCGAAAAGGGGGTTCAGTCAGAGTCAGGCTCCCTCTCCAGTTCTCCCCATGAGCCCGCTCACGCACTGCTCTTTGCCCTGCTGCCCCTTGCAGCTTGTGGTGGTGGCGGGGGGACCCCAGAGCTGTCTTCTTGGGCTTGGGGTCCCTGGCTTCTGGGCCTGCCTCTCCCGCCCTTACATAGTCCGTCTGGATGCCGGGATCCCCATCATCTAGGCGCCCTAACCCCAGGTAGGAGGTGGGGCCAGGTGATGCTCAGAAGACAGGGTTCCCCCAGTCCTCAGAGGGCAGTGCTAGGCCTGGGCGCTGGGGTGTGGCCCCTGCCCCCCGGGTCCGGGGGCAGGAAGGAGAGCCGGCTGTGACCGGTGTACCTGGAGGGGTGGGGTGGGGAGGGAGGGGTCCGGTTGAAGTTCAGAGGGCAGACTCTGTGTGCTGGGCCCAGAGAAGCAGGTCCCAGGCAGAGGCCCTGGGTGTGAGCTGGCGCGGGGGGGGGGGGGGGGGGGGCGAGGGGGACACTTGGCAGGGCAGAGGGCTCTGGGAGTGCCCGTTCTCATGACCTCTGGACCTGCCAGGTGAGCAGCCGGTGGCCCCTGAGACCCAGCCACTCCCTCCCCGGCCTTTGGTGCCAGGAGCGTCTCCCTGTGCCCAGGGTAGGCGTCCCTGACATGCAACTTCCCCAGTGGACACACGGGTCCCACAGTCCCATCTCCCCCCCACGGCACCGGTCCCCAGCAGAGGCCCACGGGGCCTGAGCACAGAGCCCCATGCTCAGGGAGCCAGGGCGCGAGGCAGAGCCAGCCCGCAGGCTGCAGGCAGGAACCCACGGGGCAGGGGGGCGCAGTGGCCAGGGGCTGGCATCCCGTGCGCCCGTGGCCCGGCTTGACCTGCTCGAGTCAGACCCACCGCCCTGTGGGCTGAGGCTGCCCCCAGGCCGGCCTCCAGGAGCTGTCACACCCCTTCTCATCCCTTCTCCCGCCGCAGGGAGCCTCCCGCCCAAAGTGAAAGAGAAAGTCCCCCCCCCCCCGCCCCTCCCCGCCCGGAGACCAATCCCCGCCGCCGGCACCTCCCTCCCGCTAGGGCTCCTCCGAGCGGAGGCTGCGGTCTCAGAGGAGAGTTCTGCACCTCGGTGAGCGGACGGATGGGGAGGCGGGGGCCGGGCAGTGCGGGCGGGGGGCCTGCGGGGTGGGCAGGGCCAGCCCGACCCGGGAAAGCTAAGGCGAAGGTCACCAGCCCTCGGAGGGACCCCGGGTGTGAGCCAGCTGGTGACGGTGGCAGCGCTGGGGCTGACAGCTCAGGCTTATTGGCGGTGCCCCCCCGGGGGAGGCCGGGGCTGGCGCTGGCCGGGGAGTCCTGCCCCTAGTGAGGGGGCCCCACTTGCCCCCGCCGTAGAGTGGGTGTGGGGAGGTCAGCCATCCCCCCCCAGCTGCCTCCCCTTTGCCCCGCACACCCTGGCCGATGGGTTCTGGGGTGTGTGTCTGGGAATGAAACTCCTGGGAGGGGGGAGGTGGGGCGGGCTCCGGCTGGGTGAGGATGGTGCTTCCTCAGGAGAGATGTCTGAGCTCCAGCTGGGGGTCCTGTGGGGAGACTCCGACCCCTTCCTCTGCTCACGGATGGGGCGGGGGGCGCTCCGGGTGGAGGTGACTGACCCGGCTGGAAACTGTCCCCTTCCTTCCAGCCTCTGCTGCTGCCGCCCCCCCACCCCCACCCAGGCGCTGGCCCTTTAAAGACGGCGCTCTGTGTGCACGTGAGCGAGAGCGTGAGGAGGCGCCGGCAGGACACGCCGTGGGGGGCCGGGAGGGGAATCTGCTTGCCCGGCACCAACCCCAGTGCTGCACCCCAGCCGGGGTGGTGGTGGGGGGCACCCAGCCTCCCCACTCGGGGGGTGTGGGGGGCGTGGGGGTGCCTGGTGGCCCGTCCCGCCGCTGACTCTAGCCCCTCTCCCTTCCAGGACAGAAGGGGGCTGAGATTCCCAGCAAGTGGCCGGCCGTCTCCCACCTGCCAGCTCCTCGCCCTCCACCGCCCGGACTCCGCCTCCTACCTGGTGCCGCCAGTTAAATGGCTGATAAGCAGCTCAGGTGGGAATGCTCCTGCCGCCCTGGGCCCCACCCTCCCCCTGCCCCTGCCCCTGCCCCTGCCCTGTGGCCAGGAGGCCCCACCCTCCCCCTGCCCCTGCCCTGTGGCCCAGGAGCCCGACAGGCCCTGACACTCCCTCTGCCCACAGTCTCCCAGCCAAGCTCATCAATGGCGGCATCGCTGGGCTGATCGGGGTCACCTGCGTGTTCCCCATCGACCTGGCCAAGACGAGGCTGCAGAACCAGCAGAATGGCCAGCGCATGTACACCAGCATGTGAGGCACCAGCCGGCCGTGGGCGAGGCGCCCTGCCGTGTGGGGGGGGGGGGGACTCCTGAGCTCCACTCCTGCCCCCCCCCCCACCCTGTTTAACAAAAGGGGACGCTGAAGAGAGGATAGGCCTGGGGGTGCTGCTACCTGGGCAGGGCTCGCGCCCAGCTCACCTGTCCCTTGGCCGCAGGTCTGACTGCCTCATCAAGACCATCCGCTCCGAAGGCTACTTCGGCATGTACCGCGGTGAGGCTCTGGCTGGGGCGGCGGGCGTGGTGGGAGGGCGGGGGGCAGGCGGCTAGCCTGGGCCGAGTGCCTGTGGGCTGTCCCGCGGGGGCTGCTGGCCCTGGTGCTGGCGTCCAGGGAGGTGGATGACAGGCTGGGATCTGGACAGCGGCCGTTCTCAGCCCCCACACCCAGCGCCTGGCATGGCAGGATGCGTGTCTCTACCACTGGCTACAGCCTCCTTCCTGCCACCTTTAAAAAAAATATTTTTATTGATTTCAAAGAGGAAGGGAGAGAGAGACATCAGTGATGAGAGAGAATCATGGATTGGCTGCCTCCTGCACGCCCCACACTGGGGATCGAGCCTGCATCCTGGGCACATGCCCCGGCCAGAATCAAACTGTGATGCTCAACCACTGAGCCACGCCGGCTGGGCATCCCCTGCCTTCTGAGAGCGGCAGGCCCTGTCTGTGCTGGGAAATGGGGGAGGGGGGGAGCAGTCCTGCAAAGCAGCTTAGACAATCCCCAAGCCTGGATTTCCCCGAGGCTGTGCGGCCCTGAGCCCTGAGCCCTGACTGCAGGGGGGCTTGCCACTGCCCCGGCTCCAGCCCATGGGTTACGCTCAGCCTCGTCCATGTGGGCCCTCTCACCCAGGGCCCTCGCCAGAGGGAGCCCCTCTGCCCCCCGGGAGGTGTTCCTCAGGGCGCCCACCTAGCCGGAACGGGAGGGTCATTTGGGGGAGAGCGAGCAGAGTGCCTGGAGGAGGCAGCACTGCCTTGTCCCTGCCTGGTCCCCGCCCTGCCTGGCACCAATGTGGGTGAGAGGGCAGGAGGCGGCGGCCAAGGATTGGCTGGGGTAGGGCTCTGCCAACTGGGAAGCAAGTGCTGGCTGAGATCCTCCCCAACATGATGTGCCCACAGGAGCTGCCGTGAACTTGACCCTTGTCACCCCCGAGAAGGCCATTAAGCTGGCAGCCAACGACTTCTTCCGACATCACCTCTCCAAGGACGGGTGAGGGGGGGCCGTGCCTCCAGGCCAAGGACAGGCTTCCCTCCTGCTGCCCCTCACCTTGGCCGTGCAGGGCCTCCTCTCCCCCTTGTGTCCCGTCCTCCGCGTCCTTGCCCCCCCACCCCCCCGCCCTGCACTGGGAGGAGTGAGGCAGGCGCTGAGTCTGCTGCTCCAGCCCCCATGGTCCTTGGCCCTGGGCCACGGCCTGCTCCCCCATAGGCTGGGATTTGTGGGTGCTGACCAGCTTTCCTCTGTCTCCAGAGGACGGGCTGAAAGGGTAACCCCTTGGGGCACTTGAGACCCCCCAGCTTCTCCATCTGTCTTTGCGTGAGAAGGGCCCTACCTCCCTTCCCGGTTCCTGCCGCGGGGCCATCTGTTTGCCGGGCTCGGTGCCCGCGCTGCAGGGCCTGGAGGGGTGTCTGAGACTGAGGGGTGCTGTGCCCCCACAGGGCTGCGTCTGCCTCCACTGTTCCTGTCCCCCTTCATCCCCTTCACACCCAGGTGCAGGGGCGGCCGCCTGGGCAGCGGGGCCTCCGACTCTGTCCGTGACCCCCCTCACCCTCCCCCCGCAGGCAGAAGCTGACCCTGCTGCGGGAGATGCTGGCCGGCTGTGGGGCCGGCACCTGCCAGGTCATCGTGACCACCCCCATGGAGATGCTCAAGATCCAGCTCCAGGACGCCGGCCGCATTGGTGAGTGTGGCTGGGGGCCGGGCACCCTGCCCCGGGGTGGGGCAGCCGCCTGGCCCGGTCCCTGCCCTCACCTTGAGGGAGAGCCAGCCTGCCCTATCCGCTTTCTCCCCAGCCGCCCAGAAGAAGATTCTGGCTGCCCAGGCCCAGCTCTCCACACAAGGGGGGGGCACTCAGCCCGCAGTGGAGGCTCCCGCCGCCCCCCGGCCCACGGCCACCCAGCTTACCCGTGACCTGCTCCAGAGCCGTGGCATTGCCGGCCTCTACAAAGGACTGGGGGCCACGCTGCTCAGGTGGGAAGGGCGGGAGGAGGGAGGAGGGAGGTCTGCCCACCCTGAACCTCTAGTCACCACCACCGCCCCTGCAGGGACGTCCCCTTCTCCATCGTCTACTTCCCCCTCTTCGCCAACCTGAACCAGCTGGGCCAGTCCGCATCCGAGGAGAAGTCCCCCTTCTACGTGTCCTTCCTGGCGGGCTGTGTGGCTGGGAGCACGGCCGCTGTGGCTGTCAACCCTTGTGACGGTCAGTAGGGTCCCTGGGCCTCCCTCCGGCTAGGGATGGGGGTGGGGGTGGGGATGGGGGTGGGTGAGCAGCCCCCTGACCTGGGCCTCCCTGCAGTGGTGAAGACGCGCCTGCAGTCGCTCCAGCGCGGGGTCAATGAAGACACCTATTCCGGGTTCCTGGACTGCGCCAGGTGGGTGAGGCCCCTCCGGCGGGGGGTGCAGGGAGGCTGGCCACGGCTCTGACCCCCCCCTTCTCCACAGGAAAATCTTGCGGAATGAGGGTCCCTCCGCCTTCCTGAAGGGGGCCTACTGCCGCGCCCTGGTCATCGCCCCACTGTTTGGCATTGCCCAGGTGGTCTACTTCCTGGGCATCGGGGAGACCCTGCTGGGGCTGCTGCAGAACCCCCAGCCCTGAGCCTGGGCCCCCCGACCCGCAGGACTAGAGTGGGCCTGGGGCTGGGCGGCCCGCCCAGGACCAAGCAGGGGAACGTTTCTCCGCCCGTCCCCGTGTGGATGGGGGCAGAGGGAGGGGTGCAGGGTCCACACACATGGACCTGAGGGGTCCTGCCTGCACAGCCACGGGGATCAATGTGTTATTTATGTAGAAATCATGGAAATCTTTACATTCCTGGAGCCAGCCCTGCCCCAGCTCCACCCTGGCCTGGGCACCCCCCAGGGACAGAGCTGGTCTCTGAGCCGGGGGCTCCCAGGTGAGGGCTGGGCGGGGTGGACCCTCCGCTCCAGGCTCCCGCTCGTCCCCAAAGGGGAGGCTGCACAAACCTATTTATTAACTTGCTGAGCACAAGTGGCTCTGTCCAGCCCTCCGTCCGTCCATCGGTCCAGCCTCCCCACTGCTGCTCTCACCTCGGCCAGCCTCGCAGGAGAATCGGGGTCTCCTGCCCCCCACATTGAGCCAGGAATCCCAGGCAGGCGGAGGGTCCACACTGAGTCTTGACTCCCAGGGAAACCCCATCCCCAACTGTGGGACCCAACAATCCTCCTGGTGGGCCCCTCTGCCCCACCCCAGACAGGGGGCCCAGAGCGTGTGAGAGGTCTGTGTGCATATGGGAGAGCCGCCGCCCTTCCCACGTGGCCAGGCAGTGTGTGCGTGTGCGCACGCCTGTGCGTGTGTGTGTGCTGTGTAAACCTGTGCCCCGCTGACCCTGTCCAGAAGTTGTTTCTCCAGCCCAGCCCCTCTTGCTGCACCTGCAGCTGACTGCTCTTCTGAGACCTGCACCCGGGTCTGACCTTGGCCAGTGGAAAGGGCCAGCATGACCAGTATGGAGCCAGGGGCGCCTGCTCTGTGTGCAGGGGTGGCGGTCAGGAGCTGCCCTCCAGCCACCCTGCTCTCTGGGCCCCTGCAGCCCCACCTGCCCGCTGTCCAGACCCCTCCCCATTGTGAACTGAGGCAGGCGCCCGCCCTGCCACCCCTGCCGGGTGATCGTGTTGGTGATTGGTCCTGACGTGCTGGTGCTGTGTCCCCACCACCCAGGCCCCCTCTGAGGAGGCCCCTTCCCAGCCACACTACCTGGGGCCGAGGCCTGGCCCCCAGTCTGCGGTTGTGCCCGTCATCTGTTGTACCTTGGGAGCTGCTGCTGCTTACAGATTTATATTTTTTTTCTTTTGAGGAGTTTTAAGAAGTGACTTTTTGTGTCTTGTCATGTAAGAAGATAAATAAATATTCTAAGTAGATGCCTCCTCTCTGAGATTCTGTTAGGGGCTGGGGGGGGAGCCCCTCTTATAACCGGCCTCCCCTGCAGGCCTGGGTCCCCCTGCCCCCTTGCTGATGGGCATGTTGGCCCAACTCCCGCGCTGTCTGGGCTGGGGGTGCGGGAAGGCCAGCCTGACCCTAACCCGCTCTTGGGGTTAAAAACGGAGCCAGGCCAGGCTGGTGTAGCTCAGTGATTGAGCGTCCACCGATGAGTCACGGTTGGATGGGCTGGGTCCCCAGTGTGGGGCGCGCAGGAGGCCGCCAATAATAATTCTCTCATCGTCGTTGTTTCTATCTCCCTCCCCCCTTCTCTGAAATCGATAAAAATATATTTGGGGAAAAGCGGAGCCGGGGTGGGGCCCAGAGCGCCCAGTGGTCGGGGCGCCCGCCGCAGTAAGGCAGGGGGCGGAGCCTGAGCTGTGAGGCCCCGCCCCTCATGCGCAGAGCACTGCATTGTGGGAAACTCCTGGTCCTCGGCCGCAGCTGCTGCTCCAGCCGCGGAGGCCCCGCACAGAGCACCCCGCGCCGAGGCGGGAGCGCCGGGAGCAGCGGTGTAAGGTGGCGGGGCTCGGGGCGCAGGGCCGGGCGGGATGGGGGCGCTCGGCTTGCGGCGGCCCCCTGCCTTGAAGGTCACTCTCCCGGGCACAGGAGCCCCGGGGGGGGGGGGAGAGGGGAGGGGAGGGGCTGCAGGTGACGTCAGCGTGAGCTCAAAATAAGCGAGGGCCGTGGGGGAAGCAGCCCACCTGCCCGTCGCAAACTGGACTCCCGGCAGCTGGGTGCGCCTCCAGATCGGCGGGGGCGGGTGGGGTGCTGGGCTCCTGGGAAGTGGAGCAGCAGCGGGGCCTCTCCCTGGGGCACCCCCATCAGGCTGTGACCTTCAGGCGACCTTCCATGTGGCCCGGGTGAGGAACCTGGGCTGCCAGGGCCCCCCGCCCGGGGTGGGGGCGGGCGTGCTCATGCTCCCAGGGGGCGAGGCGGACCCGGCAGGGTCGAGGTCTGCAGGGAGGGACGGCTTGGCCCAGGGGCAGGCGCCCAGCCCCTTCACCCGCCCTGTGCACTGAGGGTGGGGCCAGCCTTTCTCCCAGCCCAGACCCCCTCCTCCGCTGGCCCCTCGCTGAGGCTGACTGCCAGGTGTGTGCCCGCTGGGCAAACCCGGATCCCCTCTGCCCACACCCCCCCCCCCCAGGCAGGTGCAGCCTGTGGCTCGGGAAGGACACCCTGCCCTTGAGCTCAGCAGGTGAGGCCGGTGCTGGGTGGGTGCAGCGCAGGTGGCCTGTCACTCCCCTCCGGGCTTCTCGGCCTCCGGGGGTCACCACAGGGTTTTTCATCAGGTCCTGGTGGCCGGGGGCCACTCCCACCCTGCCGGCTCCAGAGAGCCCAGTTCCAGGTTCTCACCCTGCCCTGCCCCCTCCGCCTGGACCCAGTCCCTCTCAGAAGGGTACATGGTCTGTGCTGCCCAACGCCCCCTGGCTGCTGCCCACCTCCCCTGGCCACATACCCTCTCCGGGCTGGTGGCTCTCACTCCCCTGCCAGAGCCTCCCTGCCCTGGGCCAGCGTCATGGACGCGGCTGGAGTGTAGGGAAGACCATTTTATAGACAAGGAAACAGCAGCTCTGGCTGAGCCTGTGTGGGGGGAGGGTTTCTCTGGGTGTGGCCAGGGACAGGTGGGGGCTGGGCCCTGGCAGAGGAGGATTCTGAGCCGGGGCTTTTGGGGGGTCCAGGGGATTGGGCGGTGTCTCCATGGGGACAAGGCGGTGGGGACTGGACAGGACGGGGCGTCCTTGTGTCTCCCTCCAGGCCCACGTGATGCCCAGGGGTGAGCTGTCCTGAGCCGCTGTGGTCCAGCCGCCTGCCTGTCCGCACCCCCACACAGCGTCATGGAGTCCAGAGGGAAAGCCAGCAGCCCCAAGCCCGATGCCAAGGCGCCCCAGGCCGGTGCGGAGGTCAGAGGCCCCCCGGCCGCAGACGGGAAAGGCCCCTCGGCCAAGCCTGGGAAGAAGGAAGCCCAAGGGGAGAAGCAGGAGCCGCCGGTGGCCCCTGCCCCGCCGCCTGCCAGGAAGGCACCGGCCAAGGCGGACCCTGCCCTTCTCAACAACCACAGCAACCTGAAGCCGGCCCCCGCGCCCCCCGCGGCCCCCAGCGCGGCCCCTGAGCCCAAGGGCCCAGGCGACGGGGCCGAGGAGGACCAGGTCCCCAGTGGGGTCCCGGGAGGCCGAGGCCCCTGCCCCTTCGAGAACTTGACCCCCCTGCTGCTGGCTGGGGGGGCGGCTATGGCGGCCGTAGCCCTGATTCTTGGCGTGGTCTTCCTGGCCCGGAAGAAATGACGGCTGCTGCCCAGGTTGGGGACCAACCACCCCTGTACAGACCGTGGGATGTGCATGCGAATCCTCATAGCTGTCTACCCATAATCCATAGGCAATAGAGACACAAGCGCCCCAGACACCGAGGGAGAGAGACAGGCTGCCCGGGGCAGTGGGGCCACGCCCCCTTAGCTGGTCCCTAGCGTGTCCCCCTCCCCCAGGCAGGGACCCGGCTCCTGGGTCCTGAGCAGCGCAGGGTGGAGCTGTGGCCTCGGGCAGAGGGCTCAGGCCAGGGCACGGGGCAGTGGGTGGGGTGGACCCTGAGCCGGCCAGCGAGGGGCCCCAGTGGTCCGGGGGCTTCTGGCCGCTCCCTGACGAGCCCCAGGCAGGAGGGAGGCCTGAGGCGGACGGGTCCAGGCTGGGCTCTGACCTGGGCCCGGCCACGTGGGGACATTAAAGGTGTGGCTGTTTCACCTTCCCCTCTTCTGCTCTTTGCTTGCAGCCGGCGGGTGGGGGTCTGGCGGGCTGAGCCACTCCAGGGGCTGAGCCACCCGAGGCTTCCTGCTGCCCACGCCCGAGCTGGGGAGACGGCGCAAGGCCCATCCAGAGGGGCCACCTCACTTCCTGCCCTGAGCCCTCTCCCCTTCCCGTGGCAATTGTCCCGCGGAGGGGGGGCAGCTGGGGGCAGGAAGGGAGGGGGTATCAAGGACCTGCCCCCAGCTGTGTCTGCCCCCAAAGGTGCCCCTGGAGAGGGCCCCGCCTGCCTTACCCAGCGTCCTTTGAGTCGAACAAGCGTATAAATGCAATAACACAGGTAGAGTAGGACCACTTGGTGGGTACCATCACCATGTCCATTGCCCCACTGTGCCCACAGGGAGACCGTGCTGGGCAGCCCCTCTTTAGCCCACATAGTCCCGGCGTGGCCCCCAGCACGGTGGCAGCGGGCACCGTGGGACCCTGACGTGCCCTTCCCTGGCCAGCCGGCCGCTGGAACGCTGGGCCTGAGTGGAGGCCGAGTCTACAATAAACTGTTGTCTCTCGGCTGGGCTGGCGTCCTCACCTGCATGAGTCTGGGAGAGTTGGGGTCCCCCGCCCCGTCAGGGAAAGGGTCCCCCCCACACCACCTGGCTTTCCAGAGAAGGTCCCCCCAGCCCTCCCCTGCCACCGCCATGCTCTTGATCCTGGTTGGCTCCGCTCACAGCCGTTCCGGGGCCGGCCCCACAGCCAGGCCTTCCTGCTGCCCGGGCCACACTGCGCAGGGGGGACGGGGACTTGGGGTGGGGAAGGGGGACCCTGTTCCTCAGGTTGGCCTCCAGCCAGGAGGGCCCTTTCTCTGCACCCCCTCTCTGCAGTGAGCGCCCCATCCCCGGAGGGTACAGGGGAGACTGTGGGGTGGGGGTACCCTTCTCTCTTCACCTCCCACCCGCAGCTCCCGGTGCCCACCTGGCCAGCCTGGCCCGGGACCCCAGCTGCAGGCAGGACCCCAGCTGCAGGCGCTGGCTGGCTGGGCAGGGGCCAAGGAGGAAGGCCCACGGGGCCGAGAAGGAATGCTGTGGGCCCTGCTTCTCCGAGAGGCTGTACTGGGCACATCTTCCCCTCTGGTCCTCCCTGTGCCCACCTCCCCGAGTGGCAGGCCCTGGCGAGCCCCCGATCTCAGGCTCAGACACGTTCCTTGCGAGCATCCAAACAGACCAGACGCCCGGCCCAGGCTGCCCCATGTGCAGCCTCCGGCTGACCGCGCTGGGCTCCCCGCTCCTGCTAACCCGGACTTCGCCCGACATTGCCCATCCCCCAGGTTCCTGCCCCCCCACCCCCCGGCACCAGGGGCCACTCAGCCAGGCCCCGAGTCCTTGCCAGCCGCCTGCGGGCCAGCCCCCCCTCCCATTACCTATTCTGTGACTGGAACCGTTAAAGCAGCGGTTCTCAACCTGTGGGTCGCTACCCTTTGGTGGTCGAACGACCCTTTCACAGGGGTCGCCTAAGACCATCCTGCATATCAGGTATTTACATGACGATTCCTAACGGTAGCAACATGACAGTTATGAAGTAGCAACGAAAATAATTTTATGGTTGGGTCACACCATGAGGAACTGTATTTAAAGGGCCAGCAGGTGGAGAACCACTGTGTTAAAGCAAACAACCAACTAACCCTCCTGACATTTGAGGAGGCTGTGGGGCGGGGGAGAGACCAGGCGGCGGGAGGCTGGGCTCTGGCATCCTGTCTGGTGGGTCCTTTGGAGGCGCCTCCTTCTGTGATGGGTTCCGTGTGAGGGCGTTGAAGTTGTTTTCAATTTCTTGCGACTGTAGACACAGCAGCAACGGAAATCCTTGGGATGCCCTTTGTGCCTGGCGTCTCAGCGGTGCATATACTGTGGTTTTTATTTTTTTAAAAATATACTTTATTGATCTTTTACAGAGAGGAAAGGAGAGGGATAGAGAGTTAGAAACATCAATGAGAGAGAAACATCGATCAGCTGCCTCCTACACACTCCCTACTGGGTATGTGCCCGCAACCCAGGTACATGCCCTTGACCGGAATCGATCCTGGGACCCCTCAGTCCGAAGGCCGACGCTCTATCCACTGAGCCAAACCGGCCAGGACTATCCTGTGGTTGTTAAATAGTAAAATACACAGAACACAAAACCTGCGATTTATTCTAACCTTCAGGTGCACAGCTTGGTGGCACGGAGCGCATTCACATCATCGCGCAGCCGTCCCGCCAGCATCCAGGACTCTCTCTCTCTCTCTCTCTCTCTCTCTCTCTCTCAAAATGTATTTGTGTTGATGTCAGAGAGGCAGGGAGAGGGAGAGAGAGAAACATCAATGATGAGAAAGAAGCCTGGATCGGCTGCCTCCCGCACGCCCCGCACTGGGGACTGAGCCCACAACCCGGCCCGTGCCCTGACCGGGAATCAAACCAGCGACCTTTTGGTTCCTGGGTAAACACTCAGCCACCGAGCCACGCCGGCCAGCACCACAGAACTACTTTTAGGGTCTAAACCAGCGTTTCTCAACCTGTGGGTCGCGACCCTTTGGCGGTCGAACGACCCTTTCACAGGGGTCGCCTAAGACCATCCTGCAGATCAGATATTTACATGACGATTCATAACAGTAGCAACATGACAGTGATGAAGTAGCAACGAAAATAATGTTATGGTTGGGGGTCACCACCACATGAGGAGCTTGTTAAAGGGTCGCGGCGTGAGGAAGGTTGAGAACCACTGGTAAACGAAAGGCCAGGCACCAAAGGCCTCAGGTATACAAAGTGCACACGACCCCCAGGGCCGCCTGGGGAACGGGAGCTCAGGGGCAGCAGCACCCCCAGGGCTCCAGGGGGACCCCGAGACTCCACTCTCAGCCTTTGCATTCTGAGCACCAGCACCTCAGGACCCCGTCCTGCCACAGGTGGGCGCCATAGGGCACAGGTGCCTGAACAGGGAGGAAGGCGGTGCACGTGTAGGGGCCACTTTCTGTTTCCCCTCTAGCGCCCCTCCCACCCCCAAGAGTGTGCACCTCCTTTGGGGCCCCACCCCTGAATGCATTCTCGGTGTGTCTGGGGGTAGGGCTGGCCAATGCCTCGAGAACCTCCTCCCCCAGATCTGGGCATGGGCTGGGGGTGGTTTCAGAACCTCTTCCTCCATTGGGGGACCAGCGGGGGGTGACTCCCCACTGCGGACCCTCACCCTGGCTGCCGGGCCAGAGCACTCCGACTCCCGGGCCTTCAGCTGGCCCCCACCCAACCACCCGCCCCTCTGCCCTCACACCTGCTCCCAGGGCCGGGCAGATAGACGCTCCCTGCCTCCCAGTGACTGGCCATGGCACACCTGGGCATCTCTGTGGCCCGGGTGTGTCCCTGAAAGGAGGGTGTCACCAAGGAAGGGAGCAGGAGGCCCAGCAGCACCCAGAGGCCACACGGGACCGAGCCTGCCCACCTGGAGCTGCGGCACACCTAACCACGCCAACCTGGACGGGTCACGGGCGGAGACATAGACCAAAGGTGATGCCCACATAGGGGCCTGGACTCGGCGTCTGCTCCCCCTGCCTGGGCGCGTGAGCCCGCCAGGCATCCTGCGCCCCCAGGTGTACAGAAGGTGCACACCGTGGGCACAGGTGCGCGCACACACTGGCCTCCCCATGGTGTTGCTGCCGCCTGGCTTCCTCCTCCATCCTCTTCCTTAGAGACAGAAAGGACTTAACGAGTCCCGTGGCGGGAAGGGGCTGCTCCTGGGCTCCGGGAGCCGCAGGGCTTCCCCACCATGAGCACCTGCACCTGCGGCTCAGCCAGCTCAGGGCCTGGGGCGGTGCAGGGGGGCTGGGCCAGCAGGGGGACCCCGTGGTCTCCCTCCAGCTCCTGGGTCTGACACCCATGGACTTGCATGGTGGGGAGGGGATCCCTGCCTGGACCCAGAAGGCTCTCGACTGGCTGGGCCCCACCCCTGGTCTGACCTCAGGCCCGCTGGTCTCCATCTAAACTCCACCCACCCAACACAGGCACCCGGTTCCCACCTGTCCCGCCCCACGCCCTGCCACCGCCAGGAGCCCAGCTCCTCCTCCACCTCCTGCGGGAGGGTCCTGCGTGGGTGAGGCCAGGGGCTGCTGCCTGTGCCCCGGGGAGCATGGGCTGGGCTGGGCAGAGGGCAGAGCCCGTGCTGTGGAGGCAGGGAGTGTCCGGCGGAGGGACCTTGGCCTGGACTTCAGCAGTTCCCACTTGTGACAAAGGGTTGCCTAGTCAGCAGAGGCTGGCAGGACCTGGGGCACCCCGTGGGGGGACTGAGGGCGCCCAGGGGCAGGGCCACTCTCTCTCTCTTTTTCTTAAACAAATATATTTTTATTGACTTCAGAGAGGAAGGGAGAGGGAGAGAGAGAAATGATGATGAGAGAGAATCATTGATCAGCTGCCTCCCGCACGCCCCTTACTGGGATCGAGCCCGCAACCCCGGCACGTGCCCTGGCAAGGAATGGAACCGCGGCCTCCCGTTCATAGGTTGATGCTCAACTCCTGGGCCACCCTCTTAACCCCAGCGTGGGCCCGAGCCCTCCACGGGCCTCCCTTCTCTCCAGCCAGGCCTCAGAGAGCGCCCGCCACCCACTGAAGGCCCATGTGTCCACCCCCCGCCCTGCCTCCTGGACAGTCTGTGATAAAACTGCCTCCAATGCAACCTGGCCCCACAGCACTTGGACGTTCCTCACCTAACTCGGCACCCCCATCCCAGGAAGTGACACCCCACCTTCCAGGGGCTTAGCTGAACCCGAGAGTGGATGCTCTGTCTCCCCAACCATCCTGGTGGGGCTGAACCCGCCCCCGGGCCCCACCTGCACACCCTCCCGGTTAGGAACCCCTCTGCCTGGAGCCTCCAGCCTGGCCTCCTCAGAGGGCCCCCGCCGCCTCTCTCTCCATCCTGCCCTCACGCTGCCCCGCACCCAGGGCTGCACGCCTCGCAGGGATCGCGAGTCCCATGCCCGATCCACAGGGAGGGACCCTCGGCCGGGCAACTCCGCCCACCCCCGGGCTGGCGGGCAGCGCCCGTTGCCTGGGAAAGCGCGAGGGCAGCGAGAGAAACAAGGCCGTGCAGGGGTCCGACCCCCGGGACTTCTCCCGGCGCCGCCGCCAAGCTCGGGGCTCCGCGCGGGGCCTCCGGGGTCGCCGTGCTGGCTGCGCCGGGGAAGGACCCGGGACGCCGCAGAGCCGGGCGGGGGGCGGGGCGGGAGGACGGCGCATGCGCCCGGCGCCGCTCCAGGCCCCGCCCCCAGGCCGCGGCGGCACGTGACCAGCGCGTCCCCGGCCGGGTGCGCGCGCAGGCAGGCAGGCTTCGCGCACGCGCAGTCCGCGCCGACTGCGGTGGAGCCCATGGCGTCCGAGCGGCTTCCGAACCGGCCCGCCTGCCTCCTCGTGGCCAGCGGCGCCGCCGAGGGTGAGGCTCGCGCGGAGCGGGGCCGGAGGGAGCCGGGGGGGCCGGGGGCACCGCGCGGGAGGGCGCGGCAAACGCACCGGCTGAGGCCGGAGGCCCGCCCCCCGAGCGGCTCAGCCACAGCCTGAACGCCTTGTGGGCGCCCAGCGGGGAGGCGTCCTGGGCCTGCTGGGGGCGGGCAGTGGGTGTCCCCGGGCGTGGGCCTGCCTGACGGAGGGTCACGAGCCTGTGCTGCTCAGTGCGCACGCCCCGGCGGGTGCGGGTCGGAGAGGGACTGTCCGGGGGGCGGGGACCCGGAGAGGCCTGGGGCTCGTGGGTCCCGTGCTGCCCGCGCTCTCCCGCAGGGCCTGGTGCAGGGGCCCGGCAGGAAGGGATGGGCAGATTCGGGCACCTGGTGCGCTCTGAGCTCTTCCCGGGTCCTCGCCGGCGTCCCGTCACGGAGGGAGTGGCGAGCCCACGGCCACCGGGAGCAGGTGGAGGACCAGGGTTGGGGCCGGGGTCTCTGGAGCCTGGCCTGCTCAGCTTGTGTAGCTGCTCAGTGGGCCAAGGAGGAGGACCGGGTCACGGGGTCACCGTGTGCTGAGCCCCGGGGGCCCTGAGTGGCCTGTACCCAGAGTGCGGGCGGAGCCAGGGTCCTACCCCCACCCCGATGGGAGCTCAAGGCTCGGAGGAGCCATTGGAAGGGTTCAGCCTGGGAGACAGGTTGGAGTGGGATGAGGGGCGGGTCGCACCAGCTTGGCTCTGCCAGGAGGGGGGCATGTTGAGAACACGGGGGGCGGGCACAGCTCTGAAAGGACCACTAGGCTCTGGGCAGGACCAGTGGGCCCCGCCCAGTCGCCTTGGGGCCCTGGGGTGAAGGCGGTGGGGGTGGGAGAGCAAGGGTTTGAGGAACTGGGAAGGGGTGATTTGGAAAGACAGTTTTTGCTCAATGTATGGACTTCCTACAGTGAACATGTCCTAACTCATAAGCGTGAGTAAAGATGAACATGGTTTAGGGATTGGGTCCCAGGACTGAAATTCAGGTGGAAGGATGCGGTCAAGCCCATTTAGAGGTGGCGTCCCTGGTGGGGCCGCAGCCCCTCGCAGCCAGGAGCCTTCCAGACGGCGTGGGCAGCAGGGGGCGGGAGCCCATGGGCGTTCAGGGGCTCCTGTGAGGACAGGGCTGAGGCTGCCCTGGCCCAGGAGGAGGGGTGGGAATGCAGCCACCTTCCTGTGACAGGAGCCACAGCCCCACCTCCGTGGGCAGGAGCCGCGCCCCCTGCCGCCCTCCCCGGCTCAGCCTGGTGGAGTGGGGGCTCCGTCCCTCCCTCCCCGGCCTAACAGGGGATAAACCAGGCCCTGCTGGTTTAATGAGCGGGTGAGCCAAGCGAAAGGGAACCTCACACTTGGGTGTGCCTTCTGGAAAGGCCTCTGGGGCCGGGGGGGGGGGGGGGGCGGGGGCGGGAGAGCCTGGGGAGGGAGACGTGGGCCTGGTGGGGCCCTGGGATAAGGTGGGAGAGAGGCTGCTTCTCGGGTGGTCCTGGGGCAGGAGAAGCCCGGGGGTGGCTGGGCAGCCGCCTCGGGCAGGAGGGGCTGCCGGGCCCAGCACCCACCCACGTGTCCTTGCAGGAGTGTCCGCCCAGTCCTTCCTCCACTGCTTCACGTTGGCCAGCGCTGCCTTCAACCTGCAGGTGGCCACCCCTGGGGTAAGTCCAGCCCCCTTTCTTTATGGGGGTGGGGGGTGGGGGGAGAGAGTGCTATTGCTGGGAAAAGGGGTGAGCTGAGGCTGCTGTGACCCGCGGGATCTGGCGTGGGCTGAGGGGCCAAGACCCACTGGCATTATGGGTCAGCGTCTGCACAGAGAGAAAGGAGGGCGCAGACCTTCCAGCAGGAGGGAGTGCAGCCCTCTGATGCATGGGGCCCGGGTCACAGCAGTGATGTGCTAAGGGTTTCCAGGGTCACCCCTGAGGTGGGCGGGACATTGGCTGCCGCGGTATCGGCGACAGGACCAGTGTGGGCGGGTGGGCTGACAGGGAGCCTGGGTGTGTGGAGCTCTGGTGAGAGGGTGGGCTGTTGGGTACCTTTGTCCTGAGGGGCTGCCCTTGGTCCTGGGCTCCCTTCCTTGTTCTGAGCACCCCTGTGAGCCAGCAGGGTGTCCTCGCTGACCTTTGGCCTCGGGGCTCTGCAGGGGAAGACCATGGACTTTGTGGACGTGAGTGAGAGCAATGCACGCTGGGTGCAGGACTTCCGCCTCAAGGCCTATGCCAGCCCCGCCAAGCTCGAGTCCATCGACGGTGAGGGCCCGAGACCTTGGAGGGTCGGGCGTGTGGGGTTCCAGGTGGGTTTGTGGCCCCACAGTGCTCCCTCACTCTACTCCTGGAGCTCCCAGGGCTGGCTGCCAGGAGCTGTAACTGTCTATGGCCGCCCCCCTCCTGCGTCTTGGGCCCAGAGTTCCCAGCTGCCTCTGCGGGGAGAGGTGGCGGCATGTGGAGACGGGGAGGCAGGAATGGTCCATGGGCTGTGGGAGCCTTGGCCGGGGTAGGGACAGCGACAAAGGATGGTGTCTGGCGGCAGGAGCAAGAGGACTGACTGGCCTGTGGTCTCCCCAGGTGCCCGGTACCATGCCCTCCTGATTCCCAGCTGCCCCGGGGCCCTGGCCGACCTGGCCAGCAGTGGGTCTCTGGCCCGAATCCTGCAGCACTTCCACTCCGAGAGCAGTAGGTGACCCCTGGTGTGGGGGGGAGGGAAGGCAGGAAGGTGCCTGTGCTGGGGGTGGGCGCGGCAGCCGTGGATTTCAGGGTTCAGGTCTTGGGGCTGGAAATGTCAGATCACTTGAGATGTAGAGCCCCGGGATCTGGCCAGTGAGGGTCAAGTGTACTCAGCTGTCCCACACACGAGGGTGGGCACTCCCAACCCTGCTCTGTGGGCCCTCTGCCTGGCCCCCTCGGGCTGGGGGCTGTGCGCCCTGGGCCCCTCCGCGGGGGGAGGGCAGGATGCTGGCTTTGTTCCTGGTGGGAAAGCCCCGGGTCCAGGCTGGGGCCGAGGCCGGCAGGGCTGGAGAAAGGCTGCTCTGGAGACCTGGCCTGCCGCCCTGGCCTGCCTTGGGCCCAGAGGCGCATGTCTGCTCATGAGGGACCAGCCGACAAAAACCCAGGCTCCACACAGTGTCCTTTGTCGGTGAGAAGGGCCTCCTGTCCCCAGCACCAACCACCGGGACAGGCAGCGATTGTTCCCGGCCACCTCAGCCGTGGGAACGCACTTGTGCCAGGCAGCCTCTGGGTGGCAGGCCCGGAGCCAGGGCGGTTGCTGGCAGGGCGGGGGCACTGCCTGGAGCCCTGAGAGATGGAAGGAGGGCAGGCCCTTTCCCACTGCAGTCAGGAGGGGCTTTTTCAGGTGGGCGGCCGCTCAGGCAGCGGTGATGGCGGTGCCCTCAGAGGGCAAGTGGGGCCTGGAGGGTACAGGCCGTTTGCCCTGAGAGGGCCAGGGGGGGCAGTGAGTGCGAGTGCCGCTGGGCTGGCAAATAGACCTGCTCGCCCTCGCGACGCCTCCTTGTACTTGTCTCTCAGCCATCGGAACTTGAGGTTTGAGCCGGAAGCAGCAGCTCGCCATGTTTCCAGGGGCAGGGCAGCGGCCTCCAGGAGGTCGGCTGTGCGGGGTGGGGGTGTTGGGAGAGGGCCAGGCCCCCGGCCTCCAGGACCTCAGCCCCCCCCCCCCCCCACTGCCGCTGCTTTCAGAGCCCATCTGCGCGGTTGGCCACGGGGTCGCCGCCCTGTGCTGCGCCACCAACGAGGACCGGTCCTGGGTGTTCCGAGGCTACAGCGTGACCGGGGTGAGTGCAGCACGGCCGGGCGCGCTCGGGCCTGAAGCACGGGTGGTGGGGACGCTGGGGCCCATGGTCCCCTCTGGCCGGTGACACCGCTTGTCCAGACGGCACCAGGCTGGCCGTTGTCTGTTGTCTGCTGGCATCACCGAGGCCCGTTCAGGCCGTGGGTGAGGACAGGCCCTGCCTCGCCCGACCCTCGAGCCCCGCTTTGCTTTGTTGGCTGTGGGCGTGGGAAGAGCGGGCTTGGGTTGAGCTTGCTTTGCGCCTGACCAGGAGCCAGGGCGCCCGGGCGGCTCAGCATTCACAGGCAGCAGGGAGCGGGCCGGGAGGTCCTGGGAAGATCTAGGAGGGAGGGTCCGTGTGGCGAGGACTGAGGCCTGGCTGCTGGAGGCTGCACTCAGCTGGTCTGGTCCCGGGTCCAGGTCCAGGTGAGGACCGGACAGGAGAGGAGCCTGGGCGACTCCTCAGTTCTCCTGTCGTCCCCCCCCTCCGCCCCCAGGCCACGTGGCTCTGTTCCACCTCCAGGCCTTTCACTCACTGCAGGGCTCAGCTCCCACTGGCCTCCCATGTGTCACCCCTGGAAACCCACAGCAGGAGGGCCCCCCCCGGGGTTCAGCCTTGGAGCAATGCTGTGCCCCCTCCCCACGTGGAGGGCAGGGCCCTGCCTGGATGGGCTCTACCTGAGCAGGGGGGGCCCTTTCCCCGCAGCCCTCCGTGTACGAGCTCGTCAGGGCCCCTGGCTTCGCCCGCCTGCCTCTCATCGTGGAGGACTTTGTGAAGGACGCAGGTGCCAGCTTCAGTGGTGAGCTGGGCGGTGCTGCAGGCGACAGTGGGGCACAGGGGCCAGGCCAGCCTCCTGGGCTGAGCACCCAGCCGACCTCGGTGGCTGGCGGCTCTGAAACCCTGCAGGCTGACCTGGAGCTCACAGCCCCGGGAGGGTGGGCCGGGCTGGGCGGTGCCCACATGGGGCGCTCTCTGAGGCCTGTGCCCTCGGGTCTCCTGCAGCCAGCGAGCCTGACGCGGTGCACGTGGTGCTGGACCGCCACCTCGTCACGGGCCAGAACGCGGGTTCCACTGTGCCCGCCGTGCAGAACCTGCTCTTCCTCTGCGGCAGCCGGTGAGGGCGCGGGCGATGGGCGGTGTGCGGGCTGCTGGGCCACGCTCCCTGTGATGGCTGCTGCTGGCGCCCGAGCCTTGACCTGGTGTCCGTCCTGCAGGAAGTGACGCGGTCCCCGCGGAGCCAGCCTACCTGCCGGTGACGCCGCCACCTCCTGAGGCCCCGGCCCCCAGAGGCAGCGGGACGCAGGCCTCCAGGCCCCGAGCCTCTGACAGCCCGAGGCTGACTTCGCCCGGCCAGGCCCCCGGGACTGGGGGGCCTCCAGGCGGCGGCCTGAGGGGTGTCGGGTCTCAGCGGGGGTGAGGCCCAGGGTGCTGCATGGGCACCCGGTGGGGCTTGGGCTCCATGTGGAGCAGCCCACAGGGAGTTGGTACCCAGAGCATCAGCTGGGGCGTCCAGGGCGGGGTCGTGGCCCCTCTGGTCTTCCTGGACCAGCACTGGGTGTCTCCCTCTGCCTGTCCCTGGCACCCAGGTCAGAGAGCAGAGGCCGACCCTCCTGGCCCAGCAGTGACAGGCAGGGGTTCCGGAGTCGATACCTGTGCGGTGAGGGCTGTGCCCAGGCTGGTCTGTCCCCCAGCCCTTCAGGTGTTGGCTGAGTGGGAATGGGCCAGCTGGCTGGAGCTTGGTCAGCACTTTTGACTTGGGTCCCAGGTGAAGGGGAATTAGTCTTGTGGTCACAGCTCCAGGCCCCCAGACTTGCCCCGATTTTAACCTTTGCCTCATGCGTGGGTTCAGTGTGGTGGTGACCCACGTCAGGCCAGGGTGGACCTCAGGGCAGACAGCATGGCACTGCATCCCTGACATGGAAACACTGTTGACCTTTGACCTTCAAACACAGCCCAGGGGCTCCTTAGACAGCACTGCACAGGCCCCGCCCTGCGGCTGCTCCGAGGGTGTCAGGGTGGACATAGCAAACAGGAGCTCCCTTGGATGGAGGCCCTGGACAGGCCTCTGCTGGGGACGCCGGGCGGCGGCTGTCCGGACGCCTCCTCCCAGCACAGCCTGACCACCCTCAGGCCTCCCCGGGCGCTTGGCTGGGCTGTGGCCTGTGGTTGGAGTCCCCTCTGGAGCTGCGTCTGCTGCTTCCAGCCCCTGGGAACAAGCAAGTCGGCCCCCAGGCCTGGCGCTTCCTCCCGCCCCGGACCGGCTCACACTCCGCACTCCCATCGGCATTCCCGGAAGGCGACGTGGCCTGGCGTCGGCCCCGTCCCCAGGTGCCACCACATGGTGACGGGTGGCTGCACAACCCTGACAGACCCACCTCAGGGCATTGTCTGTGTCCCCGTAAAGCTGACCATTCCTGCTGAGGGTTCTGACCGGCCACGTCTGCTCTGCTCCGGTCGGGCGTCCCCTGGGCCAAGGCTCTGCTCCCTGCAGCTCGGGCCGGGAGGGGTGGGAGGAGGAACCAGAAAGCCCGGGAGGGGCAGGAGCGGGTTTGGAGCCTGGCTTCCCGTCCTTGCCTCTGGGGTTCCCCACTCGCCCAGGACATCTGCAGCAGCGTTCTCAGGAATGAATGGACGCAGACTGGCCCCATGCATGGCATCTTGTTAAGGGGCAGCGTGATCGCCATGTGGGACATTTGCCGTGAAAGAATGAAGTCCTGCACAGCCAGTGTGGCTCAGTGGGTTCAGTTCCCGGTCGGACTCGTGTCTGGGTGGTGGGCTCAATCCTGTGTGGGGCGTGGAGGCAGCCGATCAATGACTCTGTCATCAGTGATGTTTCCGTCTCCCTCTCCCTTTCTCTCTGAAATCAATAAAAATGTCTTTTAAAAAACACACAGTGAAGTCCTGAGGACGCCTGCATGGTGGACGGGAGAACATGCTGAGTGAGGAAACAGCCGCGTGGGCCCGTTTGCGGGAGATCCTGACCCTGCAGCTCCGTTGTGGCGGGAATGGGGACACGGACGTGCTGTTCTGGGGGGACTTCTGAGCTGAGTGCTGACGGTCACACACCCCAAGTACTGTAACCGCCCTGTCAGACGTCCATGTGGACCCCAGGGCTGGGAGGCACCAGGAAAGGGGGGGTCCGGGTGGGGGCCATGCCCCTGCCACCACTGCTGGACACCCACCCAGCAGGCCCTAAGCACCCAGGATGGCTGAGCTTGTCCAGGACTGGCCGGGCACTCAGGACAGCACAGCCCCCAGGGGGGCCTGTCCCTGGGCCCTGAGAACTGCAGCCACAGGCCCTGCGGCTCTGGAGCACGTGGGACTCGGCCTCTCGGCTTGCAGTGGCCCGTTCTGGGGGCCCTGTGGAAGGCTGTGGGGAAAGGTGGCCAGTCAGTTCCCAAAGGGGAAAAGGGGAAGCAAGCCCAGGTGGGGAGGGCAAGGCGGCTCCCTGCTGACCCTTGGGTGTCGCCAGAGCAGTGTCTCCGCAGGTCAGTCCCTGTCACGTTTCTGCCCACACCCGACAGACGGGCCAGACGGGAGACACGCCCCCTTATCCTGCTCCCTGGGCACGGGCCCCTGGACTGAGTCCTCGCCCAGCCCTCGCCCTGCCTGGCTCCCCTCCAGGATCAGAGGCTGGTCCTTCCTCCTCCCTCCACCCATCCCCGCCCCAGGCCTTCCCAGTACGGCACGTGGTGCCCAAGTCCAAACAGTGCCCTAGTGTGTTCTCAGAGCGGCACCACCCTCCAGGTTCAGGGGCACAGCGGGGACCTCCTGGGTTAGATGAGCCAGTGCTGCTGTGCTGGGCTGCCCACCAGGTGGCACCACTGACCCGCCGCCTGGTCAGGCCTCAGTGCAAGAGCCACCAGAGGCAGCGGTTAGTGGCAGGCGCACAGCCCAGGGGGCCCAGCACAGCCCTCGGCCCATCCAGGGATCTGGGCACAGGAAGAGCTCAGATGGGTCCCCACCCAGCAGCGGGCAGTGCTGCCCCCTCTCGCGGGGCCCAGGTTGTAGCTGGTGGCAGGGGCAGGAGGCGGCAGGAAGTGAAGCCTGGCACAGAAAACACCTGCTTTAATGCATTAGGCAGAATTTTACACAAAACAGAAACCCATGATCCGTCCCTGCTGCAAGTAGTAAAAAATGAAAGATGCGTCGCCGGACTTGTGTAATCAGACCCAAAGCCCGCACTGATCGGTGGCCCGGCCTCAGGCTACTTCCCATTCTCCGCGCTGAACATCCGGTCCTACAGGGGGAGAGGGAGGGGCCCGGAGAGGGTGTCAGGCTCCCTCGGTGGTGCACACACCGATGGGGACCGGGCGGCACCCAGGGTCCCTAGACGCGCCAGCCCTTTCCGCTCGCCCGCACTCACCGCCAGCACCCGCTCCAGCTTCACCGCGTCGGCAGCGAACTTGCGGATGCCGTCGGAGAGCTTCTCCACAGCCATCTGGTCCTCGTTGTGCAGCCAGCGGAAGGCCTTCTCATCCAGGTGGATTTTCTCCAGGTCGCTGGCCTGGGCTGGAACAGGCAGCGGCCCTCCTCACCGCCCGCCCCGCCGCCCCACCCACCCCGGCCCCGGGCCCTCCTCACCGCCCAACCCACCATCCCACCCCCAGGGAACCCAGGTGCGGGTGGGGCCTCACCCGCCTTGGCCGACAGCGTGGGCGCCAGCTTGCTGCTGTCCTTGAGCAGCTCCCCCAGGAGCTTGGGCGAGATGGTGAGGAAGTCGCAGCCGGCCAGCGCCTTGATCTCGCCCGTGTTGCGGAAGGAGGCGCCCATGACGATGGTCTTGTAGCCGAACTTCTTGTAGTAGTTGTAGATCTTGGTGACGCTCTTCACTCCTGGAGGAATGCCCGGCGGTCACCACTGCGCCTGCCGCCCTGCCCACCTCGCACCTGCCCCGGGGCCTCCAAGGGCCACTCACCAGGGTCCTCCTGGGGCTCGTAGGACTTCTTGTCCGTGTTGGCCACGTGCCAGTCGAGGATGCGCCCCACGAAGGGGGAGATGAGCGTCACGCCCGCCTCGGCGCAGGCCACAGCCTGGGCGAAGGAGAAGAGCAGCGTCATGTTGCAGTGGACGCCGTGCCGCTCCTCCAGCTCCCTGTGGGGACGCACACGACTCAGCCGGGCGCTGGCTGACGGCTGCAGCCGACCCGGTTCATCTCCTCCTCAAACCCAGTTACAGACCGGGACAGAGGCCAGGGAGGTCCCCAGCCAGCACCTGCGCCAGCACGGGCCCGGCCCTCACCTCAGCCAGAACGGCCTGGGGCTGGACACCAGCTGTCCTCTCAGGCCACAGTGCTGCCCGCGTCTCACCTGGAGCCATGGCCTCCTGCCCTCTCACCCTTCCCAGCCTACCCTGCGGCAGCCCGTCCGTCCATCATGACATTCTGGGGCCGAGTCCTGAGGACAGGACAACGGCCACGCTCTGCCATGTGGGTGGGGCCAGGGCTGTGACAGTTGGACCTCTGCTCAGACCCCTCTGGCCACAAATTCCCACCACAGGGGACAGATTACAAGGGCTCCACCGTGTGGCCACAGGCGGGTGGTGACGAGCCCACATCCACAACGAGCAGCAGTGCCATTCCTCCAACGAGCACAGGGACCGACCAGATGACTGTGTGCCCAGGAGAGAGGACACAGGGCACACAGCCACGTGTCCACGCAGGATGACACGGACACGGAAGAGGCAGCGCGCACACAACAGAACATGCGACTTGAAGGGACGCAGCCCTGACGGCCACAGGGTGAGCCCTGGAAACAGGCCACGGGAGAGGCCACGTGTCATGAGCCCACCCTGTGAGGCGTCAGAGCAGGCAGCCGAGTGGGGAGCCATCGCTGGGCGGGGCTGCAGCAGACACCAGGCTCCCGGGCACGGCTGCCGCCCCCAAGCCTCACACCTCCGCCCCCCCAGGCATAAGAGGCTCTGCCTGTGGACTGTGTGAGCCTGAGGAGGACGGGCGACACGCCTGTGGGGTCTCACGGGGCACCTGTTTCTGAGGGTCACCAAGCAGGCCCTGGGGACCTGGCCCTACACACACCCGGCTCCGTCAGCTGGGCCACGGCCGCCCCCTGGGGCGGGGACACTTACTTTCCAGCCTGAATTCCTTCCCAGGTGGACGACAGCTTGATGAGAATCCGGTCCTTGCTGACCCCGGCGTCCTTGTAGAGCTCGATGAGGCGCAGGGCTCGGGCCACCATGGCGTCCTTGTCGAAGGAGAGCCTGTGGGAGCCGGGCGCGGTGAGGGGCGGCCTCACCTCAGGACGCGCCGAGGACGAGCGAGCAGCAGTGGCGCCCAGGCTCCGAGCCACTCAGGGCCCCGTCTCCCGATCGCCTTCCCTCCCGTGAGGCCAGAGCAGACGGCAGGGGGCCAGGCCCGGGGGGTCGCGGACCGAGCGGCTGCTGCCCTGCCCGCCCCGTCCCCTTACCTGGCATCTACTTCCGTGGACACGCGGCCTGGAATCTTCTTCAGTATTTCTGCCCCGAACAGCACGTAGAGCTTATCGATCGCGTTCTGAACCTGCTCCTCCTGTGGCCTGAGGTTCAGGAAAGACGGTCAGTGACTCGTTAGGTCAGCGCACAGGGTCCCGTAAACAAACGCGCTCCTTGGGGAACCCTTTCACTGCAGCTTCTTCCCTTTTAAAAAATGTATTTTTACTGAGGAGAGAACCACTGACCGGCTGCCTCCCGCACGCCCCCCACTGGGGAAGGAGCCTGCAACCCGGGCCTCTGCCCTGACCGGGAATTGAATCGTGACCTCCTGAGGGTTCAGAGGTCAACGCTCAGCCACTGAGCCACTCTGGCCGGGCCGCACCTTCTTTCTTAAAAATGTGTTCGTCCCAGTAACACAGCAGAGAAGTCCCCACCTTCACCCTCTCAGTGCACAGCTCAGGGCATGAAGATATTCCCTGCGGTGTGGCCACCACCAGCCACCTCCACCACGCCCCCCTCCCCTGAGCCCCTCTGGGCGAGTGAAAAAGCATCTCTGCAGTCGCCTGGCAGACGAGTGAAGTGCACACAGAGGTCTCAAGCCGGCGTGTCACAGTCACAACCTGGGGCAGCTGCACGAGGTGGAGGCCTGTGAGCGACGAAGGCACCCAATTCCAGGAGCGCCCAGGCCTGGCTGATACACAGGGCGGGAGACCAGCCCAGACTTGGGCACAGAGCAGGCGGCACACCCGGAGCCACCAGGGCATCCCAGCCAGGGGCCACTGTCCCCGATGGCACCGCTGTCCACGCTCACCCTGACGAGAATGTAAGAGGACACCTGAGAGGGAAATCTATGGAGACCCCTCCGCGTGTGGCCTGGAGGCGGGAGCAGGGCCCAACGGCATAAAGTACCCCAAACTGGACTGTGTCCCTAGAGTCAATTTTACTCCGAGCGGCTGTTAAAAGACATCAACAAAAGAGCCGTCACAGGCCTGGGACCTGGCACGGGAGGGAGCTGCTGCGGGCGCCCTGTACACAGCTCGGAGCTACTCAGTGGCCTCAGGAAGCGGCGCTCGCCTCCGCCCAGCCAGGAGGACAAGCGCACAGGCGGCTCCTGGTGCGAGACACCTGGTGCGAAGCTCAGCCGGTGAGGAGGGGACCAGCCCGGCCCCTCAGCCCCACCACCGCCGCGGGGACCGCACTCACCCGCCCAGCTTCTTGCCGTAGGCGATGGCCTCCTCCACCAGCTCCTGGTAGGCGGGCATCTGCGCCGCAGCCAGGATCAGGGACGGGTTGGTGGTGGCATCCTGGGGCTTGTACTGGTCAATGGCTAGAGAACGTTCAGAGAGTTTTAGAAAGAAAGAAGGAAGTGCGGCTTGCTTCCCCGCCGAGTCTGACAGTCCCTCTGAGCCCTAGACACGTGCAGCCACGCGAGTTCCCGCCCTGGCCGGCGTGGCTCAGTGGATAGAATGTGGGCCCGCAGACTGAAGGGTCTCTGGTTTGATTCCAGTCAAGGGCATGTACCATGGTGGCAGGTTCGATCCCCAGGTCGGGATGCGTGTGGGAGGCAACTAATCAATGTGTCTCACATGGATGTTTCTCTCTGTCTCTCCCTCCCTTCTACTCCTGGGGTGAGGATTAACAAAAACAAAACTGTTTGCCAAGCCGAGGTACAGCCCCGCTTCACACATGTCCCTCCCTCCCTGAAATGGCCGGAGGCAGCTGTTTGCACAGGGATAGGACCAGCAGCAAGTCTAGCCAGGGAGGAGGGTGCCCCAGGGGCTGACCTCACTGCTGGGGGACGGGGAGGGGGGGGGCAGTTGGGATGTTCAGACAGCAGAGGGCGCACCCTGCTTCCCAGAAGCCAGTGAGGGACCCGCATTGACAACTGCTGCTTCCTCCTGTAAACCTCTCCCCTACCTCCCAGCTCTTCCCCTGTAAACCTCTCCCCTACCTCCCAGCTCTTCCCCTGTAAACCTCTCCCCTACCTCCCAGCTCTTCCTCCTGTAAACCTCTCCCCTACCTCCCAGCTCTTCCCCTGTAAACCTCTCCCCTACCTCCCAGCTCTTCCCCTGTAAACCTCTCCCCTACCTCCCAGCTCTTTCTCCTGTAAACCTCTCCCCTACCTCCCAGCTCTTCCTCCTGTAAACCTCTCCCCTACCTCCCAGCTCTTGCGTAGGTAACCAGGCCGGGATTCCAGGCCAGTGGGCCAATCTGGGGCCTCCTGACCAGCTGTCGAGGGGGACTGGGGAGTGCAGAGCGGCCAGAGGGCTCGCTGCTTCAGTAAGTTTATTGGGTAAATTCGTATTTTCAAAGCGTCCTTTGATGACCACACCAGAGATGGAGAAAGATCCGGGGCCGGCAGGACAGGGGCGGCTCTCCGGAGACCAGGGAGATGGCTGTGGCCGGGGGGCCCACAGAGAGCTACAGGTGTCACACACCCGCCGCAGCGAAGGGGCCCTCCCCCACCCGCAGCTGAAACTGGTGAACACGGTGAGCCCCTGATAACAGGACGGCGCGGGCAGGTGCCAACTTCCGGCACACAGGGTGTCCCCCCTGCAGGGCGCTGCGCCAGGGGCTCTCTGGGCTAGTTTTGCAACTTCTCCTGTGTGGCTGTTTCTAAATAATGGCTGCGGAAGCGCTGCTCGGGCGGTGCCTGCACAGGTGTGCAAACCCACAGGCGACGCCTGCAGACCGGTCTTGACAGCGCTGACTTTTAACAAGATTAAAGGACCCACCGGGGATTCAACGATGAGCCTCAGGTGCCCGGACCCTAAAGTGGATGCAAACTGGGAGGACACTGGTCTAGGGGAGGCCTCCGGCCCCCACCCCAGGCCACAGGTGAGACCTTCACACCAGACAATGACCACAAATCCAAGGGCCCAAGCCGCCGGCCGACACTGATGGACAGACGGTACCAACTAACGCATTTTATAAAGTCAATATTCACCCAAATGTCAGTCATTGGGTTTAGATGTTTTTAAAAAGAAAACCCGCACGCATTCTCCAGAAGGTGTGAGAATAATGGCTGCAGGAACCACAGACGCGGCTGCCGCCCGGGCCGAAGTCCAAATGCCTCGGCGCGCGAAGGAGGGAGACGGCGCAGGGAACGCGCAGCCGCTCCCCGGGCTCCCCGCCCAGCGCGCGGCCTCCAGGTCGGGCCACCGGGCGGGGTGGGGGTGGGGCCCGCCGGTCCCGCGGCTCCCCGGGGCGCGTACTCACGGGCTCTGCCGGGTAAACACCCTCCGAAAGCCTCCTCCCGCGCGGGGCGGGGAGCGTTTCTCAAGTCACCATGAGCCAGCAGAAACGGCCGCCGCTTCCTCGTGCGCCCGGGGACGGGGAGGTTCTGCCGAGGACCCACCCAACCCGGCACCCCCACGCCGCGCCTCCGCCATGAACCGCCCGCGCTCTCCCAGCGCCCGGTGCCAGCCCGGCCCCGGCTCCCGGCGGGCGCGGAGGGCGCAACAGGCGGCGCCGGCGCAGGTGCGGCCGTCCGGGCCCCGCGCTGTCCGTCCCGCCCAGCGGTCAGCACTCGCGGAACCAAACCGCCCGGTGCCGCCTCAGGGGGCGCGGGATGGACCCTCCCCAACCCGCCGCCTCGGCAACCCGACCCCCGCCGACTCCGGGCGCCGGGGCGGGTTCAGAAGGTGTGCTCCGCTCCGGGCCCCGCCCTCCCGCCCTGGCCCGGGGCGCCCCGTGTCCTCCACCCCGGGAGCCGGCCCGGAGCGGGGCACGGGGGTCCGGAGCGGGGCACGGGGGTCCGGAGCGGGGCACGGGGGTCCGGAGCGGGGCAGCGGGGCAGCCGGGCCCGGAGCGGGCGTCTCGGCGCCCACGGCCCCCGCAGGCGTCCACACGCGGGCCGCGCCTCACCGTGGAAGTCGCCCGTGTCGGCCACCACGGTGGTGAACTGCTTGAGCTGGTCCAGGGCGCTCTCCATCCTCTGCCGCTTTACCGGGGAGCCCGACATGGCGAAACGGCGGAGGCAGCGCGGCGGCCCACAATGCCCCGCGGGCCCCGCCCAGGCCGCCGGCCAATCAGGGGCGGCGCGGGAAGCGGAGAGGCCCCGCCCCGGATGGAAACCACGCCCCTTGGCGTGAAACCCCGCCCCCGGGGCACTTGGGCTCGGGGCGGGGGTCCCGGGCCCCACGCAGACGCTGGTGAGATGCGGGAAGGACGAGGGGACGCGAGCGGGCAACGTGGACGGCACGTCCTGGGCGCACGCAGCCTGCAGCCTGGATGGCACACCCTGGAGCAGTGCGCCCCCACAGCGATGCGCCCCCATAGCGGTGCGCCCCCACCCTGCGGTGCGCCCCCACCCAGCGATGCGCCCCCACCAAGCCGTGCACCCCCACAGCGATACGCCCCCCACAGCGATGCGCCCCCACCCTGCGGTGCGCCCCCACCCAGCCGTGCGCCCCCACAGCGATACGCCCCCCACAGCGATGCGCCCCCACTCTGCGGTGCGCCCCCATAGCGATGCGCTCCCACCCAGCGATGCGCCCCCACCCAGCCGTGCGCTCCCACCCAGCGATGCGCCCCCACCCAGCCGTGCGCTCCCACCTAGCGGTCTTGGAGGGCGCGGCGTCACCTCCCGCCTCTGGAAACGCAGCGCTGGACTGAGGACAGCGGGCAGAGGCTCCTGAAACCTGCCCTTCATTGGGGCGGTGGCTTGAGCGTTGCCCGACGGGACCCCCCGCCCCCCGCCCCCGGCCGCAGACCAGGAAAAGGGCCTCTGTCCGTTGACACTGGCCGTGCGCCTGCCCACCCCTTCCCGGTGCACCTGCTCCCTCAGGCCTGGCCGCCCTCCTGGGGTCAGACTTGCTGGGAGCGGGGAAGGGGCTGGAGGGGTGAGGGCAGGTCCAGAGCCACTAGGCGGGCGCCAGGCCTTCCCTGCTGTGATTCTGGGGTGGCAGCTGCTGGGCACCAAGTTCACAGGGGCCCGCGGCTTCATGCACCGAAGCATCGCGGGAGGCACACTTCCAGCGGCGGCCTTCTTCACATTCCCTGGACCAAGACCTCTGCCGGGCCGGGCGGGGTGTGCAGGTGCCCAGGAGAGAGCAGCCAGGGAGGAGCGGTGGGAGGACCAGACCCAGGGGAGGACCAGACAGCCCCCAGGGGAGGAGGGGGTTCAGGGCTGACCAGGCCAGGCGGCTGCAGTGGAGGGTGGCAGGGAGGAGTGGGACACGCTTCCCACACTTGGGAGGTTCTCTGTGAGGGAGCAGGCGGTGGTGTGGAGGGACACGAGACTGGTGTTTGTGGGTGGTGGCAGGAGGGGAGAGGCGGCTCAGCAGGTCCCTGGAGGGCAGTGGCTGGAGTCCCGGGCCCTGGCACAAGGGTGGCCTTTGTCACCCGCCAGGATGTCAGGGGTGATGGGAGGGGCAGGAGCAGACCTGGGCACAGAAGGGCAGGTGCGCAGGCTGCTGGTGGCAGGAGGCTCGCTGACCGCTGGCTTTCTCAGGGACGTCTGAGCGGAGCGGGGAGGGGGCGATGGGGCAGGAGGCAGGTGATAGGCCGCCCAGGGAGAGGGCAGGTTTGGGCCAGGGAGCTGCACCGACCTGGGTGTGGCTGTGGGTTCAGCCTCCAGTCCCTCCTGGGTCTCTGGGTGTGTGTGTGGGGGTGGGGTTTAGTCCCGGAATCTGGTGAGACAGAGGCCACCTTGAAGGGCAGGGAGCGGGGCTGGGCCTGGGTAAAGGCATCGGGCGGGGTGGCTGAGTCAGGTGCACAGGACAAAGGGCTGGAGTGGCTGAGGATCGTCCGTCACCGGTCAATTCCCGGTCAAGGCACACACCCAGGTTTCGGGTTCAGTTCCCGGTGCAGAAGGCAGCCCATGTTCCTCTCTCCCTCCCGCTCCCTAAAAAAACAATGAAAACAGGTTTGAAGCTAAAATAAAAAGCCTCAGTCAGGGCTGCTCATTCCCCTCGGATGGAGACCTTTCCCTGAGAGCAGCGCTGAGCGTCCCCACCCAGCCCCTCGCCCCTCGATGCCGGAGGGACCGCCACCAGGTGCTGTCACTCAGCAGAGGCACAGCTGGGGTCAGGTTCACGGGCAGCAGGTGCAGAGCTTAATAACAAGAAGGAAAAAAAGCAGAATTAGATCAACAGAGCAACCTCGTCTACATGAGGAATTTAAGCCAGACTCCAACCTGCAGACAAGGCAACAAAGGCCGTTCTCACCTTGGAGGGATTCAAGTTTTTAAATACATGTATATTTTTAATTGATTTTAGAGAGAGAGGAGGGTAGAGAGAGATAGAAACATCAATCGGCTGCCTCCTGCACGCCCCCTACTGGGGATCGAGTCTGCAACCCTGGCACATCCCTGACCAGGAATCGAACCTGTGACCTCTTGGTGCATGGGACGAGGCTCACCACTGAGCAACACCGGCCGGGCTAGATTCCGGTTCTTGATGACAGATTCAACAACCAAAGCCCCCTGTTTCCCAGTAGATTGGAACATGTACACACAGACACACCCCTTCCAGGGAGAAGAGGAAAATGAAGAATTCAGAGTGGAGCGCGAGGCCATTCAGGCCTGCTCGGGTTTGTGGGAAAGCGACCGCCCCCGTCTGCGGGCGGCTGTGGGTTCAGGCCACCGAGCGCGTGCAGCTCGCTGTGGTTGGCCGCCTGCGTGGGGTGAGACGCGGCATCCGGAGTCCACCCGGCTCAGCAGCGCAGGGCCCACAGCCCTGGCCGGCCCTTCCCGCCGCCGCGGGAGCCTGTGTGCCGTCCTTCCAGGGAACAGTCACGGCCGAGACCTCGCAAGTGAACCGAGGAGGCGTCAGGGAGCCTCGGGTTTGCAGCGGGCTGGTCAGGAGCCAGGCGGCCACTGGACTTGCGGTTGGCATCTGGGGGGCAGTGTTGCGGGGCCGAGTCCCTGGCCTGTGGGATCTGATGGCTTCCGGGCCGACAGTGTCAGATTGCGTTGAATTGTAGGGCACCAGCTGGCGTCACCGAATTGCTCGGTGTGGGGGGCCCTGCACACAAATGGGGTGCTGGCTGTGGCCCACACAGTGGAATGTCACCCGCCTGAGGAGGAGGGACCCTGCCGCCTGCCCTCGGGGGGACGTGAGGACGCTGCGCCGAGCGAATAAGCCAGACCCCGAGGGACGGGCCCTGTGGGACCCGCTCAGAGGAGGCCCCCGAGTCAGACCCACAGGCAGGAAGTAGGGGCTGGGAAGGGATGGGGAGGTGAGTGTTTAATGGGGACAGGGTTTCCGCTGGGAAAGTTCTGGAGATGGTGGTGCTTTGCAGCCTGGGGAGGGGACAGTGAGATCTGCTTCAACTTCCTGTCGCAGAGCTAAGCCGTCCCGGAAAGACACACGGGAGGGGCCGGGCCAGCCCCGGAGGCTCGCAGGCCGGGAGATGGGGGCGCTCATCGAGGGTGCAACCCACGCACCAGCATTGCTTTGGGGAGCAGGCGGGGGCCCAGGACCCGGTTTTGTAGGCCGGAGGGTGCATGTTTGGTTGTTCCCAGGACTGTCCACACCTTCCTTCTCTCCTTATTCAGATGCTCGCGGCGCAGACCCCTCCCCGCCCCTAAGGGACTCTTCCAAGACCTTCATTTGCACGAGTTCTGGTGAAGCGCGTGGTTTCTCATGCCTGACCCCCTCATGTCTGCGTGTTTTCTATTATTGTTATTTTGTCAGTTCTCACCAGGGGACGTCTTTCCCATTGCTTTTCAGAGACAGTGGGAGGAAAGCGGGGGCGGGGGGGGGAGAGGGGGACACTGATGTGAGAGAGGCCATCGACTGGTTGCCTCCCACACATGCCTGGCCGGGGGCAGGAAGCGAACCCCCAACCCAGGTACCCAGGGACGTGTCCCCCATCTCCCAGGGAATCAAACCCTCGACCCTTCGGTGCCCGGCTGACGCTCTAACCACTGAGCCACGGGGGGGGGGTGCCTGTGTATTTTATTATTTTATTATTTTTTAAATATTTTTAAAAATTGACTTCAGGGAGGAAGGGAGAGGGAGAGAGAGAGAGAGAGAGAGAAACATCAATGACAGAGAATCACTGATCAGCTGTCTCCTGCACGCCCCTCACTGGGGCTCAAGCCCACAACCCGGGCCTGTGCCATAGCAAGGAATTGAACCGTGATCTCCTGGTTCATAGGTCAGTGCTTAACCACTGAGCCACCAGGGGCGTGCCTGTGTATTTTAATTCACGAAACGTGTGGGTGGTCTTTTCACGCAGCACCTTCCTTCCACAGCATCAGCCCTAAGTGGACACTGCCTACTGCCCCGGGCTCTCCCCTGGCACCCACCTCAGCTCTCCCAGCCCCACGCCCACAGGGTAAACCCACAAAGGGTCTGGGGACACCCCACAGGAAGAGGCCCGCGGGGGTGGGGGGCTTAGCTCGGCGGGCCTGTCCCCACTCGGGGCGTCGGCCGGTCCCACGGGGGAAAGGGGTTCCTGTCGCCTCCTCCCGAGGACCAGGTCTGAGCACCCGCCAGCGCCCGCTCCTGGCCGGCCCTGCTGACCTGCGGACTCGTCTCCACGAGCGAGTCTCAGACCCCGGGCCTCAGGCTCCTTCACACCCTGAAAGGTCACGGCCGGCATTGGCTGCAGCAGGAGGCGAGCAGGAGCGACATTGAAAGACGCCCCCGCCCCGGGGCAGGGCCAGCGAGCCATGGCACAGGCCGCCTCGCAGCCCACGGACCACAGCCAAGCAACGCCAGGAAGCGGGGTGCAATGCCCTGGTCTCGGACCTTCCTCAACGGGGCCCAGCGACTCTGAACTCACTTCCGACCTGGAGGCGCCCATTTCCTGAACAAAGACTGTCCCAGCCGGCCAGTCTACTCCAGCTTGCAGAGACCTCCCTCTCCCGCCTTGCCGCCCCTCACCCCACACAGCTTTATCATCAGTCACGGTGGCATTTTGAGAGCCAGCATGCAGCATGCAAGGAGCGTATTTTCTATGAAAAGAAATTATTATTTTTATTTATTTATTTTAAAATATATTTTATTGATTTTTTACAGAGAGGAAGGGAGAAGGATAGAGTTAGAAACATCCATGAGAGAGAAACATCGATCAGCTGCCTCCTGCACACTCCCTACTGGGGATGTGCCCGCAACCCAGGTACATGCCCTTGACCAGAATCAAACCTGGGACCCTTCAGTCCGCAGGGCGACGCTCTATCCACTGAGTCAAACCCATCAGGGCTATTATTATTTTTAAAATATGCTATTATTGGTTTCAGAGAGGAAAGGAGAGGGAGAGAGATAGAAACATCAATGACGAGAGAGAATCGTCCATCGGCTGCCTCCTGCACGCCCCACACTGGGGATGGAGCCCGCAACCCGGGCCTGTGCCCTGACCGGGAATCGAACCGTGACCTCCTGGTTCATAGGTCGACACTCAGCCTCTGAGTGGTGCCAGGCGGGCGGGCGGAAAGTTTTTAAGAAGAAAAAGGGGAAAGCTCTCCCCAGACAGCTGGGGCAGCCCTCTAGCCTCTGAGCCAGCTGGACTGGGTGGGGCCTAGGCCACTGTGGGGGCGGGAGGCAAGGCATGAGAGCCACGCTGGTGGGGACGCCACAAAGACAGGCCTGTCCCCCAGACAGGCGGGCCTTGTTCCTGCGGCGGTGGCTGCACAGCTGGCACAGTGGGCGCTGGACGGGCAGCTCCACCCTCACCCGGTGCGGACCCTCCTCGCCCGGTCCCCGGTCTGCAGCCCCGCCCCCTGGACGGTGCCACCAGACCCTCTGCCAGGGCAGTCTGCAGCCGAGGGGAGGGGAGTGGTTAGGAACTTGAAACGGCCCAAACGCACCTGAACCCAGGAAGCAGGTGTAGGTTCTGGGGCTCAGAAGAGATCAGCACCCCAGCCCAGACCATGCTGGCGACGGGGGACCCTGCTGGGTGGGGTGGGCGGGCGTTCCTGGGCAGTGGAGCTGGGGTGCCCGTCCGCTCTGAGGAGGGGCTCAGCCTAGCAGGGTGGGTGGGCGTGGCCTGCCGGGTACCTCCCGGTGGTTCTGGACTGTGGGATCTGTGGGTTCCAGCGGGCGGGACATCGCCCCATGCTCCCCTTCTCCTCTGGGGGCCATCTCCCTGTCCACAGGGTCCTGCCCAGGCACGGAGGCCAGAATTTCTTTAAAAAATATATATATTCTTATTGACTTCAGAGGGGAAGGGAGAGGGAGAGAGAGAGAGAAACATCCATGATTAGAGAGAATCATGGATCGGCCGCCTCCTGCACGCCCTCTATGGGGGATCGATCCCACAGCCCTGGCCTGTGCCCTTGATCGGAACTGAACCCCAGACCCTTCGATTCACAGGCTGATGCTCCATCCACTGAGCCAACCCAGCCAGGGTGAGGCCAGAGCTTTTCTGGCCTGAGGGGTCCTTCCTTTCCTGGGGGGAGGCTGTGAAGGTCAAGCTGCAGTGGCCCAGATGACCAGACACCTCCAGCCCCTGACCACCCGCTGCAGACTGGCCGGGTGTGGCCGGCCCAGCCACGGGGAGCTTCCCAGACCTGGGACTGGCCCGTCCTGCGGCCCAGCAGCCGGGTCAGCCCTCCCGCCAGCCCCACAGGCCCGGCTGCCCTCTGCGTCCGAGTTCCCCGCCGGCGGAGACCCGGGCTGCCCCACCGGCTCCTTCAGAACCACGCGGGTCAGGACGCCCCGCGAGGACAGGTGCTCAGGCGCAGAGTCGCCAGCAGAGGGCGCGGCGGCCTCCTCCGAGGGTGGGGCGCGGCCGGCGGGGGCGCCTCGCGGTGCAGAGTGCAGCCTCCCCGCTCCTCTCCCCGGAGACCTCCGGCTCCGGCTCGGACGCTCTCCCGGCTGCCCCCCCTCCAGCCCCTCCCCCTCCCCCCTCCCCCCTCCCCCCACCGCACCCTCAGCCCAGCTCCCTGGCTCCTGGCTCACGCCCCCGCCCTCCGCACCCACCTGAGCTCTGGCAGCCCCACGGCTCCCACTGGTCTTGGGTGACAGTCTGCGCCTCTGGGCAGGGCCCTCTCAGCCTCTCCCCTCCCAGGCGTGTCCCCCGGGCCCCTCTTGGATAGTGTGCAGGGGAGGGGCTCCCAGGGCTCCCACCAGGGTCGGGGTGAGCGGCCTGATTGGGGACCTCCACGCCCGCCTGGCCACAGCCTGCCCCCCCCCCGCCCGCTGATCTTACAAAGGTGCAACTTCACGCGCCCTGACCCACCGGGACCCCCGCCGCCAGGAGACAGACGCGGGGCCTCGCGGAGAAACCGGTTTAATGTCAGGGCCTCGCTCGGAGTGTGGCTCTCAGTTCTGGGGTGTGGTCTGCAGAGCCCAGGGCTCAGGCCTCCAGGCCCCTGTAGGGCACGCAGGGCGAGGCTGGCCCCAGACTGGCCGGAGAAGTTCCTTTCTTGGGCTCTGCTTCAGGGAGGGGGCGGGGTGTGGTCAGTGGGGGGGTGGGCAGGGGGTGTGTGGTCAGTGGGGGCGTGGTCAGTGGGAGTGTGGCCAGTGGGGGCGTGGCCAGTGGGGGTGTGGGCAGTGGGGGCGGGGTGGGATGTCCAAGGCCAGTGGTTGGGTGAGTCCAGTCCACACCTGCTTCTTGAAAATGTGCAGGGAGTACAGCACCACCACCGCTGCCCCCAGCCACCCGGGGAGCAGAGCACAGGGTGGGCGCTGTCCGGGGCCGGCCGGGAGGCTGGGTGGCTGAGAGCTGCTGCCCTTCTGGCCCACAGCCAGCCGGGGGGTTGGGGCGGGTAACCAGTGGATGGGGAAGTGAGCAGTCATGGGAGTGGGACAGGGGCAGAGTCCCAGGGACCCCTGTGGATGGAGGAGGCCAGAGGCGAGGGGGCTTCTGTGGCCTCAGGGGGAGGGGTGGGGAGAGCAGGGAGGGCTGGCACCTCCAGGCGGCAAGTTTGGCTGAGGTGGGCCTTGGGCAGGGCTGAGTGTGGCAGGGCGTTGCTGAGCCCAAGGGCGGGCCATGGGCAGGAGGCAGGTGAGCTGGCCCCCGCCAGGTGCCGCCCCGCCAGCAGCGCACCCCCTCTGTGTCCAGGTACCACATACATGCACATACAAAAATAATACTCCACGCGGGTGGGGGCCGGGCCGCCGCAGCGGGTGCTCCCAGCCAGGCCTAGCTGTCGTCCTCCAGCCTCTTCTTGGAATGAAACTTGCTCATGAGCTCCTCCAGCTCCGACCCTCCTTGCTGCTTCTAGGGCAGGAGGGGCAGCCTCAGCCTCGGACCGGACCGAGAGGCGGGGGAGGGGGGGGGCGGGGGGAGGGGGCGCGGGCTCACCTCCAGGACCGCCTTCTGCACGGTGAGCTGGCTGTACACGCGGATGCCCTCCTCGCCGCACACCTTCTTCAGCTCGTCCTTGTTCAGCGAGAAGAGCTGCGGGCCCGTCAGGATGCCCAGGTTGTCCACGATCCTGCAGGATGGGGTGGGGCGGGGAGGGGGGCGGGTGAAGGCGGGTCCTGCGGGGCGTGGCGGCCTCGCCCACCCGCACCCCGGCCACCTGCCTGCGCGCCGCCGCTCACCTGGCGCTGAAGGCCTTGGCCTCCAGCCACGCGCGCACCTCGTCGGGGCCCGACTCGTACGTGAGCGGCTGGCGCACGGGCTGGCTGCGCTCCACGCGGAAGTGCCGCTGCGGCTGCGCCCTGATGTGGCTGATCTTCTTGACCAGCTCGTCGTTGACCTCGTCCATGTGGTGGATGATCTCTGCGGGGCAGCGGGTCAGGCCGCCCTCGGCCGGGCTCCCCTCCCCTCCCCCCAGGCGCCCCCCGCCCCGTCCCGCCCCGCCCCCCTCACCGTCTTTGTTTCCAGCGAAGCCTGAGGGTAGCTTGTGGGTGGGGCTGGCAGGACCCCAGTATTTCAGACCCGCCTGCAGGTGGGGGAGGCGGGGCGGAGCCCATCTGTCACTCATCTCCCTCCAGCAGGAGCCCCGCCCCCTTCCCTCCCAAGACCTGTCCAGGCCCCCACTGGCCGGGCGCCAGGCCTTGGAGCCCCTGCAGCGAGGACTCCAGGCGTAGAGGGGGTCTCTCCCTGAGGCCCATGCACCTGCCCCTCCTCCCCTGCGCCCCTCCACCCCCGCTGGGCCCAGCCTGTGGGGGGACAGCAGAGCCGCTCACCCCCATCACCATCACCTCGTGGGGGGCGCCGGCTTCCTCCGCCCGGATCTCATCCAGGATGTTGCGGGGCACGTAGCCAGCCTGGCCGCTGCGGCTGCGGAGCTTCCACCACTGGTGATCGTCCTCCAGCACCTGCGGGCGCCCGCCGCGGTCACCCACGGTCACCCACGGTCACCCAGTCACCGACCAGCAGCCCCCCTGCCCTCCGGCCACGGGCAGTGGAGTGCGGGGACCACTGGGCGGGCCCCTGTGCAGATGGTCCAGAGGAGCTCTAGCATCTCCCCTGAGCCGCCCAAGTGCTAAGGGGACAGTCACACCTTCCTCAGGTGCCGGGCCCTGCCCCCCGCCCCCCCGCTGGGCGCTGAGCGAGGTGCCCCAGCCTGCCTGCGGATATAGATCACCCTCCGCTCGCCCCACTTTCCTCCCCTGGCGGGTGACCCAGATTTAGGGTTGGCACCAAACCCAGATGTGCCCAGAGGGGCTCCAAAGGTGGGCATGGATGACGAGGCCCTGCGGGGTGGGGGGTCCCCCAGTGGCACAGGGAGCGCCCACCCTCTGTCCTGAACCAGCTCAGCCCCCTCCCACTCCGAGGCCTCCAAGGGGGCCTCATCCGTGTCTGCCTGGAGCAAGGGTGGCAGCCAAGCCGGTCCCAGGGTCATGACTCTGCCCCCCGCGCCCCCCGCAGGCCCCCCCGCCAGCCCCACGCACCTCCAGGACCTCGTCCCTGAGCACCGACAGCTCATTGGCGTTTCGGGCCGTGAAGTCGTAGAGAACCTTGACGTACTTGGCCATGGCTGGCGTGGGTTCGTAGCCCCTGCGCGGAAGAGGAGCAGCTGAGGCCCAGGGCCGGGCGGGTCTCCTGGACCCGGCGGGCTGGGGGGCAGCTTCCGGTGCGGCTGCCTCCCGGTCTCTGTTCTCTCCGAGGTTGCAGTGGGAGCGCGGCGCGCAGCCGGGAATGGAAACTGTGACAGCCCCAGAGCATCGAGGGTGGGGGGGCCGTGCGCGGAGGTGGGGGTGCGGTGACGGGTGGAGGCGGCGGGACCCAGGCGCCTTGGGCCACCTCAGGGGTCTCCAGGCCCAGCCCCTGGGGAAACCACGGCCAGGCGTGTGCCCAGGAAATGGCAAGGTCACAGCGTCTCTGGGAAGCAGCTGACGGGAGGGGGTCACGGCCCCTGGGAGCAGCAGTCAGTGCCTGTGGGCCTCTGGGCCGTCCTGACCTCAGCGCTGGGCAAGCCTGTGGCTACCGCCAGCCCAGCCCACCCTCCTGGCCCACCCTGGCCCCCATCATCAGGCGCCTCCCTCATCCAGGTGTGGCCTCCAGACACTGGAGGGAGGGGTTTGAGGCTGGAGCCCCAGAGCCTTGGGGGGGGGCTGGCGGGATCGGCCAGGGTGGACGAGGATGTTTCTTCCCGAGCGGCCCAGGCCGGGGACGTGGCTGGCGCGGGCGGAGGGAGGCACCTGGTGGGAACCTGGATTAGGACCCGCCCCTCCTGAGGCTGAATCCGGGGCTCTGGCAGGGTCCGAGCTCCAGGCAGATCCTGGGCCTGAGGGATGAGGTCTTTCCAGATGAGTGTGCGTGCGTGCATGTGTGCGTGTGCGTGCATGTGTGCGTGCATGTGTGCGTGTGTGTGTTGGGGGAGGGGACCCCTGGGCTCTGAGGGTGGGTCTAACAACCCCAGCAGGTGGCAGGGGCTGGAAGACCCCGGAAGCTCAGTAAGGGCCTACCCACGACTCTACAACACGAAGTGCAGACACAAGGGGGGGTGCAGCGGGGAGTGAGTTTAGGGGGGCTTTGGCCATTTCCCCTTAAATTTACGTGGTAAACTTGAGTGAAAACCTGGTTCCAGCGGGAAGAGCGCTGTTTGGAGCCACACGAGCGAGGCAGTTGCTGCCACCTGGTGGCAGGTACCCAGAGCCTCTGTTTTGAAGGGGGGGTGTCACCCCCTCGCTGGAGGGGCGCCCACCTGTGCGCGTGCGGGGAGCTGGCTGCGGGGAGGCCGTCGCCAGGGGCTGCGGGCTCGGGGACGAGGCTCTGCTTCAGGGAGTTCCGGAAGGGCGGTCGGCCCGCGGGAGTGGGCTGCGGGGAGAGTGGGCCGCTGGGCTTGGTGCCGCGTCAGGCCAGGAGGGAGCGGTGGGGTGGGGGGAAGACAGCAGCAGGGGTGGGGGTGGGGTGGGGGTGGGGTGGGGGTGGGGGGTGAGGGCGGGCAGGAGGGGGGGCGGGCGCTCTGACCTCCTCGGCAGGGGCAGAGCCCAGCCCCTCCACTTCCCAGGGGGCCTCTCTCAGCACGTCCAGCGGGGGCTCCCAGCCGCTGTGGAACTTGGGCACGTAGAGGAGCAGCTGCGGTTCCCGAGGCCACTCGGAGCTGGGGGGGTGGGGGGGTGAGACGCCGCCCGGAGCCGCCTCCTGGGCCTGGGCCATCCTGGTCTGCGCCCTCCCGTCCCTCCCCGCCCCCCGCTGTGTACCGGGGGCGCGTCCACGTCTCCCCCAGGGAGTCCCACAGCGCCATCTCCTTGGGGACCAGGTGGCCCCGCAGGAAGCCCACGGCGTCTCGGGAGAGCAGGGGGCTGAGGACAGAGCGTGCGATGTCCGGGCCGCCACAGGTGCTGACGATCTGGGGCACAGTGGGGTTCAGAGGGGGTCACCCCGGTGGATCCCCCCTCCCCCGCCGCCCCCGCGCCCCAGGCACCAGGTCCAGGGGTCCGAAGAGGAAGTGGACCAGCTCGGCGGCGCTCGGGTTCTGGATGTGCTTCTGCAGCTTGGCCTGCGGGCGGGAGGGGGCGCCAGTGAGCGAAGGGCAGACCCTCGGCGGGGCACCCGCAGGGCGGCCGCTGGACTCACCAGCAGGTTGATGGCCAGCTTGGTTTTCTGGAAACAGTCCACGAACTCGGCCTCGGAGGGCGGCCGCGCCCGCAGCGTGAGGACACCCTCTGCGGGGGGCGGGGGGGCGTGAGCCTGGCGGGTCGCTGCGCCCCGCGGCCTCCCACAGCCTGGGCAGCCCCTCCGCGCCCTCCGCACCTGCCGGGCCCTTCTTCCCCTTCTTCTTCCCCTTCTTGCGCTGGTTCAGCTGCTTGAAGGCCTCGGCCGCCTTCTGCAGCCGCGCCACGAACCACTCGATGTCGTCCAGGGCGCAGTTGAGGATTTGCTGCGGGCAGAGCAGGGGCAGCATCGGCCAGGCGCCCACCCTCTCGGCAGGGACAGCCGCACGGGCTGCTTCTAGGAGGGGTGGGTGCAGGCTGCAGGGGGGAGGGGTGGGTGCAGGAGGGAGGGGTGGGTGCAGGGGGAAGGGGTGGGTGCAGCGGGGAGGGGTGGGTGCCGGGGGGAGGGGTGGGTGCCGGCTACAGCGGGGAGGGTGCCCTCAGGCCGAGACCCACCGTTTCCTTCTCTATCCTCTGGGCCAGCACAGCTCTTGGGGGCTCCTCGTCCGCCGCCTCCTGGGAGCGGTAGCCTGGAGCGGGGAGGGGAGCAGAGCTGCCGCCTACTGAGCCCCCGCAGACCAGGCAGGCTCAGCCTCCAGCCCAGCCCCTCGCCCACCTGGTTCGCTGGGCGGCACTGGCAGGCCCACTCGGTTCTTGGGGGGCCCGGAGTTCTGGGCGAACGGCTGGAAGGGCACCGGGGCGGGGCCCTGGCGGGGAGGCAGCACCGACAGCCGCTGCCGGATCTTCTCCTGGTGGCCCCTGGTGGGGGGACAAGGCGGCTCATTGCCAGCCCTCTTGGGGTGCCCCCCAGGCCCTCCCCCCTCCGGGCCCAAATCTACTTGAGGGTCTGGGGCCGCATCTTCTTCCCCAGGCGGCAGTCGGCCAGCGCGCTCTCGATGTCCTCGTGCACCAGCTCCGCCTGTGGGGACGGTCAGGCTGGCTCCCCGGGCCCCACACCTCCCCACCCCCCACCACAGCCCGCCCCCCTCCTCCCCGCGCCCCCCAGCCCGCCCACCTCCTCCCCGCGCCCACCTCCTCCCCGCGCCCCCCAGCCCGCCCACCTCCTCCCCACGGGGCGCCCACCTCCTCCCCGCGCCCCCCCACCGGCTCACCTCCACCTCGTCGCAGTGGAAGAAGTGGATGTCGGGCTTGCTCTGCTCCGAGTCCTGGCACACGAGCAGCAGCACCGACGGGTAGCGCAGCTGGTTCAGCACGGTCTGGCTGTGCCGCACGGTGGGCAGCGGGAAGTTCTCCAGCTCCTCCTGGGAGACAAGGGGGCCGGACCAGGCTCAGCCGGTCGCTCAGCCGTGAGCCCCAGACGTGGCTCAAACACGGCTGGACCCGAGGACCACACAAGGCCACGGCGTGGGCGAGACGTGTGGGCCCAGCACTGGGAGCCGGGGCCACGGACCAGCCCCGGCAGAACTCGCAGGCACAGAACGGGCGGGGCCCAGAGGCGGGCTCCACGCAGCCGTGGCCACAGATGACACAGACCCCCACCCAGCGGCCCGGGCGGGGCACAGCCTGTGTACAGACTCTTTAAAAAAAAGTGATTTTATTGATTTTAGAGAAGAAGGGAGGAGGAGCAAGAGAAACATCGATCCGCTGCCTCCTGCACAACCCACACTGGGGATCGAGCGCACAACCGGGGCCTGTGTCCTGACCAGGAACCGAACCAGTGACCCCTGGGTTCTTGGGTAGAAGCTCAACTCCTGAGCCAGGCCAGCCCCTGCAGAGGCAGAGGCAGCCCTGTGTGACCTGGCTGCCTGGACTCTCCCCGGCCAGTCCTCCCTGCCAGCCTGCCCTCCACACACACACACACACACGCACACACACTCACCCACACACACACACGCACAGTCACACACACGCACAGTCACACACACGCACAGTCACACACACGCACACACTCGCGCGCACACACACACTCTCACACACACACACACTCACTCACACACACACACACACACACACACACACTCACACCGGCCCCGGCCCCGCCCCCACAGGGAGGCCCGCCCACCCCACGCGGCCGCCCACCTGTGACTCCATGTCCAGCAGCCGCAGGGCCTGGTCGTTGACCTGCAGCAGCATCTCCTGCGCCCAGATCTTCTCCTTGGAGCTCAGCTGCACCAGCTTCCGGATGGCGTCGTCCACGGACACAATGGCCTCGCTCTTGTCCATGATGAACGTGGCCAAGTGCTGGGGGCGGCAGGCGGGTCACTCTGAACAGAGCCTTCCTGGTGCCCGGAGCCAGGGCCCAGGGGCCACGCCCAGGGGCCACGGAGAAACGCCTGCTGGGGTCCGACGGGGCGACTGCTCCCTGTGGCTGCCTGAGCCGTGGCCGGGCCTGACAGCCTCCACTGCCCTCACCCTGGCCCCCCCACCCCCCGCCGCCTGGTGGGCTCCCACAGGCCTCTGCTAACTGTGCCCCACCTCCCGCCTTCCATCTCGGAGCCGCCCTCCAGCTGCAGCATCACCGTCGCCGTCACCACTCCCCCGACCGGCCTTGGGTTTGTGTTTTTAAATATGTTTTTATTGATTTCAGAGAGGACGGGAGGTGGGGGCGGGGGGAGGGAGAGAAACATCAATGATGAGAGAATCACAGACCGGCTGCCTCCTGCACGTTCCACACGGGATCGAGCCCGCAACCCGGGCCTGTGCCCTGACCGGGAATCGAACCCTGACCTCCTGGTTCCTAGGTTGACGCCCAACCCCTGAGCCACAATGGGTGGGTTTCATTCATCATGAGCTGACGTCATCTTACGTGACAGCCTCTGTGCTCCCTGCGGAGGGCAGGGAGTCCGCGCTCGGTGTCCCAGACCGGGGCAGCACCCGCACACAGCAGGCCTCGGGACGGCGCAGGGGACCAGTGCGCGTCCGGGCGGCACCCTGGGGACTCTTGCCCAGCCCGGCCTCCCCTTGCCAGCCCCCCGCCCCCCGGACAGCTGGATGGACAGGGACACCGACTCCAGACAGTGAAGACTTCACCGCAGCACAGGGCCGCGTGAAGGCGTGGGCGGAAGCCCTAGGCGAGTCCGATCGGCTCAGAAAGGCCTTCGAGAGGGGCGCCCACTCAGGGAAGGAAACCCAGGGGCTCCAGAGAAAGACGTCTAGGTGATGTAATAAAAACATAAACGCATTTCTCCCCGGGAAGAGTCCAGATGCAAAGGAAAAGACAAAGTGGGAAAATAGATGGACTAGATCGGCGAAAGCTAATGTCCTCATCCACAGAAAGAGCAAGATGTGACTCCCCACGAGGGCGTCTTCCCACTGGTTTTAGAGAGAGCGGGAGGGAAGGGGAGAGACAGAGACACATCGATGGGCTGCCTCCGCACGTGCGCCGACCCAGAGCCAGCAATCAAGCCTAGGAACGTGCCCCTGACCAGAATGACTGGAATCGAACCCGAGACCCTGCAGTCTGTGGGCTGAACGGGGCCAGGCGATGCCTCACAATGACGGTTCTTCCTCTGCTTTGTCAAGGGTGACAACTACACACCAACAGCAGGCACATAAATCGATAAAGAAACAAGTGAAGGACTCGCACCTCAGCAGCTGGACTGGCAGAAGAACGAACAGCCGGCGGGAAAGATTCTAGCGCTTTCCTTACAGACCGCTGTCCGCACGCGCATTGAATGAGACGCGAGGCCGTTCCTTTAGGACTAAATCCCGGTTGGATTTTTAGCCTCGTCCGTGGGCCAGGACTGACAAGTCCTTGTGGGTGGGGTGCCCTGTGCGGGGAGCCAGGCACGTGGAGAGCTGCCTGCGCAGGTGCCAGGCAGGCCCGTTGGTGATGACAGGCTGGACCCAACCCCGTGTCCATCCGCCGGTTAGCGAGGTAAGCGGGCAGAAGCGCACGACGGGCTATACGGCAGCCCATCCGTCAGCAAAACCCAGCCTCACCAAACCCAACCAAACCCAAACAACCCCAACCAAACCAAACCCAACCCAACCCAACCCAACCCCACCAAACCCAACCCCAACCAAACCAAACCCAACCTCACCAAACCAAATCTCACCAAATCAAACCTCACCAAACCCAACCCAACCCAACCCAACCCAACCTCACCAAATCCAAACCAACCCAACCAAACCAAACCTCACCAAACCCAGCCTCACCAAACCCAACCCAACCAAACCCAACGTCGCCGCGGGGCCTGAAAGAAGTCAGTAAACTTCAAATGAGTCAAACCATACGAGTATGTTCTCTGACCATAACGGAATAAACTAGAAATGAATAACAAAAAGATAATTGGAAAATCCCCCCAAATAATTGGAAATTAAGCAACACACTTCTAAACAACTCGGATCAAAGAGGTCACAGGAAGATTAGGAAGTACAGGTGACCCTTGAGCAACGTGTGTCATTAAAACATCTGAGTATAAAAGAAAAAAATAAAAGAAAGAGAAAAAAATCAGAATATAACCTTCGACTCCCCCAAACGTAACTACCAATAGCCTACTGCTGACTGGAAGTCTTACTGAGCACATAAATAGTCAATTAACACACATTCTGGATGTTACGTATATTATATTGTATCCTTACAATAAAGTAAGCAAGGGAAGGAAATGTTATTAAGAAAAATTGTAGGAAGAGAGAAGACATATTTACTGCAAAAAGTCCACGTGTAAGTGCACTCACACAGTTCAAACCCATTTCTTTCACGGGTCAACTGCATCCGGACTGAGTATAACGAAAGCGCGCCCACCGAAGCGTAGGGTGCAGCTTAGGTTGCTATTGACGGGCTCGGCGACTATGTCAGCAAAGAGGGAAGACTTCCCATCAAAGGCTGAAGCATTCTCCTCAGAAAGAGAAAACCACAAATAAAACCCCACAGTCAGTGGAGGGAGAGAATGAAGAGCGAAGCTAACACGCTCGTAAACAGACAGACAGACAGACGATGGAGGAAAACCAAGGTCGCCCAGAACTTGTTCGGAAGGTGAATGAGACGGACAAACCCCCTAGCGAGACCGATCAAGGAAAAAAGAGAGAGAGAGACATGATCAGTGACGATGAGGACAGAGGGGACATCACTACAGGCCTCACAGCAGGAAAGTAAACTCATCGTCCAAACCTCCCGCCCTGACCGGTGTGGCTCAGCGGATAGAGCGTTGGCCTGCAGACCAAAGGGTCCCGGGTTTGATTCGGGTCAAGGGCGTGTAAAAACAAAAGAAAAGAGAAGAGCCATCCCACAAAGCAAGCCTGTCCTCAGAGGGTCTCCCCGCTGACTAACCCTCACAAGCATTTAGGGAAGAAGTCGTAACAACCTTTCGTCACCCTTTCTGAAAATTCCTCCCCACTCCACGCATTGATTGTTTTTTATTGTGAGAGGACAGCTACTAAAGCTGGGGACGGGGAGACACGGAAGGGCCCGAGATAGAAGAAGCCACAGGAGAGAGTGTGGGCTGGGCCTCCTTGGTTCTCGGAAACGTCGCGGGAAAGAGGTGAGCTGAGGGGGCTGCTACGGCCACTGGGGAGTCAGGGAAAAGGGGGGCCCTGGAGACAGGCCCAGGGGTGAGCCTGGGACGAGCCGCCACTGCCCATTGCTCCCCAGGTCGCAAGTCTCAGGATACGCATGCCCCGTCGGGGAGGAAAGGTGTGGGAGGGGAGCACCCCCTTTCCCTATGTGGCCAGCATCACCCTGACACCAAAACCTGCCAGGGACACCCCAGGGAAAGAATTACAGACCAATATCTAACCAGCATCGCCGCAAAAAAGAAACCCTTCACACAGCCTTAGCAATTAGGACACACACAGATAAAAAGGGTGACAGTGAATAATGAGGTTTACTCCAGAAACGCAAGGTTGGCTCAACAGTCATGAAAACCCAAACAGTGTGATTCCGAAAAGGCGTCTGATACCGTTCAGCCGCCTTTCAGGATGAGAAGTCTCAGCACACGGAGGAAGGCAGCACGTCCTCCCTCCACAAAGCGTGGCTACGAAACAGCGTGTGCGACGGGGGTGCCAACGGCTGTCCTCTGAGATGGGGCCAGGCCGGGACTCTATCAAGTGTTGTCTGGCCGGGGCGGGGGGCGGGGGGGTCCTGGCCAGGGCGATCAAGTAGGAAAAATAGAGGCTGCAATAAGAAATTAAGTACCGCCTTTCTTTCCAGACACATGGATGTGCACCCCGGAAGCCCAATGCACTCACAAGCCAAACCCCCGGGAAGGAATCAAGGGCCCTGGCCCGCTGGGCTAATGGCTAGAGTGTCAGCCGGTGCACCTAAGGGTCGCCGGTTTGATTCCTGGTCCAGGGCACGTAGCTCGGTTGTAGGTTTGATCCCTGGCCCGTTGGGCGTGTACAGGAGGCAGCCAATCCATGTGTCTCTCTCACATCGATGTTTCTCTCTCTCTCCCCGCCCCTCCCTCCCTCCCTTCTATTCTATCTAAAATCAATGGAAAAATATTCTTAGGTGAGGATTAACAACAACAAAATCAAGGAATTCAGCCAGAACGGGGGGCACTTTGTTACTTTAAAGAAATTCAATTGCTTTTCTCCAGGCTAGCAACAGACAGCTGGAAAATGGAAATTTTAAAAGAATAAATACCATTTATAACAGCACATAAACCCAAATGCCCAAGGAGTATTTAACCAAAGATACCGTGTGCAAGAACCCGACCGCGAACGCCGGAGAGACGGAGGGAGACGCAAGGCCGGCTCGCCGCGAAGACGCCAGCGCTCCCTACGTCCACCCACAGAGTCGACTCAATGCCCATCAAAACCCTGCCAGGCGTTTGGGGGCAGAACTAGACAATTTGATTCTACGGTGTCAATCCAAGTCCAGAGAACTGAGAACAGTCAGGAAATTTTTGAAGAAAAAGAACAAAGTTGGAGAACTCCCACTGCCTGATTTCAAGACGATAACACTACGATGAGTGAAAAATGTCGGAGTCCAGGAATAGGCCCATTCGTGCCCAATTCATCGGTTTCTCACAAAGACACCAATGCAGGGAAGGACGTCTTTTAAATATAACTGCACATTCCTAAGGGGAAAATTAGCCTTGAGTCTCATACTCAAAAGTGAAGTGAAGCACTGGCCGGTTTGGCTCAGTGGATAGAGCATCGGCCTGTGGGCTGAAGGGTCCCAGGTTCAATTCCAGACAAGGGCACATGCCCAAGTTTCGGGCTTGATCCCCCATAGGGGGCGTGAAGGAAGCAGCCAATCAATGATTCTCATCATTAATGTTCCTCTCTCTCTCCCTCCCCTTTCCTCTCTCTGAAATCAATAAAGATATGTTTAAAACAACAACAAAACACTAACTGTATCTCTTCAAAACACTATTTAAAAAAAAGTGAAGTTAGCCCTGGCCAGTTTGGCTCTGTGGATAGAGCGTTGGCCTGTGGACTGTAGGGTCCCGGGTTCGATACCGGTCAAGGGCACATGCCCGGGTTGGGGGCTCCATCCCCAGTGAGGGGCATGCAGGCCGATCCATGATTCTCTCTCATCATGGATGTTTCTCTCTCTCTCCCTCTCCCTTCTTCTCTGAAATCAATAAAAATACATTTTTTTAAAAATGATTTTTCTAGGAGAGTAAGCGTTACAGATGAAAAGAGTAAAATAAAAAACTGAAACCGCTCACAGACAGAAATGTGAAAGCCTAAAGCACGAGGCATCTGGCAAGGCCGGAAGGAACCTTCAGCGCCTCGGGCCGAGCAATGCCGACCACAGCACCTCAGCTATGAACGGAAGAGACGGACGCGATCGGTGCCGTCACAGCGAAGCCTGTCCACAGCCACCGTGAGCGCGGGGATGGACAGCCACACGGGGGGTGGGGGGTGGGGTTCTGCGCGCCTGCCCACCGCCTGCCCGGGGCAGTGCCCGCGAGGTGAACAGAGCGGCCACCCGAGGCATCCCTGCAGCCCCGACCGTAGGAGTCCCCCCCCCCTTCCCATTTTCTTCAAACACTTGGCGAAGCAGAACCAGGTAGTTACGAGCTGTGTGACGTCATTTCTGGGGCCTCTCAGGGAGACAGAAAGGTGGTGACGGGACGGGACAGGCAGCCCGAGGTGGGGGGACTGACACAGCAGCAGCACGAGGCCATGTTGGGGGGATGGAGCCCCAGGCAGCTCCATTCCCCTGGCGGCCCCACAGTCTGACAGAACTGCAGCCCCACCCTCAGCGCCAAGTTCTCTGACACCAATTCAGAGAGAAGTCAGCAAACAAACAGAGAAAACACCTGCTGGGGGGGGCCTCTCGGCGCCCGAGGTCTGACCCAGCCCCCACCTCTCACCCTCTCTCTGTGCCTCAGTGTCCTCGTCTGGGAGGAGCAGGCAAACCCTGCCCATGCCCAGCCGTGCTGGCTGCAGGGAGGGCAGACGAGGTGCCCCCGGGCTGCGGTCCCTCACAGGCCAGCTGGGACCAAAGTCCAGGAGTTGGGCTGGGAGGCCTGGTGGCAGATCTTGGGCACTGAGTCAGCAGCAGTCACCAGCCTGCCCAGGATGGTAGGGAGGGCGGGTCACCCAACACGGCCCAGTCCAAGAGCCACAGGAACTCCAGCGTCTCTGGGGACCCATTGTATGGATGAGGAAACTGAGGCTCAGAAAGCAGTGACCTGTTTGACCTCTGTGGGCGGGGAGGGAAGCCCATGCCTTCCTGGTCCAGGGCCCCCATCACCCTCTCTCCTCAGCCAGGCCCAGCCCGGCTGTTCTGCGGGCTTGGACGATGACCAGGAACCAGGAATGTGGCCAGCCGCCAGGAGCAGGAAGGTCATGCAGAGAACATGTTTCCTGAGCTCTGAGTGTGAATGAGACGGACCCAGGAGCAAGCGCGGGCAGCTGGCGGGAGAGTGGACCGAGCCGGCCCTCCCGACCCCGGGCCAGAGCCGGCCCCGCGGGCTCCTGCCGGCGCCTCTGTCCCAGCCTCTCCCTCAGTTCGCGGCCTTGTTTGGGGGCCAGGGTGACAATCTCCTTCCCCCCTAGTCTTCCCACCTGACGGCACCAGGCCTTGGCGTCACCTGTGCTGTGTTGGCCACCAGTACCTTCTCCCCCAACACAGATGCAGGGCTCCCTCCGCCCCCCCCGACCGTGAGGGAGGCCCCCCACTGCGGCTGAGCCAGGGCAGGTGTGGCCGTCCCTGCCTCTGGTCCCCTGATGCGGGCGGGTGTCCGAAGCTGGGCCGACCCCTTCTCCCTGGGCCGCGGCTTCCCTGCGGGCCCCGGAGCCGGGGGGGGGGGGGGGGGGGGACGGGGGCCTCACCTGCACATGGTACTGGGAGGTCTCGTGCATGATGACGTTGGAGTTGGAGTACCTCTTCCTCTGCTCTGAACGGGGAGACGCCAGTCACTCATCCCACGGGTGGCCTCGGGGTGCCCTGGCCAAGTGGCCGGACCCGCGGGCTGGGCCCCGGGGAGGGCGGAGTGGAGGTGGTGGCCAGCAGGGAGGGGCGCCGCTCTGTGGGCCCCGCGTGGCCACCAGGAAAGACGCAGGTCCTGGCAGAAGGCGGCCCTCCCTGCATCCAGGCCGGCCGGCTCAGACGGTGATGGCGCCTGGGACTGGGGTCTGTCCCGGTGGTGGGGGTGCAGGAGGCTGCCCCCCCTGCTGCCAGCTAACATCTCCCTGCCCTCCAGGGCTCCTGGCTCTCCAGACTGGGCATCCTGTCCACACCCATAGATGAGCCCATGGGTATGGGGCGGGGGGAGGGGCAGGCTGGGGGGTGGCCAGGCTCTCCTGGAGCAGACACCTGGCACCCAGTCCCCTCCGATCGGGTTGCAGCAGGAGCTCAGCCGAATCAATATTGATGGCCCTGAATTATTAGTAAAGGCCTCTCCCCTTACCTGGAGGGGGGGGACTTGGCCCGGAGCTTCGCAGAGGGGCCTGAGCGGCTGGTTGATTGGGGTCCCAGAGCCTCCCTGGGTGCCCAGGGCTGACCTGCACCTCCCCTGGTGGGGGCCCAGCACAGCCCAAGGGGCTGGGGGAGACCCTCCCGTCCTCGACCCTCACTCACCGAACAGGTCCTTGGCGCTCATCTTGGTGGCACTGTCAGACCGGCCCAGGCTGCCACTGCGGGGAGGGGCTGGTGAGGGCGGGGCCTGCACCCCTTCCCGGGTCTGCTTGTGGGGGGTACGGGGGGAGGGGGGTGTGAGCGGGTGGGGGGGGGACTCACTTGGCAGCGCCTGGGCAGCAGCTCATAGACCCCGACTGGCTCATGGCGTCCCCCGCGTGGCCAGCGGTGGAGGGCAGATCTCAGTGTGGCCCGAGGCCAGGGCCCCGTGCCTGGCTCACCCCTGGGTGGAGGGAGAGCAGGGCTGACGCCTCCCCGCCTGGCCTGGCGGTGGCCTCACTGGGTCTCCTTGTCCCCCGCCCAGATCCAGGCTGGAGCCCTGACCGCCTGTCCAGGATCCGATGCCCAGGGCCACCTACCCCGCCATGTCCCAGCAGCCGTCACCGCGGCCCCATCTCTCCCCAGACCCTGGGTCCTCCACAGGGACCCCAAGACGGGCCAGCAGAGGGGTTCCACTCCTAGAGGCCGTCTGGGGTGGGGCTGCAAGAAGCTGTCCTGGGGGCTCTGAGGGTGGCGGGGAGGAAGCACCTCTAAGCAGAGGGAATGGCGTCAGAGGCCCTGAGACGGGGGAGGGCAGGCCAGGATGAGGCTGGAGCCGGAGGCCCTGGGGACCTAGCGCCCCGAGCAAGCCCAGGGGGACCCCCAGGGGCAGGAGCAGAGCCTGGCGCCCCTGGGTCTGCACCCCGTGGGGACGCTGGACCCACATTCTCCTCCTGTCAAAGGTCACCAGCAAGGGGCTCCAGCGTCGGGGTCTGTCCTGGCCCCGGCCAGCGGCCACAAACAGGGGTGCTGGCATCCAGGGCAGGGAGCAGCCCAGGATGTGCCGCTTTCACCAGGTCCTACCTGCAGGGAGGACTCCCAGGAAGTGTGTGGCCTGGGGGCCTCCAGCCACAGCCCCCACCTGCCCACCTGCCCACCTGCCCGAGTCCTGGCTCTCCGGGGAGGGGAGGGTGGGGGCTCGCCAGCTGCCTCCACCCATCAGTGCCTCGAGAATGAACGGAATGCTCATGACCTCACGGCTGAGCCGAGTATTTGTTTAATGGGATTCCTGGCGGGCTGAGCCAAGGGCACTGGGCACATGTGCCCAGGTACACACACACCTTGGTGAAACCGGACCTGCGGGCACACTCAGACACGCACAGGCTGACATGGGGCCCCTCCCCTCGGAGAGCCCAGGCTGGGAACAGTGGCCTTCAGCTCCCGGGCGGGCGGGTGGGGGGCATCCGGCCCGGAGGGAGGTGGTCCAGCCCCTGGCATCGGGTCCCGTGGGGGACAAGACAAGGAGGCTTCTTCCGCTGACGGGGCCACCCAGGGCCCCCGGGCCGGGCTGCACTTTGGTTTTACTGCGGACATTTTCCGGGTGCAAAGGGAGAGCCGACCCTGGTGCCTGGTCACACAGGGCAGGGAGGGTGGAGGGACCGGATCCAGGTTCAAATTCCAGCCCTGTAGCCGGGTGACCTTGGGGAGGAGTCAGCTGAAGGCCCAGGGCGGGCAGGTGGGGCCCTGGCCGCCAGGTGGGAGCTGCGGGTGAGGAGGGGCTGACTGGGAGGGGTGGGGGCAGGCAGGCGCCGAGCCCCTGGGGAGGCAGGCCCGCGGGCCTCTGAGCCACCAGGCAGGGCACCAGGCGGGACCTGGAGAGGCCTGGGCAGGGCCACGGCGTGTGCGTGTGCGCGTGTGCGCGTGTGTGTGTGTGTGTGTGCGTGTGTGTGTGCGCGCGCGCAGAGGGGGAGGGCGCCAGCTGGGCCCGGCCTGGGCAGACTCCACCTGGGCGAGGGCAGCGGTGGCCTGTGACGCTGCGAGCGCCTCCCCACAGACACACCCTGCGCGGGGCTGCCCCGAGCAAGAATGTGGGCGAGCGGGAGGTCGGACGGCCGGCCGGACCCTCCCCGGCACCTGCGGCCTCGCCTCCCTGAAACTCCCACACCCCGGCCGTGACCCGGGGCCTGACCCGTCCCGCGCCCCGGCCGGTGTCCGCCCGGCCACCAGGAAGCGCCTGACGTCCGACCCACAGGGAGCCCGCGCCCCGGCCCGGCGCCCAGGAACCGGGTGCGGCCTGCGGGGCGGGAGACCCCTCAGCACCCTGTCGGCGGAGGCCGGTGCCCCACCGACCCCAGGCGGCCGGCCGGCGCGGAGCGGCTCACCAAGGGCCCCGCACCCGCGAGGCCCCGGACGCGCCGGACGGGCCGCAGCGGGACGGGCTCCCGCCCCGAGCCCGGCGCAGCCCCTCGCGCCCGGCCGCCGCCTCCCGCCCGCCTGGCCCGCAGACCCGCGTCGCCCGCCGCCTGGGGAAGCGGAGGCCCGGGCGGCCGCCGTCTGTGCGCGGCTCCCGCGTCGCTCGCTCCGGCCGAGGCGCGGGGTGGGGGTGGTGGTGGGGGGTGGGGGGTGCTGGGTCCCGGACCCCCGGGCGCTCACCTGCTGCTCGCCGCCCCCTAGTCCCCTCGTCCGCGCGCGTCCGTCCGCCCGTCTGTCCACACCGGGCTCCTGCGCACGGAGGACGGCAGGGCTGGGCCGCCGGACGGGGGCGGAGCCGCCAGAAGGAACCTGAGCGGCAGGTTAGAGCCTGGACAACACCGGGGAGGGCGGGGCGCAGACGGCAGCCCCGCCCCTGCCCCCGCCCCGCCCCAAGGGTTCCCCGCGGGGGATCCCCAACACCAGCTGGCGGCCCCCAGCCCGACCTCACCCCTAGAGCTGGTGCCCAGGGGCGGGCGGGCGGGTGGAGGCAGGAGCCCCTCTTGCGCGGGGACCTGCAGGGTGAGACTCTGAGACCTTCCCGGGCCCCGGAGCTGTGCGCCATAAGGGGTGGCAGGGCCCCGTTTCGGCCCCAGCTTAGGGACAGAGTCCCCTTTTCTCCAGCCCCCGCCGGTCGCGGAGCACCAGGGCCAGGCTGCAGTCTGTAAGCGGGTGTCTCAGGGTGAGGGGGGGTCCCTTCTCAGTAGGAACTCCTGAAGCCTCTATTCTCCGGCACCAGCCCAGCGGGCGCCGAGGGATGGGGTGTCTGGTGGACGGCTGGGGGGTCTGGGGGGCCTGGGGCCGGCAGCCAGTGGGGGCGGGAGTGCTCCGGCAGTGCCTCCCCCTCAGCCCAGCCAGGGACAGGGGTGCTTCCTCCTGCACGGACTCCCGGGCCTCAGTGCAGTGGAGGAGGAGGAAGTGCAGAGGGGCAGAGGGCAGGCCCAGGTGGAGGTGGGCACCTAGGCCATGGGAGGCCCCGGGTCCAGCTTCTCTCCGGGGCCGGGGGAGCTAAAAAGGCTGCACCAAAAGGGTCTGGGGCCTGAGGCCAGGAGGGCTGGGCAGCTGGTATGCACCTGCTCTCAGCTGGCACAGCTGGTTTCTTGGGGGACCCCTGGGGGCAGGAAGGCCCACTCACACTGCACTTCCCTGGTGCCTGGGCCCCAGGGACTGGTCTGGAGGCACTGCAGGGGTGCCTGCGGAGGGGGTGCCTGTGCAGGGGGAGCAGGAAGTGGCCTTCGTCCTCAGGCCCAGCCCTGGGAGCACGGGCTTCCTGGTTGTCATAGCGCTGAGCACCCAGAAGGGAAGGCACTCGCCTGCCCTTGCCCCTCCTGGAGGCAAAGCGGGTCTGAACTCCACGGCCCACGGCGTCATCGCAGGAGCAACACTGACCGGGCCGGGCCTGGAGTCCCATGTGGTCGTTGGCCACCTGGAGCCACGGTGTCCGGCCTTTGTGGTCAAGGTGACGGACGTGCCCAGGGCCCAGCGGGGGCCGCAGGGGAGGGGCCCTCACCAGGCTGCAGGGGCCTGAGCCAGAGGTGGCCGCGCAGTGGGCTCTTGACGAGGGAGCCCTGGAGGAGCAGGCGGCCTCAGGCAGGAAAACTTCGGGGAGGTGTACACACTCTTTATTTTAAAAACACAGTGAGGAGAAACTACACACCCACTCGAACATGCTATTCCAACAGAACACGCTCCAGAGGAACACGTGGAGGAGTGACTGGAGGACCAGCTGGCAGCAGACTCGGAGCCGCCCCACTCGGGGCAAACGTGACTGGCCTTCTAATGGCCTAGGCCAGGACACCTGAACCCCGAGGTGGCTGTCACCGACCCAGGCCGGGAGAGCGGTGTCGGCCGAGCCGGAGCCCGGGGGCAGGAGCTGCGGGGCCCACAGGCACCCACACTGAGCTGACCGGCTCCCAGCATCTCCCACCCGGGACTCGGCCTGGGCCGCTGAGGGTCCGGGACGCCCTGTCCCACCCCCGCTGTTTCCCGTCCTGTGGGCCCCACGGAGCGCAGACCTGTGAGGAACGCTGCCGCAGCAAGAAAACGTGTGCGGCCTGGCACACCTCGAGGGGCCGGCCAGGCCGGGCGGTGCCAGGGGAAGCCCACTGCCACCCGAGGTCTGTCCCAGGGCAGGCCCCGACTCAGCCCGCCCCGGCCCCATCACCCACACTTGGTTCTGCCCTGGTCCTACCCCCAAGAGGATGCATAAACCGCCCACAGCACCCAGCAGGAACATGCCTTGCCTCGAGGCGCCCGGCTAGCTGATGAAGGCAGCGATGGCCACCACCTGCAGGATGGCCTCCAGGCCGTGGAGCACCAGGAGCGTGGCACTGAGGACTGAGTCCGCCCACAGCACCAGGGTTTGCCAGAGCAGGAAGTAGACGGACAGCAGGGCACTGGCCACGGTGAGGACCAGGCTGGCAGCCAGGGGCAGCTCGGTCTCTGTCAGGTTGCCCTTAGTGCCTGGAGAGCAGAACAAACACGGTGAGTGCCAGGCCGCGGGCACCGGTTCGGCACCCACCATCGCATGCACCCGGAGGCGAGGCTGGGCCAACGCCAGCGCACGTGGTGCACACACACCTCGGCGGGCGCCAGTGCAGGACCACCTACCACCGGGCCCAGTGTCGGGGCCTCGTCCTCAGGAGGGTGGGGGCCACCCGCAGCTCTGACCTCACCCTGGCCTCTGGGTCAGCTGAGTGGGTGGGACAGAGGGTCAGGCTCCCGAAACCGTCCCGAGTGGGTTCTCCCGCCTTTTCCTAAGGTATTTCCCTCTGGGCGAAGGCCCAGAAAAACTAATGTGCAACGGCGCCATTCACAAATGGGGCGCCGTCCACAAACGGGGCGATCGATCGTGGCCAATGCGGATGCCCATTGCCCGGGGCCCACCGTGGGGGAGCTGGGTGGGGCAGGCGGTTCTACTGCCGCTGGCCACCCGCCCAGGGCAGGAGCCTGGTCTGTGACAGTGGACACTAAGGCCCACGCACTCAGCAGGAGGGCCCACGTGCTTCTGCCTCCCCTGAGCCCCCCGGGGCCAGCGGGGGTGTGGCCGGGTGGGACACGGCAAGCCCTGAGGTGTGGGCGGGCAATCACGCAGCAGCCACAGTGCTAGCGAGGCAGACAGGGCAGGAAGCCGGGCCTGGAGGTGAGCTGGGGAGGGGTGCGGGGCAAAGGGCACGCTGTGCTCCCGCAGAGGCTCCAGGGCCTCCCACCTCTGGCCTGCGGTCCTGGTGGGGACAGACAGAGACAGACAGACAGACGGACCCACCGACCGCTGCGACTTCGGGGAGGGGCGCAGGGGGAGCAGAGCGTTTGGCTTCGAGGGGAGCGCCGCTACCCCGCGGCCCCTGCTTCCCACAGCGCCCTGTCTCCCAGGACGCGTCGGGGACCAAGCTTCTCAATGAAGGAATTAATACTTAATTCACCGTAAGCTGAGCCGCCGGCACCTGGCGGGGCACTCAAGCGCGTGTTCCAGTGTCTCCGCGGGCGCCCTGCGGACGGCGAGCCAGCCGCCCGTGTCTAAGTGCCCGCCGCCCGCCCAGGCCACTCACCGCAGCGCCAGCGGGCTGCCTCCAGGGCCGCGGTCAGCAGCAGCAGGGTCAGGTCCAGCACCAGGCGATCCCGGGGGTAACTGAAGGCCTGGCCTGCAGGGGGGCACCCGGGGCTCAGGTTCCGGCGGCGGCAGCCCCGGCCCGCCCCGTCTGGCTCCGGACTCACTTTTGTAGGCGGTCAGCAGCAGCGTGGCCAGGACGTACAGGGCGGCGTAGGACCCGCCGAGGCAGAGCAGCACCTGCAGGAGGACTGCGGGGAGCCGGGGAGCCGTTAAGGACGCGTCCGGCAGCCGTGCTCCCCGGGCGCCCACCCAGGGCACGGCCTCCAGCTTAGGCCCCCGTGGGCACGGAGTCCGGCCCCTGGTGCCCCGGGAGTCGACCGCTGCTCACAGCGACACCCGGGCCGGGAGCGGGGCACGGGCACAGCAGGCAGCATAGCCGGGGCCCAGGTGGCATCACCCTGACCACAGCCCCGGGTACGAGCCAGGGAGAGAGGAGAGATTCTGGTTCCTCCAAATAAAGTCTATTTCTCTCATCTGGGGAGCAGCTAGACACCGCCTCCAGCTCTCGGGAGCTCCGCACTCGGGGTGTGTTCCTGCCACAGGGCTGCGCGCATTCTGAGGGGCCCCCACTCCCGGGCGCAGGGGGGCAGGCGGGTGCCCGGCAGCCCCCACTCGGAAGTCACCTGGACCCGCCAGTCGCGGCGCCGGGCACTCGCTCCTGGGACTCGGGGAAGGGGCGGGGGTCAAAGGCCAAGGAGCCGGAAGGGTCCTGGCGCCGAGGACGGGGCGCCGCGCAGGATACGGGCGCGGGGGACGCGCTCCCTGGAGGGCAGAGCGGCGGTCAGGGCCGCGCCGGGACGGGCTGGGCACGGGCACCGCGCGCGGCCGGTCCGCGCCGCCGGCGTGAGGAGGGACGGAGCGGCGGGCACAGGGCTCCCCGCGGGGCCGCCACAGGCCCGGCCCGTCCTGTCCCGGGGAGACCGGACCGCCGCCCCCCTCCCCGCCGCCCCCGCCCGGGACCCGGTGCCCCGCGCCCCGCGCCGGCCGCGCCCTCACCTCGCCGCGCGGTCGCCATCTTGCCCGCCCCGCCCCCGGCCCCGCCCCGCCGTCCCGGCATGCCCCGCGCCGCGCTCGCGCCCCTTCGGCGGCCCTCGGTTCCGGACTCCAGGCCGTCGGCTCGGCTCGCCTGGGCCCCTTCGTGCCGGTTCGGCCTCCGCTCGGGCATCCTCGGCTCGGCTCGCCGCGCGGCCGGGCGGGCTCGGCGGAGTCCGGATGGAGGACTCGGACGCGGCCGCCAAGCAGCTGGGCCTGGCCGAGGCGGCGGCGGTGGCGGCCGCGGCCGCTGTGGCGGCGGCGGCCGCGGCCGCGGCGGGCAGCGAGGCCGACGAGCCGGTGCTCCCCAGGGACGAGGACTCGGAGGAGGACGGCGACTCGCAGGCGGAGCGCGAGACGCGGCGGGTGACGGCCGTGGCGGTGATGGCCGCTGAGCCCAGGCACATGGACATGGGCGCCGAGGCCCTGCCCGGCCCCGACGAGGCTGCTGCGGCTGCCGCCTTCGCAGGCAAGTGCTGCCGGCCCGCGCCGCCCGCCCGCCCCTCCCGCGCGCACCTCCCTGCACGCACTGCGCCCGACAGTCCACCCCTGCACCGCGTGCACCTGCTCCGCACACCTGCACCCCGCACCGACCAGTCCACACCTCACCCCCACAGAGCTCCGCACACCTGTCCCGCACACCACACCCTGCCCCTGCACACTTCCCTGCACACCCACACCTGCCCCTTCACACTTCCCTCCACACCCTGCTCCTGCCACACACACCTCCCTGCACACCCACACCCACACCTGCCCCTGCACACTTCCCTGCACACCCACACCCTGCCCCTGCCCCTGCACACCTCCCTGCACACCCACACCTGCCCCTGCACACTTCCCTCCAAACCCTGCACCTGCCACACACACCTCCCTGCACACCCACACCCACACCCGCCCCTGCACACCTCCCTCCACACCCTGCACCTGCCCCTGCACACCTCCCTGCACACCCACACCACCCACACACCACACCCTGCACACCCACACCCTACACTGCCTGCGCACACCTGGACCGACCATCCCACACCTGCCCCACATGCCTGCCCTAAGCACCTGTCCCCCACATGCACCTCCCCTGCACAAGCCCCAGGGCCAGCCCGCCCCCTCCCTGGCACCTGCCTCGCACCTGCTGTGTGCCCTGTCGTCCCTGCACACCTGGCTTTGCATGCACATCTGCTCCCTGAACCCCTTTTCCTTGTGCCAGTCCACCCCCTGCTGTTCCGCACTCTGTGCTCTTTCCAGAACCTTCTCAGCACCTACCCCTGCCCTGCCTGCCTTGTCTGTCTGGTGTGTGTGTGTGTGTGTGTGTGTGTGTGTTCACGTTTAGCCGTGGGGCCCAGCACCGGTGCCTAGGTGTGGTCGGTTCAGGGTCCTCAGAGGCTGTGTGGCGCGTAGGGCTCGGTTTTCATTGCTACACTCTGGGTCGACGTTGGGGTTTCACACCGGGTTTTTCTTCAGGTTTTTGTCCTCTTTGCACGTACGTTTCCGAGTGCAGAAATGTGATGTCACTCTTCATGACATCAGAAAGTTGTACTGATGTCATGTTTTCCCCTGCAAAACTTTATGGGTGTGTTCTTTATTTGTTTTAAATATATTTGTTATTGATTTCAAAGAGGAAGGGAGTGGGAGAGAGAGATAGAAACATCAGTGATGAGAGAGAATCACTGATTGGCTGCCTCCTGCACGCTCACACTGGGGACTGAGCCCCACAACCCAGACCTGTGCCCTGACCGGGTATGGAACCGTGACCTCCTGGTTCCTAGGCTGATGCTCAACCACTGAGCCACACCGGCCGGGCTATAGTTGTGTTTTGCGTGTGTTGAAGCCGTAAAACCTTCTGTTCCCAGGGACATAGGTTTGGAAGTTTCCAGGTGCCCCCTGAGGCCGCCCCCTTGGGCAGAGGGCTGCGGTGTGGCCTTGAGACTTGAACGTGTGTTCAGACAGGGTTCCCTCCGCACAGGGCTCTATGGAAGTAAAGGGGGGAGGCGGGGCCAGGAGGCCCCCCCACCCCGCCAGGGAGGGCAGAGCCAGAGGACCTCACGCTGTCTGGTGGGCGAGGCTGTGAACCTGCTTGGTTCTCTCCGCAAAGGGGACAGAAGCCAGGAGCGTGCGGTGGCGCCCGGGACGCTGGGCGGGCGCATCGGGTGCAGGAAGGGCTCTCCTGGGTGGCTCTTCGCTGCAGCAGAAGGCGCTGCCCGAGGCGGGGCGGCCTCTCCCTGGAAGAACTGACCAGTCAGGCTGTGGTCCAGACATGTCGGCGAGGCCTCCGTGCGACGGCGCCAGCATGAGGAGCAGCCCCGCGCCGGGCACCCTGGCGGCGGCGGAGCCTGGGCTCATGGCGCTGAGTCGGGCTCCTGTGTTGCAGAGGTGACCACTGTGACGGTGGCCAACGTGGGCGCCTCGGCGGACAACGTCTTCACCACCTCGGTGGCCAACGCCGCCTCGCTCTCGGGCCACGTTCTGGTGAGCTGCTCCGTTAGCCGTCCAGGGCCGGGCTTCCGCTCCGCCCGGCCTCCTCCTTTAGCTGTGCCGCTGCCAGGGCGGGGGGTGGGGGTGGGGGGTGGGGGGGGAGGTGTGTGTGGGGGGAGGTGTTGGGGAGGTAGAGCTGCAGTGGGACCAGCCGTGCAGTGTGGGCGGGTGGAGGGACCCTTCCGAGCCCCGGGGTCAGGGGACAGCACTCCTGCCCCCCTCGCCAGGTGGCCGCGCAGGGCCCCTGGGGTGGGAGCGCCCGGTGTCCACCGGGGCCAGTTTCCCCCGTGGCCCGGCCCTGCCTGCTTTCCCACGGGACGGCGGCCGCGGCCTGTCTCGGGCTTTTCTCGAGCAGCTGACTGTAGCTTCGGCAGGCGGCCTCCGGGGTGCTCGGCGCCTCGCAGCCTGGCGTCGGCTCTCCTTATTGTAGGCTCTGTGTTTACGTTTTGGTGGCATCTTGGAAAGAGACCCACGAGGCGTGGCAGGCGTCCCTGTGGTGACATTAGGGAGAACCTCGTGGCAGGAGCAGGCCCCAGGGCGCCAGGCGACACCCCCGTGGCCATCCCCGAGACGACTTAGGGTGCACTCTCCCCTCTAGTCCGGCAGGACTGCCCTGCAGATCGGGGACAGCCTGAACACGGAAAAGGCCACGCTGATCGTGGTGCACACGGACGGGAGCATCGTGGAGACCACGGGGCTGAAGGGGCCGGCCGCTCCGCTCACCCCAGGTACAGGCCCGCCCGCCCCACAGCCCGTGGGGTGTATCCTGGGGCTGACTTGCTTATTTTCGTAGACAGTTTGGAATAGCAATTGTTATTTTTTTTTTTTTTTTTTTTTTTTTTTTTTTTTTTTTTTTTTTTTTGTTCATCAGATTATTTATTCACTTGATTCTTAGATTCACTTGTTGATAGATGCATATTTGTTGTTCATAATTTGTATATTTACCATTTTCTTCCTCTTCCTCTTCTTAAAGGATACCTTTCAGCATTTCATATAATCCTGGTTTGGTGGTGATGAACTCCTTTAGCTTTTCCTTATCTGTGAAGCTCTTTATCTGACCTTCACTTCTGAATGATAGCTTTGCTGGATAAAGTAATCTTGGTTGTAGGTTCTTGGTATTCATCACTTTGAATATTTCTTGCCATTCCCTTCTGGCCTGCAAAGTTTCTGTTGAGAAATCAGCTGACAGTCGTATGGGTATTCCCTTGTAGGTAACTGAGTTTCTTTCTCTTGCTGCTTTTAAGATTCTCTCTTTGTCTTTTGCTCTTGGCATTTTAATTATGATGTGTCTTGGTGTGGTCCTCTTTGGATTCCTTTTGTTTGGGGTTCTCCGCGCTTCTTGGACCTGTAAGTCCATTTCTTTCACCAGGTGGGGGAAGTTTTCTGTCATTATTTCTTCAAATAGGTTTTCAATTTCATGCTCTCTCTCATCTTCTGGCACCCCTATAATTCTGATGTTGGTGCGCTTGACGCTGTCCCAGAGGCTCCTTACACTATCCTCGCATTTTTGGATTCTTTTCTCATTCCGCCGCTCCGGTTGGGTGTTTTCTGCTTCCTCGGATTTCATATCATTGACTTGATTCTTGCACTCCTCTGGTCTGCTGTCGGGAGTCTGTATAATATTCTTTATTTCAGTCAGTGTATGCTTAATTTCTAGTTGGTTCCCCATCATAGCATCGAGGGTCTCATTAGATTTCTCGAAGATCTCAATAGCTTTATCGGTGGCTTCTAGACAGTTCTTGAGAGACCTTAAAAGTGTGGTTCTGAACTCTATATCTTCCATTGACAATTTTGTCCTGTTTCTTTGTCTCCGCATTTTGTTATGCTTTCTTGGTGCACCCCCTAGTGGTTTTGTGCGCAGTCTTTTAGTTAAGCCTTGATTGTTGTGGCTAACACCAGGGGGGATTTGACCTCCAGGCCAAGTGGCTGTGAGAACCAGCTGTGTCTGCAGGGAGAGAACTACTGTCCTCTAGGGAGGTGCTAATCTCGCCTTTGCCTGAGGCTATCGGGCAAAAGCCTCTGTGCCGGGCTTGGGCGGGGCGGGTCGCACGGGATCAACAGGGCGGGCCGGAGAGGGAGAGCAGTTATGGCCGCTCTCAGTCCTGTCCCGGGGGCTCTGCCTCTCTGAGTCCCAGCAACCGCTGCAAACCTCGGAGAGAAAGCTGCACTCGCTCTGACCGAAGCCAGACAGTCCGCTTCTCCCGTTTGAGTCTGTGCCCCTAAAGACTCGCCCGGATCTGGAGCTCAGAGCCTGCGACTCCCTCCCGATTGAGAACGCCAACCGCGCCCTCCGCCGCCGCCCGCTCCGCGCGCTCCGCACCTCAGAGTTTGACTTCAGCACTGCGCCTCCTCTGAGTGTCCGTATGCGCTACTCTTTCCTCCTAGTTGTAGGACTTCCACTCAGCCAGCGTTCCTGTGGGTCTGGGTGATGTCCGTTCCGTCTTTTAGTTTCACTTTTGAAATGGTTGTTCAAGGCAGCAAACTCCGGCGTTAACCTATGCCGCCATCTTGGTTCTCCCCGGCAATTGTTATTTTTTTAAACATATCTTCGTTGCTTTCAGAGAGGAAGGGAGAGGGGGAGAGAGAGAGAAACATCAGTGATGAGAGAGAATCATGGATTGGCTGCCTCCTGCAAGTTGGACTGAGCCCGCAACCCAGGCATGTGCCCTTGACCAGGATCAAACCTGGGACCTTCCTGTCTGTAGGCCGATGCTCTATCCACCGAGCCACACCGGCCAGGGCTGGAACAGCAAATGTTATTAAGTGGGGTTTTTCCGGGCTGAGGAAGAGCTGCCTGCAGGGCCTCATCTGGAGGAGAGGGCGGTGCTGCGGGGACCGCCTGGGACCCGCCGTGGGAACTCGGCAAGGCCACTGACCGTCCTGGTTCTACCTGGCGCATTCAGGGTCTCACCGCCAAATGCTTTCTGTGCCAAGGTCCTCAGTCTCCTCCCACCCCCCTGGCGCCCGGGCAAGAGAAAGGGGGCAGCAAGTACAACTGGGACCCGTCAGTGTACGACAGCGAGCTGCCCGTGCGCTGCCGCAACATCAGTGGCACCCTCTACAAGAACCGGCTGGGCTCAGGTAGGCAGGCCCTGCCGCCTCGCGTCGGAGACCCCTGCCGTGGCGGCCGGTCCGGGTGGCGGTGGCCATGGGGAACCAGGAAGCGCGGTGACCCAGGCAAGGGAGAGGCGGGACCGAGGAGCCTGTTTCTCGCTCGGATGGGGACCCGAGGCAGCGGGCTCTGGCTGGGCAGCTGCCTCGAGCTCCGCGTGGCAGCGTGGGCAGTGGCTGTAGACCCAGGACGCGGGCAGATCTGCCCCGCAGCCGGGGCCCACGCAGGAGTGGGTGAGGTCCCGCCGGCCGGGACCAGCCGGCAGGAGGCGGGAACCACCGTCCTTCGTTCCAGGAGGCCGGGGCCGATGCATCAAGCAGGGAGAGAACTGGTACAGCCCCACGGAGTTCGAAGCCATGGCCGGGAGAGCCAGCAGCAAGGACTGGAAGCGGAGCATCCGCTACGCGGGCCGGCCCCTGCAGTGCCTCATCCAGGTGCACACCTCTCCCCGCTCCCCGCATCAGGCCCCGGGCTGCACTCACACCGCGGGCAGGTCCTTGGGCAGCCACGTGGTCACCTCTGTGTCACTCATCTCCCAATGCTTCGAGCGGATGATGGCAACACTTGCCCGTGTGGTGGCGGAAGGCCTGGGCGAGGCGTGGTGTCTTCTGGCCCAGCCTGGCTTTCTGGGAGTTGATACGAGGCGGAGGCGGGGAGGATGCTGTGGAATCGACATCCTGGAAAAAAGGGTCGATCTGACCACCAGCAACAGCATCATGGAGGGAGTGTAGGGAAGGTTCTGGAAGGCACAGGATCTTGTCTTTACGGACAGCTCACGTTCAGGGCAGTCTGACGGGTCGTGGCACTTCTGATTCCAGGACGGGATCCTGAACCCTCACGCGGCCTCCTGCACCTGTGCCGCCTGCTGCGACGACATGACCTTGGTGAGTGCAGAGGTCAAGCGCCTGGCAGCCCTGGCGCCCTTCCACCTTCCTCTGCCGTGCACAGAGGTTGTCCTTACTCCTCTTGGGCGTGTGCGCCCCCCCTCCCCCGCCCCGTGTCCCTGGCAACCCTTCAGACCAGTTTCCTGCTCAAATTCTGTTTTTCAAACTTTACTCTGGGGATCGATCAACGGCTTGGCTGGGGCACGTGGTCAGCCCCGGAACGCTTGTTAGGGGAACATCAGAGGAAGCATCTTGAGATAATGGAAAGCTGAACCCCCAAACCAGACACTTTTAAAACAGATTTTTATTGATTTCAGAGAGGGAGAGGGAAAGAGAGATAGAGGCATCAGTGATGAGAGAGAATCACTGATCGGCTGCCTCCTGCACGCCCCCTACTGGGGATTGAGCCCACAACCTGGGCATGTGCCCTGACTGGGAATCTCCTGGTTCATGGGTCAACGCTCAACCACTGAGCTACACTGGCCAGGCCCAGACACTTAAAAAACACACACAACTTTATTGCTTTTCAGAGAGAGGAAGGGAGAGGGAGAGGGGGAGAGAGAATCGGTTGCCTCTCACATGTGCCCTCACTGGGAATCACACCCAAATCCTTTGGGGTACCGATGACGCTCCAGCCAGCCCAGCACCGTCCAGGGCCAGCACTTTTAATGACTGTGTCTCGTCAGAGGGGACTCTCAGTAAAGACGCGGAAACTGCCCACGGAACCAGATAGAAGCTCTAGACCAGCCGTGGGCAAACTACGGCCCGCGGGCCGGATCCGGCCCGTTTGAAATGAATAAAACTATTGAAAAAAAGACCGTACCCTTTTATGTAATGATGTTTACTTTGAATTTATATTAGTTCACACAAACACTCCATCCATGCTTTTGTTCCGGCCCTCCGGTCCAGTTTAAGAACCCATTGTGGCCCTCGAGTCAAAAAGTTTGCCCACCCCTGGTCTAGACTCAAAAGCCAGGCTCCCCAGCTGGTGGCCGAGAAGGCCGGCCCAGGCTCCTCTGCACACCGAGCAGGTGTGGCCCTTCCTGGGCCTCGAGGACCCGCGAGACTGCGTCCCTGAGGCCTGGGGCCTCTCCCACGCAGCCATCGGCCGGGCCTCCCCGCGGAGCTCCCCCTACCTTCCCGTTTTCCTGGTGTCACTGGTCCCCAGGGTTTCTTGTTAGTTGGTGACTGCAGTGCCTCCTCCTGCGTTGGGACCAAGGGCCTGGGGTCCCTCTCCTCTGCCTGGCCCCTTGTTTTCTCGGGCTTCCTGGATGTTCCGTACGGTGACCGGACTCTCCTGTGTTCCTTCGAAAGTATCTGTCCTGTCCTTGGAAGGAATTGGGGGCTGACAGAGCGGGGGTTCTGAGTGCAGCTTGCCTCCTGCTGGCCCCATGGACAGCGGAGCCGGGCCCCTCTTCACCCGTGGACAGTGTGAGCCGCGCTCACACCAGTGCCTGTCTCTGTGCCACTCCGCAGAGTGGACCTGTCCGGCTCTTTGTCCCCTACAAGCGGCGCAAGAAGGAGAACGAGCTGCCTGCAGCCCCCGGCAAGAAGGAGGCCCCCAAGAACATCACGCTGCTCCCGGCCACGGCCGCCACCACCTGTGAGTCCTGGACACGCTCCTCTCCTCCCCGCGCATGCTGCTGTCAGCACTCCGGCCCCCCAGCCCCGCTGAAGCCCGTTCCTCAGGCCTGCGGGTCATCAGCGTCCCCGCTGCCCCTCCCTGCCCCGCCTACCTCTGCGGGCAGCCCCGGGTCGCCCCAGGCGCCGGTCCGTTTCTCACGGGCCGCGGTGGAGCCTGCAGCGCGGTGTCCCCGCCGGCCGGGCTCCTGGGTCCTCCCGAGGCCCCGCCGAGCGGTAAAGCTGCCTCTGCTCTTGCAGTCACTGTGACCCCCTCAGGACAGATCACTACCTCGGGCGCACTGACCTTCGACCGGGCGTCCACTGTGGAGGCCACGGCCGTCATCTCGGAGAGTCCGGCCCAGGGGGACGTCTTCGCGGGAGCCACAGGCAAGTGGTCTCAGCACCGCCTGACCCACCCGCGCCTCACCGGCCTCACCCTGCCCAGCTGGGCTTGTAGGTGGCCTGGTACCTGGAGGGGCCTCGGGCAGGGAGTTCCATTGGTGGGGAGCCAGGTGGCACCCGGAGGCATGAACTGGGGGCGTAGGGAGCTTGGGGGGACGGCGAGGGGGGTGATGAGCGGGGCAGGACCAGGCCACCTGAAAAGCTCACAGCTGCCAAGCCCGCTCTAGTCCAGCGCTGGCCCATGGGGACACGCGTGACCACGTGTGCAATGTGTGTTCTAGCAGCCACGCTGGGGAAGGGGCCCTGGGAACTGATGTTTGCTGCGTCCCAGTCCCGTCACCGGCACAGTTTAGACCCACCAGTCTCGGGCCGCTGCCACGGGGCGGGAGCTGCCTCGGGGGACGCGTGGCCGGGCCGTGTCTGTGTGGCCAGTCACGAGCGCCCTCCTTTCTCGCTGCAGTGCAAGAGGCGGGCGTGCAGCCCCCGTGCCGGGTCGGCCACGCGGAGCCCCACTACCCCGGGTACCAGGACAGCTGCCAGGTCGCGCCCTTCCCGGAAGCTGCGTTGCCCACTGCACACCCCAAAATAGGTCAGTCCGGACGGCTCCCGCGCGCACAGGCGGCTGGCCTCGGAGCCGCTGCTTTGGCAGGGATCCTGCGTGGGGAGAGCGTGCTTGGCTTTGTCTGCTGATGCCCCGGGTCGGGGCCGTGCCCACCTCGTTTGTCACAGGGTTTTATGAGGACCTGGGCACGCCTGGGCACGCGTGTGTCCGGAGACCGTGTGACCCGAGAAGCCCCGGTCACCTTCCCCACGAGGACCGGCACGTTCCGTACCGTGAGGGACCTCACCCCACAGACGAGGCCGCCGTTCTATAAACCGTGGCCTCAGTCTCCCTTGCTTGTTCCATTCCCCCTTTTCCCGTGCAGATCTCCCCCTGACCTCACACTGCTTCTGCCCCTTCCCCGGCAGCACCTCCAGCACCGGCCGGGTGGGGCCTGGGCTGGGCCTGGGTGGCGAGCCGCGCCCTCCCCAGGTCAGCGCATGCCCGCGGTGGTGCCTGGAGGCCGGGACCGATGGCTGCTCTCACGGGCTTCCGCCTGTCCTGTCACCGCTCCTGCGCTGCCCCAGGTCTGCCCGCTGTCCGAGCTCCCGGCCTCTGGCACCGCGGGCGCCGGGGGCTCGGGCCGGGGGTCTGGTCCTGACCCTCCTCGCGGGGATGGTGCTGCAAAGCCGAGGGCCGGCCCGGTCCGTGGGCTGGAGCTGCCGGTCCCGCTCCAGCACCACGTCCGGTGACGGCAGGTGGGGAGTGCTTACACCAGGAGGGGGCGCGTGCTCTCCCTGGAGGGCTGGGTGTGGGCCCCCGGCAGCCCCCGGACCTGCTACTGGCAGCCTCCACCCCAGGCTGTGTGTTGAGTCCCCGCTTCGCCCAAAGCACAGAAACCACAGGGTCCTGGTTCCCTTCCCTCCCGTCTTTGTAACTTTCTCCTCTGAACTGAGAAGCCTCAGTTCTCTCGTCCTCGATCGGTGCGACCACAGACGCCCCGGGCTCCCTGCAGGCAGGGCCACCGCCGACTCCACGCCTCCAACTGCTCGCCTTCAAATGGAGGTTTTTGCGCGGCTGCTGTGGCGGCTGCTGTGGCGGCTGCTGTGGCTCCGTGGTCAGAGCGTCAGCCCGCTGACCCAGGGCCAAGGGTTCGATCTCTGGTCAAGGGCATGTGCCTCGGTGGCTGGTTCCCCAGCCCAGTCGGGGCACGTGCAGGAGGCAACCCGTCAGCGTGTCTCACATCAGTGTTTCTCTCTGTCTCTCTGCCTCCTTCCACTCTCTAAAAATCAATGGGAAAATATCCTCGAGTGAGGGTTAAAAAAGAACAGTAAAAACAAATAAAAGTGAGGGTTTGCATTTTTGTTTTAATCCTTACCCAAGGATGTGTTCATTGGTTTTCAGAGAGAGGGGAAGGGAGAGAGAGAAACATGGATCAGTTATCTCTCGCATGTCCCTGACCAGGTATCGAACCCGCAACCTAGGCATGTGCCATGACTGGGAATCGAACCTGTGACCCTTTGGTGTAAGGGATGGCGCTCCAGCCAGTGGAGCCAGCCCGGCCAGGGCTCAGTCACTCCCCTCTAAGCCGAGGTGGCTGTGCTGATGGAGTCCCAGGTGCCCCTGTGATGTGCGTGTTTCCTGTCACAGGCTCCCAGCAGAGGCCCCGCCCGGGTCTTGAGGTTCCCTGTGGTGAGGCTCATGCTGGAGCCCCTTTCTCCCCTTCGCTGTCCCCTCGGCGGGCAGTGAAGCTCGCGGCCGCCCTGCCCGGTGCGTTCTGCTCGCGGTTTGTGTCTGTCACCGAATGTCCGGCCTCCCGCCTGGGCCGAGGAGCTAGGAGACCCCGAGTGAGTGGCCACGTCCAGAGCATTGAGGAGCAGGCCCGCGGCATTCAGCCACTGACCGCCCTGCGTCCCACTCGTGATGAGGTTCGGACGGCACTGGGGAGCGGGGAGCCGCACTGATGCTGGGTGTGTCTTGCTTCCAGTGCTGACCTCTCTGCCGGCCCTGGCGGTCCCGCCCTCCCACCCCGCCAAGGCCGTCTCGCCCGCCGTGGTCAACGGGCTGGAGCTGTCGGAGCCGCGGAGCTGGCTGTACCTGGAGGAGATGGTCAACTCCCTGCTCAGCACGGCCCAGCAGCTGAAGGCGCTGTTCGAGCAGGCCAAGCAGGCCAGCTCCTGCCGCGAGGCTGCCGCTGCCCAGGCCCGGGTGCAGGACGCCGAGCGCAAGGAGGTAACGTGAGTGCGGGGGACCGCGGGGGCCACGCCTGTGCCCACACCTGGTGTGGCCAGAGACAGTCAGACTCAGGGAAGGTGGTGAGCAGCGTGGTCCCGCCCCTTCTCGCGCCCAGCGTGGGAGAGGCTGGGAGTGCGTCAGGGGGGATGTGGGGGTGGACGGGTGAGGGGGGATGGGGGGCCGGGTGTCGTGCTGTGTGCTGGGGGTGGCGGCTGTGTGCTGGGGGTGGCGGCGTGATGCTAACTGAGCTTCCTCACTCAGAGCAAGTGTGCCTGGGGTGTGCAAGCAAAAGTCAGATTGACTTGCTTCCATCAAATTTCCTAAGAAAAAAATTCTATGCAAGAAAACATTTTCACTTATTTCTACTTCTTAGAGGTCAAAGGATAGAAGAGCTTTTACGGTTTTCATTTCCTAAATGACTTCATAACATGCGATTAACTGTTTTCCTTTAAAAATGTTTCACTCTCAATTACAGTTGACGATGACATTACACCGATGCCAGGGGTGCTCAGTGGTTAGGCATTGCTGCACCTCATCAGGCGTCTCCCCATAAGCCTAGAACCCGCCCGACGCCATAGGGATTAATTTGTCTTCAAGGAAGAGAAATGTTGCTTCTACCCATGAAGAGAGAGATCATTTAAATACTTAAAAAAAAATGTCATGCCAGCCTGGCCGGTCGCTCAGGGTCAGAGCGTCAGGCTGCACACCGAGGGGTCGCAGGTTTGGTTCTGGTCCGGGGCACGGACCCCGGTGCGGGCTCAGTCCCGGCGCAGAGCCATGTTCGGAGGCAGCCGATCCATGGGCTTCTCTCCCATCGCGGATCCCTCTGCCCACCTCCCTTCCACTCCATCTACACGGCCCTGGGCGCGGTCACAATATGTGCGCACAGTTCCCACTAATCCCTGCCAAAGGCCGAGCTTCAGGGGAAGAGAAAAGCTCAAGGACCAGAAGATTTGCAATTATTCACCCAAATAACGTGGGTTCGGCTCTGTGCCCTCAGGCCCCGGGAGGTGGGTTTTAAAATGAGAAACCAAGTCTTGGCACCAGTGGCCTGCGGATGAGCACTCGCTCTCGGAAGGTGCCACCAGCACGTCCCGCAGCGTGGACCCTGCAGCGTGGACCCCCAGCAGCGTGGACCCTGCAGCGTGGACCCTGCAGCATGGACCCCCAGCAGCGTGGACCCTGCAGCGTGGACCCCCAGCAGCGTGGACCCTGCAGCGTGGACCCCGTGGGGCTGAGACCATAAGTAATGTGAAAACGGGAGTGGCTGAGCTCCCGGCGGAGAAATGAAACCAAAGTGACAGCCGCTTGGTGCGTGGAGCCGGACCAGGCACCTGCCTCCTCCACGGAGAAATGAAACCAGCCGACCAAACAGAAAGCGAGCTGTGAGCCAATTATTTTGTTCCTTTTTACAGCGAAATGGCCTTCGGGCAGTGAGTTAGATGGTGACCGTTTCTGTGGCGAAGATGCTTGTAGAGAAAGTACCAGACCCGGTCCTGGCACCTGTGTGACCCGGGCTGTGCCGGGACCTGCATCGCCCCCCTTCTGGTCCCCCTCCTCTGCGTCGCCCCCCTTCTGGTCCCCCCTCCTCTGCGTCGCCTCCCCCCACATCATTCCCCCCAGGAGAGCTTACCTGCCCCCTCGCTGGGGATACTGGGGGCTTTGTCTTCTGGCTGAGGAGCAGGTGCGGCGCCTGCAGGGCTGTCCCATGCGGTCCCGTCTGCTCGTGTCCCCGCTGCCACGCGGTGGGCCCGTTGCCTCCAGTGCGCTGAGCGTGTTCCTGCCTCAGCTGACCGGCGCGGGCCCCGGGTCTGTGCCTGGGACCTGCTTGGCTCCGTGGCTGTGGCCACGCTCTCTTCCTGCGCGCCTGGTCGCTTCTGACGGTTTACTGGACCCTCTGGCGTGTGCGTGGTGGAGACGGTTGGAGTCTGTTCCTCCCCCATGCTGATCTCTGTACCGTTCAGTTTTCGTGCACGTGCTGCCGAAGCGAGCCCTGGGGATTGTTTTAAAGGGCGGCGATGAGGGACCCTGAGGTGCAGGGGGCGCTGTGGGGCTGCTCCCTCTGCCTCGGGGCTGCCTGTCCCGCCCCGCCCACCGGGGAGGGGAGCGGTCCGGGTGCATCTGCGGCAGGAAAAGGAGGCCCCTGTGCGTGTCCCTGGCTCAGGTTGTGCGGAGGAGCGTGAGCTGGGAAACAGACACTTGGGTCCTTACTTACTAGTAGAATGACCCCAAATCGTTCCCAGCCCCCCTCGCCCAGGCTGCTGAGCGCCGAGTGTGGGGACGCAGGACAGACGGACAGACGGCCGGAGGGGCAGGTGGAAGCTTGGGTTTGGGGGCGCCCGCTGCGCTGGGATCTGGACTTGGGGCTGGCGAGGAAACGAAAGGGGAACGCTCTCCACTCCTAGTTCCACTTGTTCCTTCCTGCCACCCCCCCTGGCCCCCACACTCTCCAGGGGTGGCGGACACACTGCTTCCCCAGGGGGGCGGTGGGGCGGTGGGGCGGGAGCAGCTGCTGCCTGCCGTGCCCACGTTCCCACGAGGGAGCAGCCGCAGCTCAGCCGCTTCTTCCTAGGGGCCAGGCCCAGGCGGCCATCAGTCGCCCGCAGGAGGGTGCGGCCTGTGCCCCTGGGGCAGCCAGGCCCCGCCTGGAAGGCTGGCTCCACGTTTCTCTGAAACCCTCTGCCAGGCAGCTCAGCCTGTGAGGAGGGGTTCAGCCGACCCCCCACTGGAGCCCCCGCCTTTGAAATGGCTGGGCTGTCACAGGCCTTTCTCTTGGGCTGTAGATACAACGTGTCCTCTCTTTTAAAAAATATATTTTTATTGATTTCAGAGAGGAAGGGAGAGGGAGGGAGAGATGGAAACATCCATGATGAGAAAGAACCATGGACCGGCTGCCTCCTGCACACCCCACGCTGGGGATCCAGCCCGCACCCCGGGCCTGTGCCCTGACTGGGAATTGCACCGTGACCTCCGGTTCACAGGTCGAGGCTCAGCCACGGAGCCACGCCGGCCGGGCTGTGATGTGTTGTTCTGAGACAACGTATGGACTCACGGGCACAGACAGTTTGGTGACTGCCGGGGGGCGGGGTAGACAAGGGTAAAGGGGGTGAATGTACATGGTGAAGGAGGAGACTTGACCTGGGCTGGTGAACACACAGGACAACGCACAGGTGATGTCGTGTAGAATTGTTCGCCTCAACCCAATGTCACCCCAGGAAATTCAGTCAAAAAACTATTTTTTATTGAAAGCTGAGCATGGAGGCCCCGCAATGGTAGGTCCTCACCCCTGTCAGGCCCAGCCACCCCTGCCCGACACGTGGGCCCAGCACCTGCCCGCCGGTGCACAGACCGGAACGGTCACGCCCATGTGGTGAGAGCGGGCCACCCTCAGCGCCCCGTTCCTGCGGAAGGAAGGCTCTCGAGGCCGACTTCACCCTCGGAGGCTCCCTCCAGCGGCCTCGGGGGCCTGGGGGCCGTAGGCACAAGGAAGAAGCCCCCCACGAGGGAGAAGACCCCACGAGGGAGAAGACCCCACGAGGGAGAAGACCCCCACGAGGGAGAAGACCCCACGAGGGAGAAGACCCCACGAGGGGGAAGACCCCACGTTCCTGGAACACGGTGGCGACAGCAGTGACCTGGGGATGCAGGCACGGCAAGGCGGGCGAGGACGCACGTGGTCCAAGCGTTTCCTGCGGTCGGTCATGCTGAGCGGCCTGTCGGGGACTTGCGGCGACATGAAGGACAGCCGGTCGCGAGTGAATCTCTGTCCCTGGGCCCGCACCGTGGAAGGACCAAGGCCGGTTCTGTGCCTTCACCTGTCATCACAGGCGCTTCTGGTTGACACGACGTTGGAAGGAGTTGGGGTTGGACGGGCAAACCCTGGTGACGAGAGGGAAGCTCGTGAGGAGCCCGCCACGCTGTCCTCGCGGAGCCTGCAGACGAGGCCGGGATGGGAGGCCACGGGGTCGGCGGGCGAGACCTCGCCCGGCCCCATGACGAGGGCGCACAGGGCTGGGTGGTCCTGGACGGCCCGCCCCCCGCGGCCTGGAACTTAAAAAGCCCCGTTCAGTCAGCCGGACGCTCAGGAGGTTGTCCCAGCTCCGACGTGGCCGCCGCATCCGTGTGTGTGATCAGGCAGCCGATGAAACGGGCAGGAGAGTGGTGCCCTTGGCTGGCCGGGCACGGGTCCAGCGTGTGGCCGCGTGGTTGGGCCGCTGCACCGCAGCCTCCGTGGGGGGCATCCCGGGCCAGCAGACCCGCTCTCCCTTCGGAACCCTCCCTCCTGCAGCTCTTTCCACCCCCCCTCCCCCGCCCCCGCCCCTCAGATTTCATCACGAACAGCCCCGGCCGGGGCACGTGGACCCGGGTGATGCGAGCGCCCAAGGTGGTTTTAGGAGTGGAAGCGCTCGTGTGTTAAATATAGCCTTCTGCGAAGAAGGAAGCTGAAGTTCAGAACAGAAACCGGACGGCTTGCTGGGCGGCTCCCGCCTGCAGGGCTGGTGGGCACAGACAGGTCCCAAAGCAAGTCCGTCAAACCCACAGGCTCACACGGGCCACACAAACAGGTGTGTCTGTGGCCGCAGAAAAACAAAAGCTTCCATTTTCACAGAAACGTCGGTTTGTTCTGATAGAGACATGCTGACGCAAAGGGCTGAAACAAATGAGTCACCGGGAACATAATAGAACGTTGTAATAAAAATTAATATTTTTTCTTGAACATTCGCTTATCAGACACTGAATAACTGCACAAATTAATAAGCGTCACGCAAATAAACCTATTTTTCTTGCTCTCTGAAAGCGAAATATTTCCTGTTGCGCACACCAAACAAGTTAGTCCGAGACTAATGACGTCCATCGGCTGCTAAAATATTCGCCGCTAGTGTTAGTGGAGAGAAATGGTGCGCCTGCGCGTAAGGCGCGTAAGGGAAATGAATGCAACACAATTATAGTCATCAGTCATCAGCGAACATTGTAGTTTGTTATTAATAATGATGTCTAACAGGACATTGTAAAAGTTAAGTTACAAAATTTTTGTTAAAAATTTTTTTTAATTAATCCTCACCCGAGGATACTTTTCCATTGATATTTAGGGAGAGTGGAAGAGAGAGGGGAAGAGAGAGAAACATCTATGTGAGAGAGACACATCAGTTAGTTGCCTCCTGAATGCGCCCTGACCAGGGCCCAGGCCAGGGAGGAGCCTGCAACGGAGGTACGTGCCCTTGACTGGAATTGAACCCAGGACCTTTCAGTCCGCAGGTTGACGCTCTATCCACTGAGCCAGACCAGCCAGGGCTTAACATGTTTCTTATGAACCGTTACACTGGCTGGGCCGCAGAAATATATGTTGTGGGCTGCATGCAGCCGTGAGTTTGACATCTTGTTCTAGCGTGTGCCCGTCTGCTGCCTGTTGCGCTTGGAGCTGACCTCAGGCCTGGTGTCCGCTGTGTCACCCGATCGTGCCAACAGGTCCGCCAGGGTCAGGCTTGCGTCCCTGTGTACGGCCCTCAGCTGATCAGAGAGAAAAGCTCCAGCCCCGTAATTTACACAAAATGTACATTTCAGGGAGCCTCATGGCTGGAGGGCTCGGGGAGGGGGGCCGGGCACAGGGTGTGGGCTGCTTGCATCTGCTGACCCCCCCAGCCCCTCGGGCCAGCCCCCCATGTCCGGCCTGGCCCATGGAGAATTCTGTCCCCAGCCTTGGTCCTCTGCACGCAGCGGTAACGGGACCAGCTGCCCTGGAGGTGGCGGGCACGGGTGTGGGCATAGGGGCAGCCCCGGCCCTCCGCCTGTGCCCGCACTGGTTGCCGCCTCGCCCGGCACTGACTGGCCCTGTCCTTGCAGCAGTCCTGTGTCAACTGCGGCCGGGAGGCCCTGAGCGAGTGCACCGGCTGCCACAAGGTCAACTACTGCTCCACCTTCTGCCAGCGCAAGGTAGGCTACTCCCCATGGGGGGGGGGGGGAGTGGGGGGGGGCTGCTCACCGTGGCCTTGGGCCTTGTGGTCAGCGCCCCAGCCCAGGGCCCCTGTGTCTGTTCCCACCGTTCGGCCTTCCATCGAAGGAGGTTAAACGGGTGTTTCCCCGGGGCCTCGAGGCCGCCTCTCCGGCCCCGCCTGCTCTCTCCTCGGCCTGTTTGGGGATTTCTATGTGAAGGAGGGTGGCGGTGGGAGGACGGGCCACACAGCTACACGTGCCCTCAGCCTCTCCCCGGCCAGGGACGCACCCATGGGGCCCAAGCACTGTCCATTCTCAGCAGAAGTCCCTGGGTGGGTGACGGAGCAGGACCGTGTGGGGGGGGCACGTGGCAGGGCAGGGGTTTCCTGGGCACGGCGGGGGGGGCGCTCACAGCACCCATAGGAAGTGAGGGGCAGGACAGCGTAGAGCCCGCACATCTCCGTCGGGAACCCCGTCCGGGTGGCAGGCACCGGCTCCTGTTCCTCCAGGTGTGCGTGTCCAGTGCCTTCCCGTTACGTCACTGGGTACCACACCCTCACCTCACCCTGTGCCCGGCCACGTCGGCCTGGAGGGACAGCGTGGCCATTGGCTTCCCTGGCGTCCAGCCTCTGGCAAGCCCTGGTCCAGGCTCCATGCCCACCTGGGGGTGAGGGGGCTGGGGCCTCGCTCAGCGCCCGCCCCGTCCTCCCCGGAACCCAGCCTCCGCTGCCCTCTGGCTCCAGCTGCGGTTTTCATCGTTGCGATTATAAACCGCGCTGTGGCAGCACCACAGATACAAGTATTTCTTTGAAGGGCATTATTTTTTTTTAATGTATTTTTATTGATTTCAGAGAGGAAGGGAGAGCGGGAGAGAGACATCAGTAATGAGAGAGAACCATCAATCGGCTGCCTCCTGCACGCCCCACACTGGGGATCCAGCCCGCAACCCGGGCACATGCCCCAACCAAGAACCAACCGGCCTCAGCCAGAGCCGCGCCGGCCGGCCTGCCCAGGCGTCGTTCCGTTAGATCCCTGGACGCCTTCCAGGGTCTGTGTCTGAAGGCTCCTCCTGGTACTGGCCTGGGTGCTTGTCCCTCAGATGCAGGTGGGCGAGGCTGGGCACACAGCGCCCCGGCTGCGGCCTCGGCAGAGACTCCTGGCTGCTGCCAGGGGCAGCTCCTGTAACGGTGCCTCCCCTGCAGGACTGGAAGGACCACCAGCACATGTGTGGCCAGGCAGCGTCGGTCACCGTGCAGGGGGACGAAGTCCAGGTCGCCGAGGGCGTGATCGAGAAAGTCGCCGTGTGAGGGGCACCGGCCCCCCCTCTGCAGTGCCCGGCCATCTCGGGCCCAGGACCCCTCCAGGACTTTGCAGTGGAGTGGGGGGTGGGAGGGCATTGAAAAGGGGAAAATACTTGCTGGCCAAGTTATGAACAGAGTTGGGGTGACCTGCGCCCTTGGAAGTGAACCCGCGCCGCCCGGAAGCCCCCAGGAAGGCCAGGGGAGCAGAGGCCGGGCCTCGGCGGCCGGGGGAGAGGCGTCTCACGGTGCTTTTTTATTGGATCACGAGGGTCCGGTCGTACCCACGGGTGTGTTGTGTGTGTGTCACACGCGTGTATATATGTGTCTCAGTAAAGTCGATCCCCAACCCAACCCCTGCTCTCACCTCCCAGACACGGGGAGGCGGCCGGCCTGCCTCAGTTTCTCCTGATCTCGTGGTGAGAAAACCTCGACTGAGAGAGTGCACGGACCTCGGGGCACCAGGCCCTGCGGCATCTTCCCGCCCGGCTGTCACCCCAGGAGCAGAGGCAGGAGCGCGAGGGCCGCGCTGCCCAGGGACAGGTCCCGTGGCCCTCGCAGCTGCCATCCAGTTTGGAAGTCACAGCCTGAGTGTAACCGCATCCCTTTAGCTCATGCCTGCCCCTCCGGCACTGACCACTGAGCCCCACGGTGCTGGGGGGGCCCCCTCAGGGCTCAGCACCTGCGTGGAACCTGGTCCTCAGGCGGCGGGAGACCTCACAGGCCCCAGGCACCGGCTCTGCCCCTGCTCCCCCCACCCCTGCCCCCGAAGCACCCCCGCCTGGCGGTACCTCGCTCTGCGGCCCGCTGGCCCGTCTGGGTTTTCTGTCACTTGTTTACCAAGCGCTTGTGAGGCAGCTGTGCCCTGGCACTTCCTCTTCCTCTTCCCGCCTCCGCCACCCTCTGGGGAATGAAGGCTGGGGACGCGGCCCGGGCAGAGGTGGGGCACCCGCTGGGTCTGAACCTGGCCCACCTGCAGCCCGACGCCCCCTGGCCCTGTCCTGGGAGGGGCTGGTCAGCGGGTTCTGTCTGCAGTCTGCGGCCTCCGGCTCCTCCCAGGCCAGGCCCTGCAGGAGCAGCTGGCCTCCTGGGAAGGCTCCCTGGAACTGGACAGTCACGCTTCCCCTTTTCTTCACAGTAGAGAGGCCTCAGGCCCAGCCCGCATGGCTCAGGGGCTGACCTGCGTCCCTGGAGGCCTCGGTTCAATTCCCTGCCAGGGCACACGCCCGGGTGGGCTCAATCCCAATAGGGGGCATGCAGGAGGCGGCCGACCAGGGATCCTCATCGATGTTTCTCTCCCCTCTCCCCCTCTCCCCCTCTCCCTTCCTCTCTGAAATGTGTACAGAAAGAAGGTGCCCCAAACCCAAGCAACCACCAAAGCTGGGCTCTGCCCAGGTTCCCCGCACCCCCACCTCCATCCGTCAGACCCTTGTCCAGCAGGAAACAGTCTTATTATTCAGCAGGGACAGGTGGCCATGGGACAAGTCTCCAAGGGGATGGGGTGGTCAGGGAGGCTTCTTGGAGAAGGCGGCAGCAGAGACCAGGAGCAGGAGAGGGTGCACACCCAGAGAGGGGCAATCTTCGCAGGCAGAGCTGTGCCTGGTGCCCGGCACCGCACAGCCGTACCCCACAGATGCAGGAGAGAACTCGGCACGCAGCTGCCGTCTGCGGGACAGACAGCTCCCAGCACTCCTCCCGTGGGCAGACAGGAAGCCCGCTTGGGGCTGCGCTGGTTAGAGGGGCTGAGAGCTGTGTCTTGGGGGTGGGGGGCAGCTTGGGTGGCTCTGCCCTGCCTTGGCCTTGGGCACCACCACTCGGACTGAGGGTGACTGAGTGCCCTTGGGGGAGGAGGGAGTCGCCTAGGTGGGCCCACCAGCACCCAGCCCTCTCCTCGGGCTTTGGGTGGCTCTGGCAGGAGCTGTGCTCTGACCTGGAGTCAGCTCAGCTGTGTTTTCACAGGACAGCGGAGCGGCCACCTTGGCTGGTCTGGCGGGGGCGGGGGGGGCACTGCGGGAAGCTTTGTCCCCAGCCAGTGCAAAGCCCCTGCAGGGTAAACTGTCCGCTCTGTCCCTTTGGGGCAGGGCGGGGGGGGGGGGGGGCAGCTGGGACATGAGGGAGGAAGCTGCTAGCCCAGAACACTGGATGGGGGCTGGGCCCTGCAGCTGGGGCTCAGGTGTGGGGGAGGGGGCCTGCTGGAGCTGTGGGCACTGTGGTGAGCCCCAGGGCACCCCAGGGAGCAGAGCCCGGGCCTGCATGCCTCTCTTTGGGCCGAGATGAGCACTCCCCAAGTTCAAACCCGCCAACCCCTCACCCCACCCCGTGCTCCCACCTCACCCTGAGCCAGGAGTCAGTTTGGGGGGGAGGGTCTGTTCTCTGGGCTTCCTCGGAAGAAAGGAGGGGCTTGATGGGGGTCAGTGGGCGTCTGGGCTTCATGTGGGGCCGGCTCCTCCTTCTTGGGCCCCTCCCGGTCTCCCCCCAGGGGCCTTCTGGGCAGGTGTTTGGAAGGAACCCGTTTATTTATTTAAAAAAGAACACAGGTGTCTATTGATTTCAGAGAGGAAGGGAGAGAGAGATAGAAACATCAGTGATAAGAGAGAACCATTGATTGGCTGCCTCCTGACCAGGAATCGAACCTGAGACCCTTCAGTCTGCAGGCCGTGGCTCTATCCACTGAGCCAAACCAGCCAGGGCAGGAATCGCTTAACACGTGGTACAAAATCGCCTCCTCCCTGGCCAGGGCCTGGCCCCTGAGGCAAGGTGGGAGCTCAGAGTGGCAGGGGGCGGGGTGAGGGGGTGCTCTGCTCAGCTGCAGGGGCGCAGGGCCTTGCGGAAGACGGTGCGGAACTCGGCGTTGAAGACCGTGTAGATGAGCGGGTTGAGGGCGCTGTTGAGGTAGCCCAGCCAGGTGACCGCGCTGACCAGCCGCGGGGGCACGGCGCAGGCGGGGCACAGCGCCCGCGTGATGTGCACCACGAAGAAGGGCGTCCAGCAAACCAGGAAGGCCCCTGGGGGAGGGCGGGGGGGCGCGAGTGAGCCAGGGCCCTGCAGAGCCCGGCGGGGCCCCGGGCCGCCACCCCCCGCCCCACGCCGACAGGGGCGGGCACCCACCGACCACCACGGGCAGGACCCTCATGGCCTTGCGCTCCCGGCTGGTGATCTTGGCGCGGCTCCTGCGGGCTTGCGGCGGGGGCGGGGGCGGGCCGGCCTCGGGGGGCGCGGCGGCGGCCGGAGGCGGCGGGCCGGGGCCGCTGGGCCGGCGGGGCGCGCGGGCGTGCAGTTTGGCGCGGCGCGCGGCCCCCCAGCGCCGCAGGCCCCGGAAGGTGGCCCAGTAGAGCAGCAGCATGAGCGGGCAGGGCAGGAGGAAGGAGCACACGGACGAGTAGACCACGTAGTCGCGGTCCTCCAGGCGGCACGCGGTGGGGTCGCGGCCGCGCGTGTCGTTGAGGCCGCACAGCACGGGCGCCGCCACCGCCGCCGCCAGCAGCCACGTGGCGCCGATGAGCAGCAGCTGCCGCCCGCCTCGGCCCTGGCGGTTGTAGCGCAGGGGCACGGCCACGGCCACGAACCTGCGGGGAGCACGGGCAGGGCGGCGGGACTTGGGGGGAGCTGTGGGCGGGGCCAGAGGGGAAGGACGGGGAGCTGTGGGCGGGGCCAGAGGCGAGGGACAGGGAGCTGGGGGCGGGGTCAGAGGAGAGGGACAGGGAGCTGGGGGCGGGGCCAGAGGGACGGGACAGGGAGCTGGGGGCGGGGTCAGAGGAGAGGGACAGGGAGCTGGGGGCGGGGTCAGAGGGACGGGACAGGGAGCTGGGGGCGGGACCAGAGGCGAGGGACAGGGAGCTGGGGGCGGGGCTCCAGGAGAGGGACAGGGAGCTGGGGGCGGGGCCAGAGGGGAAGGACAGGGAGCTGGGGGCGGGGCCAGAGGAGAGGGACAGGGAGCTGGGGGCGGGGTCAGAGGGACGGGACAGGGAGCTGGGGGCGGGGTCAGAGGAGAGGGACAGGGAGCTGGGGGCGGGGTCAGAGGAGAGGGACAGGGAGGTGGGGGCGGGGCCAGAGGGGAGGGACAGGGAGCTGGGGGCGGGGCTCCAGGAGAGGGACAGGGAGCTGGGGGCGGGGCCAGAGGGGAGGGACAGGGAGCTGGGGGCGGGGCCCCAGGAGAGGGACAGGCAGCTGGGGGCGGGGCCAGAGGGGAGGGACAGGGAGCTGGGGGCGGGGACAGTTAAGGGGGCGGGGACAGGGGTGGGGGCGGGGCGAGTGGGGAAGGAGCGGGGCGGGCGGGGATGCTGCGGGGCGGGTGCTGGGCCGCCCACCTGTCCACGCTGATGGCGCACAGGTTGAAGATGGAAGCGGTGCACAGCATGACGTCCATGGCCATGAGCGCGTCGCAGAGGCGGGGGCTCAGCAGCCACACGCCGCCCTGGACCTGGGCCGAGAGGAGGGGGCGGGCAGCAACAGGGACACAGGACGAGCTGACTCCCCAGCCAGGCCCAGGCCGCAGCCCCTCGTCGAGTCCCCCCGCCGCGCCTCCTTTTGGAGGAACTGGGAAAGGCCTGGGGAGGTCGGGGGGGGGGCGGGGGGAGTGGACCCTGATCTCTGATGACATGGGGCCCAGGGGGTCCCCACCCCGGGCTGCCCTGAGGGTCGCCCGCCGCTCTTGTCTCCCCAGAGCACGGCTGAGAGTGGGTCTGTGGATAAGCTGCCACTGCTCTGGGGTTTTGGACAAATGGCTTCACTTCTGTGCCCTCGCCTGTGAAATTGTCCGGAAAACAAACGAATTAAAAATATCAAGGCCTCCTCACTGTGCCCAGCGCCCCCGCCACGGGCAAAGGAGCAGACAGCCCCCACCCCCACCCCGTCCTTCTAAATCCCCTCCCGCTGATTCGGGACGATTAGGAGCTTAAGACCTGCGCGGTGACGTCGGCGGCTCTCGGGACCGCAGGCCATGCATGTCCTTGTCCCGCTGGCCTCTGCCCCAGCCCTACCGCCTCACCGTCCCCGCGTGAGAAAACCCGCGCCTCCCTGCCCCACGGACACGGTGTCCCCCCCGCCCCAGCCCTCAGCAGCTTTTCCGCCCAGACCTTGGAGTGGAAGGGATGGCACCTGGGGCCCCCCAGGCCCGGGCTGGGTCTAGAGCGGAGGCCCGCCGGTTCTAGACCCCTCAGTTCTGCTGTCCCCCCAGACCTCCTCCCCCCTTCACTGTCCCTCCCACGGTGGCTGCGCACGAATGGGGGGCTCCCTCCGTGGGTTGCATGAGTGTGTGTTCCTGGTCACGCGCGGCTGTGGCCTGTGCAGTGATGTGTGTCTGTGCCCCAGGGGGAGCGGGCGGGGGAAGCCTGACCCTGCCTGTCCAGCCGGCTCCCTGGGAGGTGGGGCCCCGCGGAGGGCGGCGGGGGGTGCGCCTGGGCCGCCCCAGTCGCCTGCCGTGGGGTCCCCGGCTTGAAGGACAGAGGCCTCTCAGTGGTAACAAACGCTAAGACAGGAGGGGCTCCTGGGGAGGCGAGAGGCAGGGTCACGCGGGGTCGTCGCGTGGCGGGGACAGGGCACGAAGGAGCGGGAGGGGCGCCGCGCGTGGGCTCCACGCTCACCTCGGAGTAGACGAACAGCGGCAGCACGAGCAGGGCGAGCAGCAGGTCCGCGGCCGCCAGGCTCACGATGAAGTAGTTGGTGGGCGTCTGCAGGGCGCGCTCGGCCGCCACGCTCACGCACACGAGCGAGTTCCCCGCGAGCACCGCGCCGATGAGCAGCACGCCCCCCACCAGCGCCGCCGCCGCCCCCCACGCGCCGCCGCCGCCCGCTCCCCGCGCCCCCAGCAGCCCGTCGGCTTCTGCGGCGCTGCGGTTCCCCATGGCGTCCGGCCCGGGACCCCGGGAGCCCCCGCCGGCGCTCAGCACCGCGGACAGCGCCCAGGTCGCCACCCCGGGCGCCCCGCCCCCGGCACGCCCCCGCCCCCCCGCCCCGTCTCGCAGGGTCCCCCGGGCTGGCGGCCCCGGTGCACCCGTGTTTGCCACCTCGGGGGCGGGTAGGTGGGCCACGCAATGGCCAATGGGACGCAAGCTGAGCGAGGTGACGGCACGCCGGGCCCCGGTCAGGGGCGAGAGTGGCGCGCGGGTTTGGGCTCCGGAAACCCACGGAGATGGAAGGTCGGCCGAACCACACCCCGAGGCGCACGAGCACCCACGCCCGCGCTGTTCCACCGGCCGCGGGGGTCCCCGGGTCCCCAGTGCCCGAGCTGAGCTCCACCTCCCACGGACACTCGTGGAGGCGTTGGTGGGGCCGGTTCTCACTCCACCCCGTTCACGAGGCGTGGGAGGACCACTTCTCAGGCTCCCCCCGCGGGGACACTCCAGCCGCAGGCTTGGGCGCTCAGGCTCCGCCCCCTTGGGTCCCCGTGGATCCTCGGTGCTTGAGGCCCGAGGTCCACCCTCACCCTCCCTCCGCACCCCTCCGACCCCACCCCCGCGTGCCCTGGCACATCCCCCACAATAACGGTCTCCAGCCCAGGCCCTGCACCCATTGCAGGAAGCAGCCATTCGTCTGGTACCCGGGACCCCTCCCCCAACACCCCCATCCCACCCCCCGCCACTGCCTGACCCTCCAGGGGGCAGCTAAGTGGTCAGCCCCAAGCCCGCTCTATCACCTTGGGGCCTGTGACCTGGAGCCCGTGTGCGCCCCCCTCAGCCCGGGACCTGGGACCTGGGAACCGGCGCTGACCTCCCGTCTTAGGTGAGAGAAGAAGGGGGGAGGGAGGGGATGAGCACTCGGGGTGCTTAGCGATGCCTGTGGCCGAGAAAAGAAAAGCCCCAGTGAGCCCCCCTCACCCTGCACCCGCCGGGCCTCCAACTCACTGGGCCCATCACCCCACCTGCCAACACCATGGGGGGGCGGGAGGGTGGGGGAGGCCCTGGTGCACGGCTCCCCCAGGCCAGCGGGACTGTCTGTCCTCTCAGATGAGCGCCGGGCACAGAAAGAGCCGCGGGAAAGCGTCCCCAGCGAGAAGGTTCACTGTGGACGCCCTGAGTCCCATGACACCTGGCAGGGGGCCCTGTCCGTAGGAGCGGCGAAGGGGCCTCTGGGTCCGGTGCCACAGGAATGCTGGCTTCAAGGCCCCGTGGGGAGGGCTCCCTGCCCCTCATGTTGTGCAACAGATTGCATGAGACTGATACCGACCCGTCCCGCGGAAGGCATGGGGCCAGGAGTTTTCTTCGTTGGACAGAATTTTGTTGTTGCTATTGTTAATTCTCGCTGATTGTGAGAGAGTGGAAGAGAGGGAGGGAAGGGAGCGAAAGAGAGAGAAACATCAATGACTGGCCGCCTCCTGCACCTGGTGGGTCGAACCTGCCGCTCAGGTATGTGCCCTGGGCCTGGGATCGAACCCGGGACCCTTTGGTGCACCGGTCCGTAGGCCAAAGCTCCAACCATTGAGCCCCACGAGCCAGGGCTTGTGGACAGGCTTCGCTGGGAAGTAGCTTCCCCAGCGCAGGCCGGACCGACTGCTCAGGCTCCTTCCGAGTGGAGTAGCCTGTCGCCGAGGAGCTATTTCCAATGTCCAATACGGCCTGGTGGGCGGTGACGATGTCCCCACGCCTGTGACAACGCCTCTCCCACCCGCATACTTGTAAGTTGTATCTTTCCTCTTTTTTCCTTGGTCAGTCTGGTTAGAGGTTTATCCATTTTATTGATCTTTTCAAGCTGAAACAGCTTTTGGTTTCATTGACTTTTTCCCCCTATATTTTTTTATGTGTTTGTTTTCAGTGTCATTGATTTCTGCTCTTATCTTTGTCATTTCCCTTCTTCTGCTGGCTTTGTACTTAGTGTCCCTTTTTCTAGTTTCTTAAAAGGCCATCGTTTTTCTTTTCTATCCTGAGCATGTAACGCTGCCGATTCCCTCTAATATGCACCCACCCGTGTTTGTGCTGTCAATCATGCTCGGGTTAAAGTCCAGCCGACCTCCCCGAAGCTTCGTCCGTCCATGGCCGTGGATGACTGGGGACTCTGTTGTTCATTTCCAATTGCAATAAAAAACCAACAAAACCGTGATACAAACCTCACGCTTTATTTAAAAACGAACTCAGGATGAATCATAGACTTAAATATAAACCTAAAACTATACAATTTTTGGAAGAAAGGCCGGGAGAACATCTTTGTGACCAGGACTGAGGCAAAGAGATTTTAGGTGTGACAGACCTAAACCTAAGCAGAAACAGGTAAACTGGACTTCATTAACAGTAACCCTTCCAGCCACAGAATGGAAGAAAACATTAGCAAAGGACTTGTCTACGAAACTCTCGGAACTCAAGAGAGACGGCATCACCAGAAGGGGAGCGCCGCGTCCGTGTGGCCTGTGAACCCACTCACGAAACTCAGGACAAAAGGAGCAGCTGACTCGGCAGCCTTTCTGACTGTGTGATCCCAGCAGAGACTTACGGCCGGATCCCAAGGCGAGGCAGCAAACAGAACTCAATCTACGTCCTGCAGCACATTAGCAGGAGGGGAGGGGGGGCGGGGAGCGCACTGAATCATCTCAGTGGGAGCAGAAACGCCTCTGACAAAACCCAGCCACTCTCATAACCCAAAGACTCAGTAGGCGAGGGTAGAGGGCAACGTCCTCAACGCGATGGAGGCCGCCCCTGACCCAACTCGGCGAGAGAGGACAGCTTCCCCCTCTAAGATGAGGAACAAGACACGGACGCCCGCTCCCGCCCCCCCCCCCCCCATTCAACACAGCCTGCAGGTGCCAGGCAGGCAGGAAAGAGCAGAGACCCACGCCCCGGCTGGTGTGGCTCAGCTGGTTGGGCATCCTCCAGGCACCAAAGGGTCGCTGGTTCAGTTCCCGTCAGGGCACGTACCTGGGCTGCAGGTTCAATCCCCAGCCCTGGTCGGGGCAAGTGTGGGAGGCAACCAATTGATGTATCTCTCTCACATCCACATTTCTCTCTCTCTCTCTCTCTCTCTCTCTCTCTCTCTCTCTCTCTCTCTCTCTCTCTCTCTCACACACACACACACACACACACACCTCCCTCCTTTCCACTCTAAAAAAAAAAAAATCAATGGAAAATATTTTTTCTGGTGAGGACCCAGGAAAATCTAAGCAGCAGGGACAGTGGGCGACAGCCTTTCGGATGAGAGGAAGGCAGTGACAGAACCTCTGACAGCAACACACCCTGACCCCCCCTGTGCTGGGGACGCAGAGGGTGCAGGCGCCTGGCCAGGCAGGCGGTGGTTTCTCGCCGGCGGACCCAGCAACCGTGCTCCTTGGTCTTTACTCAAAGGAGCTGAAAATTCACGCCCACAAACAGCCTGCACATGTGCTTACAGCCGCTCATCATCACCGCCGAGGCCTGGAGCAACCTCGATGGCCTCGGGGGCGATGGGTAAAGAAGCGGCCCGTGGTGAAGGCCTAGCGCTCAAAACATTCGGAGACATGAGCGGCCGCCCGAACAGGCACCGAGGGACGGTCAAGGCCAGAAGCGGCCTGCGGAGGCCACACTGTGTGGTTCCGACTCGGGGACTGGAAAAGGCCGGGCTGTGGGGACAGGGGGACCCCTGGTGCCAGGATGGGGGGCACAGGTGCAGCAGGAGAGCCAGGGGGCAGGAAACTGCTCCGAATGAGACTGGGACGGTGACACGGGCCACTTCACATTTGTCCAAACCACAGAAGGACAACACTGAGGGCAACCACTCAGCGGTGGCCTCGGTTGTAAGTGATGTATCCGCATGGCCCCTCCGCAGCAGCCAGGCAGCCGGAGCGGCTGGAGCCTGGCTGAGCCCAGAACGGCTCCGGGAGGACCGGCTGCTCACTGCCCCTTAAACGAACCGAGGTTCCGCGCCAGGATCGGTTTATGACTCGTTTCCTAGACGTGTGATTGATGGTTACGGATTTCATGCGTCCGGACGAGCTGGTTAAAAGCCCAACTTAATCCCCTATCGATCCCAGCTGCCTCCCCCACCTCCTGCGGCGGCCCCACCGCTGATCGCCCCTGACTCAGGCTCACGACTCTGCCCCCCAGAAAAATACTAGCAATGGCGAGGCACCCGGGCTCGGATCTCCGCCGCCCCGCAGTGAGTGGCAGTGAGGTCACAGGTGTCCCCCTCCCCAGGGTGAATGGCAGTGACGCCACCGCCCGCGCTCCGCTGGCCCCGCGCCGCCCGCCAGCCGGGGCCTCTCCAGGGGCCCCGCGACCGGCTCGCCCAGCCTTTCGTCCTAGCCCAGACCCGCCCGAGCCCATCGCCCAGGCCCTGGGCGCCCAGGTGCGGACGCTCAGCGCAGGCCAGCCCGTCACCCGCCCCCACCCCGGCCCTCGCGGGGCTGACTTCCCCCCAAGCCCGCCCAGGGGCGCCGAGGCGGCGGGACCTGGGGACGGGCCGCCAGCCGGGGCGACAGATGGGGGGGCGGCCCTGACCTTCCCCGCGGATCGATGGGGCGTGACCGGGGCTGAGCGGAGCCGGGGCGGTGCTGCGGCCCCCGCCCGCCCCTCGCCGGACCCGCTATAAGGGCCGCGCGGGCTCAGGCCGGGCAGCCGCGCTCAGCTCGCCGTCCGCGCCCGCCATGGCCCCCCGGGCCCTGCTGCTGCTGCTGCTGCCGCTGCTGCCGCTGCTCGGGGGCTCCGCCGCGCGCCCCGCGCCCCCCAGGTGAGCCGCGCTCCTCGGCCCCCCGCCCCGCCGTGTGCCCTCCCCGGCCCCGCGTCCGCCCTGCCGGCCCGGCCCTCACCCTCCCGCGCCCCGCGCCCCCCAGGGCCCCCCGGCACTCGGACGGGACGTTCACCAGCGAGCTCAGCCGCCTGCGGGAGAGCGCGCGGCTGCAGCGGCTGCTCCAGGGCCTGGTCGGGAAGCGCAGGTGAGGCTGGGCTGCACCTGGGAGCGGGGACCCCTGCGGGGGCAGGCCCGCTGGGGGCGCGCCTCGCCTCCGCAGTCTCACGCCAACCCCAGGACTAATTCTGATTTGGGGTTGGGGGCAGCGAGCAGGACACCGAGAACAGCACGTCCTGGACCAAGTCTGCGGAGGGACCCTTCTGCCTGCTGTGGTCCAGCTCGCCCGCCCTGCAGACCTGGTGAGCGCGGCCCCGCCTCGCCTGGGAGCCCCGCCCCCGGGCCGGTCCCCTGGTCCGCTGGGCCCCAGGGTCAGGGCGGGCCCCCAGGGTCAGGGCGGGCCCCCAGGGTCAGGGCGCTCCCCCAGGGTCAGGGCGGGCCCCCAGGGTCAGAGCGGGCCCCCAGGGTCAGGACGGGCCCCCTGGGTCAGGGCGGGCCCCCAGGGTCAGGGCGCTCCCCCAGGGTCAGGGCGGGCCCCCAGGGTCAGGGCGCTCCCCCAGGGTCAGGGCGGGCCCCCAGGGTCAGGGCGCTCCCCCAGGGTCAGGGCGGGCCCCCAGGGTCAGGACGGGCCCCCAGGGTCAGGGCGCTCCCCCAGGGTCAGGGCGGGCCCCCAGGGTCAGGGCGCTCCCCCAGGGTCAGGGCGGGCCCCCAGGGTCAGGACGGGCCCCCAGGGTCAGGGCGCTCCCCCAGGGTCAGGGCGGGCCCCCAGGGTCAGGACGGGCCCCCAGGGTCAGGGCGCTCCCCCAGGGTCAGGGCGGGCCCCCAGGGTCAGGGCGGGCCCCCAGGGTCAGGGCGGGCCCCCAGGGTCAGGGCGGGCCCCCTGGGTCAGGACGGGCCCCCAGGGTCAGGGCGCTCCCCCAGGGTCAGGGCGCTCCCCCAGGGTCAGGGCGCTCCCCCAGGGTCAGGACGGGCCCCCAGGGTCAGGGCGCTCCCCCAGGGTCAGGGCGGGCCCCCAGGGTCAGGGCGGGCCCCCAGGGTCAGGGCGCGCCCCCAGGGTCAGGGCGCGCCCCCAGGGTCAGGGCGGGCCCCCAGGGTCAGGACGGGCCCCCAGGGTCAGAGCGGGCCCCCAGGGTCAGAGCGCTCCCCCAGGGTCAGGGCGGGCCCCCAGGGTCAGGACGGGCCCCCAGGGTCAGGGCGCTCCCCCAGGGTCAGGGCGGGCCCCCAGGGTCAGGCGCGCCTCGGGGTCTGGGAGTGAGACTGACTCAGTTCACCAGGTGGGCGGGGTCTCCAGCTCTAAGCCCCGCCCCTAACCCGGCTGTGGCGGCAGGACGCCCCTGAGGGCCCCCCCGGACCAGGCCTGGTCCCCCAGGCTGCCTCCTGGACCGAGGTCTGCGGTCCTGGCTTCCGGCCCGGTGATCCCTGCGGAGACCCAGGAGCGGCTGTGACGACGGAGGAACCCCCCTCCTCCCCGCCTGGACCAGGGCGCCCGGACCCGGGAGGGGAGCAGGGGGAGGGTGGCTGGCACTTGGCACCAATAAAGGAGGAATTCAACCCGGCCTGTGAGCCCGTGTGTGCGGCGCGCCGTGGGGGGAGCCGGGGGCAGAGCTGGAGGGGGTGCTCCGTGGGGGGAGCCGGGGGCAGGGCTGTGGGGGGCGCCGTGGGGGAGCCGGGGCAGAGCTGGAGGGGGCGCCGTGGGGGAGCCGGGGGCAGAGCTGTGGGGGGCGCCGTGGGGGGAGCCGGGGGCAGAGCTGTGGGGGCGCCGCCGTGGGGGGAGCCGGGGGCAGAGCTGTGGGGGGCGCCGTGGGGGGAGCCGGGGGCAGAGCTGTGGGGGGCGCCGTGGGGGGAGCCGGGGGCAGAGCTGTGGGGAGGGGGCGCCGTGGGGGGAGCCGGGGGCAGAGCTGTGGGGGCGGCGCTTCGCGGAGTCAGCGCTGAGGCCACGCCCACTGCCCTTTAAACCTGGGCAGCCACCGGCGCCTCACCTTCCCGGCTCCTTATCGCTGGCATTGGGGCCACCTCCTGTCCCATTGACTGAGCTCCCCAGCACCCCCACCCCCCGCACCCCTTGTCATCCATTCAGCAAACATTCAGGGACATCTAGGGGGTCTGAGTTTGGGGGGGCTCAGGATGGGCCGGAAGAGGTGACAGGTGGGGAAGGGGGCGTCACAAGGGGCCAGGAGTCTGGGCTCTTGTCCAGGTGTGTGGTCCTGGGCGAGGGGCTTGACCAGCCCAGGCTGTGGAGCAGGGACAGTGCTGACACCCCAAGGCGTGCTGGGGTGCAGGAGGCCACACAGGCACCCGCACAGGAGCTGCGGTCACTGTGGGAGCCAGCAGGGCCCCTCCTGCCTCCTGACCCCAAGGCCTCTCCCTGGATGTGGGGTTGGGGTCCAAGGAAAGGCGAGGGCAGGGCAGTTGGAGGCCTGGGCCAAGGAACCTCTCCAGAGTCGCCCGCTGGTGGGCACCGTGGGGACCCAGGACCCCTGAAGCACCGTCTTCCCCTGGACTGCGGCCCTCCAGCTCCACCCGAGGGCTGGGTGCTGGGGCTGGCAGGCCTGTCCCCAGGACACCCACAGCCTCTCCTCACAGACCGAGATGGGAGGTGTGGGGACGGGGGGGGGGGGGGGGCGGAGGAGAAGCTGGGGTCCCCACCTCGCGGGGCTGCCTTAGGGTCTTTGCCCCAAGATAGCTCTGGCACAAGAGCCCAGCAGAGGGAGCAGGTACAGCAAACTCAGAAGCCAAAGGCCAGCCCCTCCCTAGTCTTCACCCCTGCCCCCCGCCCCCCCAACCCCCCGTCCTTGTGATCCCCCACCCCCACCCCCTAACCCCCGTCCTTGTGACCCCCCACTACCTGCCCCCCCGCGACCATCCCCTTCTCTCCCCCACCCCCACCCCCACCCGGTGCCCAGAGAACCCCCTGGGCTCCTTTCCGCCACACATCTTGTGAGTTGAGCCCCTGCATGTGACCTGGCTCCTGCCCAGCAACCACAGGCCTGGCGCTCGGCCGGCGGGAGCCCCCTTGGTGGAGGCCAGTCCCCGGAAAGGCCATAAAGTGGGGCGGTGCCCGCAGGGGCGAAGGTCGTGGGCAGAGACTGCACCGGCACCGGAACCAGCGCCAGCACAGCTCGGAGGGCCCAGGACGCCGGGCCCGACCCGACCCCCGCCGCCCGAGATGGGGGCTTGGGCCCTGCTGCTGGCTCTGCTCCTGGTCCCCACCCAGGCTCAGGGTGGGCTTGGCCGGCGGGAGGCTGGGCGGGTGGCTGCGGTGGTGGTGGTGGTGGTGGTGGTGGTGGCAGCGGCAGGAGGGCTGGGCGGGTGGTGGTGGCAGGAGGGCTGGGCGGTGGGCGGGTGGCAGCGGCGGGAAGGCGCTGACCCTCCCGCCCCCACTCCCCAGGCTGCTCTGTGAACCAGACCCTCTTTCAAATCGAGGAGAACACGGTGCTCAGTGGGCCCCTGGTGGACATCCAGGTCCCCCAGGGCCAGCAGGTGACCCTCGGGCCCTTGTCCACCCCCCACGCATTTCGAATCCAGGGGAACCAGCTGTTTCTCAACGTGACGCCCGACTATGAGGTGCGTTGTTGGGCCCGGTGGCCCCTCTTGGTTGAGGGCAGGCCGGGGGGCCGGGGGACCGGGGCCCTTGGGGGACAAAGCTGCCTGGGCCCCTGGACTGTGGGCGAGCACCTGCCCCTCGGCCTCGGTCTCCCCTCTGTGGATGGGGTGGCGCTGCGCCCGGCGGGGCAGGTGGTTCCTGACACCCTCGGCCCACAGGACAGAACGATGCTGCTGGCAGACCTGGAGTGCAGGAGAGGCGACACCGTGGTGAGTGCCCCCCTCCCGGGCCGGCGCCCATGTCCGCCCCTCCCCTGGGACATCAGAGCGCTCCAGCTCGGGCCTCTCCAGGGACCTCACCCAGTAGCCTGTTGTCACGCGTCACCTGTGCTGGCAACGCCTACGCGTCCTCCAGCCAGACTGTCCCCGAGCTGCAGACCCGCAAACCCCACCACCGAGAGCGCACCCGCCCCCCACAGCTCCTGACCCTTCAGTGGCGGGAACCGCAAACACGCAGACACCGTGGGGATGGCCAGGGAGCCCCACGCACCTGCAGCTCAGCTGCGAGCCGCGCCCCGCCCACCTCACAGCGCCCACCTGCGGCTCAGGGTGTCTCCTCTAAAACGTAAGGGCGCCTCTTGGCATAACACCCGCAAGGGCCGGCGCTCAGCACGGGGGCGAGACGCTCGCTGCCCTGGTCACAGGGCGTCCCTAGGCCCCAGGCTCCTGATGCAGCCCCTTCAAGCGCCGGGCTCCCGTGCCTGGCTCCCCCCGCGCCCTCTCTCTCTCTGATTCACAACGGGAGGAACTGTCCTGCCTTGTCCTCCCGGGATTTGGCTGGCTGCGCCCCCCTCCCCTGCGTTATTTCTCCCCAGGGCACTGGCATCGACAGTGTTTCACAAATTGGGGGGCGGGGGGGTCTGGGCCCTGCGGAGCAGAGCTGTCCTGTGACGTCTCCGCGCCCGGAGACCAGCGCCACCGGCACGCGGGGGAAGAGGGGGCGCTGACCACCGCCTGTCCACCAGGTGAGCCAGCAGAAGGTCTTTGTGACCGTGCTGGACGTCAACGACAACCCTCCCGTGTTCCCCTTCAAGGTCAAAACGAAGAAGGTGCCCGAGGTGAGTGCGAGGCAGGGAGGGGGCTAGTGGGGGCCTTGGCCTGGGGATGGGTCTCCGGGGGTCACAGGCGTGGCCAGACCAACCCCTCTCTGTCCCCCAGGACACGAAAGTGAACACCATCGTCATCCCCCAAGAGGAGCTGGCGGCCACGGACCTTGACAAAAGTGACATCTTGTTCTATACCCTCCAGGAAGTGACGCCGGTCAGCACCCCCCCACTCCCTCCTTCCCAGGCGCCCCTGCCCCCCCCCCCAGCCTCCCAGGGTCTCAGCTCTGCCCCCCTCAGGGCGCCGGGAGCGTCTTCTCCCTGGTGGGCACCAACTTCCCCGCCCTGCGGCTGGCCCAGCCCCTGGACTTCGACAGGAGTCAGAACATGACCCTGCAGCTGCGTGTGCGGGTAAGCAGCCCTGCCCCCTCGGTCGTTCCCTCCTGGCCCCACCGTCCGCCCCAGCCTGGCGCCAGGCTGACTGTGGGGCTCCGGCCGCAGGACACCCCGGAGGAGAACGCCGTGCCCAGCCACAGTGCCACGGCCACCCTGGTCCTGGAGGTGCAGCCCGTGGACCGGCGGCCGCCCTGGTTCCTGCCCTGCCTCTACTCAGACCTTCTCATCTGCGTCCAAGCCCAGTACCACGGGGCCATCCCCACAGGCCACAAACTGGTACTGGGGGGGGGGTGCGGGGGGGTCCCCTGGGGCCAAATTGAGTCGTGATTTTTAAACAGCTGTGAGCATTGTTTTGTAAACCCTCTGCCCGGGAGTGGTGAGCCAACGCCTCTGAAATGAGAATGAAGTGGACAGGGCCCAGCTGTCCTGGGGCAGAGCCGGACCCAATGGGGGGGGCTGGTGGGCCCTGAGGGGCTGCCTGTCCCCGCTCCTGCCCTGAGGGATGCACAGAGGCACCGGAGGGGGTCCAGGACCTCCCCTCGAGCTGCCCGTCCCCAGGGGTGCCACCTTCTGAGACACCCATCGCTCAGGCCAATCCCATGTCTTTGGGAAGATGACTCATTACCAACGGGTCCATGAGGGTGTCGTGGGTCATCCAGCAGACCACAGGCCCCTCCCGGGTGTGGAAGGGCGGGGTGTTCCAGGCACTGGGAGGGGAGGGGAGGGGCCGAGCTGGAGCCTTCACACCAGCCCAGGGACTCTCCTCCCGCTGTCCCCATAGCCAGCCCCTCTCACCCTGCGACCTGGGCCCATCTATGCCGTGGACGGGGATCGGGGCATCAACCAGCGGATCATCTACAGCATCCTGAGGGGTGAGTGAGCCAGGCCCCAGCGTCTCTCCACTAAGCACCCGACCCAGACCCACCCCCACGTGGGCAGAGCCAACTGGGACCCTGGACCGCCGGCCGCTGGAGGGGGCCGGCCCAACCCGCCTGCATCCCCCCAGGAAACGAGGATGGCACTTTTGTCCTCAATGCCGACTCGGGCAACCTCACCATGGCCAGGAGCGTCCCCAGTCCCAGGACCTTCCTCTTGCTGGTCAAGGTGGGTGCCCCAGCCCGGTCTCCAGGCCCCTCCCTGAGCCCCAGGGTGCAGGACTCGCCCTGCAAGGACTCACTGGTCACTGCCGCCCCCCCGCACCCCCCCCAGGGTGAGCAGGAGGACGGGGCCCGGTACTCAGTGACCCAGGTCACCGTAGAGGCCCGGGCCGCCGCGGGGAGCTTGCCCTGGTTCCCGCAGAGCCTGTACCGTGGCACCGTGGCTCTGGGCTCTGGTGTGGGCGTGGCGGTCAAGGATGCAGCGGATCCCTCCCAGCCCCTGAGGATCCAGGCCCAGGACCCTGAGTTCCCGGTAGGTGCTGCCCGGTCCCTGGGCCGGCCTGGCCTCCCCTCTGGGGGTGGGTGGGTGGGGGCCATGGGGGCAGCCTGGGCCCAGCGCTCACTGGGGCCGTGTCCAGGACCTCAACTCGGCCATCACTTACGAAATCACCAACAACTCCGACTTCCGGATGGACGGGGAGGCGGTGCTGACGGCCACCCGGCTGGGGCAGGCCGGCGTCTTCTATGCGGAGGTGAGGAGCCGCAGCACCTGAGGGGCGGGGCCCAGGGGGGACCTCAGAGGGATAAGCCCCCTCCTCTCCCCTCCCTAGGTGCAGGCCAAGAACACGGTGACAGCGGGCACAGCGACCACAGTGGTGGAGATCCAGGTCTCCGAGCAGGAGCCGCCCCCCACAGGTGAGTCTCCGCCTGGTGACCTCAGGGAGGGATCCTGCTGGGGCCTGCTGGGGACAGAGGCAAGCGGAGCTGTTTCCCGGCCCCCAGGCCCCCCAGGTTCCCCAACACCCCCAGAGACCGGAAGAACAACCCGGCCCTCAAGCAGCTCCACTTCGGAAGCCCCCAGGCCCCCCGAGCCTTCTCAGGGACCCTCCACGACCAGCTCTGGGGGGAGCACAGGCCCGCACACCCCCTCAGGCACCTCTACTCCGGAACCCCTCAAACCTTCTCAGGGACCCTCCACGACCAGCTCTGGGGGGAGCACTGGCCCGCACTCCCCCTCGAGCACCTCTACTCCGGAACCCCCCAGGCCCCCCAAACCTTCTCAGGGACCCTCCACGACCAGCTCTGGGGGGAGCATGGGCCCGCATCCCCCCTTAAGCACCTCTACTCCTGAAGCCCCCAGGCCCCCCAAACCTTCTCAGGGACCCTCCACGACCAGCTCTGGGGGGAGCATGGGCCCGCATCCCCCCTCAGGCACAACTCTGAAGCCATCTGCCTTGTCCACCACGCCTGGGGGGCCCTCGAGTGTGGGAACCAGCACTTCCCCCTCATCAGCCTCATCTAGTGGGGGCTCACAACAGACCTCAAAGCCAGGTACCTCCCAGAAGTGCCCAGGGCCCAGCAGAACCCTCACCCTCAGTAGCACCCCCGGGCCCCGGAGTCACCCTTGTTCCCTGACCATGAGGCTGGGTGATCCCAGGAATCCCTGTAGGGCCTGCCGGGCCCGCCCCACCCCAGGTTGGACCAGCAGGGCATGTGGACTGTGAAATCCAAATGGGGGAGCCCTGGGGAAGTAAACTGGGGTATGGGGTGGGGGCAGGCCAGAAGCCACAGTTCCCAGGCTACCCACCCCACTGGCCCAGCACTGTCCTCGCTTCCCACCTGGACCCTCCCTTCAGTAGCCTGGGTCCCGGGGTCCCTGGGAATACAGCCTCTGGGGGCAGGAGAACTGGGGGGGGGGGGCGCTGGCCTGGCCTGTCCCAGGGCGTCTGAGCCTGACCACGTTGGTAAGGGATGTGCCGGGCTGAGCTGACAGAGGGGCGGTGGTGTGGCCTGCAGGCTCGACTGGGGCTGGAGGCACTGGGGACGGTGGCCACGCGGAGGACCAGCGCTTCTCGGCGGTGGAGATGGGGGTCCTGGGCGGGGTGCTGGGCTCCCTGCTGCTCCTGGCGCTCCTGGCCCTGGTGATCCTCTTGCACAAACACTACGGCCCCTGGTTCCAGTGCTGCTCCAGCAAAGCCCTGGTGAGCCGGGTGCAGGCGGGCAGGGGAGGGGGGCGCACAGACCAGAGGAGATGAACAGATGGGCAGGGCTGTGCCCCGAGCTGCAGGCCAAGGATGGGGGGTGGGGGGAGAGCAGAGGACACGGGAGGGACTAGCGGGGACCCCTGTCTCTGGGGAGGCGGGGCCGGGTCTGCGCCCAGGCCCAGGGTCCCCGCTGAGGCCGCGGCTCCGCCTCCTCCCCAGGAGGCCCAGCCCTGCGGCTTCGACAACAAGGCCTTCCTCCCCGATGACCGCGAGCCCAGCTGGGCGCCGGCCCCCAGCCCCGTCCCCGAAGGCTCCCCGGCCGAGGTCCCGCCCGCGCCCCCGGTGACCCCGCCGCCCACGCCCCCGTTGCGCGCGCCTCCCGCGCCCCCCTCCTCGCCGTCCCCCAGCCGAGCCCCCGAGTCCCCGGCGGCGGCCCGGGACGAGGGCGAGCCGGCGGGCGTGAGGTCCATCCTGACCAAGGAGCGGCGGCCCGAGGGCGGCTACAAGGCCGTGTGGTTCGGCGAGAACGTCGGGGCAGAGGCCGACGTGGTGGTGCTCAACGCGCCCGCCTCGGACGCGGACGGCGCCAGCGACTCCGGCGGCGACTCCGGCGGCGACGGCAGCGGCGACGAGGGCGCGGACGCAGGACCTGGCTGGGGACCCCGCACCGACGCGCCGGGCACCGACACCACCTACATCTAGCGCCCCGGGGGGCGGCCGCCCACGCGCCCCTCCACCCCCCGCCCCGCACTGCGCGGAATAAAGTGTCACTCGAACCCCCGGCGGCGCGTCCGTGGCTGGGCCCCAGTTGGCGCGCGGGGGCGGCGGGCCCGGGGCGCGGGGGCGGGGCGGGGGTGCAGGGCGATCCCTCCCGCAGCTGCGGGGCCTCCCAGGTCCCGCCCCCTAGCGGCCAGTTTCCCCTCCCGGGGCTCCCGGGGCAACCAGGCCGAGGAGGACGCCTGCACTGGGGCCCCCTCTCCACTCGACGCGGCGACGCTTGGCCTGGAGGAGGCTCAGGAGCCCCTCGAGAGCACAGACCCGGGACGTTTGGGGGCACAGCCTGTGCCCAGTGGGTGGGTCCAGCTGGGCAGTAAACACTCAGGCCCCCGACCGTGGCCTCGGGTGCGGGTGGGGCGCCGCCCGGTGTGGCGGGAGCCAGGCGCAGTGGCTAGGCCGGGGCGGGGATGGCGGGTGGGACCCCTGCGCCCCTCCGCAACCCCCACGCCCGAGTGGGGTCTGGCCCGCACGCTCGGCGCGCACACACCGCGTGCTCCCTGCCCACGCGGTACAGTGGCCGCCGCACGTGACGCCGGCGCCCGCCCCGTCCCCGCCCCGGCCCGCCCCGCCCCCGGCCCGCCCCGGCCCGCCCCCACCTCCCAGCATAAAAGCGCGGGCTCCCGGCCCTCCGCTGAGACGAAATTTCCCGTCCCGGCGGCTCCGGTTCCAGGTATGCGGGACCCCTGCCCGTGTGGAGCCGGAGGGGCAGCTCCCGGGTGGAGGCGGAGGCGGGGGCGGCCGAGCCCGGCGGGAGCGGAGGCGCCGGCCTGGCGGCCGCGGGTGGTTAGGTTTCGTTTCGTTTCGTCTCCCGGCGGCGCAGGGCTTCGCGGTTTCGCTTTCCCGGCGCGTCCCTCGGGCGGCGGTGCCCGTCTCCAGGGTCCAGCCTGCGCACCCCAGGCCGGACGCTGGCCCAACTCCTGTGACTGCCCGTGTGCGCGCCGCCACCCGCGCTCACAGCCCGGCCGCCTTTGCCGAGAAACCCGCTCCGCGGCACCGTCGTGGCCATAAGCCCTCCACCCACATCTGGGACCCCCGCACCGGTGACAGCGGGGCCACACCGGTGACGCCGGCCACGCGCCTGGGGCCGCCCACGAGCAGCCCTTCCCTCCCCGGCGGGAACACCGGCTTGCCACCCCAGACCACAGCCCCCGCGGCGGGAGCCATGGCCGCTGACCCCGAGAGGTGAGAGCCTGGCCCGCCTCCCCGGCGCCCGACCCCGCGCACGGGCCGCGCCCTGACCCGCCGGCTGCCCCGCCCGCAGGGGGGCCCCGCGCGTGTTGTTCGCCGACTGGCTCCTGGGCGAGGTCAGCAGCGGCCGCTACGAGGGGCTGCGGTGGCTGGACGCCGCCCGCACTCGCTTCCGCGTGCCCTGGAAGCACTTCGCGCGGAAGGACCTGGGCGAGGCTGATGCCGGCATCTTCAAGGTGGGACCCGAGGCGGCCCCGGGTGCGAGGGCTGGCGGGCTGGCCTGCCGGTCGCCCCCGGCCCACACCCTCGGTCTCCCCCCACCCCCCCAGGCCTGGGCGCTGGCGCGCGGCAGGTGGCCGCCCAGCAGAGGCGCAGGTGACCTGCCGGCCCCCGAGGGCCAGCTCCTGGCGGCCTGGAAAACCAACTTCCGCTGTGCCCTGCGCAGCACCAAGCGCTTCGTGATGCTGCAGGACAACTCGGGAGACCCCACCGACCCGCACAAAGTGTTCACGCTCAGCTCCGAGGAGGGGTGCGGAGGTGGGACGTGGGGAGGCTGCGCGGGCAGAGGGAGGTCCGCGCGGTGCTGGGACTTTGTTCTGTCCGGGGGCAGCCCCGGCGAGGTCAGATCTGTGGTTTTAGGAATTGGTCTGGGAGAGGATGGTGCCAGGTTGGAGGGGGTCCTGGGGAGGCTGATGGAAGGGGGCTGTTGGGACTAGGGAAGGGGGACAGGGGCCAGCTTCGTGTCTCAGGTCCCAGTGCTGGCCCCCCCCCCCTCCCTCAGGAAGCCCAGGCATTGACCAGGGGGACCACCAGGCTCTTGAAGATGCCCCACCCCCCAGGGTAAGGCTGCTCTGCCCTCCTGGCTCCCTGGGGCTGTGCCACCTCCTGGGCTGTGAGCGGCTCTGCCAGCACGGTCTTCCCCTGCAGGGGGCGCTCCCTGGGCCATGGCTGGCAGGAGATGCTGGCACGAGTCCTGGGCCTGGACCAGCCAGGTGGAGCCCGGTGCCCGGCGCGCCCAGCCCCCTCGCGAGCCTGGCTGCCTGCGCCGAGGACCTTCTGCTGGAGGCCCTGCAGCAGAGCCGCCTGGAGCAAGTGCTGGAGGCTCAGGCCGTGGCCCCAGTCCTTCCGGCGGCCTGTGGTGAGGGGCTGCTGAATGGCGGTGCCATGCCAAGGGGAGGGGCGGTCCAACAGGGATGGTGCCGGCCAGTGAAGCCAGTACAGCTGTCCCCCTGCCGCCCTCAGGCCCAGAGCTGCCTACCGGGGAACTGGAACTTTCATGGGCTGTGGAGGCCCCCGGGTCCAGGTCACAGCCCCAGGCCCAGGTGACAGGTGAGGAGCTGGGGGACGAGTGGAAGAGGGAGGGGCTGGGAGCCGGTGCCAGCTCAGGCCTTCTTCCCCAGACGCAGGTCCAGCCCATAAGGCCTGGCAGCCCCCACCTGAGGTGGAGCCCTGCACCCCACTGGCAGGGGCCCCCTGGGCCCCCTGCCCACAGCTGGGCCTGCACGCAGAGCCCAGCCTGGGGGCCCTGCTTGTGACCATCATGTACAAGGGCCGCACGGTGCTGCAGGAGACAGTGGAGCGCCCCAGCTGCATGCTCCTGTACGGCCCCCCTGGCTTTGCTGTGCCGGCCCCGGAGGCCCAGCTGGTGGCCTTCCCCTGCCCCGCCCAGCTCCCCGACCAGAAGCAGCTCCACTACACGGAGACGCTGCTCCAGCACGTAGCCCCCGGCCTGCGGCTCCAGCTCCGCAGGACGGGGCTGTGGGCCCAGCGCCTGGGCAAATGTAAGGTCTACTGGGAGGTGGGCAGCCACCTGGGCTCTGACAGCCCCTCGGGCCCCGCCTGCCTGCTGGAGCGGAACCGTGACACCTGCATCCTCGACTTTGGCACCTTCTTCCGAGGTCAGTGGCCCCCACTCTGGGATGAAAGTCCTTCCTGCCCTCCTGTCCTGGGCCCTCCACTCACCCAGCCCCGCCCTGCAGAGCTGATGGAATTCCAGGCCCGCAGGCGCCGGGACTCCCCACACTACACCGTCTACCTGGGCTTCGGGCAGGACCTGTCGGCCAGGAGGCCCAAGGAGAGGAACCTGGTCCTGGTGAAGGTGAGGGCAGGGTCCCCCCAGGAGGCTGCCCCCCCAACCCCCCCCCCCCCGCCCGGTCTGACTGCATCCTCCCTGCAGCTGGAGCCGTGGCTGTGCCAGGCGTCCCTGGAGCACGTGCAGAGGGAGGGCGCATCCTCCCTGGACAGCAGCAGCAGCCTGGGCCTCTGCCTGTCCAGCTTCAACAGCCTGTATGAGGACCTGGAGCACTTCCTGGATTACTTCATGGAGGTGGAGCAGCCAGCCTAGGCCGCCCCGGGCTGCCCTGACCCAATAAAGAGCTACAAGCCGGTGCCAGTGTCCTGTCTGATGGCTGGTGGTTGGGCCAAGGAGGGGCGTGGTCCCCACAGGCCACCCAGGCACAATGAAGACCCTCGCGCACGCACTTAGCGTTACAGAGGCCAGAACGCTCCCTGGGCTTCCTCAGTGGCCAACAGCCGCCCCTGTGCTGTACCCCAGGCCCAGCCCCAGCCCCTGGGTCCGCCACGCTGCCCTCTGAGGCCTTGGAGTTGGACGAACACTTGAGCCATATCTGTATTACACTGCCAGCTGAGAAAGCGGGGGTTCCCTAAATAAGAGACAGGCAGCCCCTACCGTCCGAGGTCCCCGCTTCAGTCAAGGGTTCCCCTTTCAAGTACCGAGTCAACGAGAAGTTTCTAAAGAGAATCCATTTCTGATAAATTAGAACACAATGAAGGTGTATCTACAATGTACACGTAACGTCCAGTTTAAACTGCGCAGGGCGGGAACGGACCACACGTGGTCTCAGGAACCTGGACACAGTGCTGGGGTCCCCAGAGCTTTTCTGCCGCCGTCACTCCCAACAGCACGCGGGGCCAGGCGAGCCTCAGCCCTCGGCCGCGGGCTCCTCTCCGGCCTCGGGCCTGCGGTGCCTGCGCATGTGCCTGTACTTGTCCACGTAGGCCTTCACCAGGTTGCCCACCTTCACAGGGTTGATCTCTCCGCTCTTGCTGTGGCAGATCTGCGGGGGGGGGGGGGGGCACAATTACCCAGAGGTCCTTTCACAGCCAAATACGTTCAGTGGTTGCCAGGACTGGGCCCTGGGGGCCCGCTGTAACCACCTCCCAGGGCCACTGAGGGTCCCACCATGACGGCCAGGAGCCCACAGGGTGCCGCTCTCTGACTGAGCCTGTTTAACAAACCAGGAGGCCGCTGCCCTGGCACACCCATTCCTCCCAAGCGCCCTCGTGGTGCCAGGGCCAGAGCCCCTCCCTCCACTCAGACCCGAGGCTGTGCCAGCGCGACGGCAAGGCCCGCCAGCGCCCACCTTCTGCACGGCCTTGCGGAGGATGTCCTTGTACTCCTCCTTCGTCACCTCGCGCTTCTGGTAGAAGGGCTTGATGGCCAGCTTCACCTCCTCCACCGCCCGCTCCTGCATGTGCAGCTTCTTCAGGTACTGGGGGCGAGCACAGGGTGAGTGCGTGCCCAGGCCTGTGGGGCCCTTGGGGGAGCCCCGCGCTTCCCGCCATCCTGCCCATCCCAGGAGGATGGAGAGGGGTCTCACCTCCTCGTTCTTGGCTTTCTCTGTGGCTGGCCGGGGAGTGGCCGTCCTCTCCTCGGAGTTGTTGGTGGCGGCGGCGTGGCCAGCCGGCTCGGAGGCTGTGGTCAGGACGGTGGGCACTGGGGCCAGGCTGGGTGCCGCCCCGCAGCCCGCCAGGGGGAGGCTCCCCTGCAGGAGGAACTGCACCGTGGGCTGGCTGACGGGTGCGTAGGGCGGGACACTTGAGGGCAGAGCCAGGGCGGGAGGCAGGCTGGGGCCATAAACCTGGGCAAGAACAGTCCGCTGAGCGCAGCTTCGATGCTGGCAGCACCCCGCCAGGCGCAGCCCCCGTGGCCCACGGGCAAGGTCACCTCCCCCCACAGCCCTGACACCCACCTGGGCGGGGTCTCCCGTGGGAAAGCCAGGCTCTGGAAGCGTGTAAGCAGGAGGGGGCTCGGGGCAGGGAGCCTGCTGCGAGTCCACCACAAGGCCTCCGTCTCCGGGTTCCCACGCCTCTTCCTGCAGCTGCTGGGGCCTGTGCAGTGGGGTCCCTGAGGGCCAACACGGGGAAGTGGGTGTTCTGTGACCACCCAGGACAGAAGGCTACCTCCCGCCGGAAAACTCCAGGGAAGCATCCCAGCACCAAGGACACAGGCTGGATGCAGCCACCTCCCTACCAGTGACCCCAGAGGCCCAGGAGCACTGGGGAGAAGATGCCCACGGTGCCCGCTGTGCCCCCTCCGTGCTGCCCCAGGAGCCACCGGGGAGAAGCTGCCCATGGTGCCCGCTCTGTGCCCCCTCTATGCCGCCCCAGGAGCCACCGGGGAGATGCCCACGGTGCCCGCTCTGTGCCCCCTCCGTGCTGCCCCAGCCCACCTGAGGCCACAGGAGCCCCTACTCACGCAGGCCTCGGTCCCCAGCCAGCGCGCCGCCTGCTGCCTCCTGTAGGTTCCAGGTGACCCTCTTCACAGGGGCCTTAGCCCGGAGCACGGAGGTCAGGCAGAGGCCTTCCTCCTTGCCCAGCAGCGCCCCGCCCCCGGCCGGGCCTCCCGGGGCACCCAGCACTGCAGCCTTGGCCTGGTCCTGCTGGAACGAGGCCCTCTCCTGGGGGCCCTTTGTCCAGGGCGGGGGCTGCTCGGTGTCCTCACTGTGGATCAGCGACACCTCCCTTCTGATGGCAGCCAGGCTGTCGTCCTGCTGCTGGCCTGCCGGGGGTGCAGCGGGGGTGGGTGGGGCCCCGCGCTCAGGCGAGGAGGAGTCTGTGCTCTCGGGGGAGGGCGGGGAGCTCATGTCGTCGAGCTGCGTGAAGATGCCTTCACTGGAAAAGTCGTCAAAGACGTGCCCCGCCTCGACCGAGTCCACGTAGTCCAGGTCCTCGGGGGCACATCCAGCCGGCACCTCCGGGGCAGGGGGAGCCTTCGGAGGGGCCTGGTTGGCCTCGGCCCCTTCTGGCCAGGGTTCAGCTCCTGCCGAGGCCTGCAGCCCCGCCGAGGCCTGCAGCCCCACCGGGTCCTCCCTGCCTGGCCTCGGCTCCTCCTGGGGAGGGGGAGCTGGGGAAGCCTCCTTCACGGGCAACTTCCTCTCCGGGGAGCGGGAGCGAGGCCGAGACCGCTTCTCACGGGAGCGAGGCCTCCGGTGCTCGCGGGACCTGTGCTCCGGGCTGGGGGACCTGGACCTGTGCCGCCTCCTCTCACGGGAGCCCCGCCTGTCTCGGGGCCACTCCCGGCTCCTCTCCCGGGGACGGCGGGGCCTCCGGGCCCGCTCCAGGCTGCTGGGGGGGGAGCACCCCCTCCCCTGAGACCTCGACCGTCTCTTCTTCTTCCTCCTGCTCTCGCGATGCTCATGGGAGGAGCTCCCAGGGCTGCCGGAGCGGGAGCGGGACCTCCGCCGGCCTCGGCCCGAGTCCCTCTTCCTCTCCCTGCTCTTGTCCTTGGCCTTCTTCCGCTTGGCCCGCTCGTGGCTGCTGGAGCGGTCGCTGGAAGACCTCCGAGCCCTGGCCTTGGCCAGGGGCCGCTTGGCCTGGTCCTCACCCACCAGAGGTGACAACGACCTGGAGCTCCTGTCCCCGGAGCGGGAGCCGGAGCGGGTGCGGGAGCGGGTCTGCCTGTGCCCCGGGGCGGAGGCCTGCTTCCTCTGGTCGGTCTCTCTGCCGCGGGAGCTGGACGGGGAGCGGGAGGGAGACCGCAGCTCCACGATCCTGTGGGTGGTGGTCGGCAGGGCGTCCGGCTCCACCACCGTCACGCAGGTCACCGTCCGCTCCTCAGAGCCAAAGAAGGAGGTGCGGGGCGGCCGGTCCTCGTCCTCCCAGGGCTCCAGTGGGGATGGCCTTCGCGCCCGGGGGGCTGAGTCCGGGCGCCCCACGGGCTCCTCGCCCCGGAGCTGGAGCAGGCTGGAGGGCGGCCCCCGAGAGGGCTCGGGCTCCGCCCCAAAGACGGTTTTCACCGTGTAGGAGGTGACACACCGCACTGTCTGCGAGGGCGGGGCCTTGGGGCTGCCGATGGAGATGGTGCGGGTGATCTCCGAGGGCAGGAGGCCGGGGCCCAGGCGCTCGGGGCTGCTGCCTGCAGAGCTGGAGTCTGAGCCCGTGGGGTTGAATGGGTCATAGATCTCGCTCTTGAGCTGCTTCGTCTTCCTGAGGGAGAAAAGGGGGGCGGGGTTCTCTTTCCTCTGCGCCTTATTGTCGACAGGCTGGAACGTGTGGCAGAAGCCGGGGCTGGAGAGTCTGCTGGAATGCGCTGTGTTCCCGGGAATATTGATCCGGAAGCTCTCGAAGGTTGAGCTGCCGCCCTTCCCCCTCGAGGGTCCCAGCGGGGCAGGGGACTGAGCACCGCCGCCCCTTGAGTGCACGCTGGGCTCCTGGGGGCCCCTGCCGTGCGGCGAGCCCTCTGCCCGGGCCCCAAGGCCAGGCTGCCCCGGGCCCTCCCTGCCTGTCAGCCGGCTGATGCAGGAGCTGGGGATCTCCACTCGCTGCCCGCCGGCAGGGGTGGGGGCAGGGGCAGGGGCTGTGTCCGCCCACCCACTGCCGCTGTCCCTTCTCATCTTTGGTATCCTGGGGAGCTGGGAGATGTCCGCTCTCTGCGGTGCTGGCCCCGGGGCGGGGCCTGGCACTGCACTGGCGGCTGGCATGTCAGGGCCGCCGTTTGAGATCTTAGATGTGAATCCAAGAGGCCCAGCGTGCTCACCGACGCCTCTAACTTGAGGGTCCTCCCGTCGTTTGAAGCCAGGACTGTTCACATTTGACGGGCTCTGGGCCTGACCGGACCGAGGGGTCACTGAGGAGTCCAGTCTCGCCGCAGCCCCTGACGTGAGCACAGGGATGGGGGAGGGGGTGGACCTGCCTTGACTGTGCGACCCCAGGCCGCCCAGGAGCCCGGAGCTTGGTGCTGGGGGCTGCGGGCCGTCTCCCCCTCGGGACAGACCGACTGAGTGTCGCTGAAAAGAAACAGGTGCTAAAAGACAAAAAGGCAGACGGCCATCAGGTGCCCTCCCTCCTTCCCAAGCTCCATGACTTGCTTAGCCTTTATCACATGGCTCCTAGCTGTGCATTTCAAGCTCCTCCTACTTGTTGCTGGTGGGGGCACAGCCCTGTGGGGGGGCGTAGGGACCACCGGGGCGCCCTGGGCAGCTGGAGGCTTTGCTGTGGATCTTCCCTTCTGCCTCCCCTTGTGATATCTGAGTTCAGGACGTGCCGGAGCCAGTGACAGGCCTTTGGCAGGAGGTAGGAGGGGAGGGCTGCCCGCCTCCGCAGCGCTGCCATCACTGGCTGCCCAGTCCCCACACTGGACCCCACCCCCAAGACCTGCTAGGCCAGTGATAGTGAACCCATGACACGCGTGTCAGAGGTGACACACGAACTCATTTTTTTGGTTGATTTTTTTTTGTTAAATAGCATTTAAATACATAAAATAAATATCAAAAATATAAGTCTTTGTTTTACTATGGTTGCAAAGATAAAAAAATTTCTATATGTGACACGGCACAGAGTTAAGTTAGGGCTTTTCAAAATGCTGACACGCGGAGCTCAGAAGGTTCGCCATCGCTGGGCTAGACCCAAATCAGCGAGGGCTCCGCGTGGCGGGCTCCAGGGCTGAGAACACAGGCCACGGGGCGGCCTTGGCCTGCGGCTCCGTCACCACCCAAGTTAGCTGCTTGTCAACACTGTTCAGAACGTGAGGGAAAAACAGGAGGACGCTGCCCCTCCTTTACGTCCTCTGTGCGTGGAAAACACACCTGCCCTCCACGCACACCCACCCAAGCCAAGCGAGTCTCCACCTCCGCACCGAGGCGGCTTACCTGCCCGCTTGGCGCTGAGCGAGCCGTCGCGGTGGATGGTGATGTCGGCGCTGTCCATCATGAGGAGGCTCTGGCCCGACAGGATGCTGCCCAGCAGGTCGGGGACAGGGGCCACGTCCACGTCCGGCTCGGGCGCCGTGGCAGGAACGCTCCTCCTGCAGGTGCAGACCAGGCCCTGCCACCGCCGCCCTCAGCCCCTGCCCGACCCCAGGCCCGGGAGTGGGGCTGAGGGGAGGCTGCCCGCCAGGACCTCCCCAGGACTGAGACCCGCCCGGCAGCTCCCTTGAAAACGGGGTGGGATGAAGTCAGCGGGTGCACCACAGGCCGAGCACAGCGGAGCAGCTCTGCCGTCATGGGGGTTCAGTTTCTTCTTTCCCCCAAAAGCTCCAATACGAGAAAGGCCCAGCCCAAGGCGCAGCCCAGCAGCCTGGCCCCCACCCAGCACCCCCGCTGATGGCTCCCCACCCAGCACCCAGCACCCCCGCTGACGGCTCCCCATCCAGCACCCAGCACCCCCGCTGACGGCTCCCCATCCAGCACCCAGCATCCCCGCTGACAGCTCCCCATCCAGCACCCAGCACCCCCGCTGATGGGCCTGCCCGTGGCCTCGTGCCCTCGTTCCCCATCAAGAAGCCACGGGGAGTCTGGGGTCTAGAGACCAGCCAGCATGGCTGCCACGCCGGAACCTCTGCCCTTTGCCCCCAGACCCACCTGGAGAGCCCCATGGAGACGGGCCTGGCCACGGGCTGGTGAGAGCGCAGGGCTGAGCGGGAGAGGACCCTCCTCTTGGCACTCAGAGGGGAAGCAGGGCTGGCAGACGGCTCTTCGCTGCTGGAGGAAGGACACCGGCCGAGGAAACGGTGACCCATGCCCGAGGCCCACGGGCCCCTCCAGCCCCTGCCCAGTGCCCAGCAGGACGGCCTGGTGCTGCCCACACGGCACGTTCCTCGGCCCGGGGAGAGCATGCCATGCCTGAGGCAGGAGGCAGCTCCCTCGCTTTCCTAGCGGCAACCTGAGGCTCACTCTGGCCCACAGGGGTGGCGTGCCCACCGTCACACTAGGAAGAAGGGAGGTGATAGCTTGCTCCCCAACTCTGCAGAGGTGCCTGCGGCACTGCCCCCCTGCAGTCACCTGTCGAAAGGGTCCAGCTCATAGGGGTCTCCGAAGACAGAGAGAGAGGCAGCCCCGATGTCCGCACGCATCAGCCCCAGGGAGGGGTCTGCAGGCCGGAACACGGATGGGATGCAGGCCCCGTGGGTCGGCCTCCGGAGGCCCAGCGTCCGCGCGATGCGCCCACGAGCTGTGACTTCACTCTGTGCAGCCTTGAAGGGAAAGGACCGCTGTGAGACACGTGTATCTGGGTGCGAGCTGGCCACACCGGCAGCGGCTGAGCCCACGCCAGACCAGAGCAGCCGGCCCCACACCATCCCTACGCCCACCACTCGGCCTCTGCAGGTCCCAGGCCAATGAGGGTGGACCCGGGGCTCTGCCAGGACAGGCCAGCCTGCCCGCAGGACCCCTGTGGGCGCTGCCCTCGAAGCCGCCCCAGCGGCCCCTAAAACCAGGGATCGCTAGGGAGCCTCCTGACAAGCCAGCAGCTCTGCCTGTGTCCTGGCCCACACGCGGGACGCCCGCCCGTCTGCACTCTGCTCCCGCAGGAGGCCGTTCCAGGACACCACGCCCTCGGAGGACCTGGCAGGCCCACCTTCAGCTTTTGTCCTTTCCTCTTCTTCCCGCGGCCCTGGCGTCTCTTGGACCTTGTTCCCGAGCTCCTGCTCCTCACGGCCGGTCTGGGCTGGGTTTTCTTCCTTCCCAGCACTTTCCTCCGTCTTCCTGCAAAGAGGACGCCGTGGGGCTGTGCTTGCCGCGTGCCCATGGCGTCCCCGAAGGGTGCCCCCGCCCAGGCTCCACAGGGGAACCACCCGTTCGCGCTTGGAGTCCTCAATGGGAAAATCAACTGCGGTTTGGAGGCCCTGCCGCCCACGGAGGGCGGGCAGAGGGCGGGCGGCGGCTGTGCCCAGCAGGGCCTGGGCTTGGAGAACCGGCGCCCACGTCCCAGTTAATTCAGAACCACCAACCCGACAGCGAGAGCAGTGGCGATGGACCTGGCTCTGCACCCCGGGGGTCTAACCAGAGACAAGAGAACACGGGCCACCTCCCCGGACACCACCCGCCCCCCGAGCCCGCGTTCAGGCCTGACCTGCGCCTTGGAGCTGCCAGGGCTGCTCAGTGGGAGGAGGGCCCCCGGCACCCGAGAGGCACGGGAGCCTCGGCAGGGCAGCAGGGGCGCCAGGAAGATGGCGGGACCGACCCTGGGCGCCCGCGGCTACACCCCACGCACCCCAGCTGCCCCTGTGAGCTCACAATGGTGCGGAACCCTGTGACCCCCGGGGCTGTAACGCCACGGAGCTGAGGTCTGCGCACCGAGGCCCGGCCACGGGGGCGGGGGGGGGACCCTCAAGCTGTGCAGCTGGTGCAGGTGAGCCCCCCACGGCCCCAGCGTGTCCACGGCCCCGAGCTCTGACAGCCCCCCCTGCCCCGCAGCGGGCACACAGACCAGCAGACCAGCCCCGGCGTGGCCGGCAGTGCGGACCAGAACCAGGACCCGGGACAGGGACGTCCACACGGGCACGGACACTCTCCGCACAGCAGCAGCCCTGCCCTGGCCGTGGGCTCGCACAGACGACACTGCAGACCCCGCGGCCTTTGTGACACAACCAGACTCCGCACTGATGCTGCTCGTGGGGGTGGGCACCACGCAGCGCTGGGGGTGGGCCGACGGGAGAAGCCTCCCTCTGCCAGGCGCACCACCCACGCTCACAGGAAGAGGGTGACGCTGCGAGCAGGGCGGGCGAGTGCTGGGGCTGACCGGGGAGGCCAGGGCTGAGCCGGGGAGGACGACGGAGCGGGCTCCGGGCCCCTTACTGCAGCCCGACCACAGTGCGGGTTTGACCTACACCTGCCAGAACTTCTTTAGCAAACAAACAAACAAAACCTCAAGCGAAACACAGCAAAGGAGGCACAACCACACAGAGCCGCCTGCCACCTCACCGGCGACGCCCCATCCCAGCTGGACGCTCGCAGGGACGAGGGCAGCGCCGGAGCGTCCACTCAGAGACTGTCCTCCATGCAGGGGGGCAAAGCCAGTGAGAAGCACACGCCAGGAGTGTGACCGGGTTTATGACATCAGAAAAAAGACACACGTACGACACAAGGGCCATGATGCTGAATTTTAACTCAAGAATCGGTGTGACCGAGGACCGTCTCCCAGCTGCCCACTCAAAGGGCCAGAATGCCCAACAGCTGGCTCCACGGAGAGACCGCACATGCCAGGCCTGTCCCAGAGCAGCGGCTACCACGGTGCCCACGGTGGGGAACGGCACCGACTGTTCAGTCGCTCACTGCCCTGCGCTCACCGAGGGGGAGGGACCCACGCCGGCCTGGCAGGAGCGCTCCCGTGGGGCCTGCAGCTCCCAGGGAACCTGTCAGGGGCGGCGCCAGCCCACGCCTGGCTTACTTGCTTTCCTCCTCCGCTTGGCGGGGGCCCGCGGCGTCGTGGGGCGCTGGTACACGGCTGTGCTCAGACCAGAGGCAACGGCTTCAATGGTCTCGTCAAGCAGAGAAGACACCAGGTACCTCGGGACATGCTGCACGCAGGTGGGGATGGTGGGCACCAGGTTCATCCACACCTTCCCAGGGAGGCCCGGCCAGGCCGCCGTGGGGGGACACACAGCCTAGGCCCGCCCCACCAGCTGGCGTCACCCTCTCGATTCCACAAACCGCACATGCTTCCTGCTGGCAGGGACCCGGCGGGGACCAGCCCAGGGGAGAGGGGAGGCCTCCCAGGGAGCAGGCTCAGGGCGAGGGCGGAGGATGAGGAGGGCCAGGCAGGCTCAGAGGCAAATGGAGCAGAGGAGTCACACCCCCAGGACACGGGCCGGGATGGACTGCAGGTGTCCTCCCTGGGAGCCGGTGGTGGCAGTGGTGTTCGATGAAAGCACTAGCCCAAGTGCCCCCAGTCTCCTCACCCCCTCCCCACCCAGCAATGCTCCCACAGGAATGCCCTTAAGCTGGGCGGCCGCCCAGACCCGGGGCGGGGAGGGGGGGGGAGAAGGGCCCGGGGAGGGGAGTACCCACCTGGATGCTCCGGGCTGTGGACATGCGGTTCCGGTTCACAGTGGCTCGAACACGCTCGCTCTGCCGCGTCCTGGCGATGGCCCGGGTTCGCCCCTCACGAGGCCGCAGCCGGCTGGCAGTCGGCACCACATCGACCAAGAGCAGAGAGACCTCCTCCTCGGTCACGGGATCCGCATCTGGGAGGAACGGAGAGGCTGGGCCGCTGTGCAGCTGGCCCTCCAGACCGGCAGCGCCGAAGCCCGGGCCTAGCACCCACCGAGCGCCCAACCAGCCGGACGGGCCTGACTGCCCCTGCCCTGGGCCGCGTGGACACGGAGGCGGCGGCATTACCTGTAGGAGAGGTGGCAGCTCCTGGGCTGGCACATCCCGGACAGAACCACTCGTCCACGGGCACCTCCTGGAGAGGGGGGTCCAAACACTCCATGTGGTACCTACAGGAGTGCAGGGCCCATCAGACCCGGGCCCGGCCGCACCCGGCACCGGAGAGCAGGTGTGCAGCTGCGCCCCAGACCACAGCGTGGCCCGCGGTGCTCAGGTGTCGCCCTGCGCGTCAGGGCCCGGGGCCTCCGCTGCTGTAGACGGGCTGGCAGGCAGGCCCCGCGCTCACCCAGCGTCACAGCCATCGCAGAGCAGCAGGCGGTCCTCCCGGTCGCTGCGGCCACACACCTCACAAAAGGTGGGGTCGTCCTCCTCCTCTCCGGCCCTGGCGTTCTCCACGGGGACCTGGAGGCAGAGGGCGGGGCTGCTCACATGGCAAGTGGCGCCGACCCACCTACCCAGCGGGCTGAGTCTGTGGTCGGCCCGGAGCAGCTCCCTCAGCTGCTTAAGGTTCCCACGTGCCCCGCAGACCGACCTGAGGCTCGGAACCAATACGCATCCAGGGGTTTTTATGTTTTGGGACCATTTTAAGGTAGTTTATCAAGAAGAAAAAATGGCCCTGACCGGTTTGGCTCAGTGGATGGAGCGTCAGCCTGCGGACTGAAAGGTCCCAGGTTCGATTCCGGTCAAGGGCATGTACCTTGGTTGCGGGCACATCCCCTGTGGGGAGTATGCAGGAGGCAGCTGATCGATGTTTCTCTCTCATCGAGGTTTCTAACTCTCTATCCCTCTCCCTTCCTCTCTGTAAAAAATCAATAAAACACATTAAAAAATAAAAGAAGAAAAAACGGATTCAACCGAAAACCAAGTGGTGCCCAGCGCAGCGCAAGCAGTGGAGACAGCAGGGCCCGGTGCTGGAGGGAGCCCACCCCACGCCCCGGGCAACCACGAGGACAGGAAAGCAACCTTCAGGCAGCCGGTACTGACCACTCGGAAAACGTTACATAATCGAGCAAAGACGTGGAAACACAGCTGCCATCATTCGAGCCCTGTCTGGTGGGAGGTGTGGACACGCCCCTGCCCCTCCTGCGAGCCCCCCAGCAACACCCCGCAGGGGTCAGCAGCCGCGGGTGACCAGCAGGCCGCGTGTCTGGTGGGCTCCCCCCTGCACCTCCCGTCACACCGAGGCAGGCTCTCCAGGGAACGAGGTGCCTGCAGGAAAACTGCCCACACCAGGGCCCAGGCTGCCCCCTGCAGCACCGACCCCAGAGCGCCAGGAAGGGTGTGGTCTCAGCAGAAATATGCACCTCCCGCACTGGCACCTGCGGTTTTGTGCATTTTGTAACAAACAGCGGGTCTGCAGCTGCGAGAGCTGCGCGGCCATCCCTGGGGTTCAGGTCTAAGGTGCCTCTAGGAGCCTCTCTGCGGCTCGTCCTCGACACCAGAGGTGCGGAGGCCCTTTCAGTCTCTGAAAAGCAGAAAAACCAGCCGAAACCCGGTCCCGCTCCCAAGAGAACCGCCTCCTGCAGGCCCGGCTGCGTGGCCACGGGCGGGCAGGAGGTGCACGCTGTGGAGAAGAGGGTGCCTGGGAACCCGCCCCCTCGCCTGCAGTGCCCCTCCCCCAGAACCCCCGTGGTCAACAGACAGGGCAGCCCCTCCCCCACGGCTTCCTTCACGGCTGCAAATGGCAATCGGGTGGGTTTCTAAGCAGCGTGGGGCCAGTACGCACTCATCTCAGGAAAGCAATTTTGAAAGCTTCCCCACGAGACAGGCCATGCAATGAACACAAGTGGCGGGGGCTCCCCACAGCACAGACACTCACCTTCTTCAAGACTTTTCCACCAAACTGGGCTCGGATACAAATGCGTTTAAATAGAGTTCGATCGACTGGACAGGAATTGGCATTCTGTGAGGAACAGGAGCGGCGTCAGGACCCTGCAGATCACGTTCACTAGCAACGTCCCACTCGAAATAAAGCACGCGCTGAGCCTGCAACATGCCTTCACCCCGAAAGCCGATGGTCCGCCTCCGTGCGCGGCGGAGCTAAGCGGCGGGGCAGGAGCCGCCGCCTCGAAGAGGAAGAAAGGGGAGCCCGCCATGTGCACACGGCCGTTCGCAGGCGTGAAGGGAGCTGAGGGAGAAGGCGCGCAGGAGACAGGTGACTGGCCACGGGCACCCCTTCTCTGTTCCAAGCCTGTGCCCGTGTTCCATGAGCTGCTCCCATGTCTCAGCACAAGCAGAGGCTCCCTCCTCAGAAACGCTGCTAAAATCTTGCCTTCACAGTGTTTTCCATGTGAGTCCTACTAAACGCCTTTACTAGATACACCGTGTACAGCGCAATGCACTTACCCCTGTGAACCTCCATATCCTGGGGCAGCCCCCCTGCCCGCTGGGGTCTGGGCGCCTCTGGCCAGCACAGGAGGGGGCTGCCCCCGAGCCTCCCACAGGCAGCCCGCAGCCCCTCTCCCTGCTGTGCACACCCTCGACGTGTCTGCCGAATGCACCTGGTCCTCTGGCTCCCAGGGCCCTCCCTGTGGGAGGACGTCACTCCCACACCCGCCTGAGGAGCCCTGGGCTCCGCCCACCCACGCGGGCTCCGGGCGGTGCAGGGCTGTCGCCTTGTGGTGTGCGCAGTGGTGTCCCACGCACCCCGCCGACTCCTGTGCTCAATGTCTACTCGTAAGTCCCTCCCGGGACGCCCGGAGCCTTATCGGGGGCCTCCCCTGCTGCACCTCCCGGATGGCAAGGAGGCGCCGGGTCCTGCGTGAGCTGACCCTGCCGTCACGCGCTGACAGAAGAGCCCCTCTGCCCATGAGGTGCCACGGTGTGCACTGTGTCCTCATCCCCTGGCCCTGCCAAGCTCCACGGCCTGGGCCCCGTTCCCGGATGAAGTCCAGTGTCACCACCACAGACGACAAAGCGCCGCGCCAGGAGGGATTCTCCCCCGGCGTGCTCTCCAGGAACTGCGCAGCGTCGGGCGCCGGGCTCTGGGGAGCCTGCCCACTGCCCCCCGCGTGAGACTTCCCAGGCAGGAGGGCCACCTCCGCTTGCTCTCAACTGCCGCTCTAGCCCCTTCCTCTGGCTGACGTCTAAGTGCGCTCCCATGTGAGCCGTGGTTCGCCCTGCATTCGGCAGCCCTGCTGAGCCACAGTCCCTGGCCGTGCCCGTGCTGGCGTGGCATCACGGGTGGGGTGGGAGCGCAAGGAGAGCAAGGCAGAGGACACGTCAGCACGGCCACACCTTCTCATCGCTGCACAGTCCACGCCTGTGAGATTCTCACAGTCGAGTGGAAAGGACAGGAGCAGGGCTTCTGGCGTCCTCAGAGACACGCAGGCTTCTGGGCCTCTCCTTGCAGGCCCCCGGGGCTCGGCACTGCCGACCCCATGCCCTTCTGCACCTGCGACACCCCAGCACACGGCACCGCGCACCTGAGCCCCGCTGGCCCCTACGGTCCCTGTCCTGCCGGGAACGCTCCTCTCCTGACGCCTCTGCGGTGCGCGTCCCCCACAGCCCGAGAGCCAGCGGCGCAGGTGGGAGCCAGGACCGGCTGCGAGTCCGCCCCAAGGCCCACGCCGGCGGCAGAGCAGAGCAGACCCAGCACGAGGCCGGCACAGGCCGGGCCCTCAGACAGGAGGCCCGAGAGCAGCGCCTCACCTTGGACCACTCCAGGATACAGTCCAGGCAGAAGTAATGGGCGCAGCTCTCCGGGGTCCCCACAGCCTGGTCCCTGAAAGCGTTGAGACAAATGGGGCAGCTCTCTGCTTCGTCGTCGGAGGGACACGTGCCATTGGCCTCCAGCTTCCCCTGAGGATCTGCTGCCACCAGCACTTCCACGTCGTCGTCGTCATCATCGTCTTCGGAACCTTCGGAACCTCGAGAAAGAGAGACACACGTGAGCTACCGCCGCGCAGGGGAACCCGGCTCCCACCCCGCACCGAGGGACAGACCGCCTGCCGGCCCCGCCGGGTGCTGGCAACGGCTCCTCACCTCAAGTCGCTCTCAAGCTGAGGGCACAGCACTGGCCGGCAGCGCCAGCAGCCCCAGCCCCGGCCCCGGAGCACTCAGACCCCACGGGCCGGGCATGACCAGGTCAACTGCCCAGGCCAGTGCCCCCGACGGCAGCCACACTCCCAACCCCTCCTCAGTGCAAGCGGAAAAGAGCAGACTGCCTTCAGACAACATTGCCCTTAGCGGCCCCACTTCCCTCGGGGCAGAGAGCACTGGTCCTAAGCGGACCACGAGGCTGCCCCGGTCAGAGGCTGAGGCTGGGCGCCACCCGCAGAGACGTAAGGGGACGCTCTGGTCGAACACGCAGTCACCGTGTTTAGTTTTCTGTCCTCCCTGAGTGCACACAGAGGACAGACCAGAGGTGTGGCCGCCTCGCCGGTCCCAGGATTCCCCCGTCCATCCCTCGGCGTGTGGCAGCACCGGTGCCCACCACGCTACCGCCCATGACCCTGCTGCTGTGGCAGAGCAGCTCCCGAGTCGGGTGGACTGCGTCAGGCAAGCCCTCCAACCTCGGTTCTCCCTGGCCGACTGCAGAGGCCCAAGGCACTCCTGCTGGGCGGCCGAAGGTGGCCGCCAGGAGCGGATGACAGTGTCCAACAGCCAGCCAGAAACCGGACTGCAGCCCTGCACGAGACCTGACTTCTGCCAACAAGTGTGACCCTGGAGGAGGGCGTCGTCCCATGCACCAAAAGGTCGCTAGTTCGATTCCCAGTCAGGGCACATGCCCCAGTTGCGGGCTCGATCCTTGATCCCCGGTAGGGGGAAGGCAGGACGCAGCTGCCAAACAACATTATAATCTCACATCGATATTTCTCTCTCGCTCTCTCCCTCCCTTCCTTTTTCGCTAAAAAAAAAAAAGCTCAATAAACAATCTTAAAAGAAGACAATGAGAGTGAGCACAGGCAGGAGCCCCGAGCAGCGAGGACCTGGTCAGGAGCCTGGGCCAGGGCGTGCTCCGTCCACCCGAGACCTGGGGCCTGGAAGGGGCACCGAGCTCTCTGCTCATTCTGCCGGGAGGCGTGGAAGGTGGTCTCCCTGGAAACCGCCGTTCCAGTTCCTGCCGCTCCGGCTCCGGCACGTTTCCATCTCCTGCCCTCACCAGAGAAGAGGCCTAGCAAATCGCGTCACCAAACCGAAAGGAAGCGTCACACCGAAGTACGCCGTCGCCCCTGTGGGCATGGAGGACACCCCACAGGGGACTGCCCACCAGGCCCGCTCTGCACCGAGTTTCTCCCCAGCGCCTCGCCCACCCCTCAGCGGCCAGTGAGGTCAAGCAACAATGTCCCTGGGGATGTTTTAGAACCCGCTGCCCTCACAGCGAGACCCAGGAAGCCGCTCCACGGACAGCGCGCTCACCAGATCCATCCTCCAGGTCCCCCTCGTCCTCTCCATCGGTGCCGTCGCTGAGCTCACTGCCCGTGTCCTCAGAGCCGACACTGTCACCGTCACTGCTTTCTTCTAGACCAAGACAGGAAAAACACAGGCCGGGGCAGTCACACCCGAGGCAGGAGGAGGGCGGGTGCACAGAGGGGTGCAGCAGGCATAGTGGGGGGGGGGGGGCGGAGGGGACAGCAGCTGCTGGCAGGGTGGGGAGGTGGGGCTGGTGAGGACAGAAGTAGGAAAAGCAAAATCCCTTTGCTCTATTTTCATCTGTATCGCTTACATTAAAAATAAGACATCTGTACTACTCTCAACAATAAAGGTTATTTTAAAAGATTATAAAACTAAGACAAAAGAATGTACCACTTCTGCAATTTAAAAACAAAGAGTCATGTAGACATCATTCAGACAACAGCCAAAGGGAACTCAGCTTGTCTTTCTAATCCTCACCCGAGAACTTGTTTATCATTTTAAAGAGAGGAGGAGGAGGAAGAGAGAAACATCCAAGGGAGATGGAACTGCAGCCCTGGTTTAGGGACAACGCTCCAGCTGAGCCACAGGCCCGCGTTGTGCAGCGCGGGGACCCTGCCTCTCCTGAGGTGCCGGCCACGGGCCCGCGCTCGGCCCCGGCAGGAGGGGCGGTGGCTCACCAGCATCACTGGCCAGGGTGGCAGCGCTGAGTCCCGGATGGACATCTGGCCCCAGGCTCTGGTCCACCAGCTCATCCAGGCTGTCCTCATCCATCGCTGGACATGGGAGTTCAGCCTGTGGGAAAGAGAGTGAAGTCATTCCCAGCTGGGCCAGGCTGCAAAGGGCAGCCACTCTAGCCGTCGCACCCCTGGTGACACACGTCCATCTGCAGGACAGGAGGCCAGCTGAGAGCATGCGCACAGCAGCCCAGCCACAACGCTGTGGCTACAGGGAAAGAGATTCTTAGCTCCCGAGCCACATGCAGTCCGATCTCCACCTGCAACAAGCCCGTCGGCCTCAGCTGCGGGTCTGTACTGGGGTGAAAGGCTTGTCAGGAGCTGAGGCAAAGCAGGGCTTCCGACAGGGGCTCCCCCGAAAGGCCAGGTGGCAAGCGGGACGCTCCCCAGGCAGATCCGCTCCGCCAAGGCTGACGGCGGCCTCTGCTCCAGACCCCACTGGGAACCGCGAGCTTCAGCTCACCCAGAGCAGGCCCGGGGCAGCCCGGGGCCACGGGGAGCAGAGGTCACGTGAGGCCCTGCCCCTCCACCACCATGGCCACCCCCTCGGGCTCCTGTCTCCCAGTGGGGACACCTGTCGATCTCTGCACGGACAACACAGAGACCTGGACAGCGGCCTCTAAGTGCAGCAAGACACACACTCCCACACCAGAGCCTCCAACGCTGGTCCCCAAATAAGGGTTCCTTCTCATCAGGTGACCCTCAGAGGACCCCTCAGAGGGAGCCACTCAGCGCACTTCCTGCTGAGCAGCCTCCTGCCCTTCTCCGGTGACAGAAGCACCAAGCAGGAACGGGGGGGTGGGGGGGGCGGTGGTGTGGCGGCTGGACCAGCAGCGCCCAGGAGCCAAAGGCCCTCATGCTCGGACCCCAGTGCAGGAAGCGGGGTGGGGCTATCACCACACAGATGGTCCCAGGGAACAAGCCCCCTATGGGGTCCGGGCCAATTCCCACGCCCAGCTCCAGACCCGGGACAACAGTGAGGCGCTTAATGTGGTGAAACTACCACCCGCCACGCGGTGCAGTGCCTGGAAACAGTGACCTCAGAGGGTTTGTGAAACAGTCAGCCCCGTAAGCTGGTGGCCCCGACTTAAGAAACCCAGCCCCACCGAGGGAGGGTCCGCACCCAGAGTGCTTGGTGTCCGGGCAGTGCGGCAGGACCCTGCCCGTCCTGCGCCCACGTCCTGGCCACGACTCCTGAAGACCACAGACCAAAAGATGACAGGGCCACGGCCACCCAGGAGCACGGCCCTGTCCACAGGAGCTCAGGGCAGGGGTGCAGCACTGCAGATGCTCACCCTGAGGCCCTGCTCCACAGCCACTCGGCGAAGCGTAGGGATAGCACCTGGCTTCTCCCCTGAGGTGCTGGGACCCAGGCCCGCCTGGCAGGGGCCCTGGCAGGGCCTGTCTCAGAGGACAAGGAGGCCATGATGGATTTGGCACAGGGGACTTGCTAGCAACACCAGGAAATGCACCTCAAGTAGCTGCACCTGTGGGCAAAGTCCCGCGGGCCTAGCTGTCCTCCAAAGGCCTCCGCACACCCCTGCACCCGGAGGCTGCACCCCTGCCTGCATCATCACACAACAGTACATGCTGGCTGCACCCCGAGAAAGGACCTGGGTAGCCTCCAAAGGTACTTTCCGGAGCCAGCACCTGCACCTACACCAAGTACAAGACCAGCCAGGGACCCCAGCAGCAGCCCAGCTCCTACCGGCCTGCGCGGACTCTGCCCTAAGTTCCAGAGGCCACTTCTGCGGGGGGGCCCAGGGCCCCTCGGTTCCGGCTGCCTTTCGGGTGCCGGCAGCATCCTGTGGTTCCGCTCAGCCTCCAGTTCTGGGGGCACGGGGCAGGGCGGGGCATTAAAGCAGGAAGACATCCCCCCCCTTCAAATCCAGGGACCCAACCACTGGCAATTCCGACCACTGCCAGGGAACCGAGTCTCCGGTGGGTGGGAACCGTGCCAGGCCCGGACCGTGGGCCCTTCTTATCCACCGGCTGCCATGGCGGCTGGGAGGCCGGAAAGTACATTGGCCTGAACCCCAGAAAGCTAAGACGGCCACCGAGGCCACACAGGGGCTCCCCGGTGCAGGGCCTGGGCCAGAAGGGTCGGAACGGGAGAGGGGCGACGTGCGGAACCCCAAGTCAAACCTCACCCGAGCCTCAGGTTCTGCGGGTCACCGGGCAGGTCACCCTGCGGCCGCGGGGCAGGTGTGAACCCCGGGAGCGGTGGGCACTGGCGGCTCCTTCACCCCGACCGGGGCTGGGAGCGAGCCCCACCTGCTCCCGACGTCGGGACTTGGACGCCGGCCCCGGGGCGCCCCCGGCCGCCCGGACGCAGGCGCAGCCGACGCAGCAACGTGGGCCGAGCGCTGACGCCGAGCTGGCGGAGGGTCACGGCTCGCTCGAACGGGACGGCGGCGGCGGGGAGTCGCAGGGAGGGGCGGGTGGGCTCCCCGCGGCCCGGACAGGAAGGCGGGCGTCCCGGAAACCCGCCTGCAGGCCGCGGGGCCCCTCAGCCCCGGCGCGAGGCCTCCCCGCCGCCGCCCGCCCGCCGGCCCGGGACGCAGGCCTCGCTCCGCCCCGCAGGCCGCAGACAAAGCGCGCGGCGCCCGGGAACCACCGCGCGGCCGGGGCGCGGCCGGGACCCCGGGGCCGGCGCCGCCCCCGCACGTACCCGGGAACCTCGCGCCTCGCCGGCCGCTCCCGGGCGCTCGCCGCCACCGGACCGAGGGCCTCGACTAGGCCCGGCCGCCGCCGCCGCCGCCGCGCGCCCCTCGACCCGGAAGCGCACGAGCCAGCTTCCGGGTCCCTCCCGCCCCGCCCGTTGGCGGGAACCACTGCCGGGGAGCGCGGGAGAGGCCTGAGCGGGGAGGGCCGCTCCTCGCGGTCGCGGGCCTCGGGGCGCTGGACACACGGTGTAGTTGAGGACGCACGCCCGGAGACCCGGGTCCGGGGGCGACTCGGGGTGTCCACGCCCCCGCCGCCGGGCCGCCCCCCCGACCGGGAGCTGGTGCAGTCCGGCCCGCGCCCGCCGCCCCGGGCGAATGGGACCGGCCGCCCGCTCACCTGGGGCCCCGCCCCCGCCCGAGCCCCGCCCCCGCCCGAGCCCCGCCCCCGAGCGCCAGGCCCCGCCCCCGCCCGAGCCCCGCCCCTGAGCGCCAGGCCCCGCCCCCAGCGGCCGCGGAGACCCGCCGCCTGGCGCCCCGGTTCCCTCGCGCACGGAGCCCGGCTGAGCCCTGGGCGCCGCTCCGGCGAGGACGACACCCCCGCCGCGGGCCCGCCCGGTGCACACCAGAGCCCCGGGACCGCTGTGCCTCGAGCCGCGCGTGTGGGACCAACCGATTCGCGCCGCGATCGATCAGCAGGGTGCACCGGGCGCACTGAGGGGGACGAGGCTGGACGTGGCCGAGACGCAGGGCTGCGAGTGCGGGCCGGGCCGGCGGGCAGCCAGGAGCCTGTGTGGCGGGGCCAGTCCGGAGGCCACTTCCGTGACCCCTTCAGGGACCGTCCTGGCCCCGGTCAAGATGGGAGCCATGCTCAGGGGAGGCCCGGGGGGTCCTGAGGACACACTTGGGACATCCCAGAAGAGACGTCTTTTCAGGGGTTGGGGCTCCTGGAAGCCGGCCAGAGAAGCACATCCAGGAAGGGGCCTGGGTGGAGCCAGGTGGCGGCCATTGGTGACCCTCGGGACAGCAGCGGGGGGTGGGGGGGGCAGGGGAGCTGGAGGGCGTCTACAGAGAATGGGGCCCTCGCCAGTTTGGCCGCTCAGTGGTTAGAGCCTGCTGACTGAAGGGTCACGGGTTTTATTTCCGTCGAGGCCAGGCACCTCGGTGCAGTGGCTCAGTCCCAGTGGATGTGTCTCTCTCACATCGATGTTTCGCTGTGTGTGTCTCCGCCTCCCTTCCACTCTCTAAAAATCAACGGGAGAAATGTCCCCGGGTGAGGATTCACAGCAGCAAAAAGCCTGAGAGGCCAGTGACGGAGTAATCCAAGCCCCAAGTCTTTGCAGGGGTTTTGCACCGCACGGGGCGGTAGCTGAGGAGTGGCCCCCAGAGGGCCGAGTTCTGCTTTGTTATGAGAGAGAAGAGCACCCTTACTGGGTCTGGAAAGGACTTTGCAGAAAGGAAGAGTGGAAGATGCCAGAGAGGCGGGGACCCCCACAGTGACCCCGCTCTGTGGACCCAAGGGGCAGGGTCTGGAGAGGATGGCTGGCACAGCACAGCCCCTCTTGGGCGTCGCCAGGCCAGGCTTGGGCGCCACGTGTGTCCATCACGGGGCCTCAGGAGGGTTTCTCGACCTCTCTGTGCCTTAGGGCCCTGGGCCGCAGAAGAGGGGTGTTGAGGGCTGGATGGGGGAGGACAGCAGCCGCCCTCGGGTGGGGTCCGGCATGGTAACCCCCTCAGCTTGGAGCCTGACGTGCGCTGGCCTTCTACGCACACACCCGCCTGCCGAAGACCATGCGATAGGAGGACACTGACCAGGAGAACGTTCCAGACGGGGCGATGGCGCCCTGCTGAACTCCCGGGAAGGAAGCGGACAAGCCGCTTGTGATCCGCTTGGAGGGGCCGCCCTGCTCACTGCTGGGAATTATCATAAACACACGCACCATCGATGAGATGCAAAGAACACTGCCTGGCCCTGGCCGGTTTGGCTCAGTGGATAGAGCGTCAGCCTGCGGACTGAAGGGTCCTGGGTTCGATTCCGGTCAAGGGCACATGCCCAAGTTGCAGGCTCAGTCCCCAGTTGGGGGCGTGCAGGAGGCAGCCAATCCATGATTCTCTCTCAACATTGATGTTTCTCTCTTTCTCTCTGAAATCAATAAAAATACATTAAGAAAGAAAAAAAGAGAGAGAGAGAGAGAAAGCACTGCCTTAGCAGGCATCCTTGAGCAGCGGGCAGCCTACCAGCCACGCCAACCTGTGCTCAGATGTGAGACGTGTCCCCAGGGAACTGTGCCAGAGCCCCTGGTCTGGGCTCAGACTGAGTACAGGTGGTACCCCTTGAGAACAGAGGCATGTATCTGTGCCCCCCACCTACTGAAACACGCTGACACAAATGCCTTAACACACACACGTGGACACCTTCCCTACACCCCTCAGTACTGTCACCTCTGGCCCACCCTGACCGGCCACCCATCTGCCACCTCTCATGTGCTAGCACCAAGCAGGACACATGGACGCCCTGCCCACTTGCCCCTCACAGACCTGCACCCTGAAGTCCTTGCTGTGTCCCCAGTGTGTGCGGGCACCCCTGCTCCCGTCCTCCCAGGCCCAGGCAGGCACAGACATCATGCGCACAGGAGGGTAGCTCTGGGCTGGGAGCGTCTCCGCTCTCTCCAGCCCCGGCCAGCCCTGTCCCCTGGTGTGGGGCCCGCACACACCCCCAGGCTGGAGCTGGAAGCGGACACAGGTAGGGCTCTGTGCCCCGGCTCAGGAGGGCAGTGTGTTAGTGCCTGGGGGCCTCTGTAACAAACAACCACAGACGGAGTGACCCCCATCAGGGACCACCCTGGCCCAGGTCAAAATGGGAGGCACGCTCAGGGGAGGCGCTGGGGGAGCCTGAGGACACATTTGGGACATCCCAGAAGAGACGTTTTTTCCGGGAAAGTGATTCCCTCACAACCCTGGAAGCCAGAAGTCCAAAAGCAAGGTTGGCAGGGCCGTGCTCCCTCCCAAGTCTATAAGGAGAGCCCTGTCTTGTCCTTCTGGGTCGGGTGCCCCAGCCGCTGCCTCTGTCTTCACGCGGCCTCCCCCTGTCTGTCCGTCTCATCTCCCGAGGGCGTGGATTGAGGCCGGCCCAGGCAATAGGGGTGACCTCACCTCAAGATCCTGGGCTTTGCCCTAACCGGTTTGGCTCAGTGGATAGAGCGTCAGCCTGTGGACTGAAGGGTCCCGGGTTCGATTCCGGTCAAGGGCATGTACCTTGGTTGTGGACACATACCCAGTAGGGGGTGTGCAGGAAGCAGCTGATCAATGTTTCTCTCTCACTGATGTTTTTAACTCACTATCCCTTTCCCTTCCTCTCTGTAAAAAATCAATAAAATATATTTAAAAAAAAAAAGATCCTGGGCTTCACCAACAGACCCTTTCCCAGGGAGGCCACATTCACAGGGTTTGGCATTAGGACTCGGACATGTCTTTTTAAAAATGTACTTTTCCCCCTGGTTGGTTTGGCTCAGTGGATAGAGTGATGGCCTGCTGATTGGGTTCAATTCCGGTCGAGGGCACATGCCCGGGTTGTGGGCTTGATCCCCAAAGGGGGGAGTGTGGGAGGCTGCCGATCCGTGATTCTCTCTCATCATTGATGTTTCTAACTTTCTCTCTCTCTCTTCCTCTCTTGAAATCAATCAAAATATATATATGTACTTTTTAAAAAAAATATATTTTTATTTATTTTTTACAGAGAGGAAGGGAGAGAGATAGAGAGCTAGAAACATCAATGAGAGAGAAACATCGATCAGCTGCCTCCTGCACATCTCCTACTGGGGATGTGCCCCCAACCCAGGTACATGCCCTTGACTGGAATCGAACCTGGGACCTTTCAGTCTGCAGGCCGACGCTCTATCCACTGAGCCAAACCGGTTTCGGCTATATATGTACTTTTATTGATATTTAGAGAGAGGAAGGGAGAAGGAGAGATAGAAACATCGATGAGAGAGAAACATCAATCAGCTGCCTCCTGCACACCCCCCACGGGGGATGGGCTGCAACCCCAACATGTGCCCTGATGGAGAATTGAACCTTGACCTCTTGTGCAAGGGTCGACGCCCAGCCACTGAGCCACTGGACAGCGAACATATCTTTTTGAGGGAACACCATTGAGCCCACTAGGGCGCGGGAACGGGTGCATCTGGAACTGCCGGGACTGGGGGCGCAGCTGGGGGTTGTATCAACAGGGCAAGATAGAAACTGGGAGTCACCCTGACTTCTGGCCTCTCCATGTCCGCGAGTCCCAGAGGTCTTCCCTCCGAACCTCTGCCCTGTCTGCCCACCCCCGTCAGGAAGGTGTGGGCCTCCTCGGGGACCCACTCGATCCAGGCCTTGGTGACACCTCAACTTCTGACCCACTAGAGCTGATCCACCCATGACCCTGAGCTCCTTCCCCAGCCACAGGTGGCCACACCCCCTGCCCCAGCCCTCACACTCCCGAGGTCCCAGACAGGGCAGATGCCGCCCTGGAGCCCCAGCCCTGAGCCACCCAGGCGACGGTCATGAAGGAAGAAATGAAGTGACTGTGATGGTGGGCAGGGTGCAGCAGTGGCCGTGCTGGCTTTGTGGCAGCTGAGCCCAGACTTACGTGGGATGCAGACAAGTCCCTGGGGGCAGGGAGGCCCAGGAGTGGGCTGGCCAGTGGAGGCAGGAGGGCTGAAGGAGGGCAGCCAGGCGGCCAGGGTGGCCGGGGCTCTCACCCTGGGCCAAGGACCGCGGAGCCAACGGGGAGCCGAGGGGACCTTTGGAGCTGCCTGGAGCCAGGAGAGTGGGGACCGCAGGGAGGGCCAGGCTCCGGTTGATTTGAGGGAGGTGGGGCGAGGGGGAGCTCTTGCTGAACGTGGAGGGCGCAAAAGGCTTATAAGGACCCCTGTACCAGGAAGAAAAGGGGAGCAGGCACCTCTCTGCCCAGCCAGGGGTCTGGGTGACCTGATTCTGTCTCAGGGATCCCCGGGGCCATGGGGGCCCGAAAGGAGTGGGAAGGGAAGGGGCCGGCCACCTGGGGGCTCCTCGAGAAGTCACTAACTCCCTCCGGGTGCGAACCAGTTCCCTGGCTATTCATTCCTCCCCAAATGCCGGACAGGCTGGCAACCCTGGGCCCGCGCTCCGGGCTCCGAGCCTTCCCACCGGAAGGATCCAGGGGTTTGCGGGCAAACCGGGCGGAGCCGGAGTCCACGCCAGCTGTCCCGCCAGCCAGGCCGCCGAGATGGGCGCGGGCGACGCGGGCAGTACGTGTGTCCCGAAGCCGAGGCCCCTCCTCGGCCGCGGCTACGTGCGCGGAGTCCCGCGGTGCCCTGGGAGGCGCCGGCCCCTGCGCGGCGGGCGGGCGGGGAACGGCGCCTCGGGTGGAACCACCGGGACGGGCGGGCGGGGAGCGGCCCGCGAGGAGGTGCCGAGGCGCCCCAGGCCCCGCCCGGCAGGTGGCGGCCCCGCCCCGAGGCCGACGTGCGGAAAGGAACGCGCCGGCCGCGCCCGCGAGGGGCCGCGCGGCGGTGGGCGTGGCGTCCGCACCCCCCTCGCTCCCACTGGCTGCGGCGCGGCAGGACGGGCCCGGCCCGGCCGGCAATTGGCTGCGGGGCCCTCATATTTGCATACGGACCGGGCGCGGGGCGCGGGCGCGGGGCCGTGGGGGCGCGAGGGGGCCGCGGCCGCTGCCGAAGTTGGGCCGAGAGCCGGCGACTGTCCCGCAGCGGGGGGCGCAGGTGACGCGCTGGGGGTCCCAGGCCGGCGGGCGGGGGCGCACCCCACCAGCCGCCCGCCCTCGCCAGCTGCAGGGGCTCGGACGCCCAGGTTGGAGGGGAAGGAGGGCTGGGGTGCGGGATGGCCCCTCCAGGCGCAGGGCAGCCACTGCCCACCGCACACTGCGCTGCTCCGGACCCACTGTGCGTGTGACAGCGGCTGATCTGTTCCTGGGCAGCGCGACCGCCCCGGCCCCTCTGTGACCCTGCACTGTCGGGCAGGGGGAGGCCACACGGGGCAGGGAGAGGCCACAGGGGGTCGGAGGGCGCGCGTCCGGGTGGGGGGGCGGGGGGGACAGGGCGCCCCTATGGAAGGGTCTGGCTGTTTGCGCCCAGCAAACACCCAGGGGGTGGGAGAGAAAGCAGGGGCATTGAGAGGGCTCAGGCGGGAGCAGTGCCCCCTTGGAGGGAACTTTCTTCCCGTGTGTGCCAGGTGCCAGCTGTGCCGCGCTCCTGGGATGGCCTCCTGGATGTCGCCACACTGAGGGCGGGTGCCGACTGGAGCCTCCAGGACCGCTTCAGCGAGGCCACTGAGGAAGAGGACGGCAAGGCCCCATGTGTGGTGCCCAGCAGGGTACCCCGTCCCCCTTCCAGCGGCGGGGCACCTGGTGAAGTCCGGAGCCTGAGCGCTGGGCCTGCCTCCCCTGTGGGTGCTCTCAGGTGCCCCGAGAAAACATTGAGCGTGGAGTGTGCCCAGAGCAGTCGCCTGGTCTGCAGGGGCCGAATGCCTAGGCAGGCCCTGCCCCTCTCCAGGCAGTGGGGTGGATGGCCGGCGCCCGGGCCTGCTGCTGTCCGAGAGGCCTGAAGGACTGGGGTGGGCTTGGACTTCCCTTTGGAAGGACCCTGTCCTGGCGGTCACTGTGGTGTCACACCCAGCAGGCTGGTGGGGCCAGGCTGGGCAGGTGACAGGGAGGGGTGGTTGCTTTGGGGTTGGAACCAGCGGAGCTGTTTACAGCCCCTGGGCAGTGACTTACTGTGGGTGACCCTCGGTGCACCCCGGTGTGTCCGCCAGCCCTAGGGGGCGCCAGTGCTGTCCTCCAGCACAGTCTGACCCTGAAGAGCAGCAGTGACCAGTGATGAGGGCTGCTCCATCCTCACTCAGGCAGGTCCTGCCTCACCTCCCCGGGGCTGGCCCGGCCTGGCTTGGTCCTGCCCTGCAATTAACCGGACACGGGTGGGGGGGGGGGGAGCTGGGCTTTTCTTCACCTCAGCACAGCTTACGTCATTGTTTTCAACGTATAAGTTAAAACTCAAAAGTAAACTTCTCAGCCAAAGGCTTGCTTAGCGACCTGAAGCACTTCTGGCAACATCTGGTGGGAGTTCATGCATCTGGGGTAGCCCCTCTCCACGCCCCCCGCCGCCCTCTTCGCTCCGGCGGAGAGGACCCCTTCTGAAGTGGGCTCAGGAGCCTGACAGAGCCAGGAGCAGACCGGGGACAAGCCCCTCGTGGTGGCTTCAGGACAGGTGTCCCTGGAAACGGACATAGGAGACCAGGGTGCGCGAGCTCAGCCAGCTCTGTGCCTGCTTCCCTTTGGGGCTGGGGGACTTGGTGAGGAAGCTCATGATACCGGGGAAGGCAAGGGCTAGTCCTGCCCATCCCGTGTGTGTGTGTAGGATGGCCCCTGCTGGCACCTGGCTTTGCCCCTGCTGCCCTGCGTGCTCAGCGTGGGAGGTGATCCCTGCAGTGGCTCAGGGCTGGGGCCCACCTCTGTCCCACCTTCCTGAGTGTGGGTAGGGACTGTGGGCGAGGGGAGCAGGCCGCGCTCCCAGCCCTTCCACCAGGACATGGCCCCATCAGCCTTTCCAGTCCAGGCTACACCCCGTGTGACCTGTGCTTGGACCCGTCTGGGGCTGCGGTCAGGCCAGCCCAGGCCCCCGGTTCAGGAACAGGCTGTGGAGAGGGCAGTGGAGACAGGAGCGTGGCCGGGCTGGGAGCTAGCAGAGGACCCCTCCTGCCGCTGGAGCGTCCGGCCACTCCCCATCTGTGCTGTCTCAGCGGGAAGGCCCCCCCCCCCCGCCATTGCTCCCCGCAAGCTGGGCTCTTGGCTTCCTTGCTCCTGATTCTGAGGCCTTCACGGCCCCTGTGGTCTGCTCCAAAGGAAGTGGGGAGCACCAGGCCTGACTCAGGGCCACCCCAGAAGGCTGACTCCATCCCAGTGTTGCCAACCCCAAAACTCAGCCCAAACCCCCATGACCTAGGATGTTACCCTCCTGGTCCCCAGTACGGAGGCTGAGCCCGAGTTTTGGCCGTGACAGAGGTCTCTGGTCTTCACCACAGCCCTTGGAGTCCGGAGCTGCGGCCCAGCCCAGGAAAGGACTGCGAGTTGGATGGCTGCCCCGACTTCAAGGCTGCAGGCTCCCAGCAGAGGCTTCCCACCCACCTGGGGAGCCGAGGGGGGTGTGGGGAGGCCGGCGGCCACACCCTCACGGGGCCTACAGAGCTCCTCTGGGCACAGCTCCCGGGACCTGGCCAACCCAGGAGTCCTGGGACCCACCCCTACAAGCGCTCAGCCTTAGTCAACCTGACAGGCAGGTCTGGCATGTCCTGGAGTCCTCTCCAGGGGCCACCCCAGAGTGGGCGGCAGCTCCTGCCGGGGAGGAGCAGGCCCAGGGAGAGGAGCGAGGTGGGAGAGGGTCCGATAAAACCCAAGCCAGGACTCCAGCCTGACCGATTCCAACCGTGGGCTCCAGCTGCAGAGCGCCCCTGGGGGGTGGAGGGGGTGGGCATGGAAGCCTGAAACGGAAGGCCCGGGGAGACCCCCTTCTCAGGCGCCCTGGCTGTGGCCAGCCCCCGGCAGCTCGGGGTACTGCCCAGTGACCCTGTGTGGAGTCTCCAGTGTTAGACCTCATAGACCCCACCTAGGCCGCCTCAGGACACACTCAAGCCACTTCAGGCAGTTTATTGAGGTTTCAGTGTCGTAGGGGACGCAGCACCCACACATTCGTGTACACACACACACGCACACACACACACACACACTGAAGGGTGCCTCCCACACGCAAGCAGAGACCCACAGACTAAAAACAGCATCCACGCATCTCCGGTCCCCAACAAAGAGCTGTGGCCTTTGGGGCCTAGCAAGTTCTGAGCTGGCCATGTCCAGGCTTCTCAGGGGGCTTGGCAGACTTGGCAAGTACCAGGTGAGAGTCCTCAGCCGCCTCCTGACCCAGTTCCAGGTGTTCTGTCTCAGGTGCAGGGCCCGAGGGCTTCCACTTGCTGGGGGGCACGAGTCCTCTATGGCCGCCGGTCCTTCTGTTATCCAGGCTGGGCTGCCCCTGGCTGCCCTCGCTCGTGCCATCAGAGCCCAGGGCTGGGCTGGCAGTGGACGTTCACTCTGGGCAGGGGCAGGCGCTGCTACCTCCAGCTCTGCCTCATGGGGGAAACTGTGGAGAGGACACAGGCTGAGGGGGCTGGGGGGCCACAGGAGGACCTCATCCCCCCCAGAGGGGGGCAGACAGACATACCCTCTGGGCTCAGAGTGGACACTAGGGCAGGACTCCGGGGGGCTCCTGGGAGGGGCTTTCCTCTGGCTGGAGGCATGAGATCCTGTGGGGAAAGCAGGTCAGCTGGGAGCCGGGCTGGGCCCCCGCCAGCCCGACCCGCCGCGGGAACCACGCTGACCTGCGTGCCGGGAGCGGCCCCCGTCTGCTGGATGAACTGCTGCAGGTTACACTGACGCAACTCCCGGTTCAGCTCCTCGAGCTCCTGGGCCTGGGCCTGGGGCACATGGGACCCTCAGTGGGCACAGCCATGAACCTGGTCAGACCCCAGGACCAACCCCCAAATCCACCCGTGTCCAGTCCGGGCACCAGTCCCATGAGCTCACCTGCAGGGCGTGCTCTGCAGCCTCGAGAGCCCTGCTCACCAGGGCCAGGCTGCCCTGTACCTCCGCACTCTGCCGCTCCTGGGCAGCCAGGTCCCGGCGCAGGCGTTCTGTGGCAGATGCTGTGGGCGAAGGGGGCCCAGGGGCCTCTGCAGCCTGGAGGAGCTTGTCCTCCAGGGCACGCGCCTGGGCGTCCAGGGCCTGCAGCCGGGCGGCATGCTCAGCCGTGGCCGCGCTCAGCGCTTGCAGCCGGGACTGGGCCTCCCGCTCCCGCGCCTGCTCCCTCCGCAGCTCCTGCTCCCAGAAGGCCTCCTGGCCCAGCTCTGCTGCGTTCCTCTGCACCCGCCGCTCCAGGTCCTGCAGGTCTTCGCAGTGGCCGGGCATCGGCGCGACAGAGGCCACCGGCTCAGGCAGTGCCAGGCCAGAGGCCAGCCTGGGGCACCCCAGGCTGAGGGTCAGTGCTTTCTGGGGCTCACGGCCCAGTGCTGGTCTGGGCTTTGGGGGAAGGCTGGCGCGGATTGGGCAGCGCTCAGGCGGTGGGCAGCTGTCTGAGGAGGGCCTCCCAGTGAGGCTGGGCCCTGTCCGCCGCAGGACAAACTGGACATCACTGGCAAACTGTCCACAGGTGGCCTGGGCACCCACTGGACACTCCTGAGGCAGCAGCTGCCGTTCCTTCTCCCTGAGACGCTGCACGAGCACAAAACGGCCAGTCTGGCCTGGGGTGGGGGAGAGGGGTCAGCCTACATCCCCCCACCCCTTGTCCCCTAGATTGAGAAGCAAGGGGAGGGCAAGAGGGATCAGCAACTAGCCCCACCCTCAGAGGCCAGGCCCCGCCCAGGTTCACCTGGTGGGGACTCACCTATAGCTTGAGCGAGTGCGACCACCACTTCCTGACAGGTGGTCCGCTCCGAGACGCCGCAGACCACTCGCTGGATGCCGTCCACCCACACCTTCAGCTCCATGGCCCAGCCCAGAGGGCATACCCTGTCCTGCAGGTGAGGGCGACAATGTCAAGCCCTGCCTGGCCCTCCCCCCGGGCCCGTCCCTCACCCACAGAACTGGTTCGGGGCTGCCGCCCTGCTATCCAGTGCCCAGCCCTACCCGCAGGCCACACATTCCTGGGGTGGGGGCAGTCAAGACCAGCCCCCCAAAGGGGGGAACTAGTCGGCCCTCCAGGAGCACTGGAGGCTTCCCCACTTCCCAGCCTCCTCTGGCCCCGCCCCACTCCCGGAACAAGGGGAATCATTAACCAGATGCAGGACTTCCTGCCCCCCCAGTCACCTGGCGCGGAGGGCACTGCCCCTCCCGCGGGGCGCCGTCCCCAGCGCCCAGGGGCGCCCGTCCGCCAACTCTGCACCCCGCTGCCATGGGAACGCACCCTGCCCGGGGTCTGACCTCGGCCGTCCGGACCCACCGAGCCGGGAGCAGGCAGCCCCCGCCCACTCCCGCCGATCGCAGCGCTCGCTGGGGAGGCCGCCGTCCCTGCCGCGGGGCGGGCGCAGGTGTGGCCCCCACGAGCGGCCCGGCGCCGGAGCCTCTCTCTGAGCGGCCGCCGGCCTCAGGAGGCTCCCGGGTTCCGCGCGGCTCACCTGGGCGCCCGCCGGCCTCCGGGACCCGAACTCCAACTGACTCCTGCCCAGCACCCGGCGCCGCGGCAACCTGCCGCCTCCTGCGCCGCGGGAGCGTCCCTGTCCGCCACCCATTGGCCCGCCGCCCGGCCGCCCGGCCCCGCCCCGCGCGCTCCCATTGGCTTCTTGGCGCGCCCGCCCACCCCCTCACACACGCCCATTGGCCACTTTCTTTGTGCTCCGCCTCTCCCCATTGGCTCCCCGCCCGTCCCGCCCCCCCTTCGGCGCCCAGGTGTGGGCGGGGCTTGGCGGCGCGGAGTGGCCGGTGGAGCCCGGGTCCACTCACAGCCAAAGCCCGCGAGCTACGCGGAAGCGCGTGCCTGCAGCCGAGGCGCCGCGTGGGGCAGGTGTCTGGCCCCATTCCCGGGCCCACTTCCTCCGCAGCCGCCCAATCTGACGAGTCTCCCGTCTGGGGGGGCCCGGGCCTGGGACCCCGCCAGCCCGCCGGCGCTCAGAGAGAACCCTGCCTGATGCGCCCCCCGCGCCAGGCTCCCTCCCCTCCTGCTCCCTCGGGGCCTGGCCGCAGTCATGGGGTGCACCGGGGTCGGGGGAGCTGGGGAGCCGCCGGCCCTCTCTCGCTGCAGCCGGGCTGACCGTGCTGGCGGGGGAAGGGGCTCACCTCGGAGGCGCTGGGGACAAAGGCCCCGGGCTCTTTAAGCCTAATTCTCTCCACCCCTTCCTGTCCCTCGGGGGGCCCAGCGCCCTCCTGAGCTGTGGACACGCTCCTCTGCTTGGTCAGTCCTCCTGCCCCACGGGAGAGCCCAAGCCAGCTCTTCAGCCATGGCCCCTGCCCTGGCCGGTCTGGCTCAGTGGAGAGAGCATCGCCCTGCAGACCGAAGGGTCCCGGGTTGGAATCCGGTCAAGGTTTCGGGTTCCTCCCTGGCCGGGGCCCAGATCGGGGTGCATGCAGGACGCAACCAATCCATGTGTTCCTCTCACATTGATATTTCTGTCTTTCCCTCTCTCTTCCTCTAAAAATCAATGGAAATCCTCGGGTGAAGATTTAAAAAAAGAACCGGTTCTGGGCCCTGACCTGTTTGGCTCAGTGGATAGAGCGTTGGCCTGCGGACTGAAGGGTCCCGGGTTCGATTCTGGTCGGAGGCATGTACCGTGGTTGTGGGCACATCCCTGGTGGGGGGTGTGCAGGAGGCAGCTGATCGATGTTCCTCTCTCATCAATGTTTCTAACTCTCTATCCCTCTCCCTTCCTCTCTGTAAAAAATCAATAAAATATATTTTTAAAAAAAGAACCGGTTCTGCCCTAATCAGACTGGACCCTGGGAGTCTTCCTGCCTGCCCGTGTTCTGTCCAACACAGGAGGTCCCACATGAACAAAAGTCGAAGGTCTGAATAAATGTATGTTGAAAGGGTGAAGGTGGGGTGGGGTGGGGGGCAAAGGCTGGAGGGCATTTGCCTTGTGGGACAGGTCTGGGCCTCACTTTCCTTCCAGGGCAGAGGGAACAGTTGTCATGATTATGGGAATGTCCCCAGGGGTCCCTCAGTGACCAAGATGGTGGAGACGAGCAAGGGAAAGTGAGGTTTCTGGCTTGTGGGTCAGGTGGGTGGGCACTGGGCACTGAGAGCAGAGGCCGTGCAGGCACTCAGCAAGCCCCTCCCCCAGCTTCTGGGGCCATCCTCTGCTTCCTCTCCCCCCCCTGGTTCAGCCCCGTGAGGTCCGAATTCTCAGGAGCGTGGTCCTGCTGTCACAGGACAGCAATACCCCCAATACTCACTGCCCGATCTCCATGGGCAGGCGGGGGAGGGCCTGTGGAGCCTCCCCCAGGGCTGGTTGGGGGTGTTGGGCTGAATGAGGCCATAGCAGGCCCTGCTGGGCCCTCGGTGTACCCTGGACCTTCAGAAGTTGCTTTGGGTTTCTCCTTCAGGCTGGACCAGCCCTCCAGGAGGAGGAGGTGGGGGGCCTGGGGCTCACTCTGGGCCATGGTCTGGGTCTCCCTGGAGGCTCCTGGTAACAAACAGCCCCTCCCTTTCTGGGTGCTGGTATCCATGGCAATGCTACAGAGCCTTTCTCTCCCCCGGCCTGCTTGGATTTCAGGCCTCAGGTGAGTGTCAGGGGTAGGGCCCTGGGTCTGGGTGGTGGGGATGGGGTGGTGGGGGGACATGGGCATTGTGGGTAAAGGACCAGAACCTCTGGGACCCTCGCTGTAGGCTCGGGTAGGTACCTCAGATCCTGGAGGGCAGAGCTCTGAGTGTGGAGACCACAGAGAATGTATGAAAAGGCAGGCGACGTTGCCTAGAGGTGTGACCTGCTGCCCTGGCCTGGTCGGAAACACAAAGGTGTGGACACCCACGTGACCCACCGTCTGCTGTCCCCTGAAGTAGACACACACACACACACACACACACACACACACACACACGCCTCCTTGGAGAGCCACCCCAGGGGTGCTGCCTGGGGCTGTCAGACACACACGTGCCTGTGGCTCTGGCTGAGGAGAACCCTGGGGGGATGTGTGCACCTGTCATACAGGGCAGACACCCCCCACCCACTCAGCTCCTCCGAGAACATCGAAAATGGCCCCCGAGTCTTGCCCAGAGGCTGGAGAGGCCAAGGAAGAGGCTCTCCCATCGCCGGTGGGCGGAGAGGCCGTCAGCAGCCCCCTGGAGCCTCCAGAGGACATACCCGCAGACCTGGTCGCTCCCGCCAGCCTGAAGGACCCCAAGTCCAGCTCCACACAAGTGGCCTCCGTCAACCCGCCGTAAGGAGGGAAGGGAGAGGTGGCCAGCCGCTTAAAAACCAGGCCCGCCGGAGGGTAGGGCCTGACAGGCAGCTGGGGTGCTGGCTTTGCAGACTGGCCCCCGAGTCCCTGGCTCCCCACACACTGCGGCTGCTGTGGAGGCAGCGGGAACTGGAGATCCAGGCCCTGCGGTCCCTCTGGAACCAGCGGGAGGCCCGGCGCTCCCGCGTCCTGCGCGAGGTGGCTCGGCTTCCACTGCAGAGGTAGCAGCGACAAGCTCGCCCCGGCCCAGCCCAGCCCCGGTCCGGCCCTAACTGCTGGTTTCTGCCTGACCCCAACCCCACCCCCTGAGGCTGACCAGGAACCCAGCCGGATCCCAGCCCTGACCCTTACTCTGACCTTTGCCTCTTGCCTGACCCTCATCCCCCACCCTCATCCTGAAAGACTTGATATCCTCTCAGACCTGACTGGCTGGGCACAGCCACACTCACGCGCGCGCACACTGTGCCCTGGGGCCCCTCCCGCCCCCCTCCTTGACGGCCAACCCAGTCATGGGGGCCACTGAGCTCGCCCCTTCTCCCAGGAGCTATCACAATCAGGACAAGCCCCTGCAGGTAAAGCCCCTGCAGATCCAGGTCCAGAAGCTGGCGCTGGAGTTAAAACAGCAGAAGGAACAGGCCCAGCTGGTGAGAGGACCTGGGAGTTGGGCAGGGGGTGGCTTTGGAGAGAGGGGCCGGGCCAGAGAAGGCCCCACCTGCCCGTGGGCTCTCCTGGGGCAGGAGAAAAGGAAGCTGGAGAAGGAGCTGGAGCAGACCAAGGCCGCGGTGCAGCAGCTGGAGGCACAGCTGGAGGTCTTGCACAAGTCCTGCCTCGTGAAGCTGGCCAGCTCCTCCTGGGTGGGCCGCATGCTGAGGTCATCCACCGGCAGTGTGGAGGTGCGTCCGCCCGCCGCCCCCCCCCTGCCCCCGGCCTCCCAGCCCAGTCTGCCCAGATTTGAGCTCTTGCTGGGGGGCTCTGGCCTGCTGGGGCAGCCCGCCCTGCCTCAGGCTGCCTCGGACAGTGGCGTGAGACAGGGAGGAGCCACAAGCCCAGGGGTCCGGGCCCACCTGTCACTCAGCAAGTGTCTGCCTCAGGTGCTGGGGAGGCTGAAGGGGAGAGATGTCTTGGGGGGACAGGTGCCTTCCCCCCAGCCCCTGCCCACTGGCCTCCGGTCCCTCTTGCAGGTGGTGACCGCGGAGACCCTGCTGGACCTCAGTGACCTCTCTGAAAATGATGAGGCCTCCCCTGCTCAGGAGGTGAGCCGGGTCCCCCACGGGCAGCCACGGCCCTGGCGGGAGGGGTGGGCCACATGCCTGTTGCTTCGTGGGCAGGGTTTCCGGCTGGAGGATGTGGACTGGAACGCCATCGCCCATCGCTTCCCCAACCTCTTGGCCAGCATGCAGTCGAGCTTGGATTTCAAGTGACTGCGCTGGGCGGGGAGGGACTCCCCCAGGGGCCTGGGAAGGGAGGGGTGGCCGAGTCCAAGCACCACCCTCAGGGGCCCTGGACAAGTCACTTGAGTCTTTTGGGAGTCAGTTCTCTGACCTCTAGGACAGGGTAGGGGATGCAGGGAAGGGCCCCGGGGCTTGCCAAGAGACCTTTTCCCAGGCTGGGTCCTGGGGCCCCGGACCACAACTTGGGGTGCCCCTCCTACCGTGGGGAGGCAAGCTGGGGGCAGGGCTGGGTCCGGGAGCAGTCGCCCCGCAGCTAGTGAGCAGACTGTGGCCTGCAGGCGCAACTCACGCAGGCAGACCCAGCAGCTCCCACCCAGGTCACCACCTGAAGCAAGTAGCCCCGGGCCGGACAAACCTGAAGAAAGTGGCTCCAGGCCGGACAAACCTGAAGAAAGTGGCTCCGGGTTGAGCAAACTGCCCAACGAGTCTTTTCGCAAGAGTGTGGAGTGGAGGTCCCTGCCCCTCGTGGGCACCACCAGCTCGGGGAGCTCTGAATCTGCCACTCGCCGCGGCATGCAGAAGGTGACAGGGCACCCGCCCCCAGCGCCAGGCCACATTTCTCACGAGCAGGTAGAGTCTCGGCACCACAGTTCCATCCGGACCTCTCAGGACTCGCGTGCCAGGAGCTCCATCAGGGACCCACAGAACATCTGTGCCAGGGGCTCCATCAGGGACCCACAGGACATCTGTGCCAGGGGCTCCATCAGGGACCTACAGGACTCTCGGCCCGGCAGCTCCTTCCGGAGTTCCATCAAGGACTGGAAGGCCGAGTCTAAAGGTGGCTGGGGCAGGCCTCCCTGTTTTCTCCCTTCCGCCCTGCAGGGCCCTGGCCATCTCTGGCCAGTGCCCTAAATGAGGCCCCCCAACTGCCTCGCCTTCAGGGTAGCTCCGAGGGAGGCTGCTGGGGGCTCCTTCCGCCTCTCTGTAGGGATTAGGGCAGCGGTTCTCAACCTGTGGGTCGCGACCCCTTTGGGGGTCGAACGACCCTTTCACAGGGGTTGCCTAAGACCATCGGAAAACACACCTATAATTACATATTGTTTTTGTGGTTAATCACGATGCTTTCATTATGTTCAATGAGTAACAATGAAATTACATCCTGCATATCAGATATTTACAGGACGATTCATAACAGTAGCAACATGACAGTGATGAAGTAGCAACGACAATACTTTTATGGTTGGGGGTCACCACAACATGAGGAGCTGTGTTAAAGGGTCGCGGCATGAGGAAGGTTGAGAACCGCTGGATGAGGGGGTCTTGCAGGCCTCCGTGGCTGGCTGGAACCCCTCCCAGTACCAGGAGCTTCTCCTCTGCTCCCCTTGGCCCCAGGGTCCCGCCACCCCTCCTGCGCTGGACCTGACCCCTGGCGCTGCAGGCCAGGTGGCCTCGCAGGCGATGTCCCCAGAAGACGCCCCGTCTAGGGTCCCGCTCCCAAACCGGCCTCCCCTCTCCCGCAGACCGGCTGGGCCCGGTGCGCAAGGCCCGCGTCGTGTCCGACCACTGGCAGCTGTCGCACCCCTGGAGGTGAGGGCGGCGCGGGGCGGGGGCAGGAGCCGGTCTCCCCGCAGGAGGGGGCCCTGACCAGCCGCTCCCGCCGCAGCCGGAAGGGCTCCTGCGTGAAGATCGCTGCCGTGAACCTTCGCGAGCGGTTCATCTGCGTCCTCAACCAGTCGGTGGAGGAGACGGTCGACCTGGGCGGCTTCACGCTGCAGCAGCTGGAGCACGACTTCCCCGTGTACCTGTACCGCTTCCCGCCCGGCACGCTGCTGGCGCCGCAGCACCACGTCACGGTACGCCCCGCGCCCCCCGCGCCCGCGCGCGCCCGCCCCGCGCGCCTCACCCGCGCCCGGCGCCGTCCCCAGGTCTGGGGCAAGGGGTCCGGCAGCGCCAAGAAGCCGATGCCCTCGTCCGTGGGCTGGGGACCCCGCCACGTCCGCTCCCGCCGCAGCTTGGTGACTCTGCTCCTGAGCCCCAAAGGCGAGGTCGGTGCGGGTCCGGCCGGGAGGCTGGGGGGGTTGGGGGGCTCGCGGGGCGGGGTGACCGCGCGCCCTGCCCGCCCGCAGCTCCTCAGTGAGCACCAGGCTCCGCACAGCGTGACGCCCGCCACGAGCACCCTCGACGACCACACCAACTTGTCCATCGACCGCTTCCCGCTCCCGGAGGCCCAGCCTGGGGACGACACTCCCGAGCAGGGGCGCCCGCCCCGAACCCCGCGCAACCGTCGGGCGCCCAAGGCCCGGGCCCGGAGCCGCTGGAGGCCGAGGTGGGGACCGCGGGTCCCTCGATCTCCGCCTCTTCCCCAGGCTCTGCTCCCCAAACTTCCCCAAGACCCGATAGGACCGCCCCCCACTTCCGCAGTCCCGCCCTCGCCAGGCCGGCCCCGGGTCATTCAAGGGTCTCCCCTGAACGCCCCTTCCCAGCCCTGTGCCCGCCGGGACCGCCCCTTGATCGCGGGCGGCACGGGCCCTCACCACCCGCTCGCCCCACCAGGACCCGGGCCCAGCTGCCGCACCTGACCCCCAGCAAGCTCCTCGGCCCCGGGGAGGTGCCGGCGCCCCCCGAGCGCGCAGAGACCGACGCGCGAGAGCCTCTGCCCGCCATCCCCCGTGAGCGTGCGGCAGGTGAGGAGGGAGGGGCGGCCCGGCAGGATGGACCGCCCCCTTCACCCTTGTCCCACGCAGAGGACCGGCCGGACCTCGCAGACTGTCAGGAAGGGAAGGAGCACAAGGAGCACAGGGTCCGGGTGAGAGCGCGCCTGCGGGGCGTCTCGGGTGGACCGCCCCGCCCCTCTCCGTGCAGCCCCGCCCCGCCCAGGCCCCGCCCCTCTCCGTTCAGCCCCGCCCCTGACCGCCCAGGCCCCGCCCCTCTCCGTTCAGCCCCGCCCCGCCCAGGCCCCGCCCCCTTCCGCCCCTCCCCGCCCCCTCCGTTCAGCCCCGCCCCGACCGCCCCTCCCCGCCCAGGCCCGCCCCTCTCCGTGCAGCCCCGCCCCCGGCCGCCCCCCTCCGGTCCGCCCCGCCCCGGCCGCCCCTCCCCGCCCCGTTCATCTCCCTTCCTGCCCAGGCCCTGCCCCCTCCGTGCAGCCCCGCCCCTCCCGCCCAGGCCCCGACCCCGACCGCCCCTCCCCGCCCCTCTCCGTGCAGCCCCCCCCCCCGCCGCCCCTCTCCGTTCAGCCCCGCCCCGGCCGCCCCTCCCCGCCCCGTTCATCTCCCTTCCTGCCCAGGCCCCGCCCTTCTCCGTGCAACCTCGCCCCGCCCTTTAATGGCCCCTCCCTCCGGGCCCCGCCCCCTTCATAGCCCTTCCCACCGGCCCTCCCTCCCGCCGGGGGCGACCCTCACGCCCGCGCTCCCCAGGTGTGCCAGAAGACCGTGGACCTGGACTGCCCGATCGTGGCACTGTCGGTGCAGAGCATGGCCGAGAAAAGATTCGGTTTCCGCCTCCTTAGCTGCCCGCCCATTCCCGTCAACGTGTGTCGGCCGGTGTAGAGCCGGGCTCGGGCGGCTTCTCAGTGGCTGTGGCGGCGGCGGGACAGCGTGGGGTGGGGCGCCCAGGGGCCACGGGGAGAACGCCGTGGGAGGCAGGTAGTGCCAGCTGCGTAATTTATTGAACCAACGTCACCTACGAAGTAAACTGCATTTCTGTACACTTGGGAGTCGAAAGGATTCTCTGGGTTTCCCGGTGTCCCCGCCCGGCCCTACAGGTCCGCCTGGGATGCGGGGCCTGGCCGCACTCTTGAATGCCTAAGGCGAGCGCTAGGGCCCGGGACCACAGCTCCAGGGGTGGCCCCACCGGGTGTCTTCCAGGCCTGGGAAGGTTTGCCCCACAGGAGTGGGGGCCCTGCGCCTCCTCCCGGCCGGTCCCAACTCCCCACTTCTCTCCAGCAAGAGGGGCCTCTCTGTGCCAGGCCCACCTCCTCCCCCACGTCCTCCCCCCAGATGATCTGGGTTCTATGAGAAGCCTCAAACAGGCTGGGTCCCCTGGGTCCTGTCCAGCCAGCCGGGCAGCGGGTGGGGTTTACATTAGGGGTGGGATTGGGCTGGGGTGATGGGCTTCAGGTGTGGCAAACACCACGGGGCTGGAGGTTTGGCTGCTGGGTCTGGTGCTGGCCTTGGGCCTGGACATCCTTGGGCTGGAGAGCTCGGGCCGGAGGCCACCTCCAGGGCTGACCTCAGAGCATCCACTGCAGCCAGCCCCGGACCCCGGCCAGGCCCCGAGCGACCCAGGGCTCTGAGCCGACGACCCCGGAACTGCAGGTCTTTGGACCCCCAGGAGCTGCTGCTCGAATCAGGTGGCATGGGGACCTTGGGGGGAGAGGGGAGCAGGTTATAGCCCGAGGTCCTGGAAGGCCCTGGAAACCAAGGAAAGAGCATATCAGACAAGGCCCCCCCGCAAGGAATTATGGGGTAGGGTCGCCACAGGCAGAGCCGCAGTATCCACCGGGCTCCTCCCCTAACCCTTGGCTCCCCCAAGGCAGTGCCTCTCTGCCCCACTCCTGCTCCCCGGAGAAGCTGTGGCCCTCCTCAGGGTGACCTCTGACCCTAGCTTGAGCAGAAGCCGCCTCCTGGACTTTGGCGTTGGGTCACTAGGTCCTGTCCCCCGGGCCTGCTCACAGGCTGGTTGGTGGCTCTCGGCCAGTTCCTAAACCTCTGCTGTAGACCAAAGCCTGCACCCCCCTTGGCGGACTGGGCAGTTGTCCGGGGTCACCCAGTGCCTACCTGGACCCAGCCTGGGATGGGGGGCTCTGATACCCCCCCCCTTCAGAGCGCCCAGTGTCTGTCATCACTCCAGCCACTCCCTCCGTCTTCTCTGGCGACTTCTCACCCTCCACCCCTCCACCCCTTCACCAGGTGGCTGGCCTTTGACCCCTCTTGACTAGCTGATCTCAGGGTCCACCCTCTCCTGCCCCTCCCCTCAGGCCGGCAGGTGGAGAGGCTTGGCCCTGTACCCTTGATGGGGGGTGGGGTGGGGCAGGAGGACCATTGAGCCAGCCTTCAGCCTGTGCTCCTGCTGCTCCTGCTTACCATGCCCCTGCCTAGGCTCGCTATCCTGCTGTTCCCCAGCCTACTTAGACCCTTCCTCCAGGAAGCCTCCCTGGGCTGCACCAGGGGAGGTGGCTCTGTTTCGCTGCCCCTGGGTTTGCTCCACTCGGCCCCTGTCACTCGGAAGCCAGTGTCTCTTGGGGAGGAACTCACCTGGCCTGCTTCTGTGGCCTGAGCCCAGCGCAGGCCCTGTCTGCAAGATGGAGGGAGGCACTCCTCCCAACCTCGGTCTCCTGCCCGCCAGGGGGGCTCTGTCCCTCTGCCAGAGCCGGGCCCTGCTCCCTGAGAGCTGCCCTGGGCCTGTCCTGCTCATGGGTCATGGCCCTCACTGCCCCCGCCCCTGCCCTTTTCAGGGTGCGTTTTGTCTCCCATCCAGCGCTGGTGGCCTCATGATCCCATGGGCTCAGGGGAGGGGCACTAGGAATTGTCCCCTCAGTTGTGAGCCCCCACCCCCAGGAGAGGACCTCCGGGTCACAGCCCGCTCAGAGCCGGGGAGCGGGTGGTGCGGCCCTACCCCGCCGTGGCCTGTGGCTCTCAGTACCTGGGACCTGGCTTGAGCAGCTGGAGGAGGTCTTGGGCTCAGTCTTGTCCTCTTGTTCCTCAGGGCCCCGCCGTGGGCCCCAGGGAGCTGCTGCCCCTGCCTGTCCAGAAGCCAGGCGCCTGCAGGGGAGAGGGCTGGGGTGGGGCAGGGGCAGGGGCTGCAGCCCCGCCCCACCTTGGAGCCGATCCCAAATGAGTGTGACTGGGATGGCACCCAGCCTCAGGCTCCCATGACCAGCTCCTCCAGCCGCCCTGGGGACCAGTGACTGCTCAGCCACGCAGCCCCAGCCGGGACCCCCCACCGGACAGGACACCCATGGCGGGGCTCCGCGCAGGGACCAGCACCCACCGCAGATGCAGTTCCCGCCATGCCCGAAGTCCAGCCAATGCCAGGAGGTCCCGGCTGTCTCCAGGCCCCGGAGCGGAGGCCCTGGTGGCCAGGTCTTCCGGCCTGTGTGGGGGCAGCTGCTCTGGGGGCAGCCAGGTCTGAGAAGGGAAAGGGCTGGTTTGGGGGCATGGAGGGGACTGGGCGGGCAGCAGGCTGCGCGGAGAAAGACTTATTCGGCTGCAGAGGGCATGGGAGAGCCGGGGCCTGGGCCCCCAGTGGCTATAGCTCAGGGCACTGGCCGGCCAGGATGCTGTCCACTCTGGAGGAGGGCCCAGGACGCCAGTCCGTTCTGGAGAGCAAAGCCCAGGACACTGGTGCCCTGTGCGTGGCTGGGTCCCGGCTCCTGGGGGCAGGGCATACCTGGCAGTGGTGCTGACGTTCCCGAAGGCCCTTGGTGGGGTTTCCGCAGAGGACGTGGCCGGAGCCTGAGGAAGAAGGTGTGGCTAGGCCTGGTTAGGGTTGAGGGGCTGCAGGGTCAACTTCCTGCGGGTGTGAGGGGGTCCCGTTACCGTGGGTGAGGTTGCTGGTGTCATCCTCTGGGGTTGTGTCCTTGGGAAGCCGAGCTTCGGGCAAGGGTCCCCCAGGGGCCAGCAGGGAGAGGGGCCAAGGCCTGGCAGCCCGGGGCTGGAGCTCAGGCCGGGAGAGCTCAGGGCCGAATCTTCGAATGGGGTCTCCGTGGGGATGATCTGCCCGAAGGTCAAAATCAGAGGTCACCAAGGACCCCACCCGCTGGCCAGCTCAAGAGGCCCCCAGGCTGTCCACAGACCAGGGACCCCGCCACCCAACATCTGCGTGTCCCGGGGCCCAGGTTTTGGACCTCCTCTTCCTCTTCTGATGGGTGTGGGGGCCCCAGCCAGGCGCTGCCCACAGGGAGGTGTCCTGGCCTGGAGGCAGGTGTGCAGGGCTCTGGGATGCGTGGTTAAGGCTGAGAAGAGACAGCCCATGAGGCGGCCCATCTCTGAGAGGCCTGGGAAAGCGGGGGGCTGGCGGTAGAGAGCTTTTGTCTTAAGGGAGGCCCGGGTGGGGGCCTCTCCGTGGGCAGCCCTTGCTGAGGCCGGGGGGGGGGGGGCAGGGCTGCCTACCCGGCCGGGGCAGCAGGCCGTCCAGGACACTGCCCTCCCTGATGGCCGCCTTCACCAGGAGCCAGTCCTGGTCCAGCGTCCGGCCGGTGGACAGGCCCGTCTGCGTGGCGGGCATCTCGTCCAGGACCTGCAGCTGGGGGATGAGCTTCCTCACCTGTGCCCTATAGTTGTAGCCCCGGGGCACCTGCAGGGCAGAGAGGGGGTGCAGGCCTGGGGCGTGGGCCCTTCAGGCCAGCTGAGTCCTGGGGCCACTTGCCCCCGACCCGCTGTGGTTGGGGTAGGGGAGCTGGGGCTGGTGCCCGGGTCACTCTTGGGCACCAGGGACTTGGGGCACCCTGGCTCCTCACCCCGGTGCTCTCATGTCTAGGTTCACGGCCAGGATCCAGTGGTGCCCTCCGGCCTGTGGAGCTCCCCTGAGCTCAAAGCACTGGCCCAGTTGCCAGAGCAGATAGCAGCTGGCAGGGCAGGGGCTGTGAGCTGCAGGGTGCACAACAGTGCAGGGGCATGTGCAGCTGTGGGTGTGCACAGGCTTGCAGGCTGTGTGTGTGTGTGTGTGTGTGTGAGTGTGTACACACAATTCTATGTGGAAAAGTTACAGAGTGCGCGTGGTTCCACGTGGCCTGTGCACGTGGCCCTGTGGGGTTTTTGTCCAGCCCAGGAGGGTGCACTGGCCGCTGCCCGGCCTCTAGCTCACAGTGAAGGAGCCACAGGTGCAGGTGGCCCTCAGGCCATGGGAGGGGCTAAGGACCTGAGCCACAGAGGCCTCCCCGCCCTCGCACGCACCTTGCCGGAGGGGCTTGGCCGCAGGCACACCAGGTTGCCCTCCAAGGTGAGCACGGCCAGCCTCGGGCACAGCTGCAGGTAGCGCACCTGCCCCAGGTCCTCCACGTCGTTGCCCTCTAGGTCTAGCACCTCCAGCTGCTCGAGCAGGCAGAGCGGGCTGAGGTCCGAGACATTGTTGTAGGAGACGTACAGCTCCTGGGGCGGCACGGGAACTTCAGCCCCGGCTGGCGTGGTGCCCTCCCCAGCCCAGGGCACCGCAGACCCACCTTCAGGGCCAGGAAGGAGCCGATGCCGTCCAGGTCAGTCAGGCCACAGCGAGCCAGCCACAGCACCTGCAGGCGGCCCAGGGAGGTGCCCAGGTCTCTGCAGAGGGCGGGGTTGGTGGTCAGGGCCGTCCTAGGGTGGCGGGCCATGCCTCCTGCCCAGCCACACCCACACCGCTGTCCCCGGGTCCACGGCAGGTGTGAGTGGGCTCGTGGCAGCCTCCCGGCTGCAGAAGGGCTCCCTGCCTTCCCTCCACGTGGCGGCCCCTGGTCTCGGGCAGGCAAAATGGAGGGCCCGGGCCGCCTCTGTGCTGGGCAGCTCAGCCTGGCCTCACCGCACCAGGGGTGGTAGTGCACCCCGTCCCCACCCCTGTGGGCCCAAGAGGGCACTCACCTCACGGAGCCCAGGCGGCTGTCGTTCAACTTCAGTTGGCTGAGGTTGGGCAGGTGCACCCCTGTGGACCGCAGGGAGGAGGTCAGAGGCCTGCCCGCCCGCTCCCCTCCCGCCTCTCTGCAGCCTCGCGCCCCCTCTGCCCCTGCTGCCCGTGGCTTCTCTGCGGCCAGGCTCAAAGGAAGGGTGCAGCGGGGGGGCGTGCCTGAACCACTAGGGCCACGCGGAGGCCTCCAGGCCGCTGGCCTCTAGGAGTTGGCCTGGAGGAGGGGAGCCAGCGGGATGGGCGGGGCCACCAAAGTTTGGGTCCCACCCCAGCCACCTCCCAAGGCCCGCCCATGGGCACCCCCAGCCAGTGTCCCTGAGCATCCCAAACTCCCCAGGAAAGTTTCTGAGCTACTGACTCCTACCAGGGATAGGGCACGGCCCTGTGAGACCGAGTCCCCAACCCCTGGACAGAGGAATGCAGGGCAGGCCCATGGGGTGCAGGGCAGGCCCATGGGGTGCAGTGGCCCAGAGAGCAGAGCCTGGCAGGCAGGGCCCGAGCGAGCAGACCCTCAAAGAGCGGTCTGGCCCGGACAGTGGGGAGGTGGATGGCGAGGGGCTCTTACCGAAGTTGCCCAGGCTGTGCTCCCGGGTATCCACGCACATCTCCAGCGTGCTCACCAGCTGCAGGTCCTCCACCTGGGCCAGGGCCTTCTGCAGAGCCCAGGGGCACTCAGCCCTGGGGACTGGACAGCGGTCCCTCCCTCCCAGCGCCCCTCCTTGGTGGCCCTCTGGCCTGTCCCAGCCTCAGCTGGTGTGAGGCTCCTGGTGTGTGGTGCCGGGCAGGTGCAAGGCCAGGTGCACCTCCAGGCCCAGCCAAGGTGCCCTGGGGGTCCCTGCCCTGCCAGGCCCTGCTCCTGGCACTCCCTGGGCATAGCCAGGCCAGACCCAGTCCCACCCTGTCCTGCTGTCCGGGTCGGGGGTTGCGAAGGACAGGAGCTGGTGGGTGGACCCCTTTCGATGTGACAGCTGCCTGCTGGGCTGGGGCCCCGGGAAGGTGTAGGCCAGCGGGAGGCATGGGGACAGGGCCTGGCGAGAGTGTCCCGTCCACCTGCAGTGGCCAGACAACTAGGACCCTTCTCCACGTTGGTCAGGAAGTGGGGGACCTCAGGCACCCAGGCTGCGTGCTGGCAGGTGCATCACCCAGGTGGGTCCAAGGAACCCTCCAGTGGGAGCGAGGGTGGGTGACGGAGGGCTTGGCAGTGGCAGCGTCCACCCCTCACCGCGGCCAGAAAGGGAGGTGGGGGTGCCGGGAGGCGCAGGGCCGCCCAGGAAGCCACTGCAGGGACCTGTAGTCAGAGGGACCTGCCGCCTGAGGGTGGGGCGATGACAGGAACACCTCCCCTCCCCCCATTTGGGACAAAGCCTTCATCAGCTGCCCCAGAGATGACCAGTGGGACCCGACCAGCTCCTGGTCTTTTATTCCCCACACGTGGCGCCTGCATGCTGTGCGCCCGGAGGGTTTGCCGCGCTCAGTCCTGAGAGCCCGGGGCACGGCGGTGCTCAGCAAACACCTGTGGAATTCCGACCTGGCTCAGCCCCTGCTGGGCCTGAACATCTGCCACAAGCAGCTGGGCTCGGCCCCAGGGGTGCAGCAGGCACAGGGACACATCCGTCAAACAGGCAAGGCCGGGACGGAGGGCAGGCGGGATACCAGCCTGGACATCGCCCCTCCCTCCCCCCACACGCAGGCCCCTGCAGCCTGAGCCCGGGCCCCAGTCTCCCCCAATTCACCAGTCGGGCAGCTGACAGGCACTCCTCCGCCAGCCACTTGCTGTGGCTGTCCCTGTGGCCGCCCGGGGCCTTGCTCTGCGGGCAGGGGTTGGACGGGCCCTGCCAGCTCAGCTCCCGCACGAGGACGCGAGCCATGCTGGGCCGAGGCCCAGGGGCCTGTGCCAGGTCTGGTCCATCCACATCCAACCTGCGGAGGCCAAAGCAGGCGGAAGGCTGGTCCTCACAGCCCTCACCGCGGCCCCACACACGCCCCAGGTCCGGAGAAGGCCCAGCGGGGCCCTCACCGCCCAGCCTGCCAGCAGGCCTCCTGCCCTTCCCTGGGCCTGGGCTCACCCCCCTGCCTGGGCAGGTCACCCTCCCCGTGTCCCTTCAGGCTCCATGGGAGGAGCCTCACCCTGGGCCACACGTGCTTAGCTGCCCGCTCTGACCAGCAGCAAGACACTGCCTCCGGCCCTGTGCTGTGCTTTCTCTATCCGATGGTCTTTGAGCCCGGAGGGCCCAGGACCGGGGTCTGGGGCCTATCCGCACCCACCCCGGTGCCCAAGGAGCCCCCTCACCTGGAGGCAGAAGTCTTTTCCCAGGGTGGGTCACACATCTGGGCATGGGGGTGGCATGTGGCCCCAGGCGGCACCTGCAAGAGAGAGAAGGGTTGGCCAGGTCCCGGCCCAGGTCACTGTGCCCACGGGACCCGGACAGGCTGGGCCAGGGCCACGGGGCTCAGAAGCAAGCAGGAGCAGAAGTGGCAGGGGCGGCCAGCCTGGCGCTCTCGGCCACACCGATGGGAGCCTGGCCTGGCCCATGAGGCAGACAGCCAGGTGGGTGAGAGATGGGGTCCTTCCGGTGCTAATGCCCGCCCTCATTCCAACCCCCACTTCCTCTACCCCGAACCCACCCTCTCTCCCAAAGGGACTCTGGCTCTACTGCCTGGTCCATCCCCCGTGGGCGAGCCTCTGTGGCCCCTGCTCCTCCTGCACTGCCCACCCCGCAGGCCCGGGGCTCACCCGGCTGTGCTCCTTAACGACAGAGATGCCCTGCTGGGCCCCCGACTCCGGAACCACCTCTCGGGCCAACACCACAGTCTGCCTGGAATGTCCGGGCCGCCCCCTCCATCTTGGGTGGATCCTCCTTGACCCCCACTTCCCCACTCCTGCCCTCCCTGCTGCCCCTCCTGGATTGACCTTCCTAATGAGAACGACCGGTCTACAACCCGCTGTTTTAGGCCTCACAGGGGGAGCGAGGACCTCACCCCAAGACAGGTGGACTCCACGTGGGCAGGACACACAGAGGGCCGTCAGGTACTGGCCCCTGGAGCCCGTGATGCCACCACGCAGGCCTATCTGCCCCTTGAGCACATGCAAGATTCACGCTCTTCATCGTGTCCACCGCCCGCCCCACCCACCCGGGGAGAGATCAGCTGCGTTTTGACAGATGGTGGGGATGCTGGGCCCTGGGACAGGTTGCACAGGCCCCGTGTCTTGGGGAGCCCTCCTGGAAGGTGACCCTGCCACGGAGGCCCATGGAGGTCAAGGCCGTGCAGGTGAGCCCGCCATGGAGTCTCATGGAGTTCCGGCCAGGATTCCTTTCCAGAGGCTCCCTGGGCTCCTGCCTCTCTCTGCTGGTGAAAGGCCCCTCGCCCGGCAGAAGGACCCCACCACGCTGTCCCCTGGGAAGACGCTGTGCCCACCCCGCCAGCCTCAGGCCACGGGGAGGCTGCAGGCTGGCCGGGCCCAGGTCCTGGGGTGCCCGCAGGCAGCACGAGGCGATGGGCCCAGCACCCTCCTCCCTGTGTGCCCAAGCATCTGCTGCAGGGGCTGCCCGGGAGCAGCCCCCAGGGGCTGTCCAGTCTGGCCCAAAGGTCTTGGGGTCCAGCAGGGCCTGGGTTGGAGGCTGTGGCTCCCATGTGGACACTGTCCCCCACATTCATGCGCCGGCCGAATCTGTCCACACTGTTCACGGCCCTGTTCCCACCCCCCTGACACTCCGGGAGTCCCCCCCTCTCCGGAGACCTGCGCCCTCCATCTCCACGGCCCCGGGCCTGGCTCCTCAGCTCTCTGGGTCCCCTCCGCCTCTCCACCCTTCACTACGGGAGAGGCTCTGAAGCCAGGGCCTACTCCCCGCCGGTCCCCACCGGGGAGACCCCCCACCCCCGCAGGGTCTGCTCCCGGCCTCCTCTCCCCCCCAGGGGCAGAACTTGGCCCCTCCTATGTCAGTGCTGGGAGCTTCTCAAAGCACAGCCCGCGGCGGAGGTGGGGGTGCAGGCAGGGTCCCCAGGGGACCGGATTGAACCTCTGGGGGCATCAGAGTCCCCCACTGACACTGCAGCTCAACCCTCGCACCCGCCCCTTGTCCTGCTCACCCCCTGGCGCCAGGCGGAGAGCGAAGTCTGAGGCCCTCACCTGAGGGCTCCGCCCCAGTGCCCGGCCCTGCGGGCTCGGCCCTGGGCACCCTCCGCCGCCGGGCGCTCTCTGGATTCCGGGTTGTTCTTCCGGCCGCGGGGTTGCGGGACCTGGGCGCCATAGCAACAGGGGCAGGACCTCATTTGAATAATCAAATATTCATGAGCCGCCGAACCGTCTAGGCTCCGCGGGGCCGAGACACACCCCTTAGCAACGGTTGCTATGGCAGACTGTCGTGGGGGGGGGCGAGGGCCAGGTCGGGGGCGAGGGCAAGGGTGGGGTTCCGGGCGGGTGCTACCCCGCACGTGCGTGGGCGCCCCTCGGGCTGAGGCGAAGGCGAGGCGCCGTCAGACCCGGGGGGGCGGGGGGCAGGCGCAGACCCGCCAGGTGTCTGCCGCCCGCGAAGGCGATTTTGGGAGGCGCCGTGGAGCCGTCCGCGGCAGGTGTGGCAGGTGTCGCCTCGAAAGGACGCGCAGGGGGAAGGACCCCCGAGGACAAGGGAAGCGAAGACCCGGAAACCCGGGGGGCGGCCAGGTCCGCGTCCACGCGGGACGCTGCCACCCGCCTTCACTCCGCGTCTCCGAGCGTCAGGCGCGATCGGGACCTGTTCCAGCCGCGCACCGTGCGCCGGGCGGCCAACCGGCCCAGCGCGTGGGGTCGGCGCGTCGTGGGGGCGGGAAGGCCCCCCAGGGTGGAGGCCTGCAGCGGGGTGAGCCGGGCGGAGAGCAGCGAGCCTTCGCGGGAGGGCTGGGCGGCGCGGCGGAGGGTGGGTGCTGCGGAGCGTGCATCGCACCCTTCTTCCTTGTGAATAGACGGGCTCCTGCGTTCCTTCGACATTTTTAAACAACGTTAGAAAGGTCTTTCCGAGAGTCCTGAAAGGCGCCGGTGTGTGCTTTGATGGGTGGGGAGCTTCAGTTCACAGCCTACGGCAACTTGTGGGCTGGATTTGTGGGGCGCCGTGTGTTTCCTGGGCCACACCACGAGCTCTGCAAGGCAGCATCTGTGGGTTTGGGGGAGCCGGCAGGCCGGCGGTCTGTGGGGCCTGCCCAGGTTGGGGGAGGCAGGTGAGGGGTATGGGGGTGCGCGCTACGTGAGAAGCAAGAGCCCGGTGCTTACGGGGCAAAAAGACTGAGCCGGACTCGCTCAGACCGGGCGCTCCTGCACTGGCCGCCCCTGGTGCACGGCCATGCCCGGCCTCCGGTCCCCGCAAATGCTGCCAAGCGTCCTGGGCGGGAGGAAGCGGCCATCCCAGAGCCGCCTGCGGGGAAGGGGTGCGGCCGGGCCACTGAGGACCTCAGGCTCCTGCCCTCCGCCTTCTCAGCCAGATCCTGGGGGCGCCCATGGTGCCGACCCTGCGGGCTCCGCCCTCCCGGGGGGCTGTTGTCCGCTCCAGGGCCCTCGCTGGGCTGCGCGGCGCCGGGGAGACCTCGGAGGGCGTGGACGCGGCTGTGCGCGCCCTCGAGGTGCGGAGGAGCCCGGCGCGGGGCTCCGGGAGCGGCTCCGGGGTCTCGAGCGGGACTCCGGCGACCCCGCCCCAGACCACACCCGGCCGCCGGCTCGCTTCCCAGTCCGGTCTCCATCTCCCGGGGAGCCCGCCCTGTTTCCGGGAGAGTCCGGGGCCTCCCCGAGAAGCTGTCGCCCGGGACCCTCGGCTCCGGCACCGGTGACTTCCTCCCGCGCCGGCGGCGACAGCCCCCAAGGCCGCGGCCCACGAGGGCCAACCAACCCGGCACCGCCCTCCGCGCCTTCCGCTCCCGGAAGCCCCGCCCGCCACCGCCCCTGACGGGCGGGCCATTAGACCAATCGGAGCGGGGCTGGGCGGGGCTGGAGGCAGGGTCCTGGGCGCACGACCAATGGCAGGCCGCGCAGGGCTAATGGACGGACGCGGGGCGGGGCGGGGCGTGCGCGGCCCGAGCGAGTGTCCGCCACCCGCGCTCGAGTCCGCCGTCCGCAGCCGGAGCCGCACCCGCCGCGGTCGGAGCCCATGCACCGGGGGAGCCGCGCGCCCCGGCCCCCGCCCCGGCCCCGGGGGTAGTCGTGCCTGTGAGCGGTGAGTGCGGCGGGGGGCGGCTGCGGCGGGAGGGGGCTGTTGGAGTCGGGCGGCGGGGCCGAGCGGCCCGGAGCCGGGAGCCGCCGTCCTCGCTGGGCGCGCGGGGGCGCAGGTGAGCCGCGGGCGGGGCGCTGCGGCTCGGGGTCGGGGCTGCGGCGCCCGGGCGCCGGGTGTGCCTCGTCCCGGCCGGCTCCTCGGGCTCCGTTTTCCCGGCTCCGTCCCCCTGGGCCCCCCAGTGCCCTCAGCTGGTGTGCGGGGCTGCTCTGCGCCGAGGCCTCCCGGCCACGCTCTAGGCGGGGTCTCCCAGCCGCCACCGTCCCGGGATCCCTCCGGAGAGCTTGGGCCAGCCGGCCAGCTGAGGTCTAGGACGCCCGCTGTGCTCACCAGGGCGCCCCCTCGTCAAACATCAGAAGTCGGAGACACCTAAGCAGGGCCTTGGCCTCAGGCCCTTTCCATTCCCACCTGTGTCCCTGCGCCCACACCTCCTCCGGGTCTCCTGTTGGTTAACCTGTGCTGCCCTGAAACCCTTGCCCCCCTGGCTTCCTCATCCGCCTTGTTTTCTCCAAAGTTCCCACGGCAGGAGGACGCCCCGGGTTCCCCCTGATCCTCACAGTGGGTGCCCCCCGCCAGCTCACAGCCCACCAGGCCGGGGTGGGGTCCTTCCTGTGCCTGGAACAGCTCCTGGCATGTCGGAGGCGCTGGGTAGTACTTGTTGAGTGCACCCACATGCCTGGTGGGGCCGGGGCGCCCGAGGGTTGGCACTGGCCTGCCTGGGCACGTCGCTGTGCGCGGCGCCGTGGCAGGACCTGTTCTCGTAGGGAGGGGGCACTGTAACCTCAGCCCGAGGCACCTCCCGTTCAGGCTTTCTGCCTACCCAGCAACTTCTAATTTGGGTGCACGGTGGGGAGATGCTCTCAGCTGTCAGCCCTGCCTTGGGGGGGGCGGGCAACTTGCTGCCTCTCACACAGTTACTAAGTGCAGCTGCAGGTGCCACAGGTGGGCCATGGGCCGTTACTCTGGCTGCCACCCTGTTACCTGGGTGTTGGGGCCCAGAGCTCAACAGGTCTGCCGGGTGGGGCCTGGGCGTGGCTGACAGGCCTCCTTGGCAGGTGGGACAGGAGGCCACCGCAGCATCCGGAGCCGCGGCCCCAGGAGCGATGACTGAGTACAAGCTGGTGGTGGTGGGGGCCGGAGGTGTGGGGAAGAGCGCCCTGACCATCCAGCTCATCCAGAACCACTTCGTGGACGAGTATGACCCCACCATCGAGGTGAGCGGGCCACTCCTCACCCCAGCACCACCCTCCAGGGGGCCTGTCTTCTGCCTGCTCTGCAGGAGCGGTCCCCTTGATGGAGGGGCTGGTGATGCTGCCACACCCCCAGAGGAGGGGGTCCCTGAGCAGTGTCCTCCCACAGGACTCGTACCGGAAGCAAGTGGTCATTGACGGGGAGACGTGTCTGCTGGACATTCTGGACACGGCGGGCCAGGAGGAGTACAGTGCCATGCGGGACCAGTACATGCGCACCGGGGAGGGCTTCCTCTGTGTGTTCGCCATCAACAACACCAAGTCCTTCGAGGACATCCACCAGTACCGGTGAGCCGCCCACCCTCCGAGGCCGCCCTGTGTCAGGGTGCCTGGATGCAACCGTGCCTGCAGCCTGCCGCCGGCTCACCCCTTCCTCCTTGCAGAGAGCAGATCAAGCGGGTGAAGGACTCGGACGACGTGCCCATGGTGCTGGTCGGGAACAAGTGTGACCTGGCTGCGCGGACTGTGGAGTCCCGGCAGGCGCAGGACCTCGCCCGCAGCTATGGCATCCCCTACATTGAGACTTCCGCCAAGACGCGCCAGGTGAGCTGGCACCCCGCCCACAGCTAGCCAGGGCCCCGCCCCACCCCGCCAGGGAGCCTTGCTCATTGCCCCTCTCCCTCGACACAGGGCAGCCGCTCTGGCTCTGGCTCCAGCTCCGGGACCCCCATGACCCAGCTGCCCCTCGCGCCGTAAGTCTCCCGGGACGGCAGGGCAGCGAGGGAGGCCAGGGCCGGTCCGGGCTGAAGCAGCTCTAGGGGAAGGTAGAGGTGAGGTCCCTGGAGAGAGCTGTCTTGAGCCAGGCCGGAGCGGTGACCCTGGAGCCCCAGCCCCTCTGCCCCCAGGGTGCCCTGGTCCCTTTAGCGGGCGGGCTGTTGGGGTCAAGGGCAGTAGCGCTGAGGTGGGCCCAGGGTGGTCAGGCTCGGAGCCAGGCCTGGGGCCACCCTGCCCCGGGGGGAGCTGCTGAGGAGTGGGTGTCTGATGGGGGGCCCTGGGCAGTGAGAGGAGCAGGTGGAGAGGGGCTGGGATTCGGCTGGAGCTGGTGGCAGGGGTCCCTCCAGGTCTCCTCCCCTGCTGGGCCCTCAGGCTGAGGCCCCGAGGCCCCCTCTGAGCGGCTCCTTCTCCCCAGGGCGTGGAGGACGCCTTCTACACGCTGGTGCGGGAGATCCGGCAGCACAAGGTGCGCAAGCTGAGCCCGCCGGACGAGGGCGGCCCTGGCTGCATGAGCTGCAAGTGCCTGCTCTCCTGACGCCCCTGCGGGTCCTGTGTGCCCGCCCCGCACAGGAGCCCCGGAGGTGCCGGATGCCGGGAGGAGGGGAGGAAGGAAGGAAGTGCCGCCAAAGCCCGGCCAGCCCAGGGCTGGGGGACAGAGTGACCGGGGCCTCCCAGGATGCTTTGCACGGACTGGTGAACTGAGGCCCCCGGCCCCAGCCGCGCCTCTATTTGCAGCCCGGCCCAGCCCACTGGGCGCAGGTTCTGTTGCAGTAAATTATTTGATGGTCTTGACCCTGACGTCTGGCCAGCTCTGTGTGTGGTCTCTCATGGGGTCGGGGGAGGGGGACACGGACCTCAGCTTCCTCCAGCCAGCGGCCCCTTAGGGGTCGGGCGCTGCAAGCACAGCGGGTCCCGCGGGCCAACATTTGAACCAAAAGCACTTCACTGACCTTTAACCAGCAGGGACTGAGCGAGGGCATGCCCGTGCCCCTGGAGGGGCCTTGTCCGGACGCTGACGGCGGGGGGGTGGGGGGTGGGGGGGTGGTGTCCGGCACCCCGGAGCCTCCGACTGCAGCGGGGCCTGAGGTTCCTAAGCTTTAGGGCCTGAAGGCGGTTGCCCTGCCCCGTCCATACCAGGGGCCACTCGGCCTCAGTCGTCAACCCTGCCACCCTCCCTATTGAGGGCCTGGCCAGCCTGTCCCTTACGCACCCCTCCTCCCAGCCCCGGGGTGGCCTGTTGCTCCCAGAGCTGCCTCTGGTCACCGACCCACGTGGCTTTGTGGGGTGCAGGTGGCCACATACCGCTCTGAGGGCTTGTCCTGCCACCCATTCTTCTTCAGACTGGGCCCGGCTCAGGTGCCTTGCCCTCCAGACCCAGGGCATCATGGGGAACTCTTCAGGTTCCGCTGGAAGCAAGCAGGCTGGGTGAGCTCCTTCCTGGGCCCTGTGGCTGGCGCAGGGTGTGCCCTATGGTGGCCTCATGGCTGCCCTGGGCTGACACTGATGACCCCCAGGCTGCTGACCCCCAGGCTCTGCAGGGTCCACCCTGATGCCCAGCCCCAGCCTGGTCTTCCAAATCCTAGCAGGAGAGGAGGGGCGCAGGACCGGGCTCTCCCTGCTACTTACTACCCTGAGAGGGTGGATCAGGAGGGCCCTGTGCTGAGGCCCCCTAGGGGAGGGAAGGGCCACTGCAGCCTCCGGAGCTCGGCCATCGAGGCCTGAAGGTGCCTGAGCCAGCATCGTGCTCCGGGGTCCAGGCTGGGACGGCGGGTCCAGCAGGAGCTCCCACAGGCCTTCCAGGGGCAGCGTCAGGAGGCATTCTAGGTGTGGGCACGTGCTCCAGGCTGGGAGGGTCCCCACCTGTCCCCCAAGGTGCCTTGTGGGGGGGCGGCGCTGGCTAGCCAAGGGCCTGCCCCATTCCTGTGGCCTCAATGGAGGGGGCCCTGCCCAGCTCAGGCCGGCACCTCTGCTCTGTGGCCTGGGCACTCGGCTCGCACACACGGTCACTTCTGTGCACCTTGAGGGCTGTGCCATGGCCAGGAGCCCATGCTGGCTCTCCAGGGTGAGGGAGGGCAGCCTGAGCTGGGCCCCCTCTGCCTCTGGTCCAGGTAGTCCCCCCAGGGGCACTCGGAACCCCTCTGGCTGACGTGCAGGTGGACAAGGCGGCTCCCCGCAAGGCCACTCGGGTCTGAGGCCAGACTGGTAACCGGGGGCAGCGGAGCCAGCCATGCAGTGGGAATGACCCCGAGAGGAGCCCAGCACCCACTGCCAAGTGGGCCAGGGGCTGCCCCACCCCTGGGAGCCGGGAGGGAGACGTCCCCAGGGGCTCCAGGTGCCTTTCTCCTTGAGGACGGCTCTCCAGGGTGGGCCCTGACCCTAACCCTAACCCGCACCTCAGCCGCAGGCGCCCGAGGGCAGGCCCTGGTTGGTGAGGGTGGAGTGGGGCTGGCTGAGCTGGGCCCAGGGACAGAGCATCCTACGGCTGGGTCTCACTGGGCAGCCCCACCCCGTCCATGGAGCCGGGGAGGAACCACCTATTGGGGAGCAGAGGGTGTCCGGTGGGGGGTGGAAGCCTCCAATGTGAGCCTGGGTTAGCCCCGGGGGGAGGGCGCGCTGTGCTCGGCAGTGCTGCTTCCCCTTTGGGAGAGCTTTCCCATGATGAGCTCACGATGGGCCTGGGGTCCCTGGAATGAAGGAGTCTGAGAAGCCCTCAGGCCCCCCACAAATCAGAGCCTGCTCCAGGTCAGGCTCTGGCAGGTGCCCCGCTGAACCAAGGCCGCCGTGTGCTGACAACCCCAGAGAGGAGGCTTGCTCCTTCCAAAGAGAGGCCCCCCACTGAGGCCCAGCCTGGGGGCACCCTGTGCTGAGGGGCAAGCAGACATCCCAGCCCTGGCTACCCCCTTCCCCACGATGGCCACAGTGGGCGTGGGGGCCCGGGACACCTAGTTCCTGTGCATTAACCCGGAGCAAGAGACAGAGGAGCCAGCAGCCCTGAGGCCCGAGAGCTGGCGCCCGGAGCACAGCCTGACTCCCGCTTCTGTGTCCTCGTATTTGTCCTCAGCCACCGGCACGGGCACCTCCCCGCTCACTGTCAGTCTTTCTCCGGAGAGAGCTGGTATCTAACGCACCAGCCGCAAATGACTGCGGTCTATGCAGTATGTTTGTCGAAGAAGTGATTCACTTCCTTGCTCTTTTTAAAAATATATATATTTTATTAATTTTTTACAGAGAGGAAGGGAGAGAGATAGTTAGAAACATCGATGAGAGAGAAACATCGATCAGCTGCCTCCTGCACGCCCCTACTGGAGATGTGCCCGCAACCAACGTACATGCCCTTGACCGGAATCGAACCCGGGACCTTTCAGTCTGCAGGCCGACGCTCTATCCACTGAGCAAACCGGTTAGGGCTCCTTGCTTCTTTTTTAAAAAATATATCTTTATGACGTCAGAGAGGAAGGGAGAGGGAGAGAGAGAGAAACATCAATGATGAGAATCATGGACCGGCCGCCTCCTGCACGCCTCACACTGGGGATGGAGCCCGCAACCCGGGCCTGTGCCCTGACCGGGAATCGAACCGTGACTCCTAGTTCATAAGTCGATGCTCAACCACTGAGCCATGCCGGCCGGGCCCCCTTGCTTCTGAACTGTAATTAAGCTTTAAGATTAAAACAAAACAAATATCGGGGAAGTCTTCAGGGCATCTCAGTGTTTAAAACTTTTTAGCAAAAAGTCGCACACAGTGAAGTGCAGCAGGCTGAGTGCTTACTCGCGTCCTGTTTTTGTGCAGTCTTTGGGTTTTTACCAACGGGTAGAACCACCACTGCCCTTCACCCTAAAGTGCCCCTCGGTGGCCGGGCTGTCCCCACGCCATCAGCCTGGTGACCACCGCTTCTCTCCCCCACTCCCACCCCCACCCCATGCCTTTCCCAGGTGCCCTGAGTGAGTCAGCAAGCAAAGTGCTTCTCGGTCCCTCCTGCTCTGCTGGGGCAGCAGCGTCCTCCTTCCCGGCACCGACCGTGCTCCATTGTGTGGGTTCCCTGTCCAGTTCCCCTCCCCACCCGTGGGCAGCTTCCAGCTTTGAGTGACAGCGCGAGTGGCCCCTGCAGGTTGGTGTGCGTTTTCACAGCAGTGGGTCCCAGCACTTTGGGCTGCACCGTCTGTGCCCGCTCCCTCAGGTGAGTGCCAGTCCCTCCGGCCACCCGCCCCCCACTCCTGCCAGCAGGGTCCTCCCGGCATCCCGGCTGGCTGTGCTCTGGACTGTCGCCGTCCTAATGGCTGTGTAGTGTGTCTCGTATCAATGATGAGGATTCTCCTGGGTCTGTTGGCTACATGTAGACACACACACACACACACACACACGGATGTGTATGTACGTACATCTTTGTCTCAGTGTCTGTGCAGAATGTAGGCCCATTTTTGAGCGGATCATTTGTTTTACTGCATTTTAACAATATTTTGGTGCAGTTCTGTGTGAGTCCTTTATTAGATGTAGGATTTGCAAATATTTTCTCACTCTGTAGCTTTCCTTTTTTAAAAAAAATATATTTTATTGATTTTTTTACAGAGCGGAAGGGAGAGGGATAGAGAGTTAGAAACATCGATGAGAGAGAAACATTGACCAGCTGCCTCCTGCACACCCTCCACTGGGGATGTGCCCGCAACCAAGGCACATGCCCTTGACTGGAATCGAACCCGGGACCCTTCAGTCCGCAGGCTGACGCTCCATCCACTGAGCCACACCGATCAGGGCTGTAGCTTTCCTTTTTAAAGAAAATATGTTTTTGTTGATTTTTCTTTTTTTTAGGGAGAGGGATAGAGAAAGAAACGTCAATAAAGAGAAATATCACTGAACAACATAAACTGATGAACAAAAATAGAACCAGAGACATAGGAGCATCGAGCAGACTGTACAACCCATGAGGGAAGGTGGGGGGTGAGGGGGTAAGAGATCAACCAAAGGACTTGTGTGCATGCATCTGAGCAGAACCAACGGACACAGACAGTGGGGGTGAGGGCATGTGCTGGGGGGTGGGAGCGGCCGGGGGAGGCCAATGGGGGAAGGACACTCGTGTAATACTTCAAACAATAGAGAATTTAAAAAAGAAACGAAACCAGTGATGCGCTGCCTCCTGCACGCCCCTCCTGGAGAGATGGGGCCCGCACCCCTGCATGGGCCCCCGCAGAGCCGAACAGGGACCTCTGGTTCGCAGGCTGATGCTCAACCGCTGAGCCGCTCCGGCCAGGCTCTCTGCATCTTTCCTTTTCATCACCCTCCCCCTATTTTTTTTTTTTAAAGAAACCAATTTTTTAAAAATTGGTTTTAGGCCGGAACCGGTGTGGCTCAGTGGATAGAGCGTCGGCCTGCGGACTGAAGGGTCCCGGGTTCGATTCCGGTCAAGGGCATGTACCTGGGTTGCGGGCACATCCCCAGTGGGAGGTGTGCAGGAGGCAGCTGATCGATGCCTCTCATCGATGTTTCTAACTCTCTATCCCTCTCCCTTCCTCTCGGTAAAAAATCAGTAAAATATATTAAAAAAATAAATAAAAATAAAAATTGGTTTTAGGGAGAGGAAGGGGGGAGAGCTAGCTGGATAGAGAGGGAGCGATTTGTTGTTAATGCGATCACTGGTGGAACTTGTGACGGAGCGGACCAGGGGCCGAGCCCAGAGGGGGATAGGCAGGGCCTCCTTTCCGTTCTCTGAGCAGTGTCTCCGCCGAGCGCAGGTCTTTAATTTGGATCAAGTCCTGTTCAGCTTTGTCGCTCGGGCACATCTTCTCTCACTAGAACCACCTCTTCCTCAGCTCCCAGGGCCGTCCCCCACCCACACAGAAGCTGGGGTCCCGGATGGAGTCACACTGTTTCTCAGCCCATCCACTCCAAGCTTCCCAAGGCCTGGAGTGAAAACCACGTACTGGTTGCACTTCGTGGTCTTGAGCGAGGGAGGGGGTCTAAAGGGCCGGGCCCAGGATTAGGACAGACACCGCACACCCATCAGACTGCTACCGAGACAGGGGGGAATGTGGAGGCCAGGCCCCGGAAGAGGGCTCAGCGAGGGGTCAGTGGAGCACCCCGTCAGGAGGGCAGCGGGGCTGTGTGAGGAGAGGCGGACCCCCTCCAGCGCTGGGTCCTGAGGAGCGACTGCGCCAGAGCAGGAGGAAGCGAGCTGGGCTTCTAGTGCTCCCGGCGCGGGAGGAGGCGGGTCGGACCTCAGCCGGTGCGCCTGCCTGGCCCTCTGCTGGGGTGGGGGGTGGGGGGCACCGCCCCCTGCACCAACCTGTCGCCCAATTCCCAGTGGCTTCCTCCACAGACGGGCAGCACGCCAGGAGGTGGCCGTGATGAAAAGACCCCGGAGAGATGCAGACAGTGGAGTGATCTTAAAATACTGGAAACTCCAAGGAAGGGCTGTAGAGTGACACTGTACTCAAGGGGCCGGAAGACAGATTAACAGTCTGGGCCGGGGAGACCTGGGAACAAAAAATAGAAATTGTAAAAGAAAAATGGAAGAAGTGGCCTCGAGGGCCCCTGAGGGTCGGCCGTGGGCTGCGCAGGGTGAGAGGCCGTGAGGCAGGTGGCAGTGACGGCGTCTAGGACGCGGCATCGACGGAGACGAAAGCTGGTGAGGAGCGTGAGACGCGGTCACGGCGAACGGTGGACGGTGTTGTTACCGGAGTCAGAGGAAGAGCGGAACAAGGATGAGCATCCAGACACCTCGGGAGAGAAGAGCTAAGCTGGCGGGTGTGGCTCGGTTGTTGGGCGGCATCCCGTGTATCACAAGGTTGCCGGTTCGGTTCCCGGCAGGGCACAGGCCGGGGTTAGGGCTTGCTCCCCGGTAGGGGGCGTGCAGGAGGCAGCCGATTGATGTTATGCTCTCACATCAATGTTTCTCTCCTCTCCCTCCCTCTCTCTAAAAATCAATAATCTATTTTTTTTAAAAAAAAGAGCTAAGAATTCCCCCAAACTGATAAAAGATAGCAAGCTACTTGTTCTAGAAACTTGAAGGCTTCTTCATGGGCATCAAGAAGGATAAGTACAAGGAAAACACATCCAGGCAACATCCAGGGGTTACAACTGTAACCCCTCATCAGCAGAGGACACATCCCAACCCGGAGGATGGCTGAGTCACGGATGGACCGGGTCCGACACAGACCGTGCTTTTCCCGCACATGCACACCTGGGACAAAGATCAATTTATCTATTAGACACAGTGAGCCCGGCCGGCGTGGCCAGTGGCCGAGTGCTGACCTAGGAACCAGGTCACAGTTCAATTCCTGGTGAGGGCACAGGCCCGGGCTGCAGGCTCGGTCCCCAGGGTGGGGCGTGCAGGAGGCACCGCAATGAATCTATCATTGACTTTCCATCTCTCTCCCTCTCCCTTCCTCTCTGACACCAATAATATATTTTTAAAAATAAATTAGACACATTAAGATGAATCATAATAACTAGTAATAAACCAGAACAAGTACAATAGCTGTAACAGTTGATATACACACGGTCTCTCTCTCCAAGTACCTTGTACCCACGCCTTTTGCCTTTTCGCTCACAGGAAGCCCTTGGCGGCTTCCCGCTGGCACATCTGAGTTTCCGGCATCGCTCGTCTTGCACTTTGGACGCCGTGAGGTCAAACACGGTCACCTGAATGCAGCCCAGTCTGTGCAGTGACCTGCGACCTGCGATGGCTATTCAGTGGTGAGTGGGCGGGGGCAGGTACAGACGCCCACATCCCAGATGCAGAAGGCAAGAGATTCCCGCACACTTAGCCCTGCAGGCAGGAAACTTCCGCATTGTTTTTTCTAGAATGATCCATTTAAAGGCTTGGTCTGTGACTGAGGGCAGCTGACGGACAGCATGGGAAGTAACCTGTGGGCAAGCGGGGACCGCTGTGCAGGAAAACTGCTGCTGAGAACATGGAACAGTGAATCCTGAGTGTGTTTGTGTGTGTGTGTGTGTCTGTGTGTGTGTGTCTGTGTGTCTCTCTCTCTGTGTGTGTCTGTGTGTGTGTCTCTGTGTGTGTATGTCTGTGTGTGTGTGTGTCTGTGTGTGTCTCTGTGTGTGTGTGTGTGAGTGTGTGTGCGTGTGAATCCTCAGCCGAGGATATTTTCCCATTGAGGTTTTTGGTAGAGAGAGTGTGGAAGTGGGGGGTGGGGAGAGACAGAGAGAGAGAAACATTGATTGGTTGCCTCCCGCACATGCCCTGACGGGGGTTGGGGATCGAGCCTGCAGCTGAGGTACATGCCCTGGACCAGTATCGAACCAGTGACCCTTTGGTCCACGGGCCGACGCTCCATCCACTCAGCCAAGCCAAGAGCTTATTAAACTCTAAGCCAAGGGCAATCGTTTATTCTTGTATTATTATTTATTAATTATTGTATCATTTTAAATTTACTTATTTATGGACTTCAGAGAGAGAGGAAGGGGGAGAGACATCCTGTGTTGCTCCACTTATTCATTCTTTCATTGGTTGATTCTTGCATGTACCCACTAGGGGGCGAACCCACAATCTTGGCCTATTGGCCTATGTTCTAACCAACTGAACTACCTGGCCAGGGTTATTGTATTATTTTTTAAAAAATATTTTTATTGATTTCAGGGAGGGAGAGAGAGAGAAGCATCAATGATGAGAGAGAATCATGGACCGGCTGCCTCCTACACACCCCACACGGGGGATTGAGCCTGCAGCCTGGGCATGTGTCCTGACCGAGAATCTAACCTCCTGGTTCATGGATCGATGCTCGACCACTGAACCACGCAGTCTGGGCTACTGTATTATTTTCCATAAGAACAACTGTAGACCTGGCCAGTGTGGCTCAGTGGATAGAGTGTCAGCCTGCGGACTGAAGGGTCCCAGGTTCGATTCCAGTCGAGGGCACATGCCCAGGTTGCGGGCTAGATCCCCAGTTAGGGGGCGTGCAGGAGGAGGCCAATCAATGTTTCTCTTCCTTGACATTTCTATCTCCCTCTCCCTTCCTCTCTGAAAGCAATCATCAAAATAAAAGCATAATATGCTAATTAGACTGGACGTCCTTCTGGACAAAGCCGGGGCTGCGAGGGAAGCCCGGGTCCCGGGTGCCAGAGGGAAAACGGTGCCGGCAGCCGGGGGAAGGAAGGCCTACTCTTTTTTAAAAATATATATATTTTATTGATTTTTTACAGAGAGGAAGGGAGAGGGAAAGGGAGCTAGAAACATCAATGAGAGAGAAACACTGATCAGCTGCCTCCTGCACACTCCCTACTGGGGATGTGACTGCAACACAGGCACATGCCCTCGGCCGGAATCGAACCTGGGACCCTTCAGTCCGCAGGCTGACGCTCTAGCCACTGAGCCACACCGGTTAGGGCAGAAGGCCTATCTTGCATGAATTTCGTGCATCTAGTAAACATGTATTTTTTAAAAATATTTTTTTAAAGAAAAGGACAACTGTAAACCTACGTTCGCCCCACCCTGAAAAGGAAACCTTCCCAGCACCCAGGAAGACATGCCATGGAAGGAATAACAGACTGACCCACGCACGGGCGCCGGAGGAGACGGCCTGCCCCCCGGGGGCGCTGGCAGGAGACCTGCAAGCCTGCAAATCCACACTCAGCGGAAACGTCCTTCAGAGACACGGGGATTCCCGGATACACGGGCTGGCGGGGCCCTCCCACGGCTCCTGTCTGACCTGCCAGTGTCCACCGGCACCCGCAGCGCGGACCACACAGCGGGCGCCCAGGAGCGGCTCGGAGTCCTGCGCCCAGCGCGTCGGGTGAGAGTCGCCAGCATCACTGACTGTCGGACGCATGGCGCGCACAGTGACGCTGACCTTCCTTTCGCGTCCACGCACCCGTCCGCCAACGTCCGCCTGTCCCCCGCGGCGCAGTCGGGGCTCCGAGGCCGGCGGTGCGGTCTCGGCGCCGAGACTTGGACTCTGCTCCCACGCACGCGACCAGCCCCCTGCCCGCACCTTCATGGCCCGGCCGCGCACAGGCGGGCCCCAGGCCGCCCCTCACCGTGACCGACGGCCCAGGCCCGTCCATCCAGCCACCCGGGCCCCAGCCTCGCCCGTGGGCGGCAGAGAAGGCCGCACCGAGACCACCGCCCCGCCCCGCTGCGGGCCCCACGCGAAGTCCAGCCGGTGCACCCCCACACCCCGAGCCGCCAAGCCCCGCCCCCACGGGGGACCCGCACGAGGCCCCGCCCCTCGGCAGGCCCCGCCCCCGTGGCCCCGCCCGCACGCCCCCGTCGCGGGTCTGGACCGGGCAGTGAGGCCTCGCCCCGCCAGGCCCTCCCCGCCTCCCGTCGGCAGCGCGTGTCCCTTCCCGGTTACAGGCCAGTGACAGTCCGCCGTGGTCCCGTGGTCGGTCACTCCCGCCCGCAGCCCGACCCCCGAGGTCCGCCCGGGGTCAGCCCTTACCGGCGCCGGCCTCGGTCGGGCCGCCTGTGGACGCGGTCCTGCTGCTCGCGCGACACGCGCGCTCGCGAGGCGGGGTGGGAGCGCCGGGACGGGGCGTGGTCGGGGGCGGGGGAGAGGGTGTCGGCCGGGCTCGGGGGCGGGGCAGGCGAGGCGGCCGGACGTCGGCGCGCCCCGCGGACGTCATAGCGCCCGGCGCGTCCCTGCGCGTGCGCACTGGCCCTGCTCCCGGGGCACGCTGGGAGTCTGGGCGCGGCGGCGCTGCGCCTGCGCGGCCGCGTCTCCCAGTCTCCGTGCTGGGCCGTAGCGTGGCCGGGGCGTCTGCCTCCCTGGACCCCCGGTGCGCTGGCCCCCAGCCAGCCCGACTCCCGGAGGCCGGTTTGGCCAGACCTCCTCCCCCAAGTCAGACAGTCCCGGCCCGTTCCCGAAGGACCGACCCCCCAAGGACAGCCTTGGGCGCGGCCTGGCCCGGTACCGCGCCTTGGGCGTGGCCACGTGTCCATGGGGAACTCTGTCCGGTTCGGTCACCTGGGACCCTGGGGGGCGCTGGGTCGGCATCTCAGGGCGGGGAGAGAAGACGTCATGGGGGCAGCACCTCGGGGGGCCGCGGGTCGTGGATGGCACAAGGATTGGAGACATGGACACACGGGGCGGGCACCGGCCAAAGCGCCCACGCGGGTGTGGAGCCTCGCGGGTGCGGGGAGAGCTGGCGGACTGCAGCTCTGCGGGACAGCAGGTCAGCGGTGTCTGGGCAGCACCTTAGAACCAGGCAGGCCCCCCTCTAGGATGGTGTCGAGGTAAGAAATGTCCAAATCTGTAGGGACTTTTCATGCCTTTATTAGAGCCAAACTGGTGACGTTTGCCCGGGAGTAACGTCTCAGTGGGTTGAGAAAACGCTCCTGGAAACGGCGGTTGTGCAGCTTGTGTTGCAAGTTAGAATAAAAGGAGGGGGCGCGAGGGGGCGGGTCACGTGGAGCCCATGGGCGGCAGAGTAAGGGGCCGACGGAAAGCAGAAGTGGGGGACTCTCCGATTGGCTGAACAAACACTCCGAATGGGCTGCGGGTTCAAATTGTGAGGTTGGGTGGCTCAGGAGGCAGCGTAGGAAATAAAGGGAGTCGAGGTGATCGGAAAAGAGAAAGGATGGGCTTTACTCTGCATCCCCGGGCGGCCCACGGACCCCAAAGACGGGGCACTGGATCCGCACCAACAGGGAGGGGCGCTTTTTTTATGCGGCGTTCGGTGAGGGCGGGGAGCATGAGCTGTGGGAGTTCCCGCCGCGGGGGTCGTCGCGGTTTTTCCAGGTGTGTCATCTGCCTGGTAGCTGACCGGTTAGGAATTCCAGGGCGGGACCGGCATCTGCGTCAATTTGCCTGGTGCCCTGGCCTGTTCCCGATTCTAGGAAGGGCCCAGTGTCTGCGTCACCGTCTGCCTGGCCGAGGCGCGCATCTGCCCCTGACCCCCTTGCGACCCAACACAAATCAAAGTGTCCACAGGGCTGGCTCCTCCCCGAGACTCGGGGGAATCTGCTTCTGGACCCGGTCCAGCCCCCGGGCTCCTTCCTCCCGTTCAGGGTGCAACCGCCACCGCCGCCCGGTTGCGCCGCCACAGCCTCCTGGCCGCGGACCCCACGTTTGCTGCCTCTCAGCGCCCCCAGGTGACCCAGGGCGGCCTCCCTGCCTGGGGAGCCCTCGCTTGGTCACAAAGTCCCCTCTGCCATGTAGCGGAGCTGCTGACAGGTCGGGGGAGCAGGACAGGGAGGGCTTTGGGGCCTGTGCCCTGCCGGCCATTCCCAACATCTGGGTTTCACTGAACCACGTGTATTGGGCGTTAGAAGGGGCAGGAGCCCAGACACAGATGTCCGAAGAGGGGCGTCCGGGTTGTCCTGTCGTTACCTCTGCCCGGTGTCCTGCAAGGGCACATGCCGCTCCTGGCACCACAGTCATGTTGGAGTTGGTTGGCGCGCCTGCCCGTGCCCCTCGCCCTCCCGCTGGCTGCAGTGGCCTCTGCTGGAAACCCAGCACCCCCCCATTTCCCCATCAAGGGCAGGAGAGCCGCTCCGTCCTCGCCTGACACCTGTCAGGCGGACCGTTGGCACCTGCTGCAGGGCAGCTTCGGGGTGGGGGCTGTGCCTGGTGGCCTGCCCCAGCCCAGGCCTGGGCTCTGCGGACCCCTTGCTACACAAGCAAGGACTGGCCCAGCCCAACACTCCCAAACTGAGCAACACTTCCCTGTAGCCCCCCAAGGCACAGACGGCCCAGGCCGCCGTGCGTCCTCGTCCCCCGTTACTTCAGGCCAGGTCTGCGGTGAGCAGCCTCCCGGGTTTGGGAACCAGTTTTCCAGCGCCCCCGCCCCTCCAGCCAACCCCCCTCCCAGCCAGCCGCCCGGCTGCTGTCGCCTGTGGGACCTGCCTGACCCCACCCGCTGCTCCAGCACCCCATCCCTGACCCCCCTTTTTTTTTAAAATTATAAGAGAATGTTCATTTAGGAAGTTACAGAGGCAGCAGAAGTGAGCCAACCGGGTGACCTAGGCTCAGGAAACACGTAGAGGAAGAGGGCCTTTGGGGTGTAGGAGAGAAGCAGAGGTCCCGCGCCTGGAGGGAAGGAGTGGGGAGGCAGGGTCAGAGCTGGGGGGGAAGGGGAGGGGGTTCCCTGTTACTCGCAGTATCACCCCCCCTTTGCACTTCCCTCAGTCTACATGCTCTCGGTTTACTTCTAAATGTCATGTCCCACTGTGGACTTGGAGCTCCACCAGCACTGGCTGAGAGCTGTCCCCTGCTTTGCTGACCCTCGTGGCCCAGGAACTGGCTGGCACACAGTAGGTGTTCAATAAACGGCTGAACTGATGCCTGCCTGAGTGGTGAGAACAGAGCACAAGTGAGGAGGGGTCACTTAAATACAACGCCAGCCGGCGGACACGCAGCTGGGGCGCCCACGGAGTGGCCTGCTCAGGCCGCGTGCGCCTGGGTGTTTGAACCTGCTCTGTGTCTTGTGATGCAGCTTAAAAATTCACTGTGCGCCCGAAGGTCGCTCCCGTCAGGAGTCAGCGTGTGGTAGTAACGTGAAAACTTTCAAACGCGTAAGGAATTCTTCTGAGTTTATTTGAGCCAAACTGTTGACAGTTGCTGGGAAGCAGTATCTCAAGAATTGGGAGAATGCTCCAGAGAATGGCATTTTTTCCCACCTATTTTTATACATCGCAATCAAAGGAGGGGACGTGGGTGGGTGACACGAAATCCATTGGTGATAGACTAGGGAGGCGGGAGAAAGCAAAGGGGGGGGGCCCTGGGATTGGATAAAAAGCAAAATGATGGACACATGCTTAGGCGGGTGCAGGATAGTTAACAGTCAACAATTAACGTGATAACAACAATGACGGAATTGGTGGTCTCTGTCCTCGACCAGCACATGAGGCTGTGCCCCAGGGGCTCCGGAAAAAGGGGAGTTACACGTTACCCAGACATTTCAAGGCTGTGTTATCACAGATGCAAAAGGACAGGCTCCGTGAAGGCAAAGGCTGCCCTTGTCAGGGAAGACACCGGCCCAGGAGGTGCCTGCCCACCATCACTGCTTTAGTTAAAGTTTAATTTCAGACCGTCCCTGTGGTGGCTTTAGGTCTGAGTTTGCAGGGCGGCCACGCAGGCCTCCCCTGCGCTGTCAGGTCAGCACGTGGCCCCTGTGGAGCGCAGTGGGGATGTTGTAAATGACGGAACCATTTTCCTGCTGCTGGACATTTACCTGTTCAGGTTTGGGCAGTCACCAAAGGCGGCAAAAGACACGGGACGCGTCTCCCGAGCGCCCGCAGCCTACTGCACTTGCCCGGTGGTGGGAATGCGCCACGTGCTCTCCTCGCCCATCGCGTGGCCTCCGCATGGCCGCAGCCACTTCCTCTTCCAGCGCCGGTGGCCAAGGGCCCAGGTGTTTACTTTCTGCTCCAGGGAAACCAGCTGCGGGGGAGCGGAGGGCGGCGGTCTCCGGGGCCAGCCCGCCCCGCCCCCGGCTGGCGGCCCTGCCCGGGGCTGCGGGTCCCCTGACCCTGTTCTGGCCGATGGAGCTCCAAGGCCCGGGGGCAGGGTGGGGGGTGGGAGGGAGCGGGAGGGCCGCGCGGACCGGCTGTCCCCGGCCATGCCCCGCGCGAGGCCCCGCCCCGCCCTCGCCTTTATCCCCGGTCCCATCCGGAAGCAGCTGGTAGAGTCCCAGGCGGCACCGGCGGTACCAGGTGAGGTCTGGGGTCGCGGGGGGCACCAGGTGAGGTCTGGGGTGGGGGGTCCCCGGGCCGGCGGGCTGGGGGACATCCCGCGGCGGCCCCGGCGGAGCGGGCGCCCTCGGGTGGTTCCCGCGGGCGTGTCCCGCGGCCCGAAAGGGCGCAGCCGGACCCGGATGCGTGTCCACGCGCCGGCTGGTCGCGGCCTGTCCTCCTGGAAGGACCGTGCGGGGATCCCCGCGCTGCAGAGGGAGCCCACGGTCCCCGGGGCCCCCCACCCCGCGGATGCCGGCCGTGGGCGCCGCCCCAGCGGAGGCCCGAGTCCAGGCCGCCCGGCGCGGGACTCCGGGGCCTGCTGCGCGCCGGGAGCCAGATCCGAGCGGCCCAGCGGGCGCGGGCGGCCTGACTGATGCGTGTCCCGCTGGATTGGGGATCTTTACGGGGCACCTCTTGGGGGGATGCCGCACGTTTTCATGGGGTTTTAAAGGGTCCAGAGGTCCCGCGCGGAGACGCCCCAGCGTCTGGCAAGCCCTGGGGGTGGGGCGCTCTGCGATGGGTGTCCTTTCCGCCCTCTGTCCTTAACCTCAGACCCTCTGGGTGGGTGGAGCCCCCATGTCCGGCCGGCTTCCCAGAGGGTGCGGTGCGCCTGGGAGCACCGGGGCTCAGGTGGTCCCGGAGGGGGGGTGTCAGCATGGGTGCCTGGCCCCTCCCGCGGGGCGAGGGTAGGCCTGAGTCAGTGTTTGGGTGACCACACCCTGGGCTCCCAGGCGGGGTGTTCCCTCTCGCTCACATGGTCTGGGCAGTGGGCAGACAGACTCCGCGCCCTCGACCCAGTTTCATCAGGCCGGTGTTTGGGGACCTTGTGTTCTGGGTGTCACTCCTCGCTGCCCTGCCCCCTGATGTGGGCCCGGATCCAGCCGGATGGGAGGGGCAGCCCCTCAGCAAGGCCGGGCAGTGCCAGGCTCCACGCAGACACTAGCAGAGACCTCTCAGGAGTCGGGGGGTTGCGAGTGAGCAGAGTTCTCAGGAAGCCGGGTTTCGGGGAACCAGGACCTCACATGGGGCCGAGTCATCCTGTGGGCAGGGCGTTCTCACGGGCAGTTCAAATCGCATCCTTTTCTGGGCTTTCCATGCTGTTGACTGAGCCCGGATCCCTGCCCTGCCCCAGGCACTGTCCAGCCCATCTCAGCTAGGCTGGCCGCCCCACCCGGCCTCAGGCCTCTCCAGGCTGCAGCTGGTCCCTGGGGAGGTTTTAGGCCCTGTGATCTGCTCCCATAGCCCGTGTCCCGGCTTCCCCGGGGGCTCACCCCGGGTGGCGGAGGGTGTACCCTGCCTGCCCAGAGTCCCGGGCCTCAGAGTGGGTCACAGCACTGACAAGGTGTCAGGCCCGCACCCACCTGTATGTCCCGGCTGGGCACTGGTGTCTGGTGCCCGGGAGAGCTGCTATGGGACTGCAGGCACCTGTCCCTCCCACCCAGCTGCCTCAGGTGTGAGGCCTAGGTCCTGGCCACTTGGGGTGGAGCCCCCATGTCCGGCCGGCTTCCCAGAGAGGGTGTGCCTGGGAGCGCAGGGGGGCTCAGGTGGTCCCTGAAGAGGGGCGTCAGCCTGGGTGCTCTGGCCCCTCCCGCGGGTGTGTTTGGGTGACCACACCCTGTGCTCCGGGGGGGGGGGGGTGGTTCCCTCTCGCTCACATGGACTGGGCAGTGGGCAGACAGACTCCTGGCCGCCCATGTCCCCAAGCTCGGTGGCCACCCATGGCCCCGGGCTCGGTGGCCGCCCATGTCCCCAGGCTCGGTGGCCGCCCATGTCCCCAAGCTTGGTGGCCGCCCATGTCCCCGGGCTCTGTGGCCGCCCATGTCCCTAGGCTCTGTGGCCACTGGGGCCTTTGCCAGGGGAGTCAGTGGGTGCAGCCTCCCTCTGCCCTCCCTCATTTTCACTCCTGGTGACTGAGGGGGTATAGGTGCCGCAGAAAGGAAACAGCACAGGCCGGGGCAGCTCCTGCTGGCTCCCTGGCCTGCGATGAGAGAATTTGACTAAAATGTCCCCTCTCCCTCTGCTTCCACCCAGAGCACACTTGCCTCTCACCATGAGTCTCGACCTCCAGTACGAGCCGCTGAGCGATGCCCGGTGGACAGAGATCCTGCCTCTCATCCCGCAGTACCCGGTGGTCAGGTACTTGCCAGGGCCCCTGGGGGTGGCTGCTGTGCCCCGAGGGCCTGGTGTGCCCGGAAGTCCTCTCCTTATTGGGTGCACAGTGTACACTGACTTCCACACCGGGTGAAATGTGCTTGTAATTTTCTCCAAACATTTAAAAATGTAAATCCATTCCTGGCTCGAGCCAGTGGGCGGGACTTGGCGGGTGGGCAGAGCAGCTGGTGGGGTCTCTGCCTCCGCCCCTTGGCCCCTTCCTCTGTCCATCCGGGACAGCCACTCGGTTGGCTACATGGAGGTGCTGCCCGCCCCGCCCGCCCTGCCCACTGTCAGGTTCTTGAGCCCAGCAGCCCCTCGGGCCTCACAAGCTGGCAGGTGCCTGCTGGGTGTCTCTCTAACTAGTTTACATAGGTTTTGGTTCACAGAAGGGTGATGAAGATGGTATTGGGGTGCCCATTGCCCTTTGCCCCGCTTCCCCTGAAGTCAGTGCCTGGGGTCCTGGTCAAATGTGGAGCCAGCACAGCCGCCTCGACCCCGACGTCACGGCTTTCCCACTAGACCCTTCCCTGTCCTGGTCAGTGCAGGATCCCGGGTAGCATACGGCCCTCCTGACTGGGACGGTCCCTCTGTCGCTCCTTGTCCGTCTGCCTGCTGGTCGGCTCAGGTCTGGAGAGGGTCCCTGTGATGTGTTCTCATGGCTGAGTCACATGGTTTTGGCAACAAGACACAGAAAGGATGAGACAGAGTCCTGCTGGTATATGGTGTGGAGTGTGTGGTTGCGATGGCATCACGCGGTCACCCCGTCACTGCTCGCCTGTTCAGGTGGTGTCTGCCAGTTGTCCTCCCTGGCCACTGTTCCCTGTGGTCATCGACAAGCAGCTGGGCACTGCCTGGCACTGCTCGCGGCCTGCTTCTGCGTGTTTCCCCTTGACGTTGGTTTCTTCGCTCCTTATACATTTGTCGGTGCCGCCCCCCACCCCACCGTGCTTATCGATGTCCCGGTCCTGCTTATGGTCTGGTTTCATGGTCGTCTTGCTGCTCAGGTCTCTCCCTGGCTGTGCCCTCTGAGGGGCTTGCTTTCTGGGAGGTGAGAGCAGCTTGACATGCTGACCGCGCCCATGAGCACATGGCACCCAGACCACACCCGCTTGCGTGCCAGTGTCTCCAACCCAGGTGTCCCAGGACGATCCACTCGCTTTTTCTGTTTCATTTAAAATGTTGAGGTGTAGAGAAACCAAGATGGTGGCATAGGTAAACACCGGAAATTGCTGCCTCCCACAACAACTTCAAAAATACAACTAAAAGACGGAACGGACATCATCCAGAACCACAGGAAGGCTGGCTGAGGGGAAATTCTACAACTAGAAGGAAAGAGAAAAGCATACCGAGACTCAGAGGAGGTGCGGTGCGGGAGTAAATACAGAGGTACAGAGGCGCATGCGGAGAGGGCTGGCGGCTGAGGACACGGTTGTCTTTTTCAATCGGGAGGAAGTCTCAAGCTCTGAGCTCCAGTTCCGGGCGAGTCTCTGGGGACCCAGACTCATACGGGAGAAGCGGGACTGTCTGGCATCGGTCGGAACTCGAGGGCAGCTTTCTCTCAGAAGTTTGCAGTGATTTCTGGAGCCTCTGAGGGCAGGACTAAGAGTAGCCATAACTGCTCGCTCCGCCCTGTTGATCCCCTTGGACCCCGCCCTGCCCAAGCCGTGCATGGAAACTTTTGCATATGAAAGGCCTGGCCCTTTGCAATCTGATAATTACCTAACAAACTGCAGCTGCCCAAGGCCCCAGGGCAACTTGCATTGTGTCACAGCTGGCTCCTGCTGGGTAGCCTCAGGCAGAGGCTAGATTAGCACCTCCTTAGAGATCCAGGAGCCAGTGTGCCCAGTGGTCAGAGTGGGACCATCCAGTTTGCAGCTCCTCAGATCCATAAAGGACACACTCAGGGGGCAGACTCAGTGAGCACCAAAGCCCCACTGAAGCAAGTTTTGCCCCATAAAGGTGTCTCCAGCACAGAAGTTCTCCCACTGCAGACACAGCTGAATCTCACAGCCAATTGGCCTGGAGGACAATCCCTCCCAGTGTTACCTACAACAATCAAGGCTTAACTACAACAAGACTGTGCACAAAGACCACAAGGGGGTGCACCAAGAGTGTCCTCCTCAGGTAATTGGGGAGGATGAGCCACTGGGCCCTATAGGACATTTAGCACAGAAAGCCACTCTATCGACACAGTGAAGCATAAAAAAATGCGGAGAGAAAGAAACAGGTCACAAATGACAGAAATGGAGGAAAGCAAACTACTGGATATAGAGTTCAAAACCACACTTTTAAGGTTTTTCAAGAATTTCCTAGAAACCGCCGATAAACTTAATGAGACCCTCAAGAAATCTAATGAGACCCTCGATGTTGTGATAAAGGACCAACTAGAAATTAAGCATACACTGACTGAAATAAAGAATATTATACAGACTCCCAACAGCAGACTAGAGCAGGGATCCTCAAACTACGGCCCGCGGGCCACATGCAGTCTGCCGAAAACATTTATCCGGCCCGCCGGGTGTTTTTGCTGCCACTGCCTGTTGCTTAGCAGCCGACTCGCCCCGGGCCCGCAGTGTGCATGTGTGGAATGTGCGCTGCACTCTCCGACTCCCCTCCTTATCTCTGTCTCTCGAGTCCTCCTATCAGTCTCGGGTGTGATCAGTCGAGTCACGAGCCTGCTGCTGCCTGAGGACCGAGGTAAGAACAAGTTAGGATTTTCTTTTTTTGAAGTTAGGAGGTCTATTATTTTTATTTTGCAGTTAGTAGGGCCTTTTTTTTTGAAGTTAGGAGAGCCTTTTTTTTGAAGTTTTGTTTTTTTACTTCAAAATAAGATATGTGCAGTGTGCATAGGAATTTCTTCATAGTTTTTTTTTTAAACTATAGTCCGGCCCTCCAATGGTCTGAGGGACAGTGAACTGGCCCCCTGTTTAAAAAGTTTGAGGACCCCTGGACTAGAGGATTGCAAGAATCAAGTCAAAGATTTGAAATATGAAGAAGCAAAAAACACCCAACTGGAAAAACAACCAAATGAAAAAAGAATCCAAAAATATGAAGATAGTGTAAGGAGCCTCTGGGACAGCTTCAAGCGTACCAACATCTGAATTATAGGGGTGCCAGAAGAAGAGAGAGAGAGCAAGATATTGAAAACCTATTTGAAGAAATAATGACAGAAAACTTCCCCTATTTGGTGAAAGAAATAGACTTACAAGTCCAGGAAGCGCAGAGAACCCTAAATAAAAGGAATCTAAAGAGGACCACAACAAGACACATCATAATTAAAATGCCAAGAGCAAGCCGAAACCGGTTTGGCTCAGTGGATAGAGCGTCGGCCTGCGGACTGAAAGGTCTCAGGTTCGATTCCAGTCAAGGGCATGTACCTGGGTTGCGGGCACATCCCCTGTAGGAGATGTGCAGGAGGCAGCTGATTGATGTTTCTCTCTCATCAATGTTTCTAACTCTCTGTCTCTCTCCCTTCCTCTCTATAAAAAATCAATAAAATATATTAAAAAAAATAAAAAAAATGCCAAGAGCAAAAGACAAAGAGAGAATCTTAAAAGCAGCAAGAGAAAGACAGTCAGTTACCTACAAGGGAATACCCCTACGACTGTCAGCGGATTTCTCAACAGAAACTTTGCAGGCCAGAAGAGAGTGGCAAGAAATATTCAAAGTGATGAATGCCACGAACCTACAACCAAGATTACTTTACCCAGAAAAGCTATCATTCAGAATTGAAGGTCAGATAAACAGCTTCACAGATAAGGAAAAGCTAAAGGAGTTCATCACCACCAAACCAGTATTATATGAAATGCTGAAAGGTATCCTTTAAGAAGAGGAAGAGGAAGAAAAAGGTAAAGATACAAATTATGAACAACAAATACACATCCATCAACAAGTGAATCTGAAAATCAAGTGAATAAATAATCGGATGAACAGAATAAACTGGTGATTATAATAGAATTAGGGACATAGAAAGGGAGTGGACTGACTATTCTTGGGGGGGAAAGGGGGATGCGGGAAGGGACTGAACAAAAATCGTGCACCTATGGATGAGGACAGTGAGGGGAGGTGAAGGGGCGGGGACGGATGGAGGGGAGCTATGGGGGGAAAAAGAGGAACAACTGCAATAATCTGAACAATAAAGATTTAATTAAAAAAAAAGGCGAGGTGTGACAACCTTATTCTTGGCCCACTAACGGGTCATGAGCTGCTGCTTGGCATGACCGCTGCGTGTCCGTCCGCAGGCTGGTCGACTGTGGCATCACCGAGGGGCGCTGCAAGGATGTGAGCTCCGGGCTCCGGGACAACCCCGCCCTGACCGAGCTCAGCCTCTCCTCCAACGAGATGGGCGATGCCGGCACACAGCTGGTGCTCCAGAGCCTGCATCCCACCTGCCAGATCCAGAAGCTCAGGTGAGCTCACGTGGCGGCAGCCACACGCGTGGGGCCTGGGGCTCCCCCTGCTCCTGAGGGAGGTGCACAGTGACCCACTCCTGCCCCGAAGGAGGCGCATCTCAGGCCTCTCTCCTCCGTCCCATGCTCCCTTCCTGCCCTGGGCCTGGGACCTGCGCCCGCTTGTGCCCGCTGGCAGCCAGGAGCCAGCCTGGCGGTGCAGCGGAAGCCCCTGCGATGGGCGTGGCCTCCCCTGGCGGGCGTGGCCTCCCCTGCGATGGGCGTGGCCTCCCCTGCGATGGGCGTGGCCTCCCCGTGATGGACATGCTCTCCCACAGCCTCCAGAGCTGCAACCTGTCGGAGGCGGGCTGCGGGGCCCTGTCCAGCGTGCTGCGCTCCATGCCCTCCCTCCGCGAGCTGGACCTCAGCTACAACCAGCTGAAGGACGCGGGCCTGCAGCTGCTCTGCGAGGGGCTCCTGGACCCCCAGTGCCACATGGAGAGGCTGCAGTGAGTGCCCGGCCCGTCCCTGACGCCCGCCCCCCGCCTGGTCACCTCAGCCCCACACCCGCTGTCACTCGGCTTCGCCCACGTGTCGGCGCAGGGAGGTCTGAGGAGGGGCTCCCGGGGTGACTGGGCTGTGACCCCCAAAGGAGCTGGCAGCTGGCCGGTGGCGCTCTAGCGCGGATGGGCTCAGCCATGGGGGAGGCTGGGCGTGTTGCTCCGGGCCCAGGACTCCTGCGAGGGTACCTGTGCCGGTGGGTGGTCTCCAGAGGGTGGGCGGGGGCCCAGGAGGGAGGGCTGACCGCCTCCTGCCCCCAGTCTGGAGTACAGCAACCTGACGGCCGCCAGCTGCGAGGCCCTGGCCTCGGTGCTCAGGGCCAAGCGGGAGCTGAAGGTCCTGGGGGTGAGCAACAACGACTTCGGCGAGGCTGGCACCCGGACGCTCTGCAAGGGCCTGGCCGACTCCACCTGCCCGCTGGAGTCGATCCGGTAAGCTAAGCGCTGGGCTGGCGGCGGGAAGGGGCGCTGGGCTGGCGGCGGGAAGGGGCGCTGGGCTGGCGGCGGGAAGGGGCGCTGGGCTGGCGGCGGGAAGGGGCGGCGGTGTCTGCAGCTGCCACAGCGCTTCCTGTGCCCCAGGCTGGAGGGCTGCGGCCTCACCGCGGCCAACTGTCAGGACCTGGGCGGCATCGTGGCCGCCAAGGCCTCGCTGAGCGAGCTGCAGCTGGGCAACAACAAGCTGGGGGACGCGGGCATCGCGGAGCTGTGCCCTGGGCTGCTGAGCCCCGGCTCCAGGCTCCAGACCCTGTGGTGAGTTGGAGGCTGGGCAGAGGGCCGTGGGGTCCAGGTAGCTCTGCACAGGCGTGTCCCCGCCCGCCCCGCCCCCAGGCTGGGGCCTGGCCAGGTGGGGCGGGGCTGCCCCTGGGTGGCCCTGCTGTGACGCGTCCCCTGCCTCTGCAGGCTCTGGGAGTGTGAGTTCACGGCCAGTGGCTGCAAGGACCTCTGCCGGGTGCTCAGAGCCAAGGAGAGCCTGAAGGAGCTCAGTGTGGCCGGCAACGAGGTGGGGGACGAGGGCGCGCGGCTGCTGTGTGAGACCCTGCAGGAGCCCAGCTGCCGGCTGCAGTCCTTGTGGTGAGTGCCGGCCCGCACAGGGCGGAGCCGCCTCAGGGGACCTCTGAGGGGGTGGCCTGGTGGAGACACTGCTGGGGGCTGAGGACCAGGACCCGCTGCCACCCAAGGGGGAGAGGCAGGCATGTCGGGTCCATGGAGGCGGGAAGGCGCTGAGATTCTCTGGGCGGGATATGGGGAACCCCCGGTGCCCGAGAGCCTGGGCTGCAGTCGGCCTCCGTGTCCCCAGGATGAAGTCCTGCGGCCTCACGGCCGCCTGCTGCCCGCACGTGAGTGCGATGCTGGCCCGGAACCGGAGCCTCCAGGAGCTGCAGATGAGCAACAACAAGCTGGGGGATGAGGGCATGGAGATGCTGTGCCAGGGCCTGTGCCAGCCAGGCGCCACCCTGCAGATGCTCTCGTGAGCGGGCGTCGTGTGTGTGTGTGGGGGGGGGGATGGGGGGGTAGAGAAGGGCAGCACACCAGTCGGGTCCCATCATCGTGGCCCGGCCCCCCCTCACAGAGGAGCCCCTGGGCCGTCCTCCCCGGGTCCTGCTTAGGCTGGGCCAGGCTCACAGCGTCAGGCCATGGGGTGCTCAGGAACCCACCCTGGACTCTCCCTTCCCTGCATCTTTCCTTTTCTGTCCGTCACCAGTTCCGTCTTTGTTCCGTGTCCAGCTTGTGCTCCCCTGGGGACGGCTCTGGCCTCGGGGTCTTGGTGAGGGACGGGCGGTGTGTGGACTCCGCTGGCCCACGTGGCGGTGGTGGCACAGGCCCAGGTCACGCAGCCGGTCAGCGGCAGCCTGGGGGTGTGCCTTTATCCTGACCTCTGCCCTGCTGTCCGCCCAGGGTGGGGGACTGCGAGGTGACCGACCAGGGCTGCACTAGCCTGGCCGCGCTCCTGCTGGCCAACCACAGCCTGCTCGAGCTGGACCTCAGCAACAACTGCATGACCGAGGTGGGCGTCATGAAGGTGGCCGAGAGCGCCCAGCAGCCCAGCTGCCCCCTGGAGAAGCTGGTGTAAGTGATGGGCGGACGGGGTCCAGGGCTGCTGGCTCAGCCAGACCAGGGAGGATGCGGGGGGGGGGGGGGGGGGTGTGCACCCTGGCTGTGCCCCGGCCCACACCCTCCCTGCCCCTGCAGCCTGTACGACATCTACTGGAGGGAGGATACGGAGGACCTCCTGCGGGCCATGGAGGAGAAGAAGCCAAGCCTGAAGGTCATCTGCTGAGCCCCGGCCCTGCCCCTGCCCTGCCCCCACCCCCGGCCCCGCCCCTGCCCCCGAGGGGCTGGCCAGCTCTCGGGGTCACTCCTGGTGCCTTAGCCATAACTGAAGGGAAATGCTCACACCAGCTTCTGTAAACACTCTGGACACTTTATAATTATTAAAATGTTTTGGGTAGAAGGTCCTGAAGGTCCTTTGTCCTTCCTTGTGGGTCCCTGAGGTTCTGCATTGTAGGTGAGACCACCCCCGATTTGGCAGCTAAAACAGTGTCTTACAGGCCCTGGCAGCCCCCCACAGCCCCTGCCTCAGGGCCTGAGGATAGCAGGTCTGCCCCCGGAGCCACGTCCTCCCACACTGGGGGCCCAGAACGTGCTCTCTGCCTGAGGCCTGGCTCACCTGTAGCCGTAGGCCTGCACATTGCTGGAACCAGCGCGCTCTCCTGACAGCTCTCAGCCCCCGGGATGGAGGGCAGGGTGCACCCTCGCGCCTGGCAGGCCTCACCTGCCAGCACAGGATGACCTGCTCTGACTGGCACAGTCGGGAGGCATTCTGGCCGCAGCAGCTGAGTCAGTACCCGCACTTGGTACAGGAGAGCCTGGGGCTGCCCAGGGGACCAGCCAGGACAGGGGGAGCTCGGCCACCACCCACGGGGACAGCAGAGCGAGGAGGGAGGCTGGGACCTAGAGGAGTGACCATGGACACAGCACCATCGCACCTGCTGTGGCGGCTCAGCCTCAGGGACACGCACTGGGGGTGGAGCTGGGGACATACAAGTGCAGAGCCAGCCCGGGGGCTGGGGGCGGGCACTCCACAGCAGACAGCCAATCCTGGACACTTCTGAAATGCGGGCAGCCTGTGGCCGCAGGGGCTCCACTAGCAACAGGGCGCTCGCAGGGACAAGGTTGGGGGGGGGGGCAGCTGGGGGCACACGGTGCTCACAGCCCTTTCTCAGCCTCTCGGCCACACCCCCCAAAGGAGCTGACAATAAAGCAACTGAGGAACCTCCCTCAGCAGGTGCGCTCAGGACCCCCCCACCCCCACCCAGAACCAGCACACCATCCCCCGTGCAGGCACCACCAGAGGCACAAACACGGCAGAGCGGGTGACCCCTGTGCCCAGGCCGGCAGCCCTGCTACTGGACTCCTGCCCCTCCGGGCGATGACCCCAGGGAGGGGGCGTGGGGTCAGTGAGGACACGAGCTCAGACCATCGCCATTTATTTGTTCTGTCTGCTCGTGGAGATGACCAACTTGGGGCCAGAGACCCAGGACCCCTCCTTCCAACCTTGGGCACAGGGCTGAGGGTCTGGCCCCGCCCCCCACGCCCTCTGCGTCAGCTGGGCTGGTGGAAGGCTCCAAGGAAACGGCTCAGGGCTGCAGCTCGGATCTGCCCTTCTCGGCCATCTCAGGAGCTGGTGGACCACCCTCAGGAACACGTGGGCGCGGGGCGGAGGGGGCTTTTGGGGATCAGGGCCTGGCCCTCTAGGCGCCAGGGCTCGGTGTGGCCAGAGGCCTGTGGGCAGACCAACAGAAAGGGACCGCTGCCCAGGGCACCCCCAGCCACACCGTCACTGAGAAGCCAGGAGCCCGGAGCCCAGAGCCCACGAAGTGCACACACACGTGCACACGGGCCACCCGCACACCAGCCTGTGGGGCGGGCCTCCTCCAGGCCCCCGAGCCTCGCTGTTGCTGGAGGAGGGGGAGGCCTGTCGGAGGCTCCTGACAGGAATCGGAGGAGGAGGGGACACAGCCTGTGTCCTGGCGGGGGTGGGGAGCAGGTCAGTTCAGAGCCGGTGCCCCCTCCCCCTCAGCCTCCAGGGGCCCTGAGGGGCTGTCCCGCCCCGACGGGTGCCTGTTGCCGTGGCCAACAGTGTTGTCCTGGTCACTGCTGCTCTGCTGCTTCTGCCGCCGGGTCTCCTTGTACCGCAGGGTGATGTCCCTGGGGGCAGTAGGGCGGGTCATCGGCCTGCGGAGGCCCCAGGGCCTGCCCTGCACGGCTGGGCGGGCGGACAGAGCCACACAGGACCGACCGTGGCACCCGCCCGGGATGGGCCTCACCGCAGGAAGAAGCGCCAGACGGTCCAGGTGAGCACCAGCACGGAGCCGAGCGTCCAGCACTGGGCGATGTAGAAGGGCAGGGACAGCGTCAGCGTCTGCGGGTCGTACTTGACCACGATGAGCAGCTCCGTGGCCGTGATGGCGGCCACCAGCCAGGCCTGCTGGCCCAGCTTCTTGTGTGGCTTCCTGCAGGGGGAGGCACGCGTTGGAGGGTGCCCGGACCGCCTGCGTGGGCACAGGCCCGCCCGCCCCGCCCCCCGCGGCTCACGGGTCGTCCATGAAGTCGTAGATCTCCCGCATGGCCACGCCGCCCACGTTCACGAAGAACACCAGCCGCAGCAGGACCAGCGAGTGCTCCGGGGGCAGCCACAGCACGAACTTCAGGTAGAAGGTGTTCAGCTCTGCCAACAGAAACTGGGGGACAGGGGCGTGTGGGCGGCAAGCCCCGCCCAGAGGACCGTGCGCGGGAGGCGGCCGGCCTTACCACCAGGATGATGCCGCACACGGCCAGCCAGCGGCGCAGGCTGGAGGCGGGCTTCCATTCGAAGCGGACCCAGCTGTAGGGCGTGAACTGGAAAGCGATCCTCTTCATCTTGCCCCTGGAGCCGGGCGGGGGGCGTGGGGAGCCCTCAGCAGGTTCCTAGTCCCGTGCCCACCACCCCAAGACACCCATGATGGACAGGAGAGGAGACCCCACTCCCCAGCCCTGGCCTCCCAGGTCTTTTCCTGGACTTTCTTTCTTTTAAATTCGAAATAAAAATGGCAGAGCCTGCGGCCACGCCATGAGGGCAGCCCTGAGCAGGCTGCGGGGCTGCAGCCGCTGGCCAGACAGCACGGCTGACGTCCCAGCCACTGGGAGGGCCTTCGAGGTTCCCACGGGCAGCCTAGGGTCAAACCCCAGGTGGGGAGTACAGGAGGCAAAATCCTCCGCCCCCTCCCAGACACGTCGGAGGGCACAGGGCTGACCCTCAGGGCCCCTCCAGGCCCCACCCCGATGCCCAGGCCCTGCAGCACCACACTCGGCAGACGTACTTGTAGGTCGGAATGTTCCAGAGGCCCTGCCACTTGTACGTCTTCAGGGACAGCCACTTGAGGGTCTTCATGCCGCAGTAGATGCCCAGCCCATTGCAGATCAGCACGTCCATGATCCACTGGAGGTGGGAGGCAGCCCCGTGGACCCTGCAGCTCCGTCCGGCCTCCCCTGAGCCCCCCGCCTCCCCCGCAGGGTGGGCGGCCTGGGTGCAGGACACAGGCCTCAGGCCAGGCCAGGGCGGACGCCCTCCCATCACCGGCACCTACGTGGTCCCACCAGCACTCGCTGAAGTTGGGCAGCTGGTGCTCCAGGCTGTACTCCAGGAACTCGAACATCACGCTCACGATGGTGCACGTCCACCAGTCACGGATCATCAGGGTCTGCGGGCGGGGCAAGGGCACGCCCCTGCATCAGGCCTCCCGAAGCCGCCCTCACTGGGAGCAGGGCAGGCATGAGTGGGCGGGGTCTCCTCCATTGTTCTCACGGCCACCGTACCACACGCCATGGACGGGTGCCCGGCCTTGCGCTGTGGCCCCCAGCGCTGCTCATCAGTCAGACCACTCTCAACGTCCACCCAGGACCAGCAGAGGCCCCGGACACAGGGCGGGTGGCAAACAGGACATGCCAGCCGACCATGAGCTCCCTTACCTTCAGGTACCAGCCAATAAAGTGCGCGGGCACGAAGCCATCCAGCTTGTCCTGTGGGTGAGACGCAGGCCTCATACACCCCCCCGCCTCCCCCCCGCCCTGTGCAGCCCCCACTGCCCTGCCCGGGTCCTGTGATGTCCTCACAGCCCGAGGCCTCCCTCCCCTGTGCACACCCAGGGCCCCTTGCACAGCACCTGCCAGGGGACGATCTGGGGTCTCACACACGTGTTGAGGTGTGTGTGGACACACCCGAACCCGAGGACACAGGGTGCCCCTCCAATGGGGACCGCCCCCCACTGCATCCTGGCCCCGCCCCCCGGGCGTCCTTACCCAGACGTTGTGGAAGGGGTCTGTCTCGTTGTCTGCGTCGTAGATGAGGCAGTTCCCCCCATAGTCCCTCTCTGGCAGCGGAACCCCCAGCCTGGGGTCAACGTACTTCAGAAACTGGCGGCCATCCTGCACGGTCTGCAAGGCCAGCGTCCGCGTGAGTGGGCCCGCCCCCGCCCGGCACTGATACCTCCAGCCGCCCAGGGGGACGGGGTTTGTGGTGCGCAGGTGACACTTTCGTCGACCACACGCCGTCCCCCTACTCAGGGCTGAGCGGACCAGGGAGTCCCGAGCTCCAGGTGACGCTCGTACCCCCACAGGACCAGGCCGTGTGGGGTCCCAGGTGCGCCTCCCGTGGGAGCACTGGGGTCTCCGATCGCTGGTCTCGCTGCCCCTCCCCACGACACACGGCGTCAGGAAGCCCCTCTCTCTCGCAGACACCAACATAAGCACACACCCTGGACCGCGGTGACGGAGGAGGCGTCCCCCACATGCTCATCACCAAGACCCTGGCCCCCCACCCGCCCCAGGGAGCAGCCCAGCGAGGCTGCGTGACAGGCGGCACTCGGACCTGCGTCTGTCCCACGGCCGAGGCCCTCCTGTCCCACGGCCGAGGCCCTCCTTTGTCACCAGCTGAGCCCGGATCTCTGGGAGCGTCCCTCAGACAGGGATGTGCTGCAGAGCTGAGGTCCCCGTGGGCTCTGTGACCTTGGGTCTGAGGGTGAGCAGGGCCAAGTCCTGAGCCAGTGGCCAGCCAGCAGGGGCAGAGTCTTGAACACGCACGGATGTAAGAAGTAAGAAGTCACGGAGGACGGGCCACCGCGGCAGACAGACCTGACCCCACTCCGCAAAGCCAGCGAGGCCCTGGCCCTGGGCCCTCCCTGTGACAGGGCTCCCGTGACGGGACGCAGCCTGGGGGGGCGGGGGGCCGGCGCAGGGAAGGAGGGTGCGAGTGACAACGGTGTTTATTTACAGACACGAGCGAGCGTGGCCAGGGAGCGTGGCCATGCGCCTGCGGGGCCTCGGCCCTGAGACCTTCCTCCAGGAAGGACAGGGCTCCTGCGAGGGGCCGGGTCTGGCCAGGCAGGCAATGCCAGGATGGGCCTGCACTGTCTTCTGGTGCAGAAGGAAGGGAAGTGCTCAAAAACACAAGACGAACCCAAGTAGGACGCCCAGAACCCACGACGGGGCAAGGCGCGCAGGAGCCGAGCGAGTGAGCTCCGGACGGCCCAGCCATCTGGGCCATGAAATCAACTACAACCAAAGCACCGCAGCCCCGAGAGCAACAACTGGGACCCTGACAGCCTGGGCAGAGGCAAGCCCCCACGCCCGGCCAGGGGGCTCGAGGCCAGGAGGCGGCTGTGCGCAGCCCACCCTCCCGAGTCCCAGGGAGGGAACCTGACGCGGGGGGGGTGCGGGGGGCGGGGGGGGTCGAGGTGGCGTTGACAGCGACAAGTGATGCTGGCGTTGGCACCTTTGTCTGTCAGATCAAGAGAAAAACACCAGGTAAATCCCAGTGGCCCTGACACCCACACCAGGAAAGCCCCGACAGGAAACGGGGTGCCGTCCCGTGAGTGTGGGCGCAGGACCCTCAGCACAGCGGACGGAGCACAGGGTGCCCCGGGCTGCTCACCGCGCCCAGGGTGGGTCCCCGAAACCCTGCTTGGCTCCAAACAAGAAAGCACGTCGACGTAGCACACACATCACGCACAGAGGGCGCACCCACATGCTCACCTCATTTGATGACACCCAATACGCGTTCATGATAAAGACGACGACGTAGGAGCAGAGGGGCTGCCTCCACCTGCAAGGGCCCCCAGGGAACCCCCAGCGGCGGCATTCTGAGGGAACGGACAGGAGGCTCTTCCCTGAAAGCAGGGCCGCCGCTGCCCACCTCCCAGTCTGGCTGCCGGCGGGGCCTGGCTGGGCAGTGTGACCGCGAGAGGGGGGGGCGGCACCAGGTCAGAGAGGAGGGCACAGAACCGTCTCTGTGCAGACGGCATCGCCTGTGTGCAGAGGATGCCCAGAAACCCAACAGCAGCAAAGAGAACTGTCAGCATGAACCAGCTCAGCGAGGGTGCCAGACTCGAGCTCCATGCGCCGAAACGAGCTGTTTCTGGAGAATGCGAACGTGCCAGCCGAGCGTGGAGCGGAGAGTCCTCCCTCCCGGCCACCCCAGGGCCTGCACTGGGAGGAGGAGCCAGCGCGTTCCCCGACCTTCACGACGGGAGGCCTTGTGCTTGCGATGGAAGGCGACCCTGCCCGGCCCACCCCAGGGGCCGTCAGCACCCCACCTGCCGCACAGAAACGGACACGGGACCCTGAAAGGCAGCTGCAGCTGCAGGAGACCTCGTGGGTCAGACCACCCGCAAGAGACAGGAGCCATCACTTCCCAATTCACTTCCCTCTGCAGGGGCGCGGCTCCCAGCCCAGAGGGGCCTGAGGAGGTGGGACCGCTCAGTGCTCTGGGGGGTCCTGGGACAGAAACAAGCTTAGGGGCGGGAGCCCGAAGGAAGAAGCAGCTACTGAGAGGGGCTTCTGGTGGCAAACGAGGCTGAAGTCACACACAAGAGCCAGCCGCCGTTCTGGCTGCCTGGGGGGGCTGTTCTGTCCTCGCTGAGGGCGCAAACACGAACGGCGTTAACGTTCACAGAGCTGCACGCTGCCCGGAAAGGACACTGCCAGGTGAGCACGAGCGCCCAGCGCCCTGAGGTTTCCGAGGCCGCGAGCAGGGAGGCACTTGGAAGTGGAAGATCCCACGAGAGGCGCGTTCACTGAGCCAAGCTGGAGGAAGAGTAACAGCACAGACGCGAGAGGCAGCAGATCCTGACCCGACATCCACATCCTCCGACCGCCCGCAGGAGGTGCACCCGCAGGACGCGCACGGGAGGGAGACGCATATGGGAGGGAGATGCGCACGGAGCCACAGCCGTCAGCCACCACACAGAGCCCCAGTGAGGCCGCCGGGGCGCCGGACCCGCCGAGAGCACCATGTCCGGGACAGGTGTGCTGTCCCAGCGCTGGTCCTGCCCAGCTCTGCCGTCCTGCCACTCAGAGCCAAGGTGGCCCACCAGGTGCCCGAATGGGAGCCAGTCCATACACTTGGCCCTGCCCCAGCTCGACTGACCCGAGGCCGCCAGGGCAGAGCCCACGCAGCACAACCTGCACCAGAGGCCGGGGCGCGAGCTCCACGCCCAGAATATAGGTTCTGCTGAAAGGGGATGTTTCAAGGTCCCCTCACAGCTTCCACTCACTTTGTAAAAAAATGTTTTTATTGATTTTTAGAGAGAAAGGGAGGGAGAAAGAGAGAGAAATATCAATGATGAGAGAGAATCGTCAATCGGCTGCCTCCTGCACGCCCCCTCCTGGGAACCGAGCCCATGACCCGGGCATGTGCCCTGACTGGGAATGGAACCGTGACCTTCACAGATCGACACCCAACACTGAGCCACACAGGCCGGGCCTGCGCTCACTTTTGTGGGGTTCAGCCTTGCTGCTGTGGACCTGGAGGACTCCCTCTGCTTAACCAGGCAGATTTCATGACCAGAATCCGGCAGCCCTGAGGGACAGAGGCCTGCCAGGCAGACTGCACTTCAGCGAGAAGCCTCTGCCTGAGCCCTCGGCCTCCTGGACTGCAGTGTTCCTGCCGCTGAGCAGACCTTGCAGAGCAGCTCCTGGTATCCTCTTTCCACCAATCGGCCGCACAGCTATACCTCATCTGCATATACTGACCAATCAGAGCAGCTCCTGGTATCCTCTTTCCACCAATCGGCCGCACAGCTATACCTCATCTGCATATACTGACCAATCAGAGCAGCTCCTGGTATCCTCTTTCCACCAATCAGCCGCACAGCTATCATCTGCATATACTGACCAATCAGAGCAGCTCCTGGTATCCTCTTTCCACCAATCGGCCGCACAGCTATACCTCATCTGCATATACTGACCAATCAGAGCAGCTCCTGGTATCCTCTTTCCACCAATCGGCCGCACAGCTATACCTCATCTGCATATACTGACCAATCAGAGCAGCTCCGTTACAACCAATCAGAATGTCTGAAGCTGCCCAATCAGACGGTGTAAATCTGGATTCCTCATTTGCATGGAAATGGGCCAATGGGGAACCAGGGCAGGAAGGCACCTGCCCTTTGGGCTCCCAGTGGGCGAGCCGTTCACGTGCGTCAGGTGTCCCCCTTTCCACACCGCAGCCAGCCTTTTGCTGACGCCCCGGACGGGCTGATGTGCAGACCTGTCACGGCTCTCTGCCTGGGGCCACGCCATCACCTAATCCCCGTGCGCCCAGCCCGGAGGAGCGGCCTGCTTACCTGGAAGAGGATGAAGATGAGGAACAGCTCGTAGACCACGCTGACACACAGCCAGAACCTCCAGTACGCTGCGAAGACAGAGACAGCATCAGGGAGCCCGGCCCGCGGTCTGGACACACCATCTGCTCTGGCCCCGCTCAGTCTAGCAGGTTCCTTAAAGCACGACCTGGCTCAGATGCGAGCACGTTTCTCCCTAAAGCGTTTCCTTCCCTTCTCCCATTCCGGTCTCGAACCTTTGTTTCTCTCTCTGGCCTCAGTGCAGCACAGAGGGCCAGAGCAGACAGACACGCTGTCCTGTGCTCACTAGCCGTGCTTCTGGCCCAACACCACACGAGCCGCAGGCAGGTTCTGGTGGACTCCTTTGATCAGGTCCAGAAAAATCTCTTTTTTCTTCCTGTTTTTATTGATTTCAGAGCGGAAGGGAGAGGGATAGAAGGATAGAAACATCAATGATGAGAGAGAATCATTGATTGGCTGCGTCCTGCACGCCCCTCACCAGGTATTGAGCCCCAAACTTGGGCATGTGCCCTGACCAGGAATCAAACTGTGACCTCCTGGTTCACAGGTCAATGCTCAACCACTGAGCCACACCGGCAGGGCTATCGAGAAACTCTTTTAGCCCCGGCTGGTGTGGCTCAGTGGACAGAGCATTGGCCTGCGGACTGAAGGGCCCCAGGTTTGATTCCAATCAAGGACACATGCACGGGTTGTGGGCTCGATCCCGTGTGGGGCATGCAGGAGGCAGCTGATCAGTGATTCTCATCGTTGATGTTTCTCTCTCTCCCTCTCCCTTCCTCTCTGAAATCAATGAAAGTATTTTTAAAAACCTTTTAATTCCAGTATGCTAAGTTACTATGAATGAACATAACGCTTTATTTTTCTGCATTTGCGAGGACCAGCTGTTCTCTGTAGTGTTAGTGATGAACACAGGAACGCAGGAGTCCCGGGATGAACCTAATGTGGTCACCATGATACCTGCTGTCGGGGCCTGGCTTCTGTTTCCATCCGGCATCTGGGAGCTGGTCCCTGTGGTGACGGCTATGCTTGGAGTTAAGAGAGCAGATCCTACATGTTCTCGTCACCAAAACACAGCCATCACAGGTGGAGACAGAGGCGGTGCCGGTTCAGTGTGTGTGTGGTGTGTGTGTGGGGGGAGAGTATGTGTGGTGTGTGTGTGGTGTGTGTGTGTGTGTGGTGTGTGTGTGTGTGGTGTGTGTGTGGGGGAGAGTGTGTGTGTGTGTGTGTGTGTGTGGGGGTGTGTGTGGGGTGTGGGGGGTGTGGGGGGGAGAGTGTGTGTGTGTGTGTGTGTGTGTGTGTGTGTGTGTGTGTGGAGAGTGTGTGTGTCCCCTGCGTGAGCTATACCAGAACACAGCAGGCTGTGCCTCAGCCAAGCCGCCCCCCCCCCCCCCCCAGCCTGTCACAGCCCCAGCGGGAAGCTGAGCTGTTCACGGCGGGAGGAGGTCGCGGGAGGGGCGCTGAAACTACTCTAAAATGCAAAGGGTAGCTTCTGCCGTCAGAATCCCGATAATCCTGCTGAATAAAGTCCCACAGCTCGAATTCCCTTCGCAGGTGACGCAAACCCCAGCCGACTCTTAGGGGCAAGTTCCCGGGACTAGAAAGGGGCTGACAAGCTTCTCGGACTTGGGACCAGGAGAGCGGGGCGGACCGGGTCGCTCTGGGGCGTCTCCAGCTCCCCGCCCTGTGCAGCGGGCCCCCATCAGGACGTAGGTGCGGGCAGGCGGGTGGGGGTGGGGAGGTGCCAGGGCCTGAGGTGCCAGATGGGGAGGGAGAGCTCTGCAGCGCCAGGCGTGCGTCCCCACAGGGCCTGCGCCTCAGGCAGCCATGGGAGGGACAGGCTGGGGCAGGTTAAGTGTGAGCAGCGAGTCATTCCTAGATGACCACTCACTAGTTCTCGTCTCTCTCACTTGTGTCACAGTTGTGACGACCCGTGCCCCTGCCGAGGGGAGACCAGCGCGCAGCAGAAAGCACAGCGTGGGCGCCCAGGCAAGTGCGCTCAGAGCCCTGGGCCTGGGAGGAGCAGCCGAGGCGACAGGCGGGTTCTCCTGCGCTCACGGTGGCTAAAGCTTGGGAAATGCTCCCTGGTTCAAGGGCTGCGAGAGCAGTTACTGGGCTGATGGTGCACTCACGGGGCCCCCCTGCAGGCGCCCCGCACATCACCCCCCACGGGCCCCAGACCAAGCCTGCAGGCGCCCTTCCCCCACTGCTGCTGTGCACCCCACACCCGGCGCCTGCTGGCACAGAGGGCGGCCACCCAGAGCCCCCACTGTCACCCTGTGGTGCCCCCCCATTTCCACCACCAGGAGGTTGGTCTCCGGCCCCGATTCAGGACGCCCCCCGGCTTTCTCCCTGAACATCGAAGCTGACTGTCGACAGCGCTGGCAGCGCCGCCCTGACTGGCCCCGCTGTCGGAGGGAGAGAGACACATCGGAAGGGAAGTGCCTTCTCAAGGACAACCAGGTTTCCCGAGAGAGAAGCCCAGAGAGCCTCCTCCCAGTGACACGGGGAGGGGGGGGGGGGCCGCCCCCACCACACTCCTCTGTGGAGTCAGAGCCCCCTCCCACTGTCCCCTGGGTGTGCTGCGCAGGGCAGAGAGTTCGCTTGGCAGGAGACATGGCTAGCTCCCTGCTAACAGGCCTTCGCTCACAAGCATGGTGCCCACTAGGCCTCGAACACGTCCCTTCTGAGGGCCAGTGGGGTCATCACGGCTCCTCCTCCCAGGACTCAGATGGAGAGGGCCCAGATGCGCACACAGGCGACGGGAACGCTCACTGCAGCTCCGGGGGACCCCGAGGCAGCCCCCGCAAGGAACGGGTTCGCTGAGCACATTCACGCGGCGGCTGAACAAGCAGCCCTTAAAGCCAAGCTGGCAGCCCTGGCCAGCTGCTTGGCGGTTAGAGCGTCGGCCCAAGGATCGAAGGGTCTCAGGTTTGATTCCCAGCCAAGGGTAAGTTCCTTGGTTGCAGGTTCGTCCCCAGGAGGCAACCAATGTGTCTCTCACGTCAATCACTTTCTCTCTCTCTCTCCCTCCTCCCTCCCTCCCTTCCCCTCTCTCTAAATAAAGTCAATGGGAAAAACATCCCCGGGTGAGGATAAAAGAGAAAGGAAGGAAGGACGGACAGACGGACGAATGAACCCAGCTGTCGAATAAACAAATAGGAGAGGCCTGTGTCAGCCTGCGTGGAAATCCATGATGCGAGGCCACGCTCAGAGTTCCAACTGTAAAGCGAAGCGCGGAAAGACGTCTACAAACACGTCAAAGCCTAGCAGTGTTATCTGGGGAGTGGTATTTATTTTTACTTAAAAATATTTCTGCATTTTCCAAATTTTCTACAATAAATACACAGCCCTACTGAGACAAAAGGAAACATGTTACTACATGTGACCCTACTGGAAAAACACACCCCTGCCCCCAGGGAGCGGGAGCCACACGCTGGCCGGGCAGGCGGGTCCTGGCGTTGTGCACTGTCAGGACCCATAACTTCGGGGGACAGGGACCGAGACAACGTGACGCAGGCAGGGCCTCAATGGCAGGGCGGCCGCCTCACGCCTAAGGCACGGCCGCCCGTGGGAACCACCCCAGCGCCACTGGACGGGCCCGGGACCCTCCCTGCAGGAGCCAGGGGAAGGCAGAGGCAGAGGCAGGGGGCCAGGACGAGTGGGGCCTGCGCGGGACTGAGAGATCCAGGGGCTGAAAGAACAGGAACACCCCCATTCATCCTCCTCCGATGGCCACAGCAGGGGTGGCTGGCCCGGGAGGGCAGGGCAGGGCGCAACCACGCAGCAGCACAGACAGAGCAGCCACTCAGAGCAGAACCGCCGTGCGGGCGGGCACACACACACAACGAAGTGGCAAGTTACCTGGATGAGGTCTGGAAAATGGCCCGTCTTTAGCTTGTGTGACTCCAAAACATAAGAAAACCAAAATACTGGCCACAATACCTCTGCGAATAAAGAACAAAGAGCCCTTAGTGTGCGTAAGCGCAGGTCCACACGGGCTTCTCCTAGGTGGGAGGCGCGCGGGGTCCCTGGGATGCCCACCCAGTGACAGCCCCAACCCCAGGGGGGCAGGGGAGCTGGAAGCTGGGCCTGGGGCACCCCGTGGAGAAGAGCCCTGGGCTGGGGCTGCGCGTTGTACCTGAGTCACTACCCTGACACAGCGGCCTCCCCTTTCGGGGCCCCCAGGGTCTCGCACCCCCTGGACCTGGGCTCCCCTGTCCTTTCCTCCTGCTCAGCTGCCTCGGGTCACTGGACTATTCGTCCAGCCAGAGAATTTAGACAGGTGGGAGGAGAATTATTTCCGCCCCCCACGCCCCCCCAGCTTTGGCGAGCCAGCCCGGAGCACCCAAGGCAGGCGCTGCAGCCGGGGCGGTCGGGCTGTAACCTCCGTCAGCCTCCTGCCTCCTTCTCGGTGCAGAAGTTACAGTTTGGCAGAAGAAACTGGCTCCGTGGGTGGCGACGCGGAGGTTTCTCCCACTGACTCTTTCCTCCCAGAGGTGGCCATTTTTCCGCGTCTATGTCCCTGGTGGCATTTGCCACCAGAAGAAGCTACAGCAGGGACAGGACAGGCAGGGCCCGGGGGCGCGTCTGCTGAGCCAGAGCCGCTGTGGGTCCCACGGAAACCACGCGAGGTTGTCCTGCCGTCTGGGTCTATGTCCCAGGAGCTGGGCTTGGTCGCTGGTCTCCACCCTCCGGAAGGTCCACTGAGCGGGTGCAGCAGGCAGCCAGTGGGACAGGCTGGGTGTCCTTTTCCGACTGTGCCCGCCTTCGGGGAAGTGTGCCGTGGGAAACCCTAGGGGCCGTCTCCACCTGCGTTCCTTGTTGGTGCTGGAACAGTCCCACCGCAGTAGCGCCTGCCGGGGCCACGGATTAGCCAGTTGTGGCGGGGGGTGGGAGCTCCGAGAGGCTGCGTGCACCGCTGCCTGCCTGCCTGTGTCCTCCCTACTTCGAGGCGTGAACCGTGGGTCCCAGGCTGCACTGCCTGCACCACGAAGCCTCGTCCGTAAGAAGGAAACGCGACTGAGGCGAACGGATCCCACTGTCACTGGCCAGACAGACAGATCCTTTGAACTGGAAAAACTTCCAAATGGAGAAATGTCTAGCGAGCTCTCACCATAATAGCACTTTTATTGATAACTATAGAAAGACCGAATTATTACTATTGTTTTAAAGTATATATTTATTGATTTCAGAGAGGAAGGGAGAGAGACAGAAACATCAATGATTGAACCATTGACCAGGTGCCTCCTACATGCCCCCTACTGGGCATCGAGCCCACAACCTGGGCACATGCCTGACCAGAATCGAACTGTCACCTCCGGTTCCTAGGTCGACGTTCAACCACCGAGGCCACCAATCAGGCCCAGGTTATTCTGTAAATGAGTGCACAGAAATCTAGCAACAGCCTTACAGACAGAACCCGCCCGGGGAGCCTCACTGAGTTGTCTCCACCTCCCCTCATGAGTCCCACACGTGCTAATGAAACATTAGGTTAATGAGCCCTGGCCAGTGTGTTCAGTGGTTAGAGCATCACCACCCCATACCAAAGGGTTTCAGGTGCGATTCCCTGTCAAGGGCATGCACCTTGGTTGCAGATTTGATTCCTCAGCCCCATTTGGGACATGTGCAGGAGGCAACCAGTCGATGTATCTCTCTCAAATCAATGTTTCTCTCTTCCCCAACCCCCTTCCATTCTAAAACTCTATGGAAAAAATATCTAAGCGTGAGGATTAGAAACAAAACAAAAAAACACACACATTAGGTTAACGAACAAGAGAAAGGGGGAAGGCCCCAGGGAGACTCCAAAAAGGTGCGAGCCTTTCGAGGTGATTGAGAAATCAGGTGAGTAAAGCAAACATTGACAGGAGCAGAAGGAAGCAACGGAAAGTCCCCACTCGTCCCAGAGGTGGGGATCCTAGATGGTCATTAAGATACTCGAGAGGATTCAGTGACTCCTTGACCAGAAATGTGGTGACATCGGGGAACGCAATGCAGAGCCTAATGCAGAGCCTGCCGGGAGCTTTTTAAAGGCCCCTCCCTGAGCCAAGATGAGCCGTGTGTGCCAGGGACAGAAGCTGGTCAGGGATAACTAGTTAGACAGGAAGGTCAGCCCATGATGTCACTGAAGTTTCACCCCAATTCCTTGGGAATTCAGAGCAAATGCCCGCATCTCACAACCCTCGGTGAGGCGGCTGCAGCGGCAGGAGCGGCTGGAGCCGACCTGCCTTCTCCAGGGCTGACGGACAAAGGCGCCCACACCCTGCTCCCCTGGCCCCATGCTCCCTGGTCAGGGACACATGCAGGCCTTTACCCGCGCTCTCCACAGACACCTTCTGAGAGCCCCCACGCCCAGGGGACCCCTCACCACACCCCAGGCTCCAGGTCTCCGTGCGTCTGTGTGTGCTCAGATGTGCTGTGCAGCATTCTCTACCTCTGCTGATACTACTAATTTGTAAAAGTCCTCTATTTTTGTTTTAATCCTCATCTGAGGACATGTTTTATGCTTTTTAATTGATTTCAGAGAGAAAGAGAGATGGAGAGAGAGATAGAAACACCAATGATGAAAATCATTGATTGGCTGCCTCCTGCACTACCCACACTGGGGATCGAGCCCACAACCCGGGCATTTGCCCTGACCAGGAATTGAATCATGACCTCCTGGCCTCACAGGTCGACGCTCAACCACGGAGCCACGCCGGCGGGCTGGGGTGAAGTCTTTAGCAATAGCTATATTTATGTGCACTTAAAAATGGTTTCCTAAATCTCTTTGAAACTTCCAAGTTTTGCTAACTACGTTAAATGATGGAAATTCATGGCTATCCAGACTATTCCCAAATAAGATAAAATAATGTAACATTAATTACTGAACATAGATTTGTCTACTTTAGTGTCTCACCACAGAGGAACCCATGATATTCAGCTTTCGTAGTAAACGCGTCTTGTGCCTCATTGAAAGAGCATATGAAAAAGCACCTATTTCTAGAAATTACAAAATGTATTCATAAATTTATTAACCTATGGATCACTGGTGTGACAGTTCACAATTGCTTACGTCTTAGTTTTCACCAGAAATTAAAGTTTCTATAGGTTAAGAATTCTAATATATGTAACTAAAGCCACAAACAGTAATAATAATGATAATAATAATAAAATAGGGAAAACAACCGTATACACCAGAAAAGTAGGGCACGTTTTGGCTTAAAAACAGGCGGAGGCGTGGAGATGTGTTTTCGTTACGGGACATGACCGGGATTTGTCCTGTGATTTCTGAGCGAGTCGGAGAACAGGAGGCGGACTGCAAGGGAGGAGGAAGCTGCAGCAAGTGCGGGGAAGGGAATGCTTGGGGAGAGGGTTCTGTGCAGCCACGCTGGGTCCGAGCGGCCGGAGGCGCTTTAAACAGCTCTCCCCCGCGCAGTGGGTGCGCCTCGGCCTCTGCATCTGGTCTGCGTCGGGCAGCACAGCTCCTCCCGGTCTCCGGTCTCCGCAGGAGGCACTGAGCGCGCCCTGCCCGGAGCAGAGCGAGCGGCCGAAGAGTTTCCGTGGCCGCGGCCCTGATTCTGTGAGAAACCGCTCTCCAGGGCAGGAGCTCCTCTGCGTCTCAAACGCAAAGGTTCAGCCACAAAACGCAAAGGCGGAGCCGTGCTGCTTCCGCAGGGAGGCCCCTTCCTCCCACACCCAGCGCCAGCCGGGCATCCTGACGCCCTGTCCACGGCCACCGTCTGCTCCTAAGTCAGGGCAAGGAAGGTGGGTGACCACGGCTGTGAACTGAGCGGCGTCAGCTACGGGCACCCTGGCCGCCCACTCCCGGCGTCTGCCTCCCTTCGCCGGGCGGTCAGGTGCCGCTGCGCGCACCGTGCCAGGGCTGAGGTCTCGCGGTGCCCGGGGGGGGGGGGGGGGTGGGAAATGCGTTTCCACGCGAGGCGCGCCTCCCACAGCCTCCGGTGGTCGCCGGGCGCCGGCACACCTCCCGGAATCAGCCCGCCCCCATCATCTCGACCAACAGCCAGGCCACGGGGTCCCAGAGCCCGGCCCAGCCGAGTCTCCACACGGACGGATGGTGAAGGGGGACGCAGTCTCTGTGACTTTCTGTTTGAAACACGGCTGGTTCTCTCCTCCCCGGACATAAAGGCCTGGAGGAGACAGGAACTCACGAAAACCTCCAGGAACCGCGGGGAGCCTGACGCGAGTCCTGGCCGTGGCTTTTCTGGCCTCGAGGTCAAGCTCAGCCTGGAGACCCCTGAGGGACAGTCCACCGAGCCTGCGCTCAGTGGTCATTACTGCCCCTGCTGCTCCCGCAAAGAACAGGCCACGTTTACTGAAACCGGACTCTTGCTAGTAACTACTCTTTTTGTTTGTTAATCCTCACCTGAGGATATTTCTTTCCCATTGATTTTTAGAGAGAGCGGGAGGGAGGGAGGGAGGGGGGAGAGGAAGAGAGAGAGAGAATCACTGATTGAGGTGAGAGACACATCGATTGGTTGCCTCCTGCATGCACTCGACTGGGGGCTGGGGAACGAACCTGCAACCCAGGCATATGCCCTTGCCTGGGAATCGAACCCAAGACTCTCATGCACAGGCCAACACTCTAACCACTGAGCCCGCCAGCCGGGCCGCCCTCTAACTGTGTGCTGTTTCCTGTGGTGGGGTTTTAAGAGTTTGCATATTTTGGAAACAAGTCCCTTCTCAGGTATGTTCTGCAAACATTTCTGAGCTGTCTGTGGCTGGTCTCTCCTGGTCTTCACCGGACCATCTGTGCACTGATGCCACTGTGTAAACGTCCCCATGCCACCAACAGATCAGCGGGCCACTGACGTGTGCGGTGCCAGCGGGCACTCCCAGCCGCCAACCGGGCCAGAGCGGCGCCCTGTGATGTCACAAACCACCGTGCGGGGCAGCAGCACACGGGTGCTCACTGAGCGACACCCCCTCGGAACTATTCAGTGGGCAAGAGGCCTGGCTGACCAGGGGCTGCCTGAGGCCGGCGTATGTTAAATTATACACCAATAAAGTGACTTACAAAGAAGATTAAACCTGCTCCCCCAAAGTGACAGAGCCTGCTAAGCCCCAAAACAAGAACAACGGTGCACACAAGCTGGAACGGAAAGCTTGAGGAGAACAGCTCCCTAAGGTGCTCAGTGCCAACGTCTGAACGTAAGCAGGACCCGTGCGTGGAACCTGCTGAGGGCAGCAGAGCTGACAGGGACCCCAGGGCGCTGGCACAGCCCAGACCAGGTGCTGCCACCTGCTGGGGAGGCCCAGTCCCGGCCCCGGGAGGCGTCCCAGGCCACTCCGCCCGGGGCCACTCCAGCCGGCCCCCACTCCAGCCGGGGCCACCTGCTTCCTGCCACAGTACTTGCCCGGTGACATCGGAACTGCTCATCTCTGCCCCAATTTCACAGCGTATGGCACCTCTTCAGTGTGGCCACGTCCTGCCCCGGCCTCCCTGCCCAGCTGTGCCGGACCCTCCACCCAGCGAGACGCCTAAAGGAAACCAGGCTGGCACGGAGTCTCGCCAGAGGAAGGCTCCAGAGGAAGGATCACCAGTTACAGCCCCAACAGAAACGATGCCCAAGAAACTGCTGCCCAGGACTCAGGGAGACACCGTCCCCGCCCTCAGCCTCCCGCCCTCCACAGACCTCCCTAAGAACTCCCTCCTTTTCTCCCTAAAAGAACGCTCTCTCCTCTGCTTGTTCCACTTACTAGAACTTGCTCGTCCCTAATTGTAATTCTTTGCTGTTCTCGAATAAACCCATTTTTTTCTGGTCAAATAATTTATTTTTTTAAGTCAACAAATCCAGCCGGACAAACACACAGAAAAGATCAAGTTCTACTTAGAAATCCCCTCTAGGAAAACATGGGCTCCTGCCAACAGCCTCAGTGTCTCCGTAGCCACCGGTCCCGTGTCCTCCCGCGGGCCCTGTTGCACAGAGCACAGCCCCACTCCCTCGCCACGCGGGACCCACTGCCCAGGGCCCCAGGCACAGCCCCACTCCCTCGCCACGCGGGACCCACTGCCCAGGGCCCCAGGCACAGCCCCACTCCCTCGCCACGCGGGACCCACTGCCCAGGGCCCCAGGCACAGCCCCACTCCCTCGCCACGCGGGACCCACTGCCCAGGGCCGGCCCGCCACGGGCCTGAGTGCAATCAGGGGCCGGGGCCAGAGCAGGGCCCAGCAGCAGGAGGCAGAACCGGGGAGAGGTGCGGACTGCCGGGCTGACGCCCAGCGCTGACCGGGAGGTGGCGGGGGAGAGGGGGCAGAAACCCCCCGGTGGAGCAGCACGACAGGGGAGGACAAGACAGGGGCGCCTGGAGGGAGCACAGGCCTGAGGCCGACCCCTGGCAGCCACGGCGACCTGGGAGACAGCTGGCAGACGGGGCTTGCCGCAGGTGGCTCTCCAGTCCCCCATCAGTGGGCCCAGGACACAGCCGACAGGAGCCACCTGGCCTCTGAACGGGCCGCTGACACCTGCAGGGCACACAGCGGCACACGCCACTCCCCGGCAGGTGGTTAGCTCTCACGCTACAGAAGCAAGGGCTGGCCCCCGGGAGGGCTTACAGTCCGTCTCCCCAGCTGACCGTGGTCCCTGGCACTGCCAGGCCTCAAGGCTCTGCCCCACCTGCTGGCCTCCTCCCTCCGTCCCGTCCAGGGCCGCAGGGCCTGGTTACCTCTTGGTGTTGTAGGCCGTGTCCTGGGGCGTCTCCTCCAGCAGAGTCACGTAGCCCAGCACGCAGGTGAGGATGAAGAGCACGGTCAGGGTGTGCGCGCGCCTGAAACCAAACACCGCGGCGTCAGGCCTCACGCGAGACACGCACCCTCCGCTCAGAAAACAGGGCTGAGCGTCCCTAGTGGGGGGCCCCCCCGCGCTCGGGGGAGGAGCACCGGCACACGGGAGCGCTGAGGTGAGGGCCGCACTCAGAGGACCGCGGGAGCCGTGCGTGCTGTGCGCGGGCGGGCAGCTGTCATGGCCAGCCTCGCGAGCCATGCAATGACATCTGAGGTTCCCAGGACCCAGCCCAAGAAACGAGAAAGGGAAGGGGTGAGGGACAGCGGGACCCGCCGCAGGAGGGCGAACCCTCACGGAGCCTTTACTCGGGAGAGCTGTGAGGCGCTGAGGGAGGCGTGGGCCCAGCCCGGCCCTCGGCCTGATGTGGGAGGACAGGCGGCTCGCCCGGAAGCGGGCCGCAGGCACCCAGAGCCGACCTGGGAGGACCGCAGTGGCTGCGTCAGACACTGGCCTGGGCCCTCCGCGAAGGGCGTCACAGCCCAGCTCCCAGGCCCCAACAAGCAGGGGTCCCTGCAGAGATGACGGGACCCGGAGTCTCAGTGTCTCCATTTCCAGGAGATGCTTCTGACTTGGGAGGCGTCCGTACACCAGTGAGTACACCCCCCAGAACAAAAGGTATCCAGGGGGATGGCCCAGCACCCTGCTCCCCATCACCCCGCTCCCCGGCACCCCGCTCCCCGGCACCCTGCTCCCCATCACCCTGCTCCCCAGCACCCTGCTCCCCATCACCCTGCTCCCCATCACCCTGCTCTACGGGAACTCGGCAGAGGGGGAGGAACACCAGGAGGCGCCGGCACCAGGAACGAGGAAAGGACACCAGAAATTCACGCGAAGTGGACTCTTCTCCGTGGGTTCTTGTTTGCACAGCTCATTCGGAATCTTTGCTACAACTCGGACCGGGGGGATCAGAGCATCGCTGTCTGTGTCACAGGCGAGGAAACCAAGACGGCGAGCGTTGGCCAAGGTCAAGCGCGGGCGTCTCTGAAGCCTATGCTGTCCCAGCGACACCGGCACTGGGCCCCTGCGCCCCGACCGGCGCCCCCCGGTGGTCTCGTGGCTTTCCGGAGTGTTTTATCCCTCCAGGGACCGGACACTGACACCGACTCCAGGGCGTGCAGCTCCCTGGGCTTTCGCACACGCGGCTCCGGAAACACATTCTCGCCGCAGCAGCGCAGAGAAGCAGGCACCAAACACGACAAACGGCTAGTGAAGAGAGCAGGCGGGAGTCAGCCTCTCCAGGTTAGAGACGTTTTTAATAAAATGATGGGCCTCAAGCAGGGCCCGGAAGAGCGCAGACAGCTGATGGGCAGCTCCTCAAGGGCCAGCAGGATGAGGCTCCTGGACACCAGAGGAACTAGTCGGCGGCCCTTAAAGCCAGCGCTGGAGCCCCACCTGATGTGGGTGACAGGGGAGGGCTCAGGGGCTTTCACTGAAGCCTTAGAGCAACACTCCAAACACCGGGCAGAAAATAAGAACATGGTGCCCGGCAAGTGTGGCTCAGTGGTTGGTGTCGGCTATGAACCAGGAGGTCATGGTTCTATTCTGGTCAAAGGACAGGCTTGGGTTGCAGGCTCCATCCCCAGTCGGGGGTGTGCAGGAGGCGGACAATGGATGTTTTTTATCGATGTTTCTATCTCCCTCTCCCTCTCCCTTCCTCTTTCTCTAAAAATAAAAACTCATATATTTTAAAGAAGAAAATAAGAACAAGGTGGCTGAGGTGGGACACAGCCAAGAAGGCAGGACGGCAAGGGGACGGGAAGAGCGGCCGCCTGGGTGCGAGCGCGCAGAACCACGCAGAAGGACGGAGGACAGACCCCAATGCCGCTCCGCAGGGGCGAAGGTGCGCCGGCCGCCGGGCCTCGGAGGAGAGCAGGCCTGGCCCGTGGGGGAGGGCGGGCTCGCACCTCCAGGTGAGGCGGTTACAGGAGCTCACGCCCTGGAGTCGGTGTACGGTCCCTGAAGGGATAAAACACTCCGGAAAGCCACGAGACCACCGGGGGGCGCCAGGTCTGGGCGCAGGCCCACAGAACGGTCCGCAGGCCTTCGAGAAGCGTCCCCAGAGACCAGGCGGGAGGAGCGGGAGCAGGACCCCTCTGGGCCAGTGCTCACCGACCTCCAGTGGCGGCCAGCTGTGCTCCTTGCCTTGCACTCGGCCCATTTCCACTCCGGTGGGAGTGATGGGGGGCGGGGGGAGAGATTCTGCAGGCAGACACCCCCCCACCCCTCGCCCGGGCCGGGCCAAGCGCGCACCCTCTGCTTTAGCACCCTGGTGGCTAACGGCCACTCTGGGGAGGTTTGGGCCCTGTGACCCAGGCCCGGACGACAGCGGCTGTGAGCCCGGTGACTTCTGTCGCTCAGCGAGGGTGAGGGTGTGAGGACAGCTGGCTCTCTGCCCCGAGAGTGGAAAATACCGTCAGTCACCCCTCACTGCGCCGAGTGGGCAGAGGGCAGCCTGCCAGCCCTGTTGGAGAAAACACGGGGTGCGGCCGGGCACGTGCACAACGCCTCAGCCGGGGCGGAGCAGAGGCCTGGCCAGATGTGCAAGGGGCAAGGGGCTGTGACACCAACTGCCCCCCAACAGGCAAAAGCCGGGAGTCAAGCTTCCCAGGTGTGGGCGAAGCCGGCAAACCCCTCACCCGCATAACTGAGAAAGGTGCGCTCCGGTACCCGGGCGCCTCCAGCACCCCCACACCCTGCCGGCTCCTGTGCTCCCGCAGGGCAGTGAGGGGCAGGCACTCCGAACATATCCCAGGGTCAGGAAGCGGATAACCCGCGGCCTGCAACCTGCAGGGGGCGCGTCACCGGCACCTCTCAGGGCGGCTCCCAAACACGGCTCCTGTGTCTGTGGCCGCTGGATGCTCCCACCTGAGACCACGATTAGCAGAAGAAGCAGGGTCCTCACACCCCCTGCCAGGGACTCGGTTTGGGGGAGCCCACACCCCGTGGCTGATAAGCAGTAACAGAGAAACCCCAAATCCGCGGACGTGGCCTCCACGCCATCATCACGGGCCCCAAAGAAGCCACCTTCTTCGAATAGGAAGCCTTAGAGCCAGGTTCTGAGCCACAGTGTCCCGGAGTGAGGCGGACATCCAGTCATTTCCACTGACACACATTTTTATTAGTTAACTTCCTGTAACGCTCACTATGAAAATCCTCGAATGAAGCGAGAGTTTGTAAAATCCGAGCACAAGTCAGTGAGGGGAAACGGCGGTCACATGCTAAGCTCTGCGGGGAAAGGGCTGCCAGGCAGGCGCTGGGGCCGCACCGGGGAGGGCGAGGCAGAAGCTGCACACAGACCTGGCCCCCACCCCACCCCCACCCCCCAGCGCCAGAGCACAGCGCTCCTCACACCTGCCGTGGGGAGCCAGGACCACCCTCCCCACCCGCAAGGCAGGTCCCCGAAACCAGCCTGCCTGGGGCACCCCTTCTAGAGAGCCTCCCTGGCTCGTCGCTCTCCCCCAGGCAGGCTCCGCTTCAGCTCCAGTCCAGGTGCCCCACTTCAGACGGACCACGCGCCCTGGGGCCCGGTGCTCAGGGCTCGGGTGAGGGTGGGCTCCCGGCCTCTGCTGGGCGGACACAGGCTCTTGCCCCAGGCTGGTGCCCGAAGCTGCCAGCTTAGTTCCAGAACCGTCACTGGCACCCAGGAGGGGCCCAGCCAGGCGCTCCAGAGCCTGTTCCCGGGTCACAGCTGGTCCCAGAAGGTGGTGCCCTCCCCCTGCAGCTGACAGGGCGGCAGGTCCGGCGGGACCCAGCAGCTCTGGGCCACACCCTGTGGACAAGACACCCCATCCCGGGCTCCCTCCCACTGGCCCCCCGCCCCATCCCAGCATGTTCTCCCCCCGGAGATAACGGCTGCTGGCACCCACAGGAGAGACGCCCCAACACCGGCCTCCGTGCACCTCCCCTGAGTCTCACACAAAGCAGGACCCCCGCCCCGACACACCTCTCCTGAGGCTGCCCCTGGGTGGCCGCCCCGCCGGCGGCTCTCCCCGCTCCCGGGTGCCAGGCTGCCTCTCCCTGCGCTTTCGGGGGGCAGAGGCCACAGCTCCACCCCCAGCTCACAGGCCAGCCACCCAGCGAAGAAGAGCAGCCGCGCGCTTCCCAGCGTGTGGCCTGGGCGCGCTCGCGCTCGCGCTCGCGCTCTCTCTCTCTCTCTCTCTCTCTCTCTCTCCCCCCAGGGAGCAAAGAGAGCTCGGGAAGGTGAAGGGTTAGACCAAGGTCAGAGCCATCGGCAGAGGCGCACCCCCCGGCACACGAGTGCCGCCCCACGTGCGCCCTCCCCACCCAGGCGCTGCCCCCCGTGACCCCCACCGCAGCCCGGGACAGCCCGACCCGAGGCGGGGCTGGGACGCGCGCCCCCGGAGCCCGGGCCGGGCAGGCGCCCGAGCGGCGGGCGGGAGCGCCGGGAAGGGACGCGACGAGGGCAGAGGCGGACTCTGCGCCGGGAGGTCAGGAAAAGCCGGTCTCAGGTGAGGCTGAGCCACGTCCTCCGCGGTTCGGGGGAGGGAAGCGGGGACGCTGGGACCACCGGGCAGCCGCGGGGCCGGGCCCCGAGCCCCGAGCCCCCCGCACCTCGAGCCCAACGACGTGGCCACGCCCCCGCGACCCCGGCCGGACCCCCGGCCGCCGCCACTCACCAGAAGAAGGTGTTGGTGCCGTCGTCGTAGACCTCGGACTCGGTGCTGCGGCGGCCGGCGGGCGGGTCATCCGGCGGCTCCTCCAGCGCGGCCTTGCCCGTGGGCACAGGGGACCCCGGCCGCGGCCCCCCGGCGCCCCGGCGCTCGCCCCTCCTCATGGCGCCTCGGCCCCGAGCCGCTCCTCCCCGCACCTTGACCTCACGCTCACCGGGTCACCGCGAGAGCGAGAGCGCCGCGCACGGCGCACGGAGCGCCGGGAAGGGGTCGAGGCGCTCGCCGGCGGGGTCTCCGGAGAGCAGGGGCTGGGGGCGGCTAGGCAAGGGTAGGCGGTGCATTGTGGGACGTGTAGTCCGCACTTCTGGGCCGCGGGGCATGCTGGGCCTCGTAGTCTCCGACCTCAAGGGTTAGAAGCGGTGCTTGCTGGGAAGGATGCCGCCCGGTTGCTAGGTAACCGCCAGCGGCTTGCCGAGAGCCGCCTGGTACGGGGCGGCCTGACCGGAGCCGGCCCCGAGCCCCGCCCGCGCTTTCCTGAAGCGCCGTCCTGGCGGACGGCCGGACCCAGCTCCGAGGGACCAGAGCTGCCAGGATCTCCGGACTCTAGCCTGCAGGACCTAGTGAAATTGGCCCGTTAGCATAGTGGGGACATGCTGATTTGGGGTGACTCAATGTGTTGATATAGACCGGCCCCTGCAAAAACCTGTAGCCCTGAGCCACTCTGAGAAACAGTCTGACAACAACTCAGTTAAACACAGTTACCATGTGACCAGCGATTCCCCTCCTAGGTATACCCAAGAAGAGTGAAAATGTGCTCACAAAACTTATACCTAGACGTTCACAAACAGTTATTTTACAAAATAAAACAGCCAGGCCCACTGGCGTGGCTCAGTGGTTGAGCGTTGACCTATGAACCAGGAGGTCTCCGTTCGGTTCCTGGTCAGGGCACATGCCTGGGTTGTGGGCTCGATCCCCAGGGTGGGGCATGAAGGAGCAGCCGATCAATGATTCTCTCTCATCACTGATGTTTCTCTCTCTCCCTTCCTCTCTGAAATCAATAAAAATATATTTTTTAAAAAAATGAAATTAAAACAGCCAGTTATTTACCAGAAAAGTGGATTCATTCAGGAACCGCAGAGGATTGCAATTCGGGACAAACATGCTACAGCAGAAATCATGGGCAAGTCCAGCAGGCAGGGGAGAGGAAAGTCACCTATAGAGAGAAAGGCAGCTGTGAGCGAAAGCCCATTGGAGGGAAGTGAGTCCGGGGCGGTGGTGGCTGCTCCTTGGCCAAGTTGCCATGGTTCCCATTGGCTGGGCTTGATGGGCGAGGAGAAATTCTTCCTTCCTCCCGCTGGGTGGTAGGGACACATCTTGCTGGGAATGCAGGGTGTCTTTTCCTGTTGAGTCTGGAACTGACATTCTTCCCTTTGGGGTGTAATTGACCTGGAATTACGTGTGGGGCTCCCCCTTCAGGCCTCGGGACTCCATTTAAACGAGGTTTCTTTTATTAATTTTCACAGCAGCATCCTATATAATAAGAGGCTAATAGGCAAATTGTCCCCTCGGGAATTTGACCGACCGGGAGTTCAACCACTCGATATGACGTTCGCTGACCACCAGGGGCCGGCGCAGAACAAAGGAAGGCCCCGATCAGCCCTGATCACTGGCCAGGCCTAGGGACCCTAACCATGCACAAATTTCGTGCACCGGGCCTCTAGCTGTTCATAATAGCCAAAAGCAGGGAGCAGGTAATATCCACCAACTGACAAATGGATACACACACTGTGTCTCCACACAAAGGGAACTGACTGGGCCGTCAAAAGGAATGCAGCTGTGACACATGCTGCAACAAGGGCGAACCTTGGAAACATTTATGCTCAGTGGAAGAAGCCAGTCACAAGAGACTACATTTTTTAAAATATATTTTATTGATTTTTTACAGAGAGGAAGGGAGAGGAGTAGAGAGTTAGAAACATTGATGAGAGAGAAAGATCAATCAGCTGCCTCCTGCACACCTCCTACTGGGGATGTGCCCACAACCAAGGTACATGCCCTTGACTGGAATCGAACCTGGGACCTTTCAGTCCGCAGGTCGACGCTCCATCCACTGAGCCAAACCGGTTAGGGCAAGAGACTACATTTTATATGATCTGCTTACATGAAATGTCCAAAATACGCAAACCTGTGGAGACAGAAAGTAGACCCGTGGTCACCAGGGGCCAGGGGAGTGACTGCTCAAGGGGCCTGGGTTCCTTTTCCAGGCCATGAGAATGTTCTAGAATGGACTGTGCTGATGGTGGCACATGTCTGTGACGACGCTATTAGTAACAACGAATGAAGTGGTTGGGCGGTGTCCCCATGCACCAAAAGGTTGCCGGCTCGATTCCCGGCCAGGGCACATGCCCAAGTTGTGGGCGTTATCCCCAGTAGGAAGGGGGGGGAGGGTGCAGGAGGCAGCCGATCTATCTCATATCTCACATCCATGTTTCTCTCCCTCTCCCTTCCTCTCTCTCTAAAAATCAAAAATTTTTTAAAATACACAAACTAATAAACTGTACACTCTAAATGGGTGGGTTGTATGGTGTGTGAATTATAGGTCAATAGAGCTGTTAAAATATACCCGAAAACCATGTTTGTGGGGGCTCCCCCCCCACACACACAGCCAGGCCTGCCAAGCAAGGGGTCTGGTTGTGATGGGACCCTGAGTCTCAGCCCCTGACCCCTATGTGGAACCTCCCAATAGGGTGGGACCAATAGGCTGCCAGGAAACACTGGTTCGGGTGGGTGTGCCCTGGGGCCTCCCCGGGCTCTGCTGCCGTCTGCCTGCCCTTGCATCGTAAAGCAGGGGCTCCGGGCAGAGGAGGTGGCCTCTGCCTCTCCCTCCATCCTCTGAGCCGTCTCTCCTCTAAGGGGATCCACTCTGGACTTGGGAGGTGCGGGCTGGGTGCTGGAGGGGACCTGGGAACGGTGAGTCCTGCGCCAGGCTTCAGCGCCTTCCCAGCAGCCCGCGTCTCTGTGGCCAATCTCGAGTTCGTGCGCCAGTGAGTGGCGGTGAGGCCGGAGAGGCCAGACAGGCCGGACTCTGGTTTCCACCCTGCCGGCCACCGGGAACCGATGAAGCTGGCGTCACCGCCTGCCCTGGGGCAACCAGGACAAGCAGTTCCCAGGGCACCGACTGGCCTTGAACAAGCAGACGCCTGGGGACCCACTTTGCCCAGGGAAGTGACACTGGACTCTAGAGCAGGGAGTGCCCACAGCGAGCCGGCTCCTCCACCCGTCTTTCCAGCTAAAGCGCCCCAGGGCCTGAGGGCGTCCTGCAGGACCCCTCCTCCCCCACCCCAGCCGGTGGCGCTTAGTGTCCGGGCTTCGTTTCGGCGCGTTGGGGTCCATTCCTGGGTGTGAGTCTGTCTCCAAACTGCACCCAGAGCCCTCCGCCCGCGGCCGCTCCAGAGCGCAGAGGCGCAGCGCGCCTGGGGTTCCAGTCCAGTCCTCCTGGTCCGGGCGGGGCCGGTGTGGGCGGGGCGGGACGGGGCGGGGCCTATGGGGCCGGGCGTGGGCGGGCCGGGTCGGGGCCTATGGGAGCTGGCGTGGGCGGGGCCTATGGGGCTGGCGGGGCGGGGCGTGGGCGGGGCCTATGGGGCTGGCGTGGGCGGGGCCTGTGGGGCCTATGGGGCTGGCGTGGGCGGGGCGTGGGCGGGGCCTATGGGGCCGGGCGTGGGCGGGCCGGGTCGGGGCCTATGGGAGCTGGCGTGGGCGGGGCCTATGGGGCTGGCGGGGCGGGGCGTGGGCGGGGCCTATGGGGCTGGCGTGGGCGGGGCCTGTGGGGCCTATGGGGCTGGCGTGGGCGGGGCGTGGGCGGGGCCTATGGGGCTGGCGTGGGCGGGACGGAGCGGGGCCTATGGGGCCGGGCGTGGGCGGGGCGGGGCGGGGCCTGAACGGGGCCGGGGCGGGGCGGGAGGGCAAGCCCGGGGCGCCCTCTGCCCCGCGCGGATCACTGGTTTGTTAGTCGCCTTTGAGCCCTGGCCTCTTGCCAACCGGAGCTCCCGGGGGTTTAGAAATGCCGGCTCTTATGATCTTTACACCCCTCGGGTTCTAGTTTCATCTCTGGTTTAGAGGCCGAGACACTCAAGCACAAGAAGGTGGGTGACCCCCGCTCCCAGCTCCTTCTCCCCCCCACCCGGGAGGCCGCACCGCACAGTGAGCCCTCCACCGGGAGCTTTGCACCTGGGCCTGTCTGGGTCTCGCCTGCGCCCGCTCCCTGTCCTGACCGCCACCCTTCACCAGGTTGCAGCCCTGCTTGTCCCTCCCCTTCGGACACGGACACGGACACGGACACGGACACGCGGGCGGCAGAGCCGCTGCAGGATTTGGAGCCCAGCGCAGAGGGGGTGGCGGTTTCTGGCTCAGGTGGCGGGCAGCCCTGAGAGGAGCTGGCAGGGTGCTGTGAGGACGCGATCCATCGCGGGGCTCAGGGTCCATCGCGGGGCTCAGGGTCCATCGCGGGGCTCAGGGTCCCCGCAGGGGGCGGGGTGCCCAGGCCCTGACCTTCCTTGGCAGCAGGGACACCTTCCTCCTGCCCGCCAGCATCCCCAGGAGCCAGGGCGGGGCCGGGCTTTGAAGGTGTCCATCTGGCCTGACTCAGGGGTAGCCGGACGAAGCTCAGGTGGACATGGCCTGGCCGCAGACCCCAGGCTTCCCTAGGCCTGCGGGACAGACACATTCCTGGTGGTTAAGAGTGAAGCCATTGGCGGAGATGCTTTCTTAAAATCTGGGAGAGAAACCTGCGGATTTGTAGAGAACAGTGACCGCCGTTTCCTGGGGGGGGGGGGGGGGGACAAGTCTGTCAAGGTGCGTGGGTTACAAAACACTGGCCCCCACACGCACACCTGCCCCTGGGCCTTCCCTGCAGGTGGATGCAGACTGGGGACAGCAGGGCTGTCCATCAGCCAAGACAGCTCCGGTTCCCCAGACGGAAACAGGAACTGGGGGAATGTGTGGTGGAGGGAGAGCAGGTGTCTTATGTGAGGACATCAGGGACCCCGATGCCAGCTCCCGCAGACCTGGCAGCCGAGGCCCAGCCTGGGCGAGGGTCTCCCCTGCAGGGGCTGCAGCCACAGGGGCGGGATGGGGCCGGGACCAGCCCAGAGGGGATGCAGGAAGCCGGCCGCCAGCTGGCCCTGCGCTGCCTCCGAGAAGCATCCTGGGTGAGACTCCGAGGGTCTGGGCCACATGCGGCCATTGGGGTCGGAGGACAGGGGTGCTTGCTCCTGCTGGGGCATCCCACCTGGGCCCTCCTAGAGGCTCTGTTGCCTGGACCTCCTCTTGGGGGGCCCCCAGTGAAAGGGGTCGGAGGAGGTGGGGAGGGGCCCTGCCCCCGGCTGCCCCGGTCCTCAGAGGGAAGAGGACCGCGGGGCCAGGCTCTGTGGAGTCGGAGGAGGAAGGGCAGGGTCCAGGGTCCAGGGTCCACGGGGAAGAGCAGGAGGCTCCCATGGGCCTCCGCCGAAGCTCTCGGCCCAAGACCGAGCCGGGTGAAGGTTGCCAACGGCCGGGTGGCAGGGGCCATGCTGCCTTGGAGGGACTGGCCCCCTCCCCTGTGGTTCTGCCCAGGGGGTTCCTGGGACCCAGGCCGGGGGGGGGCAAAGCTGACAGAGCCCCAAGCCTGGGCTGCAACCTCCCTCCCGGTTTCTGGCTCGATCCCTAGTGGTCAGCGTGCAGGAAGCAGCGGAACGATCTTTCTCTCTCGATGTTTCTCTCTCCCCCTCCCTCTTCCTCTCTCTCTAAAATCAATAAAAATCTTTTTAAAATAATAATAATAACGAGTCCTGGTCTGGCCGCCTGCAGATGCTCCTCTTGGCCACTACGTGGGGTTTCCGGCGCACCCGTCACAGCCCACCGTGGGCCCCCCAAGGAGAAATGTGTCATCCCCGGGGAACCCACAGCGACATGTCACCCTTGGGTGTGCACACAGGGCTGCCGGCACAGGGCCGCCCTCCAGCAGCACTGGTGCTCCTGCCCCGTGACACCTGGTGCTCCTGCCCCCGCCAGCTGCGCCTCTCTGTGCCCTCAGCCCTCAGACCCTGGCATCGAAAAGCAGGGGCTCCAGGCAGAGGAGGTGGCCTCTGCCTCTCCCTCCATCTTCTGAGCCGTCTCTCCTCTAAGGGGATCCACTCTGGACTTGGGAGGTGCGGGCTGGGTGCTGGAGGGGACCTGGGAACGGTGAGTCCTGGACTCAGGAAGAGTGAGGGGAGCAGGGGAGCTGGGGCGCAGGGGAGCGCTCATGTGCTCCACCCCCACCCCCATCCCCCCAGGGAGCGCGTGTCCATCTGATCCCATCTGCCAGGGGAAACCTCTGCAGGTGAGGGTGCAGGCCCTTGGGAGGGTGTGCCCTTCACCCCTGCGCTGGCTCCTCCCCTCTGCCAGCAGCTGGAGGGCGGGGAGGGAGGGGGAAGGTGAGTCCCACGCGGAAGTCAGGTAGGACCCGCCTGGCTACACTGGCTCCGGTGCTGAGCCGCCTCCATTGGTGGATTTGACCGCGAGGGCTGCCAGCATGCAGGTGAGTCGGCTGCGCTGGGTCCCACCTGTGGCCCCTGCAGCCGCTCTGCCCGCCTGGCCTGGAGAGGGCCCGGGGCTCCTGGGACCCAGGCTGGGGTGCGGAGCGGACAGATCCCGGAGCCTGGGCTGCGACTGCCATCCGCAGGCGAGAGGAGGGGGGCACTTTCCTGGGATCCCGGCGACTCCAGGGGGGTCCTAGTGAGTGAGCGGCGCCCGAGATGGGCAGGCATGTCCGCCCCCAGGCCCTGCGGCGGGGGGAGGACCCCCTCCCTTGTCTGGGCAGCTTTGCCCTGTAGCTGGTGCCTGAGGGGGAGGGTGCTCTGTCCTTGGGTGGGGGGCCAGGGTACCCCGAGCCCGCTGCTCCCTGGGTCCTGCCCCAGGCTGAGGTGGGTTGGCTGAGGGCGACTGGGTTCTGGTTTGGGGGGCAGAGCAGGGACTGTGAGGCGGGAAGGTGGGCAGGAGGGCGTCAGGAGGCACCCTCTCTCCCCTCTGCCCAGGGAGGGTCTGCAGGGCTGGGCAGCACCTGGGTGGCAGGGAGAGCGAAACTAGCCTCCCTGGGCCACCTGGGCCCTCCCAGGCGTGGGCAAGAGGCAGCCTCACGCCGCCTCCGCCGGCTGCCCGGCCCTCCCAGAGCAGGCGGATTTGGCCCCGGATCCCTCGGGACACCAGGCTCCCCTGCTGGCCGCCCTCTGTGCCAGTCAGGCCCCTGCTGGGGGCAGGGAGGGGCTTGGGGCTGCTTCAGGTGGGTGGGAGCCGCAGCACCTGGCTTGGCGGAGGGGAGAGAATTAACCCTTTGAAGGGCAGGTGCAGACGCAGCAGCCATGCTCAGCCCCCAGCTGGATCTAAGCGCGCTTCCCCGGCCCAGACCCCGCCCAGGGCTCCCTGTTGCCCCCTCGGAAGTCCAGGCTCCCCGGCACCTAGCAGTCCCCTGAGGCCTGGCTTCTGCCCACCCTGCAGCCTCGCCTCCTAGCAACTCCCTCTGCTCTTTATGCTTCTGCAAAGCTGGATGCTGAGGACCAAGTCCCCAGGAAGTGACTACCATCTCTCACAGGCGCCGAGTGTCGGGTCCCTAGGAGCAAGTCCTTGGAGGTGCTGGGTACTGATCCCTGGGAGTACTAAGTACCAAATCCTCAGAGGTGCTGGTACTGAGTCCTGGGAATATGGAGTCCTGGGAGTACTAAGTACCAAGTCCTCAGAGGTCCTGGGTACTGAGTCCCTTGGAGCACTAAGTACCAAATCCTCGGAAGTACTGAGTGCGGAGTCTCCAGGAATACTGAGTTCTGGGGAGTACTAAATACCAAATCCTCGGAGGTGCTGGGTACTGAGTCCACGGGAGTACTAAGTATCAAATCCTCAGAGGTGCTGGTACTGAGTCTCTGGACACCAACTGCATGCTCTCCTCAGAGCCTGCTTCCCTCTCCCAGGAGCTGCTCCCACGTTTTGTCTCCTGCCAGCCTCTTGCCCCACAAGGCCAAGCTCCAGGCTACCCACCCTGCCCGCAGGTGCCGACCCCTCCAGACCCCAGTGCCCACTTACACCCCACACTGCCAGGAGGGCTGCGCACAGGGAGGCCACTTCATCTGTGGGTGTCGGGGACACATGGGCAGACGGCACCCAGAAGAAGGAATGGACAGTGGCATACAGAGGGGTGGCTGCGGGAGGAGTTGTAGCACCCCCGAGTGTGAGTGTTCCCCTGATAACAATCATTGGGACACACCAGACCCACATGTTTACCTGAAACTCCAGTGGCACGAGGCGGCCGGTGCACTCCCGGCAGCCCAGCCGGCTTTGGCTTTCTGGAAGGGGCGTGCCCGAGCGGGCAGGAATGTGCTTGGCCAAGGGACAGGCTAGCAGGTGGGGCACGCGCAGCACCGAAGTCTCGGCCGTGGGCGACAGGTGCGAGGGCGGTGAGCCGGGCCTCGGGCGGGCGGGGGCCATGGCAGAAGCCTGGGGCCAAGGGCGGCCATGGTGGGAGGGGGTGCCCAGACCTGCCAGCAGTTGGCGTGAGGCGGGTCCTCTGACAGACACAGCCCCTAGATTGTCCCCCGAAACCCTCCTCCCTGGGAGCTGCCACCGGGTCGCAGGCTGAGGTCCCCGTCACCCGTGCCCACACGACGTGCTCGACACTGTGCGGGTGCAGCAGGATGCTGGGCGTGTGCCAGCAGGCCCCAGGGAGGCGGGGGCAGCGCTGTGGCGGCCAGGGTTGGAGCAGGTGGGGGATCCCGCCTGAGGTCGTGTGGCTCTGGGCTCCGAGGCCAGGGCCCCCGCCCTGCACCTCCGCTCCGGCTCTGACCAAGAACCTTGTCCCCACCCGCAGCGCCTGGCTCCCCCACGGAGGGCCCTGGGTCACGTCTCAGTGCCCCGCCCACTCCCGCTCCTCCCGCTGGGGGTTGAGCACGGGGTCCTCTGTTATCAGGAGTTATACACACAGAGCGGCCGCGCCTGGGCCCTGGTCAAACGGAGGAGCAAGGCCCCGGCTGGTGTGGCTCAGTGGATAGAGCGTCGGCCTGCGAACCGAAGGGTCCCAGGTTTGATTCCAGTCAAGGGCACATGCCTGGGTTGTGGGCTCAGTCCAACGTGCAGGAGGCAGCCGATCAATGGTTCCCTCTCATCGTGGATGTTTCTATCTCTCTCTCCCTCTCCCTTCCTCTCTGAAATCAACAAAAACATTTTAAAAAAATGAGGAGGTTGCCCTAACCGGTTTGGCTCAGTGGATAGAGCATCGGCCTGCGGACTCAAGGGTCCCAGGTTCGATTCTGGTCAAGGGCATGTACCTTGACTGCGGGCACGCCCCCAGTGGGGAATGTGCAGGAGGCAGCTGATCGATGTTTCTCTCTCATCAATGTTTCTAACTCTCTCCCTTCCTCTCTGTAAAAAATCAATAAAATATTTTTAAAAAAATTGAAGCCAGCACAGCCACCTCGACTCTGACGCCACCCGCTTTCCCACATCCCTGCCCGGTCAGTGCAGGACCCCGCGTGGCATGTGGCCACTTTGCCTGGGAGGCCCCTGTCCCACCTTGTCCTTGGCCCGTTGTGTTGGCTCAGGTCTGGAGAAGGTCCCTGTGATGTCTTCCATGCTGAGACGGGGCTGTAGGTTTTAGGGAGGGGACCACACACTCCCAGCGCATCCCGTGACCTTCACCTTCCCTGCCTGCTTTCTCCCCTGTGAAGTGACTCCTTGAGCCGCCCACACTCTCTGCATTGGCTGCTGAGTGCAGCCCACACAGCAGGAGAGGAGGGGGCTGCCCCTCCCGCTTCCCGGGGCGCAATAGTAGCGAGGCTCTGAGGATCGCGAGGCCTGCACGTATCCGCGTCCTCCCTGGGGTCCGATGCAGCGTTTGTGTGTCTGTCCGGGACCTGTGGGTCCCCCTGGCCTTCGTCTCACGGAACTCGGTCACACGTCACGTGGGAGGAGCGGCCGGTTCGTGTGCCGGTGGCGTGATCTGCCCCAGGTGGGGACACCACGGGGCCTCCACCCCTCCACCCGCCGGAGGGAATGCGCGTTATTCCCACCGTTTCGATGTGCCGTTTGCGGCTGTGAGTGCCCTGGCCCTGTCTCCAGCCCGGGCCGGGCTGGGCTGTGGGGTATCCAATTTGTTTACCAATTTTTCGTACCAGTGTGTGCTCCCGGGCAGCACGGGGGTCCTGCTGACGGCACTGTGGCCCTGAAAACGTCTGTGACCGCAGGGGTAGCAGGCGGCTGGCACCTCCGGTCACCTGGCCCGTTTCCCGAATTTCCCGAGTTCCGAGTCTTCCCCCGTGCGCGCTCCACGGCTGTGACACCCCTGCTGCGCCCTAGTGGGTGTGGCTCCGTGGATAGAGCGTCGGCTTGTGGAACAAGGGGTCCCGGGTTCGATTCCAGTCAAGGGCACAGACCTTGGTTGCTGGCTCCCCCTTGGCCTGGGCCGTGGTCGGGCACGTGCAAGAGGCAGCCCATGGGTATGTTTCTCCCACATGATGTTTCTCTCTGTCCCTCTCCCTTCCACTCTCCCTAAAAGATCAACGGAAACATATCCTCGGGTGAGGATTAGCAAAAACCAAACAAACAGACAGACACGCTGTGTGCACAGCAGCCTGTTTCACACGGCTGTGCTGTCTGTCTGTCCCTAGGGCTTCAGGAGCTGCTGCTGGCTGGTCACCTGCCCTGTGGCCCAGGGGCGGCCTCCTGTTTGCTTACTTCCCCCTTCTCCCCCGTTAGAGTTAGAAACATCGATGAGAGAGAAACATCGATCAGCTGCCTCCTGCACACCCCCCACTGGGGATGTGCCCCCAACCAAGGTACACGCCCTTGACCGGAATCGAACCTGGGACCCTTCAGTCCGCAGGCCGATGCTCTATCCACTGAGCCAAACCGGTTAGGGCACCCCCCCTCCGTTATGTTTGAAGCCCCTTTGTGGGGACGAGCTCAATCCTTCTCTCCCACCCCCTCCCCACAGCCCCAGGGAGAAGAGAGATTCCGGATCCTGGTGGGGACGGAAGGGGACAGCTACCCGCTGATGGACATGGACACTCCTGAGGTGAGTCTCTGCTCAGACCCTCTGGGCTTGGTCCCCTCCGTCCCACTCCCCATGCCCAGCCCACACCTCCCTCCTGCAGCCTGATCGCCGCGACCAGACCCTGGCGGACTACGTCCTGGTGGCCGATTATCGCACCCAGAGGGACCCCAGGCAGGTCTACCGGCAGCAGCAGTTCCTGAAGGAGCTGCAGGCCAAGGGCTTCCAGTACAAGGTGAGCCGCCCGGAGCGGGCCCTGGTGCCGGCGGGGCCTGGGGAGGGGCGGAGGGCGGCCGTGGTCTGTGCCTGAGGTGAAGGGGCTGGGCCAGGGGTTGGGATGGAGGGGGAGGGCCCGGAGGGGGATAGAGCGTCCGCTGGGCCCACCCCCAGGTGAAGGAGGACCAGGAGAAGGTGTTCTTCGGCATCAGAGCGGACAGCAGCATCTTCAGCCTGTACCGCACGCTCCTCATGGAGCCCGAGGCTCCGGCCCCCAGAGTGGACTCAGCCAGGCCGATCCCCGTCCCGGATACCACCAGGTGAGCGGCTGGCCCTGTGCCCGCCAGGCGGGTCCCCGCCTGCCTCGCACACGCCTGGTCCCCGCAGGAGAGGCCCCCAGGCGTGGCCTCGGGGCTCTGGTCAGTTTCCACACCTGTGGAAGGGGTGCCGACAGGTCTCACCTCTTGGAGAATTCTGAAAGTCACATGGAACTTAAAGGGTGGGCAGGAGCCCGGCTGGCGTGGCTCAGGGGTTGAGCGTTGACCTATGAGCCAGGAGGTCACAGTTTGATTCCCGGTCAGGGCACATGCCCAGGTTGCGGGCTTGATCCCCAGTGTGGGGCGTGCAGGAGGCTGCCGATCCATGATTCTCTCTCATCATTGGTGTTTCTATCTCTCTCTCCTCCCTTCCTCCCTCAAATCAATAAAAATACATTAAAAAAAACATAAAGACGGGGGGGCAGGCCTCGGAGAGGCCGAGAGGGCCGCCCGCCATCGTCTGGCTCTGAGCAGAGGCAGACCCCCCACCGTCCCGGCCTCTGTGCGGGCGGCTCAGGAGCCAACTCCTGCTCTCGCTCGGAGCACCTGCTCCCCGCTGAGCCCCCGGCTCTACAGTCTGGTCCCCTGCCCGCCCCCCCGCTTCCATCACCTGCCCGGCTCACCCCAGGTCCCCCCCGAGCTCAGCTGGGCTGTGGGAGTGGAGACTGGCCAAGGACACTTCCAGCATGTGGATCCGAGGCCATGGAGGGGCTCCTGGGGACGCAGGGGACCTGGCGGGTCTGGGGAGGAGCAAGGGGAGGACGATGAGTAGAGGCACCTCGATGAGGTCGGGGAGGACAGGCCAGGGCAAGGCCCCGGGACAGCCGGGGGACCAGGTCTCACAGGAGAAGGCGCCGGAGGAGTGTGGCTCTCCAGTCAGATGCTCCTTGTGCCGCTTCCTAGCGGTGTAGCCCGAGGCAAGTCACTCACCCTCTCTGAGCCTCAGTCTCCCTAAAGGCGGAAAGGCCCAGGGACGAAAGAGGGTTCGCTCATAAAGCTGTAGGGTGAGCTCCGGACGCGTGGGAGCTCCAGGGAAAAAGTGCGGTTGGAGGGGGGGTCAGGCCAGGCTTCCAGGGTCCTCGGAGGAGAGGGACCACTCCGGATAGAGCCCCGTCCTGGAGCCACGGGTGGCTGCACCCTGGCAGGATTAAGGAGGTCAGGGCGGGCTCCCAGAGGAGACCCGGGTCTGGGCTCCGGCCAGGTGGTGAGGCAGGTGGGCTGGGGCTCCCCCTGGATGGATGGGGCCTGGACCTGGCTAGCGGGGGCGGGTCCGAGGTTACACGGAGCCATCCTGTGTTTCAGAATCCGGATCGTCAACTTCATCCTCAACTGCAGGACGGCAGCGGGCGGTGAGGACGGGGCTGTCAGTGGCCACCAGGGGGTGCTGAGGCGGGAGGGTGTGGCCAGGTCCCCCTCCCCTCCCTCCCCTCTGACCCAGGCCCCTGTGACCTTCAGACACATTCGAGGATTTGATGAAGGACGGGGTCTTTGAGACCCGGTTCCCCCTGCACAAGGTGAGGGGCTGCCTGGGAGCCCGGCCTGAGGGCGGGGCCGGAGGCGAGGCTCTCACCCAGTCACCTGAGCCGGGGAAGGAGGACCTGGAGAGGACATGGGCCCGTTGGAGAAACATGTTCCGTAAGCAGCCCATCGACGATATCAGGTAACACAGCCCCCGACACACCTGTGCCCCCTTCACAGACACACCTGTGCCCCAGCACCCACCTATGCCCCAGACACACCTGTGCCCCTGACACACCTGTGCCCCCTTCACAGATACACCTGTGCCCCAGCACCCACCTGTGCCCCAGACACACCTGTGCCCCCAACACCCACCTGTGCCCCAGACACACCTGTGCCCCCAGCACCCACCTGTGCCCCAGACACACCTGTGCCCCCAGCACCCACCTGTGCCCCTTAGACACACCTGTGCCCCAGACACACCTGTGCCCCAGACACACCTGTGCCCCAGCACCCACCTGTGCCCCAGACACACCTGTGCCTCAGAGATCCACCTGTGGCCCTTAGACACACTGTACCCCCAAAGAGACACCTATGTGCCCACAAACACCTGCACCCCCACAGGCACACCTATAACCCTGAGCAAATATGCTGCCAATACAGACTCTCCTTGCCCCCCCATACCCTGTCCAGGCACTGGCCTGTGACGCCCCCCTGAGGGGTGGCCTGATGGCAGCTGTGCCGTAGGAACTACTTCGGTGAGAAGGTGGCCCTGTACTTCGCCTGGCTCGGCTGGTACACCTGCATGCTGGTCCCCGCCGCACTGTTCGGCCTCGTCGTCTTCCTGAGCGGCTTCTCGCTGTTCAATGCCAGCCAGATCAGGTGGGCGGAGGGAGGGGGCCATGGGGGGGTGGGGGAGCAGGGGGGTCCCCCCAAGGGGGTGGCAGAGGGGCAGGGCTGAACTGGGTGGACAGGGTCACAGATGGGGTGGAGTGGGGTCAGGACAGGGTGGGAACGGCGGGAGGGGGTCGGGAAGAGCCGTACCAGCCAGGTCCCTGCCCCCCAGCAAGGAGATCTGTGAGGCCCACGACATCTACATGTGCCCCCGCGGCGACCACCGGCGCCGGTACCAGCGCCTCTCGGACACGTGCACCTTTGCCAAGGTTCGCTGCCCCGGAGGCCCCCAGGCCTGCTGCCCACCCTGCCCGCCTGGCTTGCTCCTGCCCCTGCGGGCGGGGCACCCACAGAGGCGGGGGGGGGGGGGGATGGCAGCCCCAGCCCGCGTGTTCCTCTCTCCAGCTCACCCACCTCTTTGACAACGAGGGCACCGTGATCTTCGCCATCTTCATGGCCCTGTGGGGTGAGTTGCTGCTGCACCTGGGGGCGAACTGCAGGGCCCTCGGGCCCCCTCGCCAGGGCCCCCCCCAGGGCCGCCTGTGCCCCCCTCGCCGGGGGCCCCCAGGGTCGCCGGTGACCCCCTCCTCCGCGCAGCCACCGTGTTCCTGGAGTTCTGGAAGCGGCAGCGGGCCCGCGTGGTGCTGGACTGGGACCTGTACGGGTGGGACGAGGACCAGGTGAGCGGGCGGAGGGCTCCCTCCCAGCGGCTGGGCCGAGCCCGGTCTGCGCTGCGTGTTCTCGCTCGGCGGCGGTTCCCATGTCTGAGGCGTGTGCCCCATGCCTGAGGTGTGTCTGGTGCCCATGTCTGAGCCGTGTGCCATGTCTGCGGCGTGTCTGGTGCCCGTGTCTGCAGCGTGTCTGGTGCCCGTGTCTGCGGCGTGTCTGGTGCCCATGTCTGCGGCGTGTCTGGTGCCCGTGTCTGCGGCGTGTCTGGTGCCCGTGTCTGCGGCGTGTCTGGTGCCCGTGTCTGCGGCGTGTCTGGTGCCCATGTCTGCGGCGTGTCTGGTGCCCATGTCTGCGGCGTGTCTGGTGCCCGTGTCTGCGGCGTGTCTGGTGCCCGTGTCTGCGGCGTGTCTGGTGCCCGTGTCTGCGGCGTGTCTGGTGCCCATGTCTGCGGCGTGTCTGGTGCCCGTGTCTGCGGCGTGTCTGGTGCCCATGTCTGCGGCGTGTCTGGTGCCCATGTCTGCGGCGTGTCTGGTGCCCGTGTCTGCGGCGTGTCTGGTGCCCGTGTCTGCGGCGTGTCTGGTGCCCATGTCTGCGGCGTGTCTGGTGCCCGTGTCTGCGGCGTGTCTGGTGCCCGTGTCTGCGGCGTGTCTGGTGCCCATGTCTGCGGCGTGTCTGGTGCCCGTGTCTGCGGCGTGTCTGGTGCCCGTGTCTGCGGCGTGTCTGGTGCCCGTGTCTGCGGCGTGTCTGGTGCCCATGTCTGCGGCGTGTCTGGTGCCCATGTCTGCGGCGTGTCTGGTGCCCGTGTCTGCGGCGTGTCTGGTGCCCGTGTCTGAGCCGTGTGCCGTGTCTGCGGCGTGTCTGGTGCCCCAGGAGGAAGTGGCGCTGGAGCTCATTAACTGCCCGGACTACAAGCTGCAGCGGCACCAGCACTCCTACCTGAAGAGCACCATCATCCTCATCCTGTCCCTGCTCATGGTACTCCCGGGAGCCGGGGGGGCGGGGGGGACCCGGCGGCCGCCCCTCTGAGCCCCCGGCCCCCGCAGATCTGCCTCATGATCGGCATGGCTCACGTCCTGGTGGTCTACCGCGTCGCCGCCGCCGCCGTCTTCAGCAGCTCGGCCCTGCCCTTCCTGGAGGACCAGGTGACCACGGCCGTGGTGGTGTCCGGGGCCCTGGTGCACTATCTCACCATCCTCGTCATGACCAAGGTGCGTGGGCCGGCGGGGGGCTCCGCTGGGGCCCGAGCCCCCCACAGCGAGCCCCCATAGCGAGCCCTCATAGCGAGCCCCCCACAGCGAGCCCCCACAGCGAGCCCTCATAGCGAGCCCCCCATAGCAAGCCCCCCACAGCGAGCCCCCCACAGCGAGCCCCCATAGCGAGCCCTCCACAGGGAGCCCCCATAGCGAGCCCTCATAGCGAGCCCCCCACAGCGAGCCCCCACAGCGAGCCCTCATAGCGAGCCCCCCATAGCGAGCCCCCCACAGCAAGCCCCCACAGCGAGCCCCCACAGAGAGCCCCCATAGCGAGCCCCCATAGCGAGCCCCCCACAGAGAGCCCCCATAGCGAGCCCTCCACAGGGCGCCCCCACAGCCAGCCCTCATAGCGAGCCCCCACAGCGAGCCCCCACAGCGAGCCCCCATGGCGAGCCCTCCACAGGGAGCCCCCATAGCGAGCCCTCATAGCGAGCCCCCACAGCGAGCCCCCACAGCGAGCCCTCATAGAGAGCCCCCACAGCGAGCCCCCATAGCGAGCCCTCGATAGTGAGCCCCCCACAGCGAACCCTCCATAGTGAGCCCCCCACAGTGAGCCCTCACAGCGAGCCCTCCATAGGGAACCCCCCATAGGGAGCCCCCCACAGTGAGCCCTCATAGCGAGCCCCCGACAGGGAGGCCCCATAGGGAGCCCCCCACAGTGAGCCCTCCGTGTCACCCGCAGGTCAACAAGGTCGTGGCCCTGAAGCTCTGTGACTACGGTGAGAGCCGCCCTCCCGGCTGCTGGAGGAGGGCCAGGTGGACCTGGTGGGGGTGGGGGTGACCCCGCCAGCTCGCTGCCTCTCCCCAGGGTGGGGGTGGTTCTGGGAGACAGCTGAGGGCGGCAGGAGGCCCTGAGGGTCTGAGCAGGGCGGAGGCATGGGGCGCCGTGGAGGGACGGGTGAGGGAGCCGTGTGTTCTCCAGAGAAGTCCAGGACCTTCTCGGAGCGAGAGAGCAAGTTCACGGTGAAGTTCTTCACGCTGCAGTTCTTTGCGCACTTCTCCTCGCTCGTCTACATCGCCTTCATCCTGGGCCGGTGAGCGCCTCCCTTCTCCGCCTCACTTAGCCTTGGGGACGCCTGCTCTCATGTGTATGTGTATGTGTATGTGTGTGTATGTGTGTGTGTGTGTATGTGTACGTATACGTATATATACACACTAGGGGCCCAGTGCACAGAATTCATGCATGGGTAGGGCCCCTAGTGGCTGCTGGCCGGGGCCTCCCTGCGCACCTGCCTTGTCCTGGCGCCACCCGCTCACCTGCTCCACCTCCCGCCGCGGTCCCACTCTCATCAGGCCGGCAGCGCCTCCACTGCCGCCCGCTGCCAGCGTGGCATCGTTGCCACCTGCCATGTTCCATGCTGCCCCCTGGTGGTCAGTGCACGTCTAACTCCTGGTTGGTCGAACTCCTGCCCGTGGGGACAATTTGCATATCAGCCTTTTATTATATAGGACTAGAGGCCCGGTGCACAAAAATTTGTGCACACGGGGGGAAGGGGGGGTCCCTCAGCCCGGCCTGTGCCCTCTTGCAATCTGGGACCCCTCGGGAGATAACGACCTGCTGGCTTAGGCCTGCTCCCGGGTGGCAGAGGGCAGGCCCAATCACTAGGTGCAGCCCCTGGTCGGGCTCAGAGCAGGGCCGATTGGGGAGTTGGGGCGCCGCCCCCTGTCATGCACAGAGCAGGGCGGATTGGGAGGTTGCGATGCCACCCTCAGTCATGCTCAGGGTAGGGCCGATTGGGGGGTTGGGGCACCGCCCCCCGTCACACTCAAGGCAGGGTCAATGGGGAGGTTGCGGTGCCACCCTGTCACGCACAGAGCAGGGCCAATCCAGGGGTTGGGGCACTGCCCCCTGTCACACTGATCCCAGTGCTGGGAGGCATATTACCCTTTTACTATATAGGATAGAGGCCTGGTGCATGGGTGGGGCTGCCTGGTTTGCCCTGAAGGGTGTCCTGGATCAGTGTGGGGGTCCCCACTGGGGTGCCTGGCCAGCCTGGGTGAGGGGATGATGGCTGTTTGCAGCTGGTCACACACCCTTCAGGGTGGGGGTCCCCACTGGGGTGCCTGGCCAGTCTGGGTGAGGGGCTGAGGGCTGAAGCTCCCAACTGCTCCTTTTTTTCTTTTTTTTATTCTGGGCCAGCTTTAGCTCTGGCTCCAGCTCTGAGGCCTCTGCTACTGAAAGCAGGTATCTGGTTTGTTTGGGTTCTATAATCGAAACTCTGTATCAACTCCAGCTCTGAGATCCCAGCTAGCTGAAAGGAGGTTTCTGGGGTTTTGTTTAGCTTCTATATTTGTTACAGTGTTTCAAAATGCAGGCTCAGAGGCCGGCAAGGCAGCCGGGGAACGTTGGAGTCCTCCGTCACTGAAGCAAGCAAGCCTCATGTTCGCTTCAAGCTGCCTGGCTGCCGGCCGCCATCGTGGCTGGCAGTTAATTTGCATATCGCCCTGATTAGCCAATGGGAAGGGTAGCGGTCGTACACTAATTACCATGTTTCTCTTTTATTAGATAGGATGTTTTCATTTATCTTAGAGAGAGGAAGGGAGAGGGAGAGAAAGAGAGAAACATTAATGATGAGAGAGAATCATGGATCAGCTGCCTTCTCTTCCTCTCCACTGTGGCCCTCGTTGCCCACACCCCCTCTGTCCTGCCCCCTCCCCCCCGCCCCCCATTGGGGCAGGGTGCTGGGCTCAGCCTCTCGTTCCTCCTAGGATCAACGGTCACCCCGGGAAGACCGTGCGCCTGGCGGGCTTGTGGAAGCTGGAGGAGGTCAGTCTGTCCTGGATGCCCGCCCTGCCCCCCTCCCCCACCTGACCTCCCCCTGTCCCTGTCCCCCTCCCTCATCTGACCTCCCTCTGTCCCTGCCCCCCTCCCTCACCTAACCTCCCCTGTCCCTGCCCCCTCCCTCACCTGACCTCCCCTGTCCCTGCCCCCTCCCTCACCTGACCTCCCCGTCCCTGCCCGGCTCCCCTGCCTGACCTCCCCTCTGCCTCCACAGTGCCACCTCAGCGGCTGCATGATGGACCTCTTCGTGCAGATGGCCATCATCATGGGTCTGAAGCAGACGCTCAGCAACTGCATGGAGTACCTGCACCCGTGAGGACCCCTCCTCCCTCCTCCCTTCTCCCTCCTCCCTCCTTCCTCGGGCACCCCCTCCCCATCCTCCTCCCCAGCGCCCAGAGCCAGTGCTCCGGGGCCCTCCACCCCCAGCACTGCTCCCTGCCCCCTACCTGGTTCCTGTCCCCCAGGTGGCTCTCCCACAAGTGCCGCTCCATGCGGGGCAGCGAGGCCCGGGACCCTGAGCTGAGGGACTGGCAGCGCAACTACCGCCTGAACCCCGTCTACACCTTCAGCCTGTTTGACGAGTTCATGGAAATGAGTGCGTGGGCGGAGCCAGGGCTCAGGGTGGGGCTGGGGGCTGGGGGGCCGCTGGGGGCGTGGAGCTCAAGGTGACACCCCCCCCCCCCCCCCCAGTGATCCAGTACGGCTTCACCACCATCTTCGTGGCCGCCTTCCCGCTGGCCCCGCTGCTCGCGCTCTTCAGCAACCTCGTGGAGATCCGCCTGGACGCCATCAAGATGGTCCGGCTGCAGCGGCGCCTGGTGCCGCGCAAGGCCAAGGACATCGGTCAGGGGCCCAAGGGGCTTGGGGCATGGGCGGGGCACTCGGCGTGGGGCCGGGGTGGCAGGGGGCGCTGGGACCACGCTATTCCCCCACCCCACACAGACAGCCCCCGGGCCTTCCTGGGTTGTCAGCCAAGATGCGGGTCAGGCCCCGGAAAGGGGCAGAGCTGGCACCCACCTTGCAGATCTGGCTGCAGGGCCCGCAGCCTCCTTAGGGCGCCCAGCAGACAACAGCAGCGGCTGGAGGGAGGGGCGCAGCAGCAGCGGCCGGGACTGAGGGCAGGTGGCCCAGACTGGCCGCACTGAGCCGGGCAGGAGTCGGAGTGGACAGAGAGCTGGGGGTGGGCAGCGGGCAGCGGGCGGAGGGAGGGACATGTGTAGAGAGGCCTGAGTTCGGGCTCAGGGGACCCAGGGGTTTGAGCAGGCTTGGGGCAGCTGAGGGCGTCAGACAGACAAGGGAGGCAGGGAGACCTGAGCCCCTTCCCGTCTATGCCCAGGACGGGGGTCAGGAGAGCGAAGGCGGGCTGTCGGCCTTGGCCCAGGCCTCCTGGCGGGGTCTGGCCCGTGGCTGCCATGGGTGCCGTGCCCAGAGGTGGGACGAGGCCCCCCGATATCCAGGCTCTTGGCTTGGGGATGGACGGTGGGGCACGGACGTAGGTGGGGCCGGCAGCAGCAGTGGTCACGGCTGGATGAACCAGACAGCCTCTCCCCACTGCTTGGCGCAGGGACCTGGCTGCAGGTGCTGGAGACCATTGGTGTGCTGGCGGTCATTGCCAACGGGATGGTCATCGCCTTCACGTCCGAGTTCATCCCCAGGGTCGTCTACAAGTACCGCTACGGCCCGTGCCGGCAGGGCGCCCGCTCTTCAGCCGAGTAAGAGGCGCGGCCACACAGCCCCTGGTGGGGGGGCCGCTCAAACTGCCCAGAGACCCCTGGGAAAACTGGCCCAACCACAGCTCAGCAAGGGAGCCCGGGGAAGGCCTCAGTGCTGCCAGTACTGCCTCTGCCCTGCCCTGCAGACCCGGGCCGGAGCCAGGAGTGCTGACCGGGACCCCAGTGGGGGATTTAGGTCCCAGGACCAGCTGTGTCCTGAGCAGGCACTGAACCCCTGCCCCCCAAAGGCAGACCCTCCGTGGCCTGCCCAGCACAAGAGTCCCACCTAAGGCTCCCCTCAGCCCTGGGCAGGGGAGGCAGGTGGTGGCATCCGGAGCCCCTTCAGCCTCCCCCAGGGGCCCTCTCCCACGTGGAGGAATGAGGAGGGGTCGGTGGTGACCCACCAGACAGGAATCAGCTCTCGGGAAGCACCCACGCACCTGCAGCCCAGGCCCGTCTCCTCTCCCCCTCCCGCCAGCTGCCTCACCGGCTACATCAACCACAGTCTGTCCGTGTTCCACACCAAGGACTTCGAGGACCCGGTCAGGATAAAGGGCTCAGAGAACATCACTGAATGCAGGTTTGGACCCCCGGCCTCCCCATGTGTGCCCTCTGAACTCTTGACCCCTGACCTTAGGTCTTGCCCCCACCCCAGGTACCGGGACTACCGCAACGCTCAGGACTACAACTTCTCGGAACAGTTCTGGACCCTCCTGGCCATCCGGCTGGCCTTCCTCATCCTCTTCGAGGTGGGCAGAACCGGGGGTCCTCCTCCCTGCCCCCCCCCCGCCTCTTGACCGCTCCACTCAGCCCCCCCCCACTCCCACCTGCAGCACGTGGCCCTGTGCATCAAGCTGGTGGCGGCCTGGTTCGTGCCGGATGTGCCGCAGTCGGTGAAGAACAGGGTCTTGGAGCAGAAGTACGAGGTGCTCCTGGGCAAGCTGCGTGGGGGGCCGAGGCCGCTGTGGGGGCCGGGCCTGGGCCTGAGGGCCACTCCTGCCTCCAGCTCCAGCCTCCGGAGCACGGACGTGTAAGGGACCCGGAGCTGCTGCTGGCACCAGGCAGGGCCTCAGCTGCCACCGCCGCCTCCACCCTGCTCACGGCCATGTGTGTGTGGAGGGGGGTGTAAGAACGCTCACATGTATGTGGGTGTATGTGAGGGGTCCTGGGAGGCCTGTGTATGTGAGGGATCCTGGGAAGCCTTGTATAGGTGGGGTCCTGGGAGGCCCATGTATATGAGGGACACTGGGGGGTCTGTGTATATAAAGGGTCCAGGAAGGCCTGTGTATATGAGGGTCCTGGGGTGGGCCCCTGTATACGAGCGATCCTGGGGGGTCTGTGTATATAAGGGATCCTGGCGGGTCTGTGTATATGAGGGTCCCAGGGTGGCCCCTGTATACGGGAGATCCTGGGGGGTCTATGTATATGAGGGTCCCGGGGAGGCCCCTGTATACAGGAGATCCTGGGGGGTCTGTGTATATGAGGGGTCTAGGGCACAGTGGGCAGCACACTTAGCTATTCCATCTGTTAGGGCTCAGGCTTGGCCCAACCCTGGCTTGAACTCCGGGTGAGCACTGCCCCCCATACAATGGAAGGGGGTGCAGGCACAAGACAGGAAAGCCAGCCGTTGCTGGGCCCCCTCTGGCTTCTGGGCCCCATCCTGCCCCACCCCCTCCCTGGCTAGTCAGAGGACCCGGCCCTACCTCTCTGGCTCCCATTAGCCAGCAGAACTTTTTATAATAAAATAAAACCTCTTTGTGCCAACGTTTGGGCCTCTTGGTGGATTGTGTCTACCCTCGGGCCGAGGTGGGAAACTGAGGCCCAGGTGGGGAAAGGTCGGGGTGTGGTAGCCTCCTGGCCCTCCTCCTCTGGGTTTCCCTGAGCTTCCCAGTGAGAGGCACCTTTCTAGGGTCCTACCCTGCCTACACCTGGGATTTGGGGGCTGGAGTCAAGGCAGGCTTCCCGGAGGAAGAGGAAGAGCTGGGGAGGAGGAGCAGAACCGCAAACGGTGACCCGGTGACCGGGGGACGGTGGAATCTCCAGGGAGTCCCTCCCGGACGCCCACTCTCAGGGCTGGGTGGCGGGTTTGGCCTCTGCCCCAGGCCTGGCCGCTGGGCGCCAGTCTTGAGTGCCAGCCTTGGGTCCGCCCTCAGCCTGGGCGATGGGCGGGACTGCACCTGTCGCGCTGCCACCTGACCCAGGTGAGCCGCCCCGCCCCCGCGGTCGCGCGCCCCAGGCTTGGCAGCAGATGAGTGGCAGTCACGGCCCAGACCCACCGGGGTGAGTGGAGGTCGCCGACTCCCAGAAGTCGGACCCAGGCCTGGTGCTCGCGGAGCCAGGGGGGCACCTCGCCCCAGGAGCCTCCGGGCGGGCGCGGTCCCGCAGGAAGTGGCTCGGAGCCGGGCTGGCTGCCCGCGTCGCCGGAAGCCCGAGCCCGTCCGCGCACCGGCCTCTCGGGCCTTCCCGCTGCGTCCGGCGCGGGCAGTGGCTTCCTAGTGACCTTTGCGCAGGAGGGAGGGGGCGCCGGACCTCACCAACGCCCCAAACCCGGACCTTAGACCTGAGACCTCCCAAGGCCCGGGGGGCGGGGGGGCCGGGGGGGGCAGTTGGTGAGCGACCGGAGAAACGTGCAGGGGCGAGCGCACCGGTCGCCGGGCGGAGCTCCTGCCCTCCGCGCGCCCCGCCCCGCGCGCTCCCGCCCCTGGAGTGCGGGTACTAAGTCCACCCCGGGAAGGCGGGGCGCGCGCTGTGGGGCGTGTGGCGGGGAGGACCGGGCTCCTGGGCCCGGGGGAGCAGGACGGAGCCCTCCGCCCGCGTGGCCACAGCCTCCGATGCACGCTCTTTGCTTCGGGAGAGACGCCCGGGGCGCAGAGGGGCTGCGCGCCCCGCAGGAGGGGAGCCGCTCGGAGACCCGGGTGCTGAGCAGCGAAGCCGGCGGCGGCAGGGGCTTAAGGGCGGAGGAGTCCGGGCTTTCCGCGAACCCCGGCTGTGGAGCCAAAGGTGCTGGGGCGCCGGGGGCGCGCGTGGGTTCGGAAGGGCTGCTGGTGAGGGCGCCTGAGGCCACGTGGGTTTTTCCGCTCCCCTTGGAGGGTGGGCCTGGGAGGCGAAGGAGGATGAGGTGGACGCTAGTAGAGGGAGCTGGTGGCAAGATGAGCACACAGGTCGGGGGACAGTCTGGCTGGAGCGTTGAAATCCCGCGAGGCTGGGTGGGGGGGGACGGAGGGGGGTGCACCCGGGGAGAGCTCAGCTCTGCTCTGCCCAGGGGCCTCACATCTACTAGCCTCCAGGCCATTGGCACCTGGAGGAGAGGCTAGGACAGCTGGTCCCTCCAGCGGGCCCAGGCTCGGTTCTGTGGGACCCTCACCCAAGACTCTTAGGGGCCACGGTGGGGCTGGCAGGGCCGGGCCAGGGTCAGATGAAGGGTGCACGGAACCTGACGCATGGAAGGCGCTTCTCTGGTGGCCCGCGTGGGTGAGGGCGGGGACACCTGCTGCTGGGCCCTGAGTCCCAGGGCAGCCTGGAGCCGCGGGCTGCCCCCCACCTGGCCTCTGCCAAGGCCCCTGCTGACCTCCTTGCCTGGAAAAGGGAGCACTGTCCCCCCCACTCCCACTCCCCCACCCCTGTCCCCCACTCCCAGCCGGAAACCAAGGTCCACAGGATACCTCAGCCCACTTGGGACTGCTCACCGTTTGGGGGCTACACCGGAGGGGACCAGAGAGCCCCGCTCAAGGCCCCATTATTGGCAGAAGTTTCTGTAGGACCCCTCCCCCACCAACAGGTCAGAGGTTAGAAACACGGGGGCTGCTCACTTGGGGGGAGGACGTGGAGACTCGCCCACTGGCCTGGTGTGGTGTCTGTGAGGTCTGCAGGCAGCAGGCCACACTGCCCAGGGGCCCTCCTGTGTGTGTGCAGGGCGGCCCCACGGGGGTCTCCTCTCCAGGACCCTCACGTTTCCTGGCCCCCAGCCTCTGCATCCTCCGGCACCTCAGGCCTGGCCCCGGGAAGCGGTGCCCGGGCTGGGGCGGGCCCAGAGGAAGGAGCCCTTGACTCAGAGCTACAGGAAGAGCGGCAGGCGGGGCGGGCGGGGCCAACCCACTGCCCGCTGGCCTGGAGGGGTGGCGCCTGGGTGGGGTTTAGGGTTAGGAGAGGATGTGACTGCGCGGCCAGGAAGCTTCGGAAAAGTTCTGATTAAAATACACACACAAAGCCAGGTCCTCGCCCTGCTGGGCGATGGGTCCCCAGCAGCCGCTGGGACTGGGCCGGGCCCTGCCGAGCGGGGTTGCTCCCAAGCACAGGTCAATGACATCCATGACCAGCGCTGCTAGCAGGACCGGAACCAGGTGACGGGGCGCCCTCCCCCCTCGGCCTGCTGCTCTGCGGGAGCCTGAGGCCTCACCCTCCGAGGCCTCCCCGCCTGAGGCCTGTCCTGGGTCAGGCCTGGCGGGGGGAGGCCTGCAGCATGTGCCGGGGAGAGCGGGGGCCAACAGGAGGCTGCTGTGCGCCCAGGGGGTGGTTCATGTGTGTGGTGGGGACATGCAGGTGCTCCTGGCTGCGTCCCTGGCAGGAGCTGTGCCGGGTGTGCCCACTGTGTGGGCCCCAGAGGGCTGGAGAGTGGGCAGTGTCCATGTGCGCACACAGGCCAAGGTGGGAGCTTAGTGCAGGTGTGTGTGTGGGGGTGGGGTGCAGAGAGCCTGTGCAGAAGGGGTGTGAACGGGTGAGTGTGCAGGGCAGGCCCCCTCCTGGCCTCATGAGGGTGCCAGAGGGATGCCCACTGTTCCATCCTTGGCCATCACGGTGGCCCTGGGGCAGGTGAAGGTGAGTCGGCCCGGTGTGAGGGGCTGAGAGACTGTCCTGGCGTCTGGGTGCCGCGCTGCCATCCCAGAGGCAGCCAGTGCACAGCGCTGCTTTGACTGAAGTTACATGTTTAACTTGCCCTCTGGGAATGGCGGCAGCCTCTGACCCATCCTGGCAGCCTGACTGACCCACCACGAAGACAGAGAGGGAGTCCTGCCAGCCCTGGGGTCCAGTCTGCTCAGCTGAGGAGCCGTGGAGCCAGGGGTGGCACCGTGCCCGGCTTGCCCGAGGAGGCCCTGGTCAGACCATGGCAGGTAGATGGGTCAGAGGGACGGGCACGGGCCCCACTTTACCTCCAGCACCTCCCTGGCGCCAGGCTGCCAGTAGCCCAGACTCTGCTCCCCGCCTCCAGGCTTGTGGGGGTGGGCGCTGCTGGGGGGCCCAGGGCATGGGCGGGGACAGCGGGCTGCTGGGCACCGCGCCATCAGGCAGTGGCTGTGTGCTCTGACCCCTGCTCGGGCTCAGTCCATTGATTTTAAGAAGAGAAGCTCAGGTCTCAGGAGGCGGGAAGGCTTGCCTGTGGTGAGCAGAGGGTCCTGGGACCCTGGCTCCCATCTCAGGTGGAAGGTGCTGGCACCCCCAGCACCCCAGTCCCCCAAACCACGGTGCCCACACTCACTACAGCTCCCCAGTGGAGGTGGGGCTGAGGCCTGGCGCCTGGGGCTCTCGTCCTGGGTGGATGAGCCGTCAGATGCTGGCGCCCCGTTCTCCATGGGACTTGCGGATGGACATGGTGTGACCACCAAGCGGTCCAGGCCACTGGCTGGCCTTGTGGTTCCTGGCCCTCAGACTGTCTATGGACAAGGGGGGCCTGGTGTCCTGAGCGCGGCTAACCCCCTGGGTCCTCTCTCTGCAGGCGTCTGCGACAGGCCCCCCAACTTCCTCTCCCCTTCCGGAGACCAGACTCTGGGGCCTACCCTGGGCAGTGTGGTCACGCTGAACTGCACGGCCTGGGTGGTCTCTGCGCCCCAATGTCCCCTGCTCCCAGTCCGGTGGCTAAAAGATGGGCAGCCGCTGGGCAACGGCAGCCATTATGACCTTCATGAGGACTCCTGGTAAGAGACCACCCTGGAAAGCCGTGGCCAGTGGCCTCTCTGACCTACACCCTGGTCTGTGACCACCTGGACATGACACGGGCACAGTGCCCTGTGGACACAGACTGAGGGTCAATGACCGGAGGGACAGGCGGCCCCGTGGACACTCTGCACACCGCCTGGGACCATGGGTGCCAGCAGAGTCCTGAGGCCTGAAGGAGGCACTGGCCATTGGGCCACGCCTGGGATCGGAGCACCCCAGGACCCAGGCCCAGGATTAGGGTGGCTCGCTAGACAGATCCATACCCCCTCCAGGTTCTGCCGCTTCTCTTAGCTCATGGCCCACGGGCTGCCCAGGAGGCCACACCTGCAGGCTCTCGGCATCCCGGACAGACGGGGCTCCAGGGGTCCCCCGATGCTCTTGGGCCCCTGCTGAGAAGTTCGGGCCTGGTCTCCTCAGGGTCAAGGCCAACCTGTCAGAGGTGCTTGTGTCCAGTGTCCTGGGGGTCAACCTGACCAGTGCTGAGGACTACGGGGCCTTCACCTGCTCCGTCCAGAATGTCAGCTCCGCTTCCTTCACTCTCTGGAGAGCTGGTGAGGGGGTACCTGGGTTGGGGATGGGGGGCAGGGGGCTGGGAGCCTAGAGGCTGGAGGGGGTGGTGAGGGGACAGGGGCTCAGGATGCAGCTCTGTCCCCAGCCCCAGCAGGCCACTTGGCCGCCGTGCTGGCCTCACTGCTGGTCCTGCTGGCCCTGCTCCTGGCCGCCCTGCTCTACCTGAAGTGCCGACTCAACGTGCAGCTCTGGTACCAAAATGCCTACGGGGAGGTGGAGATGAACGGTGCGTGGGCCACGGTGCGTGGGCGGACGGCCTGCCCGCGGTCAGCGCAGGGGGTGGCGTCCGAGGTGGGGAACAGGGACGCACCGGCCCTGGAGGGCCCCGGTGAGCACACTCCGCAAGGAGGGACTCCACGCGGGTCAGGAGGCCACAGGGCCTGGGTCTGCTGCCCGAGTCCTGGTTCGAGGGCTCCCCTCGGCATCCTGTACTGGGGAGAGGGTTGGGGGGCCCCAGGAGACAGCGCCTGGGGTGCAGGCCTGGGCCTGGACAGCGGCCGAGCTGACCCGCTGCCGTCCGCAGACGGGAAGCTCTACGACGCCTACGTCTCCTACAGCGACAGCCCCGATGATCGCAAGTTCGTGAACTTCATCCTGAAGCCGCAGCTGGAACGGTGTCGGGGCTACAAGCTCTTCCTGGACGACCGCGACCTCCTGCCGCGGGCAGGTGCGGGGCGCGCTCGGTTCCGCCCCGACCCAGGCCCCGCCCTACGCTGCCTGCCCCGCCTTCCTTAACCCAGGCCCCGCCCCTCCCGGGCTCCTGGCCCCGCCCCTCCCGGGCCCCGCCCCCGGCTCCTGGCCCCGCCCCCTCCCAGGGCCCCGCCCGCCTCGCCTCGGACCCGCCCTGCCCGCGGTGGTCCCAGCCCCTCCCCGGTCCCCGTCCCCGCAGAGCCCTCGGCCGACCTCCTGGTGAACCTGAGCCGCTGCCGGCGCCTCATCGTGGTGTTGTCAGACGCCTTCCTGGGGCGGCCCTGGTGCAGCCACAGCTTCCGGTGGGTCCTGCGCTGGGGGGCGGGGTGGGGGTGGGGGGTGGCCCGGTGCGACCCGCTGACGGCCCCGCGCCCGCAGGGAGGGCCTGTGCCGGCTGCTGGAGCTCACGCGCCGACCCATCTTCATCACCTTCGACGGCCAGCGGCGCGACCGCGCGCACCCCGCGCTGCACCTGCTGCACCAGCACCGCCACCTGGTGACCCTGCTGCGCTGGCGGCCCGGCTCCGTGGTGCGGAGAGTGGGGGCGGGGGGGCGGGGGGCTCTGAGGGGCGGGGGTTCCGTGGCCGCTGCCCCAGGAGCCTCCTGTGCGGTTCCAGGCGCCAGTGAACACGCTGCGGGTGTGTTTGGGGCCCTGGGCCGGCGCCTCCAGTGTCTGCATCGCCCGTGCGCCCCCACCCGCTAAGCGCGTCCCCACCTTGGCCCCCAGACGCCTTCCTCCGATTTTTGGAAAGAGCTACAGCTGGCGCTGCCGCGGAAGGTGCAGTACAGAGCGATGGAGGGGGACCCCCAGACGCGGCTGCAGGATGACAAGGACCCCATGCTGATCGTGCGGGGCCACGTCCCCGAGGGCCAGGCCCTGGACCCCGAGCTGGACCCCGACCCCGAGGGGGACCTGGGTATGTGCACCCAGCCCCACCCCAACCCTGGGAAACTCTGCCCCGTGCAGGGGGCTGCACAGGGCTGAGGGGCCCAGGTGGGGGGACTCGTCCCTGCCCTCTGGGGATGGGCTGGACCCCCCAGGACCCCTCCCCTCACGGCTTCTTTCTCAGAGGCGCTTAGGCCTGAGACCTGGCCAGTGCCTCTGGGACCTCCAATGTCACTACTTGGGAGGGTGAGCAGGGAGCGTGGGCTTCAGGCCTGGTGGTACCCCCAGGTGTCCGCGGGCCTGTCTTTGGGGAGCCGTCAGCTACGCCGCATGCAAGCAGGGCCTCGCTGGGAGAGGGCCGGGGCAGCGAGGTGGACGTCTCGGACCTTGGCTCCCGGAACTACAGCGCCCGCACGGACTTCTACTGCCTGGTGTCCAAGGATGACGTGTAGCTGCCCCTCACCCCATCCCCTGGGAGCCGGACCTGGAGCCCCCTGGATGCGGGGGTGGCCCCAGTGCCCCTCCTTGTGCCAGAAAATAAAGTCCTTTTGGACCCTACCTCTGCCTTGTCCTGTCCTGTCCGGGTCAGGAAGGGGGAGGGGTGCACTGTGTTGGGTGGGGCACCTCTTACTTCCATCTCGGGCTCCCCAGGGCCCCCGATCCCTCCCTTTTTTTATCCCTGTGGCCTCGAAGCACCAAATCGGGCTGTCCACTCCCACCCTCCCCCTCTCCCTCCTCCCACCCTCCCTCTCCCTCCTCCCAACCCTCCCTCTCCCTCCTGCGCCAGCTCAGGCACGTCTTACGGGAGCCTCCTTGGTCCCCCTGCGAGGGGCAGTGTGGAGTCCCCAGTCCCCTCTGATCCAGAGGATCCCGAGGAGTCAGGCCCCTCAGAGGCTGGGGTGCTGAGCTTTGGGGAAGGAGCCCTTTGTTGTGGAAATATCAGTGGGAGCTTCATAACCAAGGGGCCTGGCTCCGTGAGACGGGGGAGGGTCCCAGCCTCAGATGGACACGAGTCCCTGGTCAGGGTACCCCCCCCAGGCCCAAGGGGGGCAGGGCAAAGAGAGGTGTTGGGTGCCTTTGCCACACGAATGGTCCCAGCTCTGCTGTCCCTGCACCTCAGGGGGCACTGAGGCCTCAGCTGCCTACCCCACCTCCTCCGCTGCTGGCCAGCTCTCCTCCCTGGGGTGGAGAGGCCTGTGTGCGAGCCCAGGGCACGCCTGGCTGTGTTTGGGGGCACTGGAGTCCCCCAGGGTGAGACCAGCTAAAGAAGCATGTGGGTCCGGCCACAGTGGCTCAGTGTGAACCAGGAGGTCAGGGTTCGGTTCCGACCGGGGCGCAGGCCCAGGTTGCAGGCTCCATCCCCTGTAGGGGGCGTTCAGGAGGCAGCCAGTCAATGGTTCTCTGGCATCACTGATGTTTCTATTTCCCTCTCCCTCTCCCTTCCTCTGAAACCAATAAAAACACATTTTTTTAAAAAGAAGACATGTGCGGGCCTGGGTGCTGTCCTCACGACCACCTTTATTTTCAGCGCTGGCTGCCCTGAGGCACTGCCCGCCATGGGCAGCCCCGCCTCTGCCAGTGTGGCCTGGTCCCCGCCCCATGCACCAGAGCAGCCTCAAGCCCTGCCCACTCCCTGCCCTGCGGAAGCCACGTCCCCGGCTGCAAGCCCCCATCCCCTGTCCTCTCCCTGGTGGCCCAGGCCTTTCCCAGTTGCACTCGGGGCTCCAGCGAGCGGCCCTGGGCCACCCGTCTTCTCCTCCAAGCGGCCCTCCAGCAGCAGGGGCTGGGCCCGCCTCCGGAGCCTGGGCCGAGTCGCGTCCTCCTCCTCCGGGAAGGCCTCGCCTAGGGGCCCAGGAAGTCCTCCTTCCGATAGCCCTTCTGCAATCAGCCGGGGGTGCGAGTGAGAGGGTGCCGGCCGCCCTGCACCCACGCCGCCCTCTCCGGGGTGCTGGGGGGGGGACCCCGTGCCCTTGGCCTCCAATTCCACCCCCGTCTCCGAGCCCCTCCCCGTGGCCTGCTGGCCCCGATGCCAGAACCTACCGCCCGGAAGTCTCGGTGGAGCTTGTTGTACTGCCACAGGTTGGCCAAGAGGCTGGAGGCTGCCCGGGAGGACTTCTCGCTGTCGGGGCTGGAGGATGAGGCAGGGGTCAGCGAGGGACAGGCTCAGCCAGCAGGCGGGGGGTGGGGGGGCCCGGGGGGCGCTCACCTGTCACGCTTCTTCTTGATGAAGACCAGCTTGCGGAGCCCGTCAAAGTACAGCAGGTCCCGGGCGGCGATGGGACTCGCCACCACCAGGTTGTTGAGCACCGCGATGATGTTCACCAGCACGTCCGCCGGCGGGCACTTCTCGCCCACGCTGCCCGGCAGCTTCTCGATCAGGTGGCTCACCACCTTGGTGGCTGCGGGCGACCAGGAGGCCGGTCAGTGTCAGCCCCACTCCCAGCCCATCCGCCCGCCAGCCCGCCAGCAGCCAGCCCGCGGGGCAGAGCCCGCGGGGGAGGGGGAGGGAGGGGCGCGGACTCACACATCTCGTCCTTGTTCCTGGCGTTCCGGGACAGGTTTCGGATGAGGCCGGTCAGTGAGCGCAGCTGGTGGTGGTCGGCCGTGCGGACGCGGTCCAACAGCGGGTTCAGGATGCGCTCCTGCTCCAGGGCCAGGCGGCTGAGCACGCCCGCCCACTGCAGGCGGGAGAGGGGCTGGTGGGTGCAGCTGAAGGCGCCAGCGCCCCCTTGGCATCCCCGCAGCCGACCCCTGGGGAAACTGAGGCAGGGCTGGGGGACCTCACCAGGCGGGCCCCCTGGACTTAGATCTGCTAGGCAGCTCCCCTCAGACCCAGCGCAGCATCCCAGACACCCCCTCCTTCTGGTCCCTCCTGCCCAGCTCCGAGGCTGCCTTCCCTCCCTCCCTGGGTTGTTCTGGCCCATCCACAAGTTTGCATCCATCCCCCTGTCACTGTCCCTCTCCCAACAGACTGTCAACTCCCGGAGAGCAGGCTCTCACGCCCCGTGCCCCTACCCCGCCCCCCCCCCCCCCCCGTGTGTCCCCTGCGCGTGGCCAGGCATGGGTCCCGTCCGCCCAGGGCCCAGCTCGCGGCCTCACCCTGCGGTCGCCGGCAGTGATGTTCTGCAGGGCTCCGGCGGCCGCCTCCGTTGTGTGCCGGTTGAGCTCGCAGCGCTGCAGGAGGCGGTTGTACAGGCCCACGATCTGGGGGCTCCACAGCCACTCAAGGCCCTTGGGGTCCTTGGACACCTCGGCGAAGGTGAGTGCGTCGGCAGTGATGGGCAGCTGGGCGGTGGGCACAGAGGTCAGCCAGGGTCAGGCCAGGCCCCTCTCCCGCCAGCCCAGGCCCGAGCCCACCTCTCGCAGCCGCCGGCTCTGTGGCGTGAAGCAGCCCACCACCTCGCTGGGCGGCGCCCCGGCCATGTCCCTGCGGCCCCGGCCCTCGAGGCGCTGCAGGGCTGACGGCGGCATCTCGTCGTACAGGCGGTAGGACAGGTTCCTCAGCACGCACACGGCGTTCTCCACGCTCTGTGGGGAGCGGACTGTGGTCAGAAGGGGCTGGCCCCTCCCCACTCCACCGGCCGCCCTCCCCACCGGCCACCCCTCACCTTGTCCTCGCACTTGCCCACATCCAGGGCCTGGTTGATGTAGGTGACCAGGGCGTCCACCAGCCCATGGCACTCACGCATCTTCTGGCGAGTGGCCTGGGAGGCCGAGCTGAGGTTCCTGCAGGTGGAGGCAGATCAGAGACCCCCACAGGGATCCCGGGAGGAGCCCACCCCACGGAGACCTGAGCCCAAGGGCTAAAATCCTTAGTGCCCGCCCCCTTCTCCCCCTGCCGAGGGGCACCTCCTGCCCCTGGTCCCTGGTCCCACTGCACCCCCCTCCCCTCCTGGAAACGTCCGGAGGAGGTTAGGAATGTCAGATCAGGTGCCTGATTTAATGAAACCTGAGCCTGCAGGCCCAGAGTCCACTGACATCACACCTGGCAGCCGCAGCTGGCACCGGACCCACTGCGCCAGCACCTCTGTCTTTTAGTTTTTAAATATAATTTTACTGATTTCAGAGAGGAAGGGAGAGGGAGAGCGAAACATCAATGATGAGAATCATGGATCGCCTGCCTCCTGCACGCCCCACATTGGGGATGGAGCCCCAAACCCAGGCATGTGCCCTGACCGGGAATCAAACCCTGACCTCCACTGAGCCACACTGGCTGCCTCAGCACCTGTGTCTTGCTTGGTTGACTGCTTCTCTGCCTCCTCTCAGCCCTCCCAGCACCCGCTCTCCCTGGCGTCCTGGCATCCTCTCCCACCCCACTCCTGGGTGCCCCTGAGGAAACCCGCCCCCGCCCCGGGGAAGCCCCGCCCCGCACCTGAGAAAGCCCCGCCCTCGCCCCGGGAAGCCCCGCCCCCGCACCTGAGAAAGCCCCGCCCTCGCCCCTGGGGAAGCCCCGCCCCCGCGCCCCTGGGGAAGCCCCGCCCCGCACCTGAGAAAGCCCCGCCCCCTGTGGAAGCCCCGCCCCGCGCCCCGGGAAGCCCCGCCCCCGCACCTGAGGAAGCCGGTGGCGTTGTAGAAGATCTCCGCCTCGGAGGCGTTCTGCTGGATGAGGGGCGGCCCCCCGGCCCCCGAGAGGGGGCTCAGCACCAGGTCCGTGAGCTGCTCCAGCGTGTCCCGGGCCAGGCGGTCCTTCAGGTGGTCGCTGGAGGACAGGTTCCACAGGATGCCTGGGCGGGGAGGCCGAGGCCTGGTCAGGGGCGCCCGCCACCCTCCGGCTCTCCCGGGGCGGGTGGGAGGAAGCGTGTAACCTCTCCCGGGGCTCCGCCTGGGCCCGGGCCGGGAGCCTCCCCGCGCGCCCCCTGGGGACAGCTGGCGTGCGGCCCGGGGACCTGGCCCTGGGCACTGGAGACCCGCCCCAGGGTAGCCACGGGACCAAGGGAAGAGGTGGGACAGGGCGGGCAGGCGGAGACGGGACCGGAGAAGGACAGGCAGAGGGGTGGCCGCGGCCGGCACCTGTCACGTTCTTGCGCAGCTCGTCGTCCTGCTCGCGCAGCGTCCGCAGCAGCTCGAAGATGCCGTTCTCCTCCACCAGCGCCAGCTTGTTGTCCGCGTTGTCGTAGATGAGGTTGCGCATGGCGCCCGTGGCGTGGCGCTGCACCTCCTGGTTGGCGTGGTTGAAGAGCTTCACCAGCCGGGGCACGGCCTGAAGACTGCGGGCCTGCAGGCACAGCACGCGCTGTTAGCCCACGTGTGCACACTGTACAGGCGTGTGCACGGGTGTGCAGAGGCATACAAAGGTGTGCAGGCGTGTGCAGACGTGTGCAGGCATGTAAGAGGTGTGCAGGCGTGTGCAGACGTGTGCAGGGGGATACAGAATGCAGGTATAGGCAGGTGTATGCAGGTGTGCACAGAGGTGTGCAGGTGTGTACAGGGGTGTGCAGGCGTGTGCAGAGGTATGCAGGCATGTAAGAGGTGTGCAGGCATGTGCAGAGGTATGCAGATGTGTACAGAGGTGTGCAGGCGTGTAAGAGGTGTGCAGGCGTGTGCAGAGGTGTGCAGGTGTGTACAGAGGTATGCAGGCATGTAAGAGGTGTGCAGGTGTGTACAGAGGTGTGCAGATGTGTACAGAGGTGTGCAGGCATGTAAGAGGTGTGCAGGTGTGTACAGAGGTGTGCAGGTGTGCAGGGGGATACAGAATGCAGGTATAGGCAGGTGTGTGCAGGTGTGTAGAGGTGTGCTGACGAATGCAGGTGTATACAGGTGTGTGCAGAGGTGTGCAGTGTATGCAGACATATGCAAACCACTCCCTCCTGCTCCTCCTCTGCTGAGGAGACTCTGGCAAATGAAGCCAGCACAGTCCCCTGAGGTCAGGGAGGGTGGTCAGGGGCCAGAGGTCAGGGAGGGTGGTCAGGGGCCAGAGGTCAGGGAGGGTAGGTCGGGGCCAGAGGTCAGGGAGGTTGGGGTCACAGGAGTGTCGCAGGGCTGTCACCTGCTTCTTGGCCGCCGTGTCGCTGTAGCACTTGTGCTGGATGTAGGCTGCGCCCAGCACCTGCAGGTTGGGGTCTGAGGCCATGAGGTACTTCACTGCCGACGGCAAGTCAATGTCGTCGAAGCTGCAGAGACAAGGGTCCAGGGTCAGGCTGAGCTGGGGACGGGGGCCGAGGCGGCCGCCCCTCCCGGCCAGGCCCGCTCACCCGCTGCTGAGCCGCTGCAGAGCGCGCTGGCCGCCGTAGCTGTCCAGCCCGCGCACGTCGGGCAGGTGGCCCGCGTCGCCCAGGCTGAGGCTGAGGCTGCGCACGGACGGCGCTCGGGCCACGGGCTCCAGGACGCCGGGCACGGCGCCCGCCCCCACGCGGCTGCGGTGGCTGCTCTGGAACCGCTGCAGCGTCCGCATGGCCGGGGCGCGGATAGTCCGGCTGGGCGGGCCGTCGGCGGCCTCGGGCCAGTCCAGGCCCCCTGCCCGCCCGGAGCTGGCGCTGGCGCTGGCGCTGGCCTGGCGCTCATAGGCGAAGGCCCTGTAGGCGGCCGCGGGCTCCAGCTGCTCCGACAGCAGGCTGCAGTGGTCGTCCAGGCCCCCGGGCCCCAGCCGCAGCGAGCGGAGGGACAGGGTGTCGTAGTCCACCCGGCCGCCCCCCCCACCACGCTCGTGGTAGGACACGGGCCGGGGGGGCATGGGTGCGACGGGCAGGGCTCCCCCGTACCCCACGGCCCCAAAGGCGCTGCCCCCGTTGTGGGCAGAGCTCACCCTCCGACTGCAGCTCAGGTCCACAGCCGAGCGGGAGGACCAGGTGGCCGGGCTATAGGCGGGCTTGGCAATGGGCCGGAAGGTCTGTGGGCGGGAGGGGGATGGCCGTGAGTGGGGGCCGGGCTCTCCCTGACCCTGGGGACCACAGCCTCCCCCAGAGCCTCCCCCATGTGACCGCAGAGCCCAGACTCTCCAGGCTGGCGCGGGTGGCACTCACCGAGGTGCTGTCCCCACTCAGGCCCTGGGAGCGGGAGCTGAAGCCGGCCTGCAGGGTGTGGTACTGGCCCCGGGACGCGCCTGTGGACAAGGGCTGTGGTAGCTTGGCCCGGCTCACGGCCTCCTGCCTCCCCGCCTGCACCCTGGGACCCACTGGGGTGGGGGGGTGTCTTGGCTCTGGTTCCTGCCATCTGTCTCCACGACGCCAGCCCTGGTGGTGCCTCTCCCACAGCCCCCCTCGCCTCCAGCTGTGCTGGGGGTCAGACATGCTCACCCCATGACCTCCCAGTCCCCTGGGCAGTGAGCCCGGGACTCCTGCATCAGCTCTCCAATCTGCAGGGCTCAGGGCCTGGCCCCCTCCTCCAGGCAGCCACACTGACCTCCTGCAAGCCGGTCCTGGGCTCTGGTCAACAGGGGTGAGGCTTCGCTCACAGTCTCCCTGGACCAGTCTGGCCTGAGGTGCATTCCCCTGTCCCACCTGGCAGAGCCACACCCGCCCTGTCCGACACACTGACTGAGGGCACTGGCGCCAGCCCGACTCCACAGCGAGTGGACAGACCAGTGGGTGGGTGGGTGGCGGATGGAGGGTGGAGAGACAGGAGACAGACCCATGTGAGGATGGACAGACAGACTGAGGGTGACGGCATAGCTAAGCCTGGAGGATGGAGGGTGGGAAGGATGGTGAGCAGGCAGCTGGGTGGCAGACGGTGGGGGGTGGGGAGGGGCAGACAGATGGGTGGGGTGTGGGTGGTCAGATGGGTGGGTGGGTGGGCAGATGATGGGGACATAGGCAGGGTGGGCGCCTGGGTGATGCGAGGAGCAGGGACTTTTGACCGGAAGGTGCTGCTGGGGGGTCAGCCTCTGCCAGGGTCCCTGCTGGGGCCACACCTGTGGGTGAAGAGTCTCATCTGCCCAGAGGACTCAGGGTGGTGAAGGGAGGGCTGCGCCTTCCGGATTGTCCAGACCCGCCCTGGTTAATGAGGCTTCTAGGCAGGAGCTATTAACTCCTTGACGCTAGTGAGGCTCAGCCTGGGGGAGCACGCCCCCACCCCAAATTATAATCTTCCTGCTCCTAATTGGCAAGGCAGCCAGGGTGTTAATTAACTGCTCCCTGTGCCATCCTCCGCCCTCTGACCCCTGGGCACCAACTAGGCCACCATTGAGGATGAGGCTGGGAGGATGGGGGGGAAGGACCTGGGAACCCAGGCTGCCTGGTGGCCCCTATGCTGGCTGACCTGCATGTGAACCACTGTGGGCCGGGGTCCCCGCCCCGCACATCCTGGGAGGTTCATCTTACTGTCTAACTGGTCCCAGTTGCTGTGGCTCAGTGAGGAGGACATGGCATTAGCATTCATGCTGGCACACACACTCCCATCACACGGGACACACACATCCATGGACACACTCACATCACACGGGACACACTCGTATCACATGGATGCACACATCCATGGACACACTCACATCACATGGGACACACACATCCATGGACACACTCACATCACACGGGACACACACATCCATGGACACACTCACATCACACGGGACACACTCGTATCACATGGATGCACACATCCATGGACACACTCACATCTCATGGGACACACACATCCATGGACACACATCACACGGATGCACACGCACTCACATCACACGGGACACACACATCCATGGACACACATCACACGGATGCACACACATCCATGGACACACTCATATCACACGGATTCACACACACTCACATCACACGGGACACACATCCATGGACACACACATCACATGGGACACACACATCCATGGATACACTCACATCACATGGATGCACACATATCCATGGACACGCTCATATCACATGGATTTACACACACTCACATCACACGGGACACACACATCCATGGACACACTCACATCACACGGGACACACACATCCATGGACACACATCACACGGATGCACACACATCCAATGACACACATCACACGGGACACACACATCCATGAACACACATCACACGGGACACACACATCCATGGACACACATCACACGGGACACACACATCCATGGACACACATCACATGGGACACACACATCCATGGACATACTCACATCACACGGATGCACACACACATCACATGGGACACACACATCCATGGACACACATCACACGGACGCACACACACATCACATGGGACACACACATCCATGGACACACACCACACGGATGCACACACACATCACACGGATGCACACACATCCATAGACACACTCACATCACATGGGAAGGACACACATCCATGGACAGTCGTTCACAGGGCGCGCGCGCGCACACACACACACACACACACACACACACGTGGAGCCAGGATTCCTACACAGGGCAGGCTGCCTGGCACCGGGGCCCCCCACCCTCTGTTCTCATGGAGAGTATCTGGGTCACTCCAGGGGCCTCCCCTGCAATCCCACAGGGGCCCTGCTCAGACCAGCAGGCGGTGGCTCCCGTCCAGGATTCCCAGACCTGCTGGGAATGTTTCTGCTTCTGTTTGCCTGCTCCTTCCCGTGGGGCATGGGGGTGGGGAGGGGGCCGGAGTCTCTCTCCTGGGGCTGCCCTGTGTCTGCCTGCGTCTGGGACCATGTGTGAGCCTGTCACGGGGAAGGGACGTGTACGTTCTGGGTTTGCCCCGAGATGGGCCTGGCTGGCTCGCCATGTGCTGCTCTTCCTGTCGGCCGGCCGCCCAGGGGCTGAGGGCTGAGGGCAGTTGGGCGCCCCCCCAGGCTCGGCCGGAGGACCCGGGGTCCCAGTAGGTGCTGGGAGGCCCCACCCATGGCTTCTCCCACGCTCGCCAGGGCGGGGCGGGTGACTCAGGGCAGGCCTCAGTGAGTCAGGGAGCTGAACCCTGAGCCAGCCCCATGCAGGCCTCTGGCCCTGGCACCACCCCGCCCGCCGCCCGCCCGCCGCGGCCTCGGCGCCCACCCCGCCGGCCCCTGCCTACCTCGGGCCGCCCTGGTGCCCCCGTCGGGCTCGGTGGTCCCGTTGTGCCGGGGCTGCTGGCCCAGCTGCAGGAGGCGGGCGCGGACCTGCTCCTGAACGCGGGCGGCTCGCAGGCGCTCGGCCTCCGGACCCTCGGCGCCCCGGCGGTCCAGCTGCAGGTCCGAGGGCAGCGCCAGGGAGCACACGCCGGCCTCGGGCTGCAGGGCCGACAGCAGGAAGTTACTGTCCTGCATGGCGGCGGGCGGGCGCTGGGTCTGCCGGGCCCGGGCCGCTGAGGCCGCCTCCAGCCTGAACTGTCTTCACGTCTCGTCCCGGGCCGCCCTGTCCCTGAAGTCCCCTCCCCGCCGCCTCACCCAGAGCCGCCGGAGAGATGCCCGCCCAGCCCAGCTCGCGGGGCGGGGACACCTGGCCAGGTGGGAGGGAGGGGCCGCGCCTGCTTCGGGCGGAATCCGGGCGGAAGAACCGGCCCCTGGTGGCCCTGGTCCCGGCCTGGCCGCCCCTCCTCCAGCCCATCCCGGGCCGGGCCCAGATTTGTTCCCTCCGTGAAGGCCCTCCAGGCCTGGGGTGGCGGTGGGCTCACCGGCCCCACTGTGCCATGGCCAGCCGCCTCCCGGAGCCTGTGGGGCGCTGTCCCTCCCTGGGGGTGGGGGTGGGCCTAGGCAGGGGTTGGCATTAAGAGTCACCATTAGGGCCGGGGTCAGTGCTGAGGATAAAGGGCTTAAGTGGGGCTTTAGGGTGGGAGGGGCCTGGGAGCTGGTTGCCATCCTAGGGTATGGCAACTCCAGACCTCGGTCCCCAGATGCTGGAAGTCACCTGCCCCCTCCCCCGACACTGCAGAGGCCTCAGGGCCGGCTGGGCCCTCGGACCCCCTCCCAGGCTCCTGCCACCCAGGCTATGGGGGTGGGAAGCCATTTCCAACCCGTGAGTCAGGGCAGTGATGCGAGGAGCAGGCGGGGCTGCCCCAGGGGGCTGACTCAGAGGGGCCCTCCTCCCAGACTCCTGTGCAGAATCCAGGAGTCCCACAGAGCCCCAACCCAGAGGTGTCGGAGATGTGGGGGACCCTCAGATGTGAGTCCCTCCCCAGCTGGACCAGCGTCTCTAAGGCCACCTGCCCGGGAGGCCTGGCTTGGATCCAGCAGAGGCCCCTGGTACCCTGAGTGAGGATGGGGGGGGGGGGGCTCACGTACCTCCTGGCTCTCCTGGCAAAGTCCTGGGGGACCCCTCTAAGAGCCTCTCTCCCTTGAGCCTGCTCCTGCCCTAGGCCCTCTTCAATGGTAGAACCCCCCCCCCCATTGCCTTAATCTGCAAGGGGTCCTGGCAGGGACTGGGTGCCAGATGGGAATGGTGCCCGGGGCGGAGCCTGGGGGGACCAGCGGGAGGTCAGTGGGGGGGGGAGTGGTCAGAGACTGGGGTGGAGGTGGTGGTGGGGGCGGAGGGGGGCAGTACAGGAAAGGTCAGGCGGAGACTGGGGTGGGGACCTACCCGGGTGGTGGTCGGGACGCTGCGGGGCCCTCGGCTCATCCCGGCGGCTGCTGCAGGCTGAGGGGTCCCCGGCTCCGTCCCAGGCCCAGCGAGCTCGTCCAAGGAGGCCTCTCACTGCAGGACCGAGTGTGGGGGCACGGAGGGCGGGGTGGGAACGCCCGCACACCCAGCTCATCAGACCGGTTGCTTCCTGGGGAGACGTGTTTTGTGTGGAAAAATCCTGGGAGACAAGTTTGTGCGGCGCCGAGCGCACCCGGAGGCGCACGCACGCCCGGACACGGCCAGGCCCGCCCTCCGCGGGGTCCAGCCGGCTCCCTGGGCCCTGGCGGCCAGGCTGGCCCACGGCTGGGGCAGGTTCCGGGCGGAGGTCTGGCAGGCTTGTGAGGAGAGGCTTGGGTGGACGGGCTCTGGCGGGGTCCCTGCCATGGGCGGGAGAGGGGGTGCCGGTGGGGGTGGCCCCATTTTCAACACTCGGCAGGGCCCCCGGCCAGTTCGGTGAAGCTCCCGCTCTCTTGGCAGGGAGGGGCCTGTGGAGCCCTGGGTACCATCTGTGGTGCCTGCGAGGGCTTCGGTGCCCAAAGCTGTAAGGAGCTCCCCTGAGGACATGTGACGCCCGCAACCATGGGACCTCGAGCCCCTGTGACTGGGGTCTCCGGAGAGCCTGGGGTCACTTTTTCTAATTGCTGCAGGGCCAGTGGGACTGGCCGCGGCCTGGACCTGTCCCCACTGCTCTCACCCCAGGCTGGAGCCCCTCCGACCCTGGACCAGCCCAGTTCGGTCCTCTGCTCCCCAGACCCAGGGTGTGGGGTGAGCACGGGAGGGCACGGTGGCTCCAGAGGAGGCAGGTCTGTGGCAGAGGAAGGAGGATTCACCCGGAAGCTTGGAGACAGCCAGTGGGGCCCACTGTGGGGCAGGCTCCGCGGTCTGCATTCAGTCCCTCCCTGGGCCTTTGATGCAGCATCAGGGCGCGAACCTGGAACCTGAGGGCCTGGAAGGGTGAGTGACTCTTACTGGGGAGGCGGAGGCCGGGGGCGCTGGGCAGGGGGAGCTCAGGGGAGGCCCGATGGGGGCAGGTTAGCCCTGGCACCCCTTCATCTGACCGCAGAAAGGAGGGGCTGGGGCGCCTACTGAAGTGGGGACCCCAGCGACTGTCACACCGTCCCTGAAAGAGGAGTTGGGGAAAGAGAACGGGGCATGGGGGGCGGAGGGGATGAGAAGCCTCAGGGCCTAGAGCCGGAATGGGGTGGTGGAGGAGGACCCTAGAGCTGCTTGGTGACTTGAAGCTGGGGCAGGGGCACAGAGGGCAGCCCTGCCCCTTCCCACAGTGGGGAGCCCGAAGGGGGTTGTTAGGAGCAGAAGGTGGGGAGGGAAGCTTGAAGATATTAACAGCAAAATAATACGTATTCCGGACAAAATTCAGGCGCGCGCAGGTGCACAGAGAAGCAGCGCAGGTGGGGGTGGGCTCAGCCTGCAAGTGGGGTGGGGTCAGCGCAGCTCCAAAGCGAGCTGCCGGACCGGGTTTGGGGCGCAGCTTGCCCTCCAGGTCCCCAGAGGCGCAGCATCTGCTGCCTCTGGGCCCCGACTCTGGGAATCCGGGCGCTTTGTGCCGCACCCACGCTCCCAAACCTTCCGGACTTCCCGCCTCCTTGCCGGCTTGGGCTCCCTCCAAGGCCAGCCCAGTCCCTGCCTTCTCCAGGGAGCCTACCTGGATTTCGCCCCGGCCCGCCCCTCACCCGCGGTGACCCTGGGTGGGGCCCCCTGACCTGGCATCCTCGGGGGCCCCCTCCTTCCACCTTGTGTCTTTGGTGTGGAAGGTACTTGAAAGGTACCGGCCCTCATAGGCCCCGGGTGGTACCTTCATCCACTCCCACCCCAACCCGCCCACCTGTCACTCATCCTGAGCGCCGGTCATCGCTGGGAGAGGTGTGCGTGACCATGACACGGCTTCTCACAGGAGCCCCCTGTTGGGGTCTGCGGGGGGGGGGGGCACAGACAATGACCGAGCACAGTGGCCCACAAGCAGGGATGCCTGGCAGGACGGCGGGGCAGCCGGGAGCCTCTGAGACCCTTTATGGGCTCAGGCAGAGAGAGGGGCTGGCGGAGGCCCCAGCAGGAACCCGCCTGGCCCGGGAGGACCCAGAATGGAATGGTGGCTGGAGCCGCGGCCGGGCCCCGAGTAGGAGCAGCAGTGGCGTCCTGGGTGCTTTCCAGCAGGGGAGCAGCTGTTAGATTTGTGTTCAAAGGAGCAGCAGCCTCGGTGAGGAGCGGAACGAAGGCAAGCAGAGGCCAGTGGGGAGGGGTGGCCTGGCCCCGGGGGGGTGGGGGGGGCAGCGAGCGGGGAGATGGGCAGCTGGTCCCCTTCCCGGCAGGGTTTCTCCTCCCCTCCCCCGGGCACCGGAGGAGTGAAAGCCGATGCCACCCCCGGCAGAGTCCCGAGAAAACGGGTGATGAGGGTGCACGCACTGGGTTCATGAGGACCGCCCAGCACCAGGCGGGCGTGGAAAACGTCCCACTCCGTCTAATCCTGCCGGCACCCCAGGCGGCCAAATGCGACCGCCTCCCTTTCCTTTTTTTCTAAACCCTCCCCCGAGGATACTTTCCCATTGGTTTTTAGAGAGAGTGGAAGGGAGAGGGAAAGACAGACACATCGATGTGAGAGAGACACAGCGATGGGTCGCCTCCTGCAGGCACCCCGACCAGGGCCAGGGCCGAGGAGGAGCCTGCAACTGAGGCACGTGCCCTTGACCCAGTCGAACCCGGGACCCTTCGGTCCGCAGGCCGACGCTCTATCCACGGAGCCACACCAGCGAGGGCGCACTGATTTCTAGAGAGAGTGGAAGAGAGGATGTCCGAGGCCCTTCCCCTCCCGGGAAAGGAGGCGAAGGGGACAGTGGTCTTGGAGGTGGGGGAGGGGTCAGCGTGACCACTGCAGCTGCGGGTCAGAAGGGCCATCAGGACCAGGGCCGGGCCACCCACAGGCGCCGCCGAGGCCACCTGTCCCCCCAAGAGAGCCAGGCGGAGGACCAGTCAGAACTAAAAAAAATATTTCATTTCATTCTGAGTAAAAAACGGAACAGACACAAATCCTGAAAACAATGGCATCGCTACGGCAAAATTTCACAGAAGTCACCTCACAGAGTGGGTACGAGCCGCCCGGCCTGCTCGTGTCCAGGCAGCCCCCCGGGGAGGGGCGCGAGGGGCTGCGGCCTGGGGGGGCCAGAGAGGGGCAGGCACGGGGGGCGGGCAGTGCCCTGTGGTGAGGCCCTGGGTCCCAGGAACCAGGCTCAGGACTGCAGCAGCGGCTGGGCGGGTGTCCTCCCTCAGGCTCCCTCCGCCTGGGAGCCCTTATGGCCACGGCCACGCGTGGCCCACATGCCCCGCCGGGAGTGGTAGTGGTGGTAGAAGTTCCTCAGGCGCAGCCGCTCCACCTCCAGCCCCGCCTGCAGGACCCTGGGTGGAGACGGGGGTCAGGGCTGGGGGCGGGCAGGGCTGTGCTGTGGCAGGGCCCTGGGGTGGGGAGTGGTTTTGGGGCGGGGTGGGCACAGGCTCTGCAGGCGCGCAGGCCCTGGGTGAGGGAGGAAGATGGGGGGGCCTGCCTCCACGAGGTTGGGGTCACCTGTCCAGGAGCTCCCAGTCCTCGCCGCCCCACTGGTCCCGGAACTCCTCGGTGTTCATGCCTCCGACGCGGTCGAAGTCCGACTTGTAGATCCCGAAGAGGCCGAAGCCGTTCACCTCCCAGTACCCTGGGCGGGAGAGTGCCCTCAGACATCAGGCGGGGAGGCCCCCCAGACCTCAGGGGGCTCCCGGGTCACCCTTCCGTGCTGGTCATCACCTGGGGACCCTGCACACGCTGGAGTGCTGGGGGGTGGGAGTTGGGGGTCTCCTGGCGGCTGGGCATGATGATGGGGGGGCGGGGGGGGCGTCCTAGACACTGCGGGCTAGGCTTCAAGGGGACCCCAGGCCGGCCTCGGGGTTGGGAGAGGCCCCCAGGTTTGAGCCCGGGATGGTGGGGCGCGGCCATTACCGTGCGGGTCGGCGGGCGAGCTCCCGCAGCCCAGGCGCATGACCACGGGGGCGAAGGCCAGCCTGCCCTCCACGCAGTGCTTGCGGATGGCGTCCAGGATGTTGGGGGGGAAGTGGATGTGCAGGTCGCAGAGGAACACGATGCTGCTGGCGTCCTGGAAGCCGCGGGGGTCAGTGAGCTGCCCCGGGGGAAAGGCCAGTCCTCCCCTGCCCCGCGCCCCCCCCCCGCACCCCCTGCACGCACCTCCACCGCGTCCACCCCGGCCTGCAGCCCCGCCGAGCGCTCGAAGTTCCCGGCTCGCCTCAGGTACTGGTACCTGGGGGCGGGGTGCGGGGTGCAGGGGGTCAGGTGTGATTCCTGCGGCAGAAAACGCCACCGCCCCCGGAGGGGAGACCCGTGGAAGGTGCGTGGGCGGGTGCGTTACCGGGGCAGCCGCGCCGCGCGCAGGGCCCGCTCCACGTCCATGTCCTCGCTCTCGAAGTCCACCAGGACGACGCTGAAGCGCGAGTCCCCGGTGCGCGCGTGGAGCGCCGCCATGTCCGCCAGGAACTGGGCCACCCAGCGCGCCTGGTTCTTCACTGGGGGGCGAGGGGCCACCGAGCCAGCTGCACCCCGCCCCCCGCGCGGTGCCCGCCCAGACCAGCGGCGCTCCCGCCCTTCCCGCGAGGCCCGGGAGCGCCCGCCGCACCTGGCACGATGAAGTGCACCATCACGTCCTGGCGCCAGGCCAGGCGCAGCGGCCGGCAGAGCTCGGGGCGGCCGTCGGGGCGCGCGGAGGCGGAGGCGGAGGCGGAGGGGGCGGCGGCCGCGGGCTCCGGACTCGCCTCGTCCCAGTCCGCGTCCCCGGCGGGGGCGCCCGGCAGCCGCAGGAACACGTACTCCGACAGGCGCCGGCGGCCGCCCCCGCGCGCCTGCAGCTCCAGCTCCAGCAGGAAGCGGCTCCCGCGCGCCGAGTCGCGGCGCTTCTCCACGTTCACGATCCGCAGGAGCGCGTAGTGCCTGCAGGCGGGGCCGGGTCAGCCCCCGGCTGCCCTCCGCGCTGCGCCCCACCACACCTCGCACCCCGGGGCGGTTCCCAGGAGGGGCCCGCACTGCCCTCCCGCCCAGGCGGTCTGTCCCCTCTTCCTTCCGACGCGCCCAGGACCCAGTGGCACCCACCACACACAGGACCGGTCCCTGTGTCTAACCGCGTCCTAGGACCGGAAGTGTCTCCAGCCCGAGGCCTCAGTACCCCCCACACGGCACCGGCCGAGGTCCTTTCCCACGGGGTCCCGGTCCTGGGGTGTCCTCATCCTCCCAGCTCCTGGCTTGCCCCATCATCCCAGCTCCTCTGAGAAGCCGCCTTCGGCCTTACTGGCACCAGTGCAGGGCTGTCCTGGTCCCAGCCAGTGGGCCTGCCCCCAGCTGCCCTCAGTCCTTCCCCTTCGATCCTCCCTGCTGAGCCCCTTCCCTTTCCTTCCCTCCACTCTGCCCCTCTTTAAAAAATATATTTTTATTGATTTCAGAGAGGAAGGGAGAGGGAGAGGGAGGGAAGGTAGAAACAGCAATGATGAGAATCATTGATCAGCTGCTTCTGCCTCCTGCCCGCCTCCCACTGGGGAGGGAGCCCACAACCAGGCCTGTGCCCTGACCTGGAATTGACCCGGGACCTCCTGGTTCCTAGGTTGGCACTGGGCACCCACTCTGCCCTCACACCCCCTGCCCCCTGCCTCTGGCAGAGGCTCCTCTGGTCCTGGGAAAGCAGGGCCCTAACCTTCTGCCACGTTGGCCCTTTGCGGGCAGCGCCCCTACCCTGGGAGCTTGTGTGACTCCCCCTTCCACCCCTCCTATCTCCACCGCCATCTCCCTAAAAGCAGGGACGCCATCTCCCTAAAAGCAGGGACGTTCTGCCCCAAACGCTCTGGGTCTGTCTGCACTCTTGTTCTTGGGGTCACAGCCATGACCCCTGTACTGAACAGACCCCCTTATGCCCAGGGGACCCCGAGCTGCTCTCAGGCTTAGAGCCGAGGGCAGGCATGTCCTCTCGGCCACCTAGAATCGGATCTCCCCACCTCCAGGGTCCAGGCCGCCCATCACCGCCATGGTCACGGTCACAGCACGCCTGCCCGTCATGTCCCCTGGGGGGTCCCCTCCCGTCCACTCCCCTCCACGGCAGCAACACCTCTGTCTTCAACCCACACAGTCAAACCCCGTCCTGCGCAAAGCCTGGCCTCACAGGCCAGAGAAACGAGTCCCCGGGGGCTTTCAGGGCCCAGCACCAGGCCCTGCCCTCAGGCTGGGCACAACCCTGAGAGCCCCCGTGCCTCCCGGAGGCCAAACCGGGCCGGCGCCTGGGTGAGACCCCAGAGGAGGCCGAGGCAGGAGCCCTGCGCCTTTCCTGGGGCGGGGGGTGGGGCCCTCTTGGAAGGCCCAGCAGGACTGCGCCAGAGGCGGGGCTGGGCACTGAGCTTGACCTTCGGGGTGTCTGCCTGGAGGCGGGGCCTGGGAGGCTCAGGGGCATCTCTGGGTCCAGGGCCGGGGGAGGCCGCCTCCAGACCAGCTCTGGGGAAGGTCCGGGGCGCCAGGGGGCAGGGCTCCGCCGGCCGCCCCTACCCGCCGTGGCGCGCGTTGAGCCGCTCCATGTACTGGGCCACCACGTCCACCGCCTCGGCCTCGGGCAGCTGCAGGTTCCCGGACACGTTGCAGCGCAGGTCGTTCCAGTCGGAGCGCAGCAGCTCGAAGTCCACGGCGCCCACGCTGAACGTGCGCTGCCAGTCGATGGCCTCCTCGCGCCAGCGGCCCGCCGGCCCCGCCGCCTCCTCCTCGCTGTCCTCCGAGGCGGCCTCGTCCTCCGGGGGCGCGTCCTCCTCCCCTTCCTCCTCCTCCTCCTCCTCCTCCCCCCCAGGCAGCTGCGGCCGGGACGCCTGGGACACGCTCAGGAAGGAGGTGGCGGGCCGCGCCTCGGAGGACGCGTTCAGGTTCTCCGAGTTCTCCGTGGGGGCCCGGGGGCCCTCCCGGCTCCCAGGCGTGGCCGGCGCCCAGGCGCGGGGCTGGGGCTCTGGGGCCCGGGAGCCGCCGGTCCTGTGGCCTCGAGGCCGGGGCGGGCGGGGGGGCGCCCGCAGCTGCACCCCGGGCAGGGGTCGGGGGCGCAGGAAGAGGCCAGGGAAAGGCGGCCAGAGCCCCCCGCCCGCGCGGAGCGGCGCCAGGGCCCGAGCGGGCGCCCGTGGGCCCGGCCGCACCCGCGTCACGTAGACCTTTGCGGGCGGCTGCGCGGCGGCGGCGGCGCGTGGGGGCGGGGGGCGGCCCAGGAGGAGGGGCCGCGGGGGTGCGGCGCGGGGCGCCCAGCTGAGCGCCCGGGAGCGCCTGGGGGTGCGCTCCGGCTCCGCACCGGGAGGCGTGGACGCGGCGGGGGTCGCTCGGGCCTCTGTGGGGGCCGCGGGGGTGGGGAGTCCGCGGCTGCTCTGCCTCGGGGCCCCCTCCGTGGGCTCCAGACTGTTGAGCAGCTCCCCCTCCTCCTCCTCCTCCAGGAAGTCTGCGGAGAGCGGGCTTCAGCCTGACACCCCACGGGGCGCCGCCGGGCGGGGCGCTGGGGACGCGCACAGGGACTCACCGTCGGGGTTGAGGAAGAGGAAGGCCCGGCGCTGCACCTGCTCGTCCTCCCCCGCCTCCTCCCGGTCCATCTTCATGTACTTGTAGAACCCGAACCTGAGGGGCAGGCGAGGGGCAGGTGGGCGGGCGAGGGGCAGTGAGGGGCAGGTCAGGGGCGGTGAGGGGCAGCGAGGGGCAGTGAGGGGCAGGTGGGCGGGCGAGGGACAGCGAGGGGCAGGTCAGGGGCGGTGAGGGGCAGCGAGGGGCAGTGAGGGGCAGGTGGGCGGGCGAGGGGCAGGTCAGGGGCGGTGAGGGGCAGTGAGGGGCAGTGAGGGGCGGTGAGGGGCGGGTGAGGGGCAGTGAGGGGCAGCGAGGGGGAGCGAGGGGGGGGCGAGGGGCAGCGGGGGGCAGGCGAGGGGCGGGCAAGGGCCAGTGAGGGGCAGTGAGGGGCGGGCGAGGGGCAGCGAGGGGCGGGCGAGGGGCAGCGAGGGCGGGCAAGGGGCAGTGAGGGGCAGTGAGGGGCGGGCAAGGAGCAGCGAGGGGCAGTGAGGGGCAGGTGGGCGGGCGAGGGGCAGGTCAGGGGCGGTGAGGGGCAGTGAGGGGCAGTGAGGGGGGGTGAGGGGCGGGTGAGGGGCAGTGAGGGGCAGCGAGGGGGAGCGAGGGGGGGGCGAGGGGCAGGCGAGGGGCAGGTGGGCGGGCGAGGGGCAGTGAGGGGCGGTGAGGGGCGGGTGAGGGGCAGCGAGGGGCAGTGAGGGGCAGGCGAGGGGCGGGCAAGGGGCAGTGAGGGGCAGTGAGGGGCGGGCAAGGAGCAGCGAGGGGCAGTGAGGGGCAGGTGGGCGGGCGAGGGGCAGGTCAGGGGCGGTGAGGGGCAGTGAGGGGGGGGGAGGGGGGGGGGAGGGGCAGTGAGGGGCAGTGAGGGGCAGCGAGGGGCGGGCGAGGGGCAGCGAGGGGCAGCGAGGGCGGTGAGGGGCGGGGGGGGGGAAGGGAGGGGCAGTGAGGGGCACCGAGGGGCGGGCGAGGGGCAGCGAGGGGCAGCGAGGGGCGGGCGAGGGGCAGTGAGGGGCAGTGAGGGGCAGCGAGGGGCGGGCGAGGGGCAGCGAGGGCAGCGAGGGGCGGGCGAGGGGCAGCGAGGGGCAGCGAGGGGCGGGCGAGGGGCAGCGAGGGGCAGCGAGGGGCGGGCGAGGGGCAGCGAGGGGCAGCGAGGGGCAGTGAGGGGCAGTGAGGGGCAGTGAGGAGCAGGCGAGGGGCAGTGAGGGGCAGTGAGGGGCAGGTGGGCGGGCGAGGGGCAGTGAGGGGCAGTGAGGGGCGGGCGAGGGGCAGCGAGGGGCAGGTGTCAGAGGCTCGCAGAGGCCCCGCCCCGCCCCTGCCCACCTTTCCAGGTACAGCGGCGACTCGCGGTAGAAGCACTTGTTGTCCGTCTCCATGTGCGTGAGGCGCGTGCGGTCGTTGGGGTACACGAAGGACAGGTACACCTGGGCGCAGAGGGCGCAGGCGGCTGGAGGGGCCGGGCGTCCCCTCCGGGTGGGCAGGGCAGGGCCGGCCTCGGGCAGCCGGGGGGACTTACAAACTGCAGGCCCTGGTATCTCGCGATGGGGAAGTCCTTGACCACATAGGTGGGCGCGTAGGCGCACGGCTCCAGCACGTCCTCCAGGCTCGAGGGCTCCAGGCGCGGCGCTGCGGGACAGGTGGTCAGCGCGCCACCCAGACCCCCGCCCCGCTCCCCCGCCCCACGGCCCCCGCTCACTGAGGAAGAAGGTGTCTCGGGGGTCTGGCCTCAGCATGTCAGCTCTGGGCTCCTCTGGCCGCAGGCGCCCCCCCACGTGGCTGGCTGGGGACTGGGGGACGTGGGCCACGTGGTCCATCTTCAGGGAGGACTCATCTGGGGGCGGAGGGATGTGTGGGGTCCCCAGAATCCATCACCCCTCCCTGCCTAGAGGCCACCCCAGAGAGACCACCCACCAGGAGCCCGACCCCCTCCCCAGAGAGACCACCCACCAGGAGCCCGACCCCCTCCCCAGAGAGACCACCCACCAGGAGCCTGACCCCCTCCCCAGAGAGACCACCCACCAGGAGCCCGACCCCCTTCCCAAAGAGACCACCCACCAGGAGCCCGACCCCCTCCCCAGAGAGACCACCCACCAGGAGCCCGACCCCCTCCCCAGAGGGACCACCCACCAGGAGCCTGACCCCCTCCCCAGAGAGACCACCCACCAGGAGCCTGACCCCCTCCCCAAAGAGACCACCCACCAGGAGCCTGACCCCCTCCCCAGAGGGACCACCCCCAGGAGCCCGCGGGCTCCCCAGAGGCCCACTCGCACCTGTGTACAGGGAGAGGTGAGCAGGGCCTATGACCTCAAACTTCAGGCCAGGCAGGAAGGCTCGCCACTGGGGGTGGAGAGAGTGGTGAGGGCCAGAGGGTGGGGTGGGGGGGAGCATAGCTTGGACAGCGAGGCATGGGGCTTCCCTGACAGGGCAGTGGGGAACTAGTGGGGGCCACCCCTTCAAGGATGCAGGAAGCTCTGAGGTGGATGGGCGAGGGGTCCTGGGAAGGGCAGGGAAGCTGCGGGTGACCCAGAAAGCTGGGGGCCTGGCACAGTTAAGGGCACCCATGCCCCATTCAAGCCCTTCCTGACCCCCAGAGTGCTCCCTGACCTCTGGCTATGGTTCCCCCCACTCCAACCCTCTGCAGCCACTGCTCTCCTGGGGGCCATGCTGACCCCACTCTTGCCCCCCTCCTGGAGCTGCTCCTCAGTCTCCTTTGCAGACCCTGTCCCTCCCCACTTCTCTCAAGTTGGGGTTCCTGGGGGCTGTTCTGGGCCCTGTCAACTACCCACCCCCCAGCTTCTGCAAGGTCACCCCAAACCTGTGTCTCAGCCGAGCTGAGCTTGGGTGACACCCACCACATACACCAGACACCCGCGACATTCCGGAGCTGGGGAGGGGGGCGCCCTGGTCCACCAGGTCATCGGCCCGACTCAGGTCACACTCGGCCCGACTCAGGCCATGCTCAGCCAGCATCCTGCCACTCTTTCATCCCCACCCCTGGACCAGGGACCCATGGTCCCGCACAAGCCCCCACTTCTCTCCACACCGCGGCCTGCGGCTGTCCGGGATGCTCCGGGGGCTCCTGGTGCACCCCGCCCCGGACCCTCCCCGCACTGGGTCTCCCTGTGAGCCTCTCATCTACGCACGGGCCACCTCCTCCAGGCAGCCTCCCAGCAGTGCTGCCTGCCAGGCCCCTAAGTGGCTGCCATGCCAACTAGACAGGAAGCTCCTGGGAGTCCACAGGCATCTTCCCTTTGGTGGGGCGTGGTGGTCAGAGGGGAGGTGGGGGCGGGGACGCACTCACACCCACTTCCACGTGGTCCGAGCCTTGGTCGTCCTGCTTGTGCAGCAGCTCAAAGTAGTACCTCCGGGAGGCCATGAGCCTGGGGACACGCAGAGTCAGGGGACGGGCCTGCCGCGCCCCAAGAACCCCAGGCAGATGGAGCCCGGGGGCGGGGCTCCGGGCCTGCCCCTGGGGATGGCGGTGTGCAGGGCAGCCGGATGCAGCGTGATGTCACGCAGGCCCTCACGCACACGTGATGTCACCCAGGCCCTCACGCACACGCATGCACACGTGATGTCACCCAGGCCCTCACACACGCACGCACACATGATGTCACGCAGGCCCTCACGCACACGCATGCACACGTGCGCACGCACTCCCAGCCACTCACCGCCTGGGCTTGGATGTCTGGGAGCTGAACTTGGTGAACTCTCCAGGCGCCGTCCACTCTGAGCCCGTCTGGGGGGTGGAGGGGGTCACCCGGTCCATGGGAGCACCAGCCCCACCCATCCCCACCCCGTCCCACCCCACCCCCACCCTGTCCCACCCCACCCCCACTCTGTCCCACCCCACCCGTCCCACAGACGCTGGAGGAGACGGACGAGGCCACAGGAAGCCCAGCCGGGAGAGCCAGGTGTGGATGGAGGGCAGGGCTAGGGCCAGGGCAGAGTGGGGGTACCTTGCCCACAAAGGCCACCAGCTGGGCACCTGCCGGGCTCTCATTTGGGCTCAGCCAGAACTCAGAGTTGTCGTCGGAAGCCACAGAGAACTGGACGTCTCCTAGGGCACAGGCCGGGGCTCAGGAGCTGTGGGCCTTCGGGACGCCCCCCCTCACGCCCCGGCCCCCCGGCCGCCTCCCGCACCATCTCTCGCTGGGTGGAGGAAGCCGAAGATCCGGAGTCCGTAGTTCTTCCACTTGGGGGACACGGCCAGCTTCCTCACGGTGGTGCGCGTCTGGGGGCAGCGAACTCTGATGTCAGCGCCCCCTCAGCCCGCCCGGGAGCCAGCTGTCCCCCGCACCCCCCCCCAACTCACGTGAGGGAACAGCGGGAAGTGCAGGTTCCTCCTCAGATGGCCCACGGCGCCCCCGCACCAGTCCTCGAACACGTGCAGGTTCACCTGCCCTTTGTACTGGGGGCGGGGGGGAGGGGGTCTCACTTTCCACACCGCCCCCCAGCCTTCCCCCGGCCAGGCAGGCTGCAGAGCTCACCTCCTCCCGCCAGGGGGGTGCTTGATGTGTGAGGTTCAGGGGGGGCGGCCCTCCAGCTCCCCCAGAAAACAGCGCGTTCAGGTCCTGGCTGTTGGGCTACAGGAGAGAAAGGGCACAGGGTCAGAGCTGCGAAACATCCCATAACCACACCCCTGCCCAGCACGGCCCAGCGTGCAGCCCCCACGCCCACGCGTGCCCACGTCCGGGCCGCACCCTCCACGCACACAGCCCACACGGTGGCCGCAGGGTCCCGTGTGGAGGACACAGGCGCTCGGCCCCGGACCCGCTCACCGCCTGCTCCTCCTCGCGACTCTCGCTGGAGTCCTCTGCCCTCTGCGTGGACAGTGCAGCCCGGACCGCCCGGCCGTCCGTCACACCGCCCAGCTTCTCACCGTCTGTGGGGGGCACACGGGGCGTGGCCAGGGCCCAGGCTTTCTCCAAGGCTACAGCCCTGCCGCTGGGTCAGGCACCCCATCCCACATGGCGGGGCCAGGGCCGGAAGGCCAGTGTCTCCTGTGGGGCCCCTTCTCCCTGACGCTCCCCTGTCTACCAGCCGCCCCCCCTTCATTGGGACAAGTACTGGGTCCTCTCCCCACATCCCGCTGGGGGGGGAGGGGGTGCTAGAGCCTCTGCCTGGCCTTCCCAGCCCCTTGGCAGCTGAGGTGAGGGAGCAGTCATGTGTGCACATGCTAGGGTGTATGTGCGCACACACCATCTGGCCATCCTCATCGGTGGCTCCAGCTCCAGGAAGACCCCCAGGGCTGCCCTGTGCCCTCAGCACTTGTCCCGTGCGCTGGCATGTCTTAGGCCGGCCTCCTTCCAGAACGGAGCTGGTTGCCTGGAGGCTAAGCCACCCCAGCCGAGGCCATGCCGCCTGCTGCCCCTGCGGCGGGGTCTGGGACCAAAGAGGCCTGGGACCAGCCTGGGCACGGAGGGACAGGCACGCTGGGCTGGGCTGGGCTGGGCTGGCGGGTGGCGGGTGTGAGGCCAGGGCGGCCCAGGAAGGACACTGTCCCTGGGGACTGTGCCCAGGTGTGACTGGACGGCTCCAGTTTCACGATCCCGACCCCCCACCCCCACCCCTCCTGGAGCACCTCCCGAGGACACGACCCAGGAGCCCCCACTGCCCCAGGACCAAGCAGTGGGGCTTTCACATCCATGCCCGCCCCTCAGCCCAGACCCCCCTGGAATCCTGTGTGGACACAATCGTCTCGGGCCCTGTCTCTGGGGAAGGTGCCGCCTGTGGTCTCCCGTCTGAGAGACCCTGTGGCACCTGCCGCCCTGGTCCTCACCCCGTCTCTATCCAGCCGTGAGGTGAGCCCCCAGGGCCTTCCAGCCAATCCCACAGCCTGGCCCGAGGCTCACTCCCGCCAAGCCGTCCGTGGGCCTTGGGGTGCAGCGGGGTCCCCTCAGGGCTCAGCCCCAGCCCAGGTCCACACGGGCCCCCAGTGCACGGGCTGCGGAACCCGGGAAGGTAGCCTCCCGGGGGAGTGACGGCCACACGCCCGTCAGGATGGGCCTGTCCAGCCACTGCCCTGGAAGGTGCTGCCGAGGCATAATCGTCCAGGACCCTAAACAGCTCCTGCCCACCCGGTTCCATGGTCTCAGAAGTGGGGTTCCCATGCCTCCACCCCTCCCTTCTGCTGAGCTAGACTCCCTGGCTGAGCAGGAAGCTGGCTGGGGAGGACTGTGGTTGCTCAGAAAACCACGCAGGCGGCTCAGGCAGGGGCTGGTTATGCTCTGTGTCACGCTCGGGGGGGTCCAGCCTCAGGTGCTGCTAGTTGGGGTGTCCCTGGGTCACGCTCGGGGGTCCTGCCTCAGGTGCTGCCAGCTGGAGGGGCGGTGGTGGCTCTTTTAGGGGCTGAGCGGCGCTGGAGGCCTCGAGCGCCTGGATCTGTGAGGCCAGGTGTCGGGGACACCACAGGGGGGCAGAGGGGCCTCAGCAAGTGGGGGTGCGAATGAGGCTGAACGGGGAGGTTTGGCCCGGGTGGAGGGGCCCCAGATGTGGTGAGTCAAAGTCATTCTTCTAAGTCCTTGGGAGACAAGACGCTCACCCGGCCGGCCTCAGGACGCCTCACTGCCTTGAGGAGGGCCGGCAGCCTGCTGCATGCTTCCTGCCCGAGGTGTTCCCTCCCCTCCGTCCTCCTGGAGGCTCCAGGTATCCTGTCCCCCCTCCTCATCGCACTCCGGGTTCTCCTGCTGTTGGAATGCTGTTCCCCAATGTGTCAAAGGTCACCTCCTCCAAGAGGCCCCCCAGGATTCCCCTGGCTCTTCCCCGCTGGAGTGTGAGTGCCGGGAGCCAGGGCGAGTTCGCCCAAGGCCGATCCCCAACGCAGCCCCGATCCCAGGTCACCGGGGCACCCTCTCTAGGGAGCCTTCCAACGGGCGGGTCAGCTCGCCCCAACCTCCCGGACCCCCGCTCCCCCGCCCCGCAGGTGGGGAAAGAGCGGCTCCGCTACGGACGCGGGCAAGTGGCTGAAGCAGCAGCCGCCCGGCTCCTGGAGGTCCCAGGGCAGCGCCTGCGGGGACCCCTCCGGGAGCCCCGTAGCCCTGTCACCCTGGCTCCAGGCCAGACCCGTCCGCCGAGTTCAGGGGCGCCCCCGGGAGGGTCGGCTCCTCGCTGATGACGTCACCGGGCGTCCGGGACCGGCCGCGCCCCGCGCCCCGATGTCGCGGGCTGGGAGCGGGGAGGGCGGGCGGGTCTGCAGGCGGGTCTGGCCCGCGCCGGGAGCGGGGCGCCGGGAGCGGCGGGAGGACCGGGACCGCGCTGCTCGGGCCCCCGCCCCCCCCCGCGCCGCCCGTACCTCGCCCGGAGCCCGGTCGCTGGCGCGGCGCGCGGCCGGGGCGGCCCAGGCTCAGGGGGCCGTAGGAGAGCCACGCGGCGCAGGTGAGCAGCAGCAGCGGCAGCAGCAGCTTGGCCTGTTTGCGCAGCTTCTTCACCGGGAACCACGGCATCGCGGCCCCGCGCGCCCGCCCGCCCGCCCGCCCGCGCTCAGCGGCGCCGCTGCGGTGCCGGCCTCCCGCGCTCCCCGCGCCGCGCCCGCCGGCCCCGCATGGCCCTTTGTCCGCCGCCGCGGCCCCCGCCTGCGACCGCGAACCCGGGCGGCCCTTGGCCGCGGGCCCGGGGTGGGCGGCGGAGCGGCTCCGGCGGCGTCCCCGCGCGCCGCTCGGGCTCCACGCTCCCGGGGCCGCGGCGGGACCGAGCGGCATCCACGCCGCCGGGCGGCCCCCGAGACGCGGCCCGTGCGCGCGGCGCCAGCCAATCGGGTCCCGGCGGCCCGCGGGGAGCCAATCGGGCGCGGGAGGCGGGCCGCCGCGCTGGGCTGTGCCGGGCGCCGGGCGCCACGCAACGCGCGCATCCACCTGGGCTCGCGGGCCGCGCGGCGCGGGGGCGCGGGGATCCGGGACGCGGAGGGAGGGGAGCGCGGGACGAGGGGCTGGGGGTGGGGGGGCCGGGCGGTGCGGGGCCCTGGGGTCGGAGGGACGGGTCAGAGCTGCAGGGGTGAGGATGGGAAGGTGCGGAGGACGGCGCGGGACCGGGAAACGGGTCCGGAGGAGAGCTGGGGCGGGTGGTGCGGGGCTCCGGCGCGGAGGACCGAGACCTGGACGCTCAGGATGGGAGAGGACAGGCGCGGACACAGCGGGGCCGGCGGGTGGGAGAAGTGGAGGTGACGGGACAGGCGGGCACCAGGGTGCGTAGGGATGGAGTCCGTGGGAGGTGCAGGCTGTGGGTGGGGGCGGCGGGAGCGCACGGGGACAGGGGGAGGGGAGGGGAGGGCACGGGGCTTGGTGGATGCAGGGGAGGCGGGGGATGTGGGACAGCCTGGTCTTGGAGTTGGAACAGCCCCTTTGCAAACAGCCAACCAGAAGGAGTGGGTCTCAAGGTGAAGGGAGAGAGGAAGTTGGGGGCCTGAGGCGGCTGGGCTGGGTCAGCCATGAGGATGGTGGGGGGCTGGGTGCGCAGGGCCAACAGCTGGTGGAGGGAGGCTGAGGGGGTCTCGGCACAGGCTTCGCCTGAGAAGGATGAGGAGCCATCAAGGGATCCGACGTGGGGGCCAGGTGGGCCGGGCAGTGCGTGGAGGTGGAAGGAGAGGCCCAGGCAGAAGGGGCAGGACCCACGGGAAGGAGCGGCAGGGGGCACAGCTGGCGCCTCCCCCGCTGGCTGAGTGGCAGGGCCCCGGGCGTGGCTCCGGCCCAGCTGGTGGAGTGTGGGTGCGCATGCACGTGGCCCCGCCTGCTCCGCCAGCCTCGGCCCAGCTCCAGCCCCTCTGCTCCCCTCCAGCCGCCTGGCCCTGACTCCCCTGCTCCGTACATTCGGGGTGTAGAGCACTCTGGGACGCCCTGCGGGTCAGCAACCGAGGGCCCAACAGGACAGCTTCCCTCTGGGCCAGTGTCACAGCCCAGGTGGGGAGACATGCATGGCTGGGGGGGGGCTGAGGGAAGGGGGGTGTCACGGGCAGGCAGAGGAGCAGAGCAAGGGCGCTGGGCCCCGTACAGACGGTCACCAGGGAACAGACGCTGGGAAAACAAGGACCTTGCCCACAGGTGGCCTGCCCGCCCCTGGCACGTCTCTAGCCAGGTGGTCGGACCCCTGACCTTCCACACCCCTGTCATGCAGTTTAACGCCCTGCCGTTTCCTCCTAAAGATCACATGGAGGGCTCAGTGCTGTTTCAGCTCCAGGCCCAGGAAAGCAGCAAAACCTTTTAGACAGATGACCCTGTGGCAGCCTCAGGACCAGCCAGCCGCACTGGCTAATAACGCCCTGGCCTGGCCCCGACCAGCGTGTCCGGGAGACCCCGGCCCTGAGCGAGCAGCCGGAGGGCTGGTGAGCGTTCCATGGGCCTCCCTTACGATTGCCACCTAAGAGCAAGAGCGAGAAAGAAAAATGCCCTCCATGCAAAGGACCCAGCCCGCTCCCCCAGGGGAGCAGCGTGCAGCGGCAGCTCATCCCAGGCTCACCCCCAGCCCTGTCTCCCAGCCCCCTCTCCTCTGACTTCCCAGCGAGACCAGGGCCCAGCCGGGCTCTCCTGTGGCTTCTCTGCTGAGCCCTTGTTACACTGTCCTGAGTGTGTTTTCGCTGCAGACAAAACATCCTTGTCTGCTTTGTTGCTCTGTCTCTCTCTTTTTAAAAATATATTTTTATTGATTTCAGAGAGGAAGGGAGAGGGAGAGAGGCGGAAACACCATGGACCAGCTGCCTCCTGCACGCCTCCTATCGGGGATGGAGCCCGCAACCCAGGCATGTGCCCCGACTGGGAATGAAACTGCAACCTCCTGGGTCATAGGTCGACGCTCAACCACTGAGCCACGCCGGCCGGGCGGGACGTGTTTTTTGCTTTGTGCGCAGATGGGGTTGGGGTTAAGCCACCCAGTGATGGAGGCTGCAGATGCTGGTGACATCGCTCCCACAGTGTCAGCCAACCCACAAACCGATGGTGCAGACCGAGGTCACGCTGGGGTCACAGACTGAGCTGTGGAGAGGCCGGGCCCAGCGCCTCTAGTGGTTGCCACTGAACCCCCAGACCTAGTCCTCTCCTCGGAGCCCAGGCTGTCCTGGTGGGGGACAGACTCCTGGCTTTAGGCAGCCGGGTGCAGGCGGTCTCCGCTTCCGGGCAGCGGGGTCCATGCTCAGGGCCAACAGCCAGGACCCTACCCGCCAGGCTGGTGAGGCGGCACAGCCTAAGGCGGCAGGTTCAGCCCAGCTTCCCGGGGGCCACAGGGACAACAGGGAGCCTGAGGGTCCGCGGGCTGCGTGGGGAGCACCTCTGGCTGTGTTGGGGTTATTGTCACTCTCAGGCCCTCGGAAAGGAAGCTACGGGTTATCAGAGGTGTGGCCTGCACCCCCTCTGACCCATGATCTGAGGCAGGATCCCTGGAGCATGGCCGAGGTCACGCTCCGTGTCCCCTCACCCTGCATGTGGGGGGCATGTGTGGGACACTGAGCAGGCGTGGTCCCTGCCCGTCAGCCTGCCGCCCTGCGACAGGGTGGCCCAGGCTGTGACAATCTGAGTTCAACTGAGGGTCAGATTATTGAGGAGGCTGTCTGCTGTGGGTTCCGCGTGTCCTTGCTGAACGGTCAGACCTTAGGGGACAACAGTCCGAGGCTGGACAGCTCAGCCCCTGCGGGGAGGCCAGCCACTCACTCAGCGGGATGCAGGCCCTGCCACTGCCCCGCCTCCAGCACTAGCCTCTGACCACTTCCCTCTGGTGCCTCCCCTGCGGCAGCGAACAGCCCTGCTCACCCCAGGGCCTTTGCACAGCCCTCTCCTCCGCCAGGTCCCTAGGGTTGGGCTCGTACCCACCTCTCTTCCTGGGAGGCTCCTTGGGGGCCCCTCCCCTCAGCACAGCTCACACAGCACATGCCCTGGGCCCCTCCCCTCATTACAGCTCACATAGCACATGCCCTGGGACCCCTCCTCACAGATTCTGAAATTCTCGGTCTCTCGTCTGTTTGCCTTTTCCCTGCTGCTCTCTAAGCTCCACAAGGGCGGCCTGAGCCTTCTTACCGCTTCCCCAACCTCCTCTTCCTGGGTAGGTGGGTGGGCTTGGGGAGCGTCCCAAACTGCCCTGCGCCCCAGCTCCTCTGCACCCCCTCTGCTCTTCCTTGGCTGTTTAACAAGTGGAGTGCGCCCTTGGGGGGTCCTGCAGCGCGGGGATGGGGTCTTTTTGGGGGCGTCCTGCACCGCTGGGATGGGGGGTCTTTGGAGGGGCATCCTGCAGTGTTGGGTGGGACATCTTTGGGGTTGACCTGCAGCGCTGAAGAGACCCAGGGAAACGCAGCGAGCCCTTCCTGGGGACACTGGCCCTGACCCCCTGACCCCGCAGACAGTGCCCCTGCCAGCCACCGGCTCCTCCCACCATCCCGGTGGGTCCTCCAGGGGCCTGGACCAATCTAACTGGTTAAAACAAGACTCCTCGCCGAAACCGGTTTGGCTCAGTGGATAGAGCGTCGGCTTTCGGACTGAGGGGTCCCGGGTTCGATTCTGGTTGAGGGCATGTACCTGGGTTGCGGGCACATCCCCAGTGGGGGGGGTGCAGGAGGCAGCTGATCGATGTTTCTAACTACCTCTCTCCCTTCCTCTCTGTAAAAAAAAAAAAATCAATAAAATATATTTTTAAAAAAATAAATAAAAATAAAACCAGACTCCTCGCCAGGCCGGTGGCCTCCATCCCCACTAGGGGGCGTGCAGGCAGCCGATCCGTGATTCTCATCATTGATGTTTCTATCTCTCCCCTTTCCTCTCTGAAATCAATGAAAACATATACAACGCCCCCCCAAAAACAAAACAGGAGAGCCTCATGTGGGTCCCCCCAGGCTAAAACGTGTCCAATTTGGGCTCAGTCTCATCAGAAATGCGATGGAGGCTGATCAGGCCAGAATTCGGATGGACTTAGAATTGAGGTCTTGTAGGGCCCGGCCCCGCCCGGACTTGGGATCGGGGGGCTGCCGGGGCGACTGGTAACGGCTCCTCTGGGGGACCCCACGCCTCGCCCTCTGTTTGCGCGCAGTTTGCCAGGCGGCCACCAGGGGGCGGCGCAGGACCGCGCGAGGCCGCCGGGCCCTCCCCTGAGTGGGCGGCGCCGGCCGGGGTGAGGGTCTGCGCCCCGGGGCCGGGGCCGGGGCGGGCGGGCGGTCGGGCGGGCGGCCCGTGTGCTGCGTCCGGAGACGGCGACCCCTTTCCGGGCGCCTCCGGGAGGCCGAGCGGCCGGTGCTCGCGACCAGACCCTGCGCGCGGGCCGCGGGCGGTGGAGGCGTCGGGAGGTCCCGGGAGCCTCGCGTGCCCGCAGCCCGGGGCCCCCCACACCCACCCCACACCCACACCCCAGGCCGCAGGAAGGGGCGGAGCATCGAGGGGGCGCTGGGGCTCCTTGGGGGAGTTGGGAGCCGGGATGCCGTTGGGACCGGGGCGGGGCGCAGGGGGCGGGGCGCGGTGGTCACCTCCCAGGCTCGCCTTTCGGGGGAGAAGTTTTCGGTTTCCCCGAAGTCACGTGCGCGGGGCGAGGCGGCCTGTTGTTGCTAGAAGCTCGGGGGATAGAGGGGGGCCCCCGGGATGGGGCTCAGGGCCCGGAGGTGGCCCTGCGGCTGGGAGAGCGGGACCCGGACGCGGGGGGATGCGCTCGCTCTGCACCTGGACCCGCGGGGAGAGGGGGCGGGGCAGGAACACGGGCCGGGGGACCCCAGCAGCGTCGGGGTGCAGCTCGGAAGCGCCGCCACGGGGCGCCCCAGCTAGACGGTCCTCAGGTCCGAGCCCGGGGAGGGCTGCGCCCCAACGTCCACAGGGAGGCGCCTTCCGGGAACTGGGCTGCACCTGGGCCCCGGCCCTGCTCCTCCCGGAAGTGATAGGGCCCCCGAATTCATCTGCAAAACAAAGACATTGATTCCAAGTCCGGGGGTGCCCGCACCTGCGGGGACGGAGGGCTCGGTCTTTCCAAGTTCCGTTTTTCAGGCCGTGCGCCCGCGCGGGCAGTGAGGACAAGGCACCGGAGGCCAGCGCGCCCAGCACACCGGCACCGCCAGGCCGCCCCGCCGGGAGCCCCGGCCTCGGCTCAGGGCCCGACGACCAAGAACAGGAGCTGGATCCTGGGACCTGCAGGGCTCCCGGCCCCGGCCCCTCCCGCCCCGGGCTAGTCCTGGCCCCCCACCTGCTGAGAGGGCTTTGGGTGCGGGTGGGCTGGCCGTCTCAGTCACCCCTGATGTAGCTCAACTCTGCCTTGGGCATTGGACACGGCCACAGGCAGCCCAGCCCACCCACCTGGACCGAGTGTCTGCTAATAAGTTTCTGACCCAGACCCCCCGGGAAGTGGGAATTGGGGTGGGGGTGGGGGTCCCTAGGCAGGGCCAGCTGGAGAGGAGCAGCCGGGACACTCCCAGGCCAAACCTCCCAGCCCCCTTCCAGACTGTCCTTTAAAAAACACACAAAACACTTTTATTGATTCCAAAGGGGAGAGGAGGGGAGAGGGTGAGGGAGAGAAACATCCATGAGGAGAGAGAATCATTGATCGGCTCCCTCCTGCACGCCCCACCCTGGGGATCGAACCCGAAACCTGGGCCTGTGCCCTGAAGGGGAATTGAACCCTGACCTCCTGGTTCATAGGCCCACCCTCAACCACTGAGCAGCACCAGCCGGGCCAGACTCTCCTTCTGAGGACTTCTCTCCGGTGACGAGCCCAGGAGATGGGGACGGTGTAATTGCCACCATGTCTGCCCTGGGAAGGCCACTGTCCCCCTGACCCAGGGCTGAGGGCTGAGTCCTGGGGGGCAGGCGCCCCTGGGGCTGCAGGGGGTGAGCTCAGACCTCCCGCTCCACAAAGAGCCTCCCCTGTAGGATCAGCATGGCCTTGCTCCCCCAAAAGCCCCCACCCCCACCCCAGCCGGTGTGGTGTTCTCTTCCCCAAGGAGACCCCATGCTGACTGTGGGGCCACCAGGCTGTCCCCCGACCTCCCCACCCCCAGGAGCCTCACCCACCAGGAGGGTCGGCCTCCCCACAGCAGCCTGTGGTGTCCTCCGGGCTCGCGGGTGGGGGGGCAGCTTTTCACCCCCTGACGTGGACAAGAACAGCGCTCAGCACACACTCCCCGCTGGTTCCTGCCCCACAGCCCAGCAGCCGCACAGTCACACCCCCGGTGGACCACACGGAGCAGCTGGGAGCTGGGAGAGCGGCCGCTCACACCCCCCTGAGCAGCAGGCCTCCCCCACGCCCGTGTCCCGGGCGTCACCACCCACAGCTCGAGCTCCGGTGGCCGATGGTCAGGCGCCAAGGCCCTTCCCCGCTCTGCGGGGCTGCTTGAGGGAGGCACGGAGGTGAGGGTGGAAGGGAGACGCGTGGATTTGGGAGTGAGAGCGAGAGCTGCGTGTGGTGCTCACAGCAGACAGGGCGCGCCTTCCACCAAAGGCTCCCCAAGAGGCGGGGGGGGGGCCAGCCGCTCCACTGCTGGCTGCTCCCCGAAACCCAAACGCTGATGGAAAAGGGCGGGACCCCACATGCATCGCAGCGTCACTCACAACAGCCAAGACCAGAGGCACCGGGCGCCAGCAGAGGAGGGAGGACACACAGGGACCGAGGACTCGCCACGAAGAGGCGTGGGGTCTGCCATTGGGGGGCCTGGGAGCACCCAGAGGGGACTGTGCCGTGTGAAACGCTCAGACAGAGAAAGACAAACGCCAAAGGGTCCCACTCAGCTGTGGGATCCAAAGGCAAACTGAACACAACAAGCAGACCCGGGTGACAGAACGTTCTGACAGTTGGGGGGGAGGGGGCTCAAAGGCAGGAACTGGCATGACAAGTGGTCCCAGGAACCCAGGCCCACTCAGGGGGTGCAGCTGAGGACACGGTCCCCCTCCGGACGCCGTCAGATGGACACCGGGGTCATCAGCGCGAGCACCTGGTGAGCTCGTCTCGCCACTGGCTGTGCCCCGGACACTCAGGTACCATGTCCGTCAGCTGCCACTGACGAATTAGAAACTGTCCACATCAAAGAATCCTCCCCGACCGGGAGCCCAGTCTCAAGGAAATGGGACTAAAATTCCTAAGTTCAAGTCCAGGACGAGACAGGAAACAACCCCGAAGGCGGGGACAGGCGTTGCTGGGCAGCAAAGGCCGGCTGGTTCCGATGGAGGCGCCACGTGACCCAGCCCTGGGGGCTCCGCTGCTGGCGGGGGGGGGGGGCGGGGGGGGCATGATTCACCCGGGGACCTGCCCAGACGGGCCGGCCTGGGCGGTTTGCTGGTTCCCGGCAGTCAGGAGGGACCCAGGGCTCCTGGGGGGCGGGCCATGTTCCCGGCACCAGGTCTGAGCAAATAGTGGGTCCACATCCCTGCCCTGGGCGCTGGACTTTCCGTCGTTTCCCAACGACATTCCCTGTGGCTCAGACCACGTTCCACTTGCTGAGTCCAGAAAACTCGCCCTCGATCCGGCCCGCCAGACAGCTCCCCCTGACAGAGAGGCCTGGGGCCCTTTACCCTCAGCTCCCCGTCCCCGGGGGCTGGCGCCATGTGGGGGCTCAGCCCACCTGGTGCCCCGGTGACCGAGTAGGTTCATGATTCTTTACCACGTTGGCCTCGAGCTGCCTCCTTCGGCACCCTAACCATCACCAGGTCCCCAGCGCTGCCATAAGTGGGGTCTCTGTACTTCTCAGACCCTCAGGCAAAGGCCCCGGCTCCCCAGGACCGAGGCGGGGCTTCTGGGGGGGACAGGGGAAGGGGAGGCCGAAGGAGCCAGGCTGGTCCCTTCAGAGGACACAGCTCAGGCTGGTGCCCCCTAACTCCCGGGGGGCCGGGGGGCCCGACTGCCCTGGGCCCGGGCCCAGGCTGATGGCTGTGGCGAGGAAGATGCCTGCCCAGTGGATGGGCAGAGTTTGGCTGCAGGGGGGTGTGTGTCCCCCCTTCCCCAGCTCTCCAGGGCTTTGATGGTCACTGCCATCCTCTCCCTCCCAGACCAGAGAGACCAGAGGGGATGGAGACGAAAGGAACAGTGGCTATGATGAGGGTTCGAGCCAGTGACAGGCAAATCCAACAGGATGTAGAGAAGGGATTGATGTCAGAGAGTAGATGGAAAGTTGTGTTGACGAGGGTGGGCATAGGAGTAGGTCCAGGGTTCGTAAATAGAGAGTGACACTAGAGGATTTCCCATCCAGACAGTAGAATTGATGACTCCCTCTTCATTCCATGTCCGTTTCACCTGAAAGTATTAAAAAACTGAGCAAAATTGGAGGGTCCCTTGCCAGGTAATAGCCTATGAGGAATGATGGGTCATCGGTCCTGGATGGTGTCGCTGAATCTTCTTCGGGGATGGTGGGAGGCACTCTGTGAGCCTGAGAGAGGTAGGTATTGCAGTGAAAGTGGGAGGAAATGTTAGAATGCGCTGTTATCCAAGGGAAAAGACAGGGACGGAGCAGTGGAAGCCAAGGACCTGGATATGAGGCTGGAGAAAAGGCGGGGGAGGGAGGGAGCAGGTCGCACAGCCTGTTCCCAGGCCTCTAGCCGCTTGGATTCTAAAGTTGCCGACTTTGTCCTAATCCTTTGGGAAGGGTGGAGGAGGATGGGGCGAGAAGGTGCTGAGGTCAGAGCAGTTTTCAGTTCAGAGGAGGAGATAGTTGTGGAGGAGATAAGGCATTCACAGCGAAGACTGAGCTAGGCGACTGTGGTCTGGAACAACTGGGCCCATTAAGAGGACGCATGGCAGTGGAGGATCGGCGTCCCTGTAAAGGGAGGGGGCCAGGAGTGGAAGGAGCAAGGAGGCTGGAGGGCTCTGAGTGAGCCACAGAGTGGCCACTAGGATAGTGAGGATATCTCGTCCTAACAGGGGCACGGGGCCTGAAGGCATAGCTAAGAATGAGTGGGTTATAGGGCTATCGTCAAGGAAGCAGGGAAGGGGTCCGGTGGCCAGCGGGAAGGTGGTTTTGCTGTCAATACCCATGACTGAGATCTTGGACGGATAAAGGGGGCCCGAAGAGGAGGGCAGGACAGAGAAGGTAGCCCCGTGTCGACCAGGAAGGTGACCCACTACCTTCATTGTGACCCGGGCTCGGCGAGGGTGATTGGAGTCGTCAAGGCTGGGGTTCTTTCGTCAGCCAGTCCCAGCCTGGCCAGCGGCGGGTCATGACCTGGAAGGGCGGCCCCTCCACGCTGGGGCACAGAGGGCCAGCCACTTTTCCAGGGGCAGTCACTTTTCCGGTGGCCGCTTTGACCACACGCCGGGCAGGGCTTGGTTGGAGCCGGGGGCCGGAGGCCCTGCTTTGCCCAGTGGCCTTCATTTCCGACTTGAAGCATTCTCCAGGCGGTGTGCGTCCTCTCGTTGCACCCCCACCGCGCACAGCCCCCTGGGGGCCATGGTGACTGCCGTCGACCACAGGGCCACAAACAAGGCGTGTTTGCAGGTCTACCTTCTGTCGAAGGTGGGCCTCCCATCTGACTGTGCCTGCTCCTCCAGGGCATTAACCTTAAAGGCCGTGTTCACTAAATCTCGGACTGGGGTCTGCGGGCTAAATGGAAGAGGCTGTTTTGGAGCTGACGTTCTCAGGATTTGGGCTCTCAGGGATAGGGGAGAAGGAAGCTTCCGGTGAAGAGGGCCTGAAGAGCGCCCAGCTGCAACCTCTCGCAAAGGGAACTGGCCGGCCACCTGTGAATTAAAGTGCTGGCGGTCATGGGGGCGGAGATTCGGGGGAGCGCAGAGGAGGGTGGGCGGTTAGCACTTACAGAGGGCACTGCGTGGGGTACAGGATACTACGGCAGGCCTGTAAGGGGAGGGGAGAGAGCGGGAGAGGTGGCCCTGGTGGGCGTGGGCGAGGTACCAGAATTCTTTGGTGAACGCAGGGGGGTTGGCAGAGAAGACGCTGGGTGTTGTTCAGTTGAGTTTAAAAGCTGCAGCCTCCCAGGGGCGGGGCAGAAGGGAGGAGGGACAGAAGGAAGGTGGAGCCTACGTGTGTGTGTGTGTGTGTGTGTGTGTGTGTGTGTGTGTGTGTGCATGGACTGGGGAAGCAGGCGGGGGTTGGGGGGCTGGGGGGGGGGAGTCGCCCGGCAGCTTGAGCTTCCAGCGGCGGCGGCAGTGGTGGAGTGGGCGGACCGACCGTGCCCAGGGACGAGGGCGACCGTGCCCAGGGACGAGGGAACAGTGCGCGCCCCAGGGTGCGGGGTTGTGGTCCAGCAGTTTGAGTTTCCAGCTGCCACAGGGCGGGCAGAAGAGGAGAGGCGGGCCCGTGGGAGGCGGGGTCAGCAGGTAGCAGAGAAGGCGTGGCTGGAAGAGGGACAAGAAGGGAGGAAGAAGAGGGGAGAGTGTGGACGGACAGGGGCATAAGCCCGCGGGAGAACGGGAGGCTTTCCTCGTGGGAGTTCAGGGTGGTCTCTGGTGGAGGGGGGTGGGAGGACGCGGGGATGAGGGTGGTGCCATCGCCGCCACGCACCCACAGCACATGAACCCACCACCCCACACACACCACACACACCGTGGGCTTGACAGCGGGGCGACAGCGGCGGGGGGGGGGGGGGGGGGGGGGGGGGGACAGGGCGAGGAGAGAAGGCAGAAGGAGTTTTCAGGGGAGGGACGGGGACGCAGACCGGGTGGAGAGAGAGAGTGAGAGAGAGACTTGGGCACATTTCCCAGTTCGCTGGCAGAAATTACTGAGATCGGTGCGGACGGCAAAGTCAAAGTCCCGTTTCCATCCTGAGGCCATGCGATGTTAAGCATTTAGGACACAAATCCAGGGCAGCCCCAGCGTGTAGCCAGATTGGGTGAGCCGGCACCCTAGAGGTGTGCTCAGATCAACTTTGGAATTTGGCTGTCCCATGCTCGATGTCCGTGGCCTGTAGAGGGGCGAAAGGCTGGCATCCCAGCGGTTTAACCCCGCTACGGACAGACGGAGGGACCAGAGTGGGGTACAGACGTCTCTGCTACCTCTCCGAGGTCCCGAGGAACCTTCCTGGAAGGGTCCGGATAGGCAATCTGTGACACGGCCGCGTTTTACAGACACAGATGCCGGCGGGCGGCCACGAGGAACGGGCACGGGGGCGTTGCGGGACTCACGGCTGATGCTGCCAAACTGGGAAAAGTTGCCAAACTGAAGAAATGAGGTCCTGATGGGTCCTGGGCCACGAGGAGGGAGAGGCGGACACCCCAAGCCACGGAGAGACGGTCAAATGGAGTGCTCATGCCACCTGGGTTTCAAGGCACCAAATGTTAGGTTAGGTGGCTCAGGAGACGGCATAAGAAATAGTCGAGTGAATCAGAAAAAGAAAGAAAAGGAAAAGGTTTATTGCATCCCCAGGAGACCCACAGACCCCAAAGACAGGGCACATGGATCCGAGCCAAAAGGGAGGGGGGCGTTTTTTTATACTGCGATGGGTGAGGGGTTGGGTGAGGGGCGGGGACATGAGCTGAGGTATTCAGCTGAGCAAGTTCCCGCTGCAGGGGGTCGGCTGGGTATTCAGGAAGGAGTCAGGATCTGTGTGGGGTCGTGTGGATTCAGGGAGAAGCCGGTATCTGTGTCTGGGAGGCTGATCAGTTAGAAATGCCCAGGGGAGTCCATTATCTCATCACAC